>JAWWNI010000118.1:630767-1261535 GCA_034642065.1 Darevskia nairensis | reverse complement strand
TAACCCTAACCCTAACCCTAACCCTAACCCTAACCCTAACCCTAACCCTAACCCTAACCCTAACCCTAACCCTAACCCTAACCCTAACCCTAACCCTAACCCTAACCCTAACCCTAACCCTAACCCTAACCCTAACCCTAACCCTAACCCTAACCCTAACCCTAACCCTAACCCTAACCCTAACCCTAACCCTAACCCTAACCCTAACCCTAACCCTAACCCTAACCCTAACCCTAACCCTAACCCTAACCCTAACCCTAACCCTAACCCTAACCCTAACCCTAACCCTAACCCTAACCCTAACCCTAACCCTAACCCTAACCCTAACCCTAACCCTAACCCTAACCCTAACCCTAACCCTAACCCTAACCCTAACCCTAACCCTAACCCTAACCCTAACCCTAACCCTAACCCTAACCCTAACCCTAACCCTAACCCTAACCCTAACCCTAACCCTAACCCTAACCCTAACCCTAACCCTAACCCTAACCCTAACCCTAACCCTAACCCTAACCCTAACCCTAACCCTAACCCTAACCCTAACCCTAACCCTAACCCTAACCCTAACCCTAACCCTAACCCTAACCCTAACCCTAACCCTAACCCTAACCCTAACCCTAACCCTAACCCTAACCCTAACCCTAACCCTAACCCTAACCCTAACCCTAACCCTAACCCTAACCCTAACCCTAACCCTAACCCTAACCCTAACCCTAACCCTAACCCTAACCCTAACCCTAACCCTAACCCTAACCCTAACCCTAACCCTAACCCTAACCCTAACCCTAACCCTAACCCTAACCCTAACCCTAACCCTAACCCTAACCCTAACCCTAACCCTAACCCTAACCCTAACCCTAACCCTAACCCTAACCCTAACCCTAACCCTAACCCTAACCCTAACCCTAACCCTAACCCTAACCCTAACCCTAACCCTAACCCTAACCCTAACCCTAACCCTAACCCTAACCCTAACCCTAACCCTAACCCTAACCCTAACCCTAACCCTAACCCTAACCCTAACCCTAACCCTAACCCTAACCCTAACCCTAACCCTAACCCTAACCCTAACCCTAACCCTAACCCTAACCCTAACCCTAACCCTAACCCTAACCCTAACCCTAACCCTAACCCTAACCCTAACCCTAACCCTAACCCTAACCCTAACCCTAACCCTAACCCTAACCCTAACCCTAACCCTAACCCTAACCCTAACCCTAACCCTAACCCTAACCCTAACCCTAACCCTAACCCTAACCCTAACCCTAACCCTAACCCTAACCCTAACCCTAACCCTAACCCTAACCCTAACCCTAACCCTAACCCTAACCCTAACCCTAACCCTAACCCTAACCCTAACCCTAACCCTAACCCTAACCCTAACCCTAACCCTAACCCTAACCCTAACCCTAACCCTAACCCTAACCCTAACCCTAACCCTAACCCTAACCCTAACCCTAACCCTAACCCTAACCCTAACCCTAACCCTAACCCTAACCCTAACCCTAACCCTAACCCTAACCCTAACCCTAACCCTAACCCTAACCCTAACCCTAACCCTAACCCTAACCCTAACCCTAACCCTAACCCTAACCCTAACCCTAACCCTAACCCTAACCCTAACCCTAACCCTAACCCTAACCCTAACCCTAACCCTAACCCTAACCCTAACCCTAACCCTAACCCTAACCCTAACCCTAACCCTAACCCTAACCCTAACCCTAACCCTAACCCTAACCCTAACCCTAACCCTAACCCTAACCCTAACCCTAACCCTAACCCTAACCCTAACCCTAACCCTAACCCTAACCCTAACCCTAACCCTAACCCTAACCCTAACCCTAACCCTAACCCTAACCCTAACCCTAACCCTAACCCTAACCCTAACCCTAACCCTAACCCTAACCCTAACCCTAACCCTAACCCTAACCCTAACCCTAACCCTAACCCTAACCCTAACCCTAACCCTAACCCTAACCCTAACCCTAACCCTAACCCTAACCCTAACCCTAACCCTAACCCTAACCCTAACCCTAACCCTAACCCTAACCCTAACCCTAACCCTAACCCTAACCCTAACCCTAACCCTAACCCTAACCCTAACCCTAACCCTAACCCTAACCCTAACCCTAACCCTAACCCTAACCCTAACCCTAACCCTAACCCTAACCCTAACCCTAACCCTAACCCTAACCCTAACCCTAACCCTAACCCTAACCCTAACCCTAACCCTAACCCTAACCCTAACCCTAACCCTAACCCTAACCCTAACCCTAACCCTAACCCTAACCCTAACCCTAACCCTAACCCTAACCCTAACCCTAACCCTAACCCTAACCCTAACCCTAACCCTAACCCTAACCCTAACCCTAACCCTAACCCTAACCCTAACCCTAACCCTAACCCTAACCCTAACCCTAACCCTAACCCTAACCCTAACCCTAACCCTAACCCTAACCCTAACCCTAACCCTAACCCTAACCCTAACCCTAACCCTAACCCTAACCCTAACCCTAACCCTAACCCTAACCCTAACCCTAACCCTAACCCTAACCCTAACCCTAACCCTAACCCTAACCCTAACCCTAACCCTAACCCTAACCCTAACCCTAACCCTAACCCTAACCCTAACCCTAACCCTAACCCTAACCCTAACCCTAACCCTAACCCTAACCCTAACCCTAACCCTAACCCTAACCCTAACCCTAACCCTAACCCTAACCCTAACCCTAACCCTAACCCTAACCCTAACCCTAACCCTAACCCTAACCCTAACCCTAACCCTAACCCTAACCCTAACCCTAACCCTAACCCTAACCCTAACCCTAACCCTAACCCTAACCCTAACCCTAACCCTAACCCTAACCCTAACCCTAACCCTAACCCTAACCCTAACCCTAACCCTAACCCTAACCCTAACCCTAACCCTAACCCTAACCCTAACCCTAACCCTAACCCTAACCCTAACCCTAACCCGAACCCTAACCCTAACCCTAACCCTAACCCTAACCCTAACCCTAACCCTAACCCTAACCCTAACCCTAACCCTAACCCTAACCCTAACCCTAACCCTAACCCTAACCCTAACCCTAACCCTAACCCTAACCCTAACCCTAACCCTAACCCTAACCCTAACCCTAACCCTAACCCTAACCCTAACCCTAACCCTAACCCTAACCCTAACCCTAACCCTAACCCTAACCCTAACCCTAACCCTAACCCTAACCCTAACCCTAACCCTAACCCTAACCCTAACCCTAACCCTAACCCTAACCCTAACCCTAACCCTAACCCTAACCCTAACCCTAACCCTAACCCTAACCCTAACCCTAACCCTAACCCTAACCCTAACCCTAACCCTAACCCTAACCCTAACCCTAACCCTAACCCTAACCCTAACCCTAACCCTAACCCTAACCCTAACCCTAACCCTAACCCTAACCCTAACCCTAACCCTAACCCTAACCCTAACCCTAACCCTAACCCTAACCCTAACCCTAACCCTAACCCTAACCCTAACCCTAACCCTAACCCTAACCCTAACCCTAACCCTAACCCTAACCCTAACCCTAACCCTAACCCTAACCCTAACCCTAACCCTAACCCTAACCCTAACCCTAACCCTAACCCTAACCCTAACCCTAACCCTAACCCTAACCCTAACCCTAACCCTAACCCTAACCCTAACCCTAACCCTAACCCTAACCCTAACCCTAACCCTAACCCTAACCCTAACCCTAACCCTAACCCTAACCCTAACCCTAACCCTAACCCTAACCCTAACCCTAACCCTAACCCTAACCCTAACCCTAACCCTAACCCTAACCCTAACCCTAACCCTAACCCTAACCCTAACCCTAACCCTAACCCTAACCCTAACCCTAACCCTAACCCTAACCCTAACCCTAACCCTAACCCTAACCCTAACCCTAACCCTAACCCTAACCCTAACCCTAACCCTAACCCTAACCCTAACCCTAACCCTAACCCTAACCCTAACCCTAACCCTAACCCTAACCCTAACCCTAACCCTAACCCTAACCCTAACCCTAACCCTAACCCTAACCCTAACCCTAACCCTAACCCTAACCCTAACCCTAACCCTAACCCTAACCCTAACCCTAACCCTAACCCTAACCCTAACCCTAACCCTAACCCTAACCCTAACCCTAACCCTAACCCTAACCCTAACCCTAACCCTAACCCTAACCCTAACCCTAACCCTAACCCTAACCCTAACCCTAACCCTAACCCTAACCCTAACCCTAACCCTAACCCTAACCCTAACCCTAACCCTAACCCTAACCCTAACCCTAACCCTAACCCTAACCCTAACCCTAACCCTAACCCTAACCCTAACCCTAACCCTAACCCTAACCCTAACCCTAACCCTAACCCTAACCCTAACCCTAACCCTAACCCTAACCCTAACCCTAACCCTAACCCTAACCCTAACCCTAACCCTAACCCTAACCCTAACCCTAACCCTAACCCTAACCCTAACCCTAACCCTAACCCTAACCCTAACCCTAACCCTAACCCTAACCCTAACCCTAACCCTAACCCTAACCCTAACCCTAACCCTAACCCTAACCCTAACCCTAACCCTAACCCTAACCCTAACCCTAACCCTAACCCTAACCCTAACCCTAACCCTAACCCTAACCCTAACCCTAACCCTAACCCTAACCCTAACCCTAACCCTAACCCTAACCCTAACCCTAACCCTAACCCTAACCCTAACCCTAACCCTAACCCTAACCCTAACCCTAACCCTAACCCTAACCCTAACCCTAACCCTAACCCTAACCCTAACCCTAACCCTAACCCTAACCCTAACCCTAACCCTAACCCTAACCCTAACCCTAACCCTAACCCTAACCCTAACCCTAACCCTAACCCTAACCCTAACCCTAACCCTAACCCTAACCCTAACCCTAACCCTAACCCTAACCCTAACCCTAACCCTAACCCTAACCCTAACCCTAACCCTAACCCTAACCCTAACCCTAACCCTAACCCTAACCCTAACCCTAACCCTAACCCTAACCCTAACCCTAACCCTAACCCTAACCCTAACCCTAACCCTAACCCTAACCCTAACCCTAACCCTAACCCTAACCCTAACCCTAACCCTAACCCTAACCCTAACCCTAACCCTAACCCTAACCCTAACCCTAACCCTAACCCTAACCCTAACCCTAACCCTAACCCTAACCCTAACCCTAACCCTAACCCTAACCCTAACCCTAACCCTAACCCTAACCCTAACCCTAACCCTAACCCTAACCCTAACCCTAACCCTAACCCTAACCCTAACCCTAACCCTAACCCTAACCCTAACCCTAACCCTAACCCTAACCCTAACCCTAACCCTAACCCTAACCCTAACCCTAACCCTAACCCTAACCCTAACCCTAACCCTAACCCTAACCCTAACCCTAACCCTAACCCTAACCCTAACCCTAACCCTAACCCTAACCCTAACCCTAACCCTAACCCTAACCCTAACCCTAACCCTAACCCTAACCCTAACCCTAACCCTAACCCTAACCCTAACCCTAACCCTAACCCTAACCCTAACCCTAACCCTAACCCTAACCCTAACCCTAACCCTAACCCTAACCCTAACCCTAACCCTAACCCTAACCCTAACCCTAACCCTAACCCTAACCCTAACCCTAACCCTAACCCTAACCCTAACCCTAACCCTAACCCTAACCCTAACCCTAACCCTAACCCTAACCCTAACCCTAACCCTAACCCTAACCCTAACCCTAACCCTAACCCTAACCCTAACCCTAACCCTAACCCTAACCCTAACCCTAACCCTAACCCTAACCCTAACCCTAACCCTAACCCTAACCCTAACCCTAACCCTAACCCTAACCCTAACCCTAACCCTAACCCTAACCCTAACCCTAACCCTAACCCTAACCCTAACCCTAACCCTAACCCTAACCCTAACCCTAACCCTAACCCTAACCCTAACCCTAACCCTAACCCTAACCCTAACCCTAACCCTAACCCTAACCCTAACCCTAACCCTAACCCTAACCCTAACCCTAACCCTAACCCTAACCCTAACCCTAACCCTAACCCTAACCCTAACCCTAACCCTAACCCTAACCCTAACCCTAACCCTAACCCTAACCCTAACCCTAACCCTAACCCTAACCCTAACCCTAACCCTAACCCTAACCCTAACCCTAACCCTAACCCTAACCCTAACCCTAACCCTAACCCTAACCCTAACCCTAACCCTAACCCTAACCCTAACCCTAACCCTAACCCTAACCCTAACCCTAACCCTAACCCTAACCCTAACCCTAACCCTAACCCTAACCCTAACCCTAACCCTAACCCTAACCCTAACCCTAACCCTAACCCTAACCCTAACCCTAACCCTAACCCTAACCCTAACCCTAACCCTAACCCTAACCCTAACCCTAACCCTAACCCTAACCCTAACCCTAACCCTAACCCTAACCCTAACCCTAACCCTAACCCTAACCCTAACCCTAACCCTAACCCTAACCCTAACCCTAACCCTAACCCTAACCCTAACCCTAACCCTAACCCTAACCCTAACCCTAACCCTAACCCTAACCCTAACCCTAACCCTAACCCTAACCCTAACCCTAACCCTAACCCTAACCCTAACCCTAACCCTAACCCTAACCCTAACCCTAACCCTAACCCTAACCCTAACCCTAACCCTAACCCTAACCCTAACCCTAACCCTAACCCTAACCCTAACCCTAACCCTAACCCTAACCCTAACCCTAACCCTAACCCTAACCCTAACCCTAACCCTAACCCTAACCCTAACCCTAACCCTAACCCTAACCCTAACCCTAACCCTAACCCTAACCCTAACCCTAACCCTAACCCTAACCCTAACCCTAACCCTAACCCTAACCCTAACCCTAACCCTAACCCTAACCCTAACCCTAACCCTAACCCTAACCCTAACCCTAACCCTAACCCTAACCCTAACCCTAACCCTAACCCTAACCCTAACCCTAACCCTAACCCTAACCCTAACCCTAACCCTAACCCTAACCCTAACCCTAACCCTAACCCTAACCCTAACCCTAACCCTAACCCTAACCCTAACCCTAACCCTAACCCTAACCCTAACCCTAACCCTAACCCTAACCCTAACCCTAACCCTAACCCTAACCCTAACCCTAACCCTAACCCTAACCCTAACCCTAACCCTAACCCTAACCCTAACCCTAACCCTAACCCTAACCCTAACCCTAACCCTAACCCTAACCCTAACCCTAACCCTAACCCTAACCCTAACCCTAACCCTAACCCTAACCCTAACCCTAACCCTAACCCTAACCCTAACCCTAACCCTAACCCTAACCCTAACCCTAACCCTAACCCTAACCCTAACCCTAACCCTAACCCTAACCCTAACCCTAACCCTAACCCTAACCCTAACCCTAACCCTAACCCTAACCCTAACCCTAACCCTAACCCTAACCCTAACCCTAACCCTAACCCTAACCCTAACCCTAACCCTAACCCTAACCTAACCCTAACCCTAACCCTAACCCTAACCCTAACCCTAACCCTAACCCTAACCCTAACCCTAACCCTAACCCTAACCCTAACCCTAACCCTAACCCTAACCCTAACCCTAACCCTAACCCTAACCCTAACCCTAACCCTAACCCTAACCCTAACCCTAACCCTAACCCTAACCCTAACCCTAACCCTAACCCTAACCCTAACCCTAACCCTAACCCTAACCCTAACCCTAACCCTAACCCTAACCCTAACCCTAACCCTAACCCTAACCCTAACCCTAACCCTAACCCTAACCCTAACCCTAACCCTAACCCTAACCCTAACCCTAACCCTAACCCTAACCCTAACCCTAACCCTAACCCTAACCCTAACCCTAACCCTAACCCTAACCCTAACCCTAACCCTAACCCTAACCCTAACCCTAACCCTAACCCTAACCCTAACCCTAACCCTAACCCTAACCCTAACCCTAACCCTAACCCTAACCCTACCCTAACCCTAACCCTAACCCTAACCCTAACCCTAACCCTAACCCTAACCCTAACCCTAACCCTAACCCTAACCCTAACCCTAACCCTAACCCTAACCCTAACCCTAACCCTAACCCTAACCCTAACCCTAACCCTAACCCTAACCCTAACCCTAACCCTAACCCTAACCCTAACCCTAACCCTAACCCTAACCCTAACCCTAACCCTAACCCTAACCCTAACCCTAACCCTAACCCTAACCCTAACCCTAACCCTAACCCTAACCCTAACCCTAACCCTAACCCTAACCCTAACCCTAACCCTAACCCTAACCCTAACCCTAACCCTAACCCTAACCCTAACCCTAACCCTAACCCTAACCCTAACCCTAACCCTAACCCTAACCCTAACCCTAACCCTAACCCTAACCCTAACCCTAACCCTAACCCTAACCCTAACCCTAACCCTAACCCTAACCCTAACCCTAACCCTAACCCTAACCCTAACCCTAACCCTAACCCTAACCCTAACCCTAACCCTAACCCTAACCCTAACCCTAACCCTAACCCTAACCCTCACTGAATGTTCATGAGTTCTTATATTGACGCATGGGGGCGGGGGGGACTTTTCTCTACTTTCTGCATTTCATTCATAATTTTATACACTTCTAGCATGTCCCCTCTTACTTGCGCTTTCTGTTCATGTTTTACATCTGAATCTTGGAAAGATGGAGGCATTATGTGTCCCAGGTTCTTAGGTCTGGGAGGTGAGGGGGTAGCTTGCCCAGGATTGGGTTGCTTTTCCCTGGAAGGCGCAGGTTCGAGTTGGGGCTGCACCTGAATGCAACACTGTCAGTGGAGGTTCAGTTGGCCTCAGTGGCCAGGAGTGTCTTTTTTCAACTGTGGTTGGTTCACCAGCTGGTCTCTTTCTACACTAAGGGAAGTGGGAAACTTTGGAAATGAGTTAGAAGAGGATATTTTAAAGCTCTAACAGCCTATATTTCCACGCTTTACTTTTTTGCATGTTTTGTGATTTTAAAGCTCTGCTGGGGTTCTCTTACTAAAGAGTACTTGCCACAAACCTGGATCTTGGCATCCAGGGAATTCTCTTTGTATTCTTTAACCAAATTACCAAAAACAACACACTTTGGGTGGCATAAGGCAGAACTGTAGCTATGGGGGACTAGCCGGGGTATTTTTTGCCCTAAGTGACACATTCAGAGGTGTGCCATTGAGGCTCCCAGTGTGTGTGCAAATGGTGTGCCAAACTGGGTCTTTGACCCGGGTGAAACAAAGCCTAGTTTTGTCCCTGCATAAAGGCATATGGTCAGCAACTGTGAGAATAAGATGCTAGACTAGATGGGCCATTGGCCTGATCCAGAAGACACTCTCATGCTGAGAGAAACAGACAGACAGACAGACAGAAAGAGAGATAGATTCACTAATTTATGCATCACCCTTTAAAAGGGGGTTCTCATAAAATACTTTGGGTGCAGATCATGTAAGGCGGAGAGCAAATCACATACCCGGTATTTCTAAATATTTCATAAAAAGAAAATGTAACTTCCTAGGATGAAATAAAAAGCAAACAATGGGCCTCCTTACCCGCCAGCTCAGTGACCTTACACATTCCTCCTTTCCGTATCCTTTTCTGAACTCCTCATGATTGGGACAGAACCTAGCTGGGATGCTCATCAAAGCACACACTTTGTTCCAAGAAACCCATCAGCCAACAATCTTTTCCAAGGGACACATCCTCCTTGCTTAACCTGAAGCATGAGATCCAACTGTGTTTTGAAACTTTGATATTTCCCGTAAAAAAACTGGGACTGACGGTTGTGGGGGTGTGAAAGCTGGCACAAATTACTGGGCTCCACTGGTTGGAAGGAGGCCCCAGGGTCTGGTTCTCTTGCACAAGTTTTATGTAATTATTAATGAAGTATGTATTTCATGTACAATGCATTCACAGTTTTGAATAATGTCATGCAAGCTTGTGCCATAAACTAAGCATTCCTGACTCTACAAAAATCTATTCCTACACTTTGACAGTAGGATGGTGCGGTCTCATCTTGTTTGTATGCTTTCACAAGCAAATCCCATGTGAATGCAACAAAAGGATTGTGTGAATGTGAATGCAAAAAATAAATAAATGGTTATGTAATGCAACTATCCTACATAATAAAGAGCCTGTGTCCGTCCGTACCACTTTCCGTGTGTCAGAGGAAATCGCAAGTGCGCGTGCGCCCCACTGACACACGGATTGGACAGCTCTACTTCCCCCCCCCAACAGGGACGCAGGCATTGGAGCGGCCGGAGAGGGGGGCGTGTCCGGGAGGCAGCGGCGGCGGCGCACGCGCGTTGTCAGTTGGGGCAGCGCCGCCGCCTTGCACGGAGCCTCCTCCTCCTCGAGAGCCCCTCCGCTCCCCGGGCGCGCCATCTTCGCCTCACCCGCCGAGCAGCAGCAACAGCAGAGCGCAGCGGCCCACTCCTCCGACGTGCGCGCCTGGCTCAGCAGCCCCGCGGGCCGGCCGGCTGCTTGGGTGGGGCAATCGGCGGAGGGCTAAAGCCCCAGGAAGAGGCTGTCTGCTGCGCGGCCCTGCCTTCTGCCCGCTCCTCCCGGCGGCGCATCCCTCGCCTGGGTCGAGCCTTCTCCTTCGGACGCCTCGGGCGAGCTGCGGCCAGCTCTGCTCCCTCCCTCCCTCCCTCCTGCCGCCGCCGCCTTCCGTCTCTGGGCGAGCCCAGCTGGCCCACGCCGTCTGCTCCGGTTCCTTCTTCCTCGCTCGCTCGCTCGCTCGCTCGCCAGGCCGCCTTCTCTCCCGTCAGCTGCTGCCTTGCGCCTTCCTGCCGCGCTGCTGCCCCGGGTCAATGCTGGGCTCGCCCTCCGGCGCCGCGAGCCGGCCGCGCGGACCTTTCCTCTTCCGGGACGCGCGGTGCGGAGCTCCCTCGGACGGCTCACGGGGAAGGAGGGCGCCGCAGTTTAAAAGGAAAAGGAGGGTGGCCGCCACTCCCCCCATATAATTTCTAGCCCCCGTTTTTTTTAACGGGCTTAATTTACTAGTGCTGTATAATACTGCATGTGTGTGAAAAGTACTATACTTAGCTCTGGGTAGCAAAGAATGGAGAGGTTTACAAATGTGTGTGAGAGAGACATAGTCCAGAGATGTCCTCCTATTAGGCTGCAATGGATTGTAATGGATTGCTTTGAAGTCATTTCAGCACCAAGTGGGGGGTGGGATTCACCCTAAGGCTCCCCCCTGTCCTGTCCTGTATTTTGCAAATGTGGCAACCCTAGTTGTATATTGTAGTGTGGTTTTGTTTTTCATGCTGCATTTCTATTCTTAGCTGTCATAGTATCTCATGAAATAAAGATTGGAGTATAAGTTGAGATGCAACATTTGTGGGGAACCTCTGTCCTATGCTCAGGTTGTATATATGTGCAAATAAAGCCACGGATCCTAAAGACACCACAGGTTCTGACCTTTATTCCATGGAACCCCTGGAGTCTTTCCCCGCTTGGAAACTGAGGTGACTTGTAAAAATATTATCACAGGCTGTCTAGAGGGTTCTATAGAAAAGCCTTTCCGCTTGTATGATTAAGGGAAGTCATAGTACCACTCTATTCAGCCTTGGCCAGAGCCTACCTGGAGCCCTTTGTTCAGTTTTGGGCACCACAGTTTAAGAGGATAAGGACAAGCTGGAAGGTGTGCCAAGAAGGGCGACTAAGAAGATGAAGGGCCTGACAATCAAGTCTTGTGATGAACTGTTGAAAGGGTTGGGTATGTTTAGCTTGGAGAAGAGACATGAGAGTCATATTCAAATGCCCGAAGGGCTGTCCCATGGAGGAAACTTGTTTTATGTTACTCCAGAAGGTAGAACTCGAACCAGTGAATTCAGATGGCAAGAAGGGAGATTTCAATTAAACCTTAGGAATAATTTTCTGGTGAATAGAGTCGCTCGACAGCATAATGGACTCCTTCCTTTGGGACTTCAAACAACTGGCTCTGTATAAACTACAGATGCTGGAAGCCAGGGACTCCACTGAGGGGTGATACTTGTGATATTATTAGAAAATGGCTAGGTTGTTTCAGGCAAGCCTTTGTTCTAAAACCCGTTTGTACTGAAGAAATTCCCTCTTACTTAAATATTACTTTGAGTTTGCAAATAGGGATCAAGTAATTTACCGGTACCTTTGCTAAAGGTAATGAAGAATATAAAAAGCACTGTACAGTATGTGGGCCACAGTTGTAATTATGTGTTTTTAAAAACCTGCAAATGAGCAAGAAATGGAAAGGTGAGTCTTTTTGAACTGGGACATGTGAGGGTGCAGCGTATTGCAAAGTTTCTGCAAATAATATATCTAGTGTTAGCCCAACACAACGTAGACTCATTGGAATTAAAGGCTTATCCACAACTACCCTTCCTCCATTTTTTCTAGACACAGTATATACTCCATGTCTGAGCACCCTTCTTCTCCCCTTCCAGAGCTTTCCCAGTGAAAACTTGTTATTTAATGCTCAATTGGAACAAACATCAATCCACGGAAAACCTGAATTACCATTTGTTTTGTTTCAGCTTTGACGAATGGGTTTTCAAGGGCAGAAAACAAAATAGGTCTTGGATCTTTTCACCTGTGTACAGTCTTAGAATGCTATTCCTCCTCACTTCCTCTTTGGTTTATTGAATAGGTTAGACCCCTCAATATCTACGTACATTCTGGTCATAAATCTCAGCCCACCAGGTTTCAGTAATGCCTAATAGATTATATTTGCCATCTTGTATAAAGAGCTCAAATTTGTCTTGCTTGTTTCCCATACACCATGTATTGTGGGACGTGGGTGGCACTGTGGTGTAAACCACTGAGCCCCTTGGGCTTGTCAAACAGAAGGTTGGCGGTTTGAATCCCTACAATGCAGTGAGCTCCTGTTGCTTTGTCCTAGCTTCTGCCAACCTAGCAGTTTGAAAGGATACCAGTACAAGTAGATAAATAGGTCCCGCTGCGACAGGTAGGTAAATGGCATTTCTGTGCGCTCTGGCTTCTATCCCGGTATTCCATTGCACCAGAAGTACGGTAGTTTAGTCCTCTATGCGGAACTGGCAAAACTAACTTATAAACCATATGAGAAGGATAATCGGGACTTTAAGGAAGAATGGAAACTTACAAATTATTTGAAAAATAAACAAAGAGACTTAGATTCATTGGCAGGTTTTGAATAAACATACACAAATCTTTTATTAGGAGAATATGAATAAACAGGGGAATGATATGTACAACATGCAGAAACAATAAGAATAAATAAATCAGAAAAGGGAGCTGAGGGAAATCCGAAGAGGGTGGGAGGAGGGAGGGGGTGGGAGGGAAGGGGAAGGGGGTAAAATATAATTGGTAGTTGTATTGACAAAATGTATTGATTTAAATTTTGTTTAATAAAAAAAAATTTTTTTTTTTTTAAAAGAAGTAGTTTAGTCCTGCTGGCCACATGACCCAGAAAGCTGACTGGGAACAAACACCAGCTCCCGCAGCCTGAAGCAAGATGAGTGCCACACACAGTGCCTTTGACTGGAATTAACCATCCAGGGGTCCTATACTTTTACCTCTCCTTCCATCTGTTTCCTTCTTATGGTTTCCTACCCTTTAGCAGGTTTTGTAGCACCTCCTCAGTTTCCTGTGCATCATTGAAACTATTATCCCCAGTACCAGCTCAACAACTTCAATCCTAAAAAAAAAGCTCAACAACAACTTTAGTTGGCCCTTTGGTCGGCCCTCATGACCCTTTACTTCATCGAATCTGGCCCTCTTTGAAAAAAGTTTGGACACCACTACTACCGGTAAGCTGTCTGCCACTGACTGGTGTATCTGAAGAAGTGTGCATGCACACGAAAGCTCATACCAAGAACAAACTTAGTTGGTCTCTAAGGTGCTACTGGAAGGATTTTTTTTTTTTTTTTTTTTTGCCACTGACAGACATTGACACCGACCTGTCCCCAGCCCATGATGTAAAGCTGCTGGAGACTGCCCCAGCTGCCACTCCATGCCACAGATGTTGCCATGCACTTGGCAAAGGATTGCACCATCTCCAGCGTCCTCAACTGAGGGGGCGGGGTGCCGGCAGGTCGCCTTGATGAAGAGTTCTCCCTATTCGTCTCCCAGTAATATGAACTCAGTCCACAAGGGATGCCTGCTAAGGGGGGACTGGGTCATGATCCCTGCTAAGCTGCAGACCAGAGTGCTGGAGGTTCCACTTTTTAATGTTGTGCTGCATGAAAAAGTCCTTTATTTGCTCTCTCATGAATAATGATAATTTTCCCCACAAGCTGTTCTCTATCCTTGTTCCAATAATGGTGAGAAGTGTCCTATATAATTCCCCCAACCCCAGGGAAGGAACGCTTATGTCTATAGAATAATAGGGGCCATGGCCAGGCCCCTGGTGGTGATGATGATGGGATAAGCTGAGTCGTGAGGGTGAACTCTGGCTCACAATGGCTCGGAGAACAGGGGGGAACCAGGAGCGACAGCTTAATAGACCTGAAAGAATGAAGTACAAGAAGGGTACAGCTCGGCGTGGAAATCATAAATAAATGATTACAAAATTACAAACCAGGATTCCCCAAGTGCCAGCAACCCCCTATGGGGTCACGAAGAGTCGGACACGACTAAACGACTAAACAACAACAAGGTGCTACTGGAAGGAATTTTTTTATTTTGTTTCCATTTCTACACAGCATCCATTCTGATTATCTGGCCATCTTAAAAAAAATGTCTAAAACTGTCAATAGCCATCCATAATTCTCTGTAGTGTTGCAGTTTTTCAATAACTGGCAATAACAACTTCTTCCTCTTCCTCTGCCTCCTCCTCTTCTTCTTCCTCCTCCTCTTGCTACAAATGAAAGATTATTCGTGTGCAGATGGAGAAAACTGTGGAGGAAAGTTGATGACAAACCCCATCAGAGTCTTGGTGGGTCTTATAATAATCATAATAATCATAATAATTTATTATTTGTACCCCGTCCATCTGGCCGGGTCTGGGCGGCTTCCAACAAAGATTAAAAATACATTAAAATGTCACACATTTAAAACTTCCCTAAACAGGGCTGCCTTCAGATGTCTTCAAAATGTCAGGTAGTTGTTTATCTCATTGACATCTGATGGGAGGGTGTTCCACAGGGTGGGCGCCACTACCGAGAAGGCCCTCTGCCTGGTTTCCTGTAGCTTTGCTTCTTGCAGTGAGGGAACCGCCCGAAGGCCCTCGGAGCTGGACCTCAGTGTCCGGGCAGAACGATGGGGGTGGAGACGCTCCTTCAGGTATACTGGGCCAAGGCCGTTTAGGGCTTTAAAGGTCAACACTTGCCTTTATCCTGTTCCAAAAAGCTTACAGATCAGTCAGCACCTTGGTTTGGTTATTTACTTTGGAACAGCAATTGCATTAAGCTCTGAAAGATCCCAGGGGTTGCACAATGCAGCACAATGAGTGGTTATATCCTGGGCCTCACCAGTGACATCATCCACAGACTGCTGCTGGCAGACCTGGGCAAGAGGAACTTGGCAAAGACCTTTCCCTTGTGATAGTGGCTCCAACTAGGATACAATATGGGTGCTGATGTAGGGTTTTTTGATGACATTTATAGCCACCACAAATATGGATGCCACCAGTTATTCCTTTATAATAATTATTTTTAATAATAATTTTATTATTTATACCCTGGCCATTCTGGGCAGCTTCAAGCACATACAGGGCCGTCTTTAGCATATGTGCCGCCAGGGTGCAAAGATCTGCCCAGTGCCCCCAAATTTTGTTTGGCCACCCACAAATCCACTTTTTTGGAGCTTTTTGGGGGAGGGGGAAGCCAAAGTTGTAAACATTTGGGGATGCAAACTCAAAGTTATTGAGCTTTAGGGGGGGATCGCTCACCTGTAACAACGACACAACGGAAATAACTGCTTTTGTTTCCTGATTCATCTGTTGATGAAACTGCTTGCGCGTTTTCTGCAAGAGGCACCTGGGTGGCCACCGTGAAAACACGAGGCTGCACAGATCCAGCTGTCTCTTCTGATGCTGCTCTGTATGTTCCTCTAAATCAGGGGTCAGCAACCTTTTTCAGCCGTGGGCCGGTCCACCATCCCTCAGACTATGTGGGGGGTCGGACTATATTTTGGGGAAAAAATATGAACGAATTCCTATGCCCCACAAATAACCCAGAGATGCATTTTAAATAAAAGCACACATTCTACTCATGTAAAAACACCAGGCAGGCCCTGCAAATCACCCAGAGATGCATTTTAAATAAAAGGACACATTCTACTCATGTAAAAACACGCTGATTCCCGGACCGTCCGCGGGCAGGATTGAGAAGGCGATTGGGCCGCATCCGGCCCCCGGGCCTTAGGTTGCCTACCCCTGCTCTAAATCGCCCCCCCCCCTCCGGTAGCACAGATGGCTCTCTCCCCTCCGGCAGCACAGACGGCTCTCCCCCCAGTATCGGCTCTTTCGGCCGCCAAGGCATGAGCTGAGCTCTGTCCGCCCTGCCAAGGCCCCTCCTTGCGCCGTTGGTGGATTTGGCTTCTCCGCCGCGCAACCGAACTCTCCGGCTGTCCCGGGGCGATAAGATAAGCGGGGGCGGGCAGAGGAAGGCAGTGCGGGCCGCTATAAAAGCGGCGGCCTCTGCAGGGCTCCCAGCTCCGCCACCTCCCGCCACCCATCGAGCAGTTTGACCCTCGCCTGCTGCCAACATGGTGCTGACTGTTGAAGAGCGCATGTTGATCCAGATCTCCTTGCCCGGACTGATCCCCGAGCAGGGCGATCCGGGCGAAGAAGCGCTGACCAGGTAGCTCGACGGGGCGTCCGCGGGAGAGAAGCCTCTGGTTCCTCCCGTCCCGTCCCTTTTTCTGACGGCTCCCTTCCCTCCCCGCAGGCTTTTCCAGGTCTACACACAGTCCAGGCTCTACTTTCCGCGCTCCGACCTGTACCCCGGCTCCAACGGCCCCAGCGCCATCATGAACATGGACAACATCAGCATTGACAACAGCCTGTCCTATCTCAGCGATCTCCACGCCTACAACCTCCGCGTGGACCCCATCTCAACTTCAAGGCAAGCGCGCCGACAGGGCGGACGAGGGCCAGGAGGGCGCGCCTTGGGTCTTCCCTTGACCCTCTCCCCACCTGAACAACCCCACCACCACCTGATCCCCGTGTCTCTCTCTCTCCTTTGCAGTTTCTGGCCAGGGGCATGTCCGTGACATTGGCTTCCAGTTCCAGCCTCCGCCCTGACCTACCTGGCCTGGGACTAGCTCCTCTGCATGGTTGCCGAGGTGCTGACCGAGAAGTACAAACGAGCCCCCCGCCGCCCACCCCCTCGCCTCGGAGCTGCAGTTTGCCCCCCGTCTCGGGCACTCCGCCTCCGCTGTGCCACTGAGCAATAAAATGCGTGAACCTCGCTCTGGCGTCCTTCATTTTTGTGGGGAGGGGGTCCCATGCGTGGGAGACGCGGGGAGGAGTCTTAGGGGGTGCAGAGATGCCAAGGGGGCGAGAGAGCAAAAAGTGAGCTTTGCAGACAAGAGGGTGGGGGAGACAGAGAAGAGACAGTCTCCTCCTCCTCGGCAGTGCTCCCGTCCATTTCCGAGGGAGCGTACGCCACAACCGCCTCCCCAACTCTCCCGTAGCCCCGTCCATCCCACAGGCACCTCCGATGGGAAGGAGTAGGGGAGGGAAGACGGAGTCCAGTGCCCGCTGGGACCCCTTTCTCTCCCCCCACCCCCGCCACGTCCTCTTCGTTCATCCCTAAACCAACGCAAAGCCCGGGCCGAAACTCAACGGAGAGGGGGTGGTCCAGAGCCCTTCATCCTCAGAGGCAGCCTGACCCGGCGGGGAGAGGACTCTCCCGGGGATCCCGTAGAGGAAGGAGCTCTTACCCCCAGCTGTGAGTCAGCCCCCCCCCGCAACATCTGGAGAGGGCAGGAGAAGAGGGAGGCGGGGGGGGGAGCTGGCATGAACGAGACCCCAGGCCCATTTCTCTGCGGCTTCTATGTTTCTGATATTGTAGACTACAGAGGGTGAGGCTTTCCAACCCCTGGACCTGTTTAAAAGAGGGAAGTCCTCTGACCATGCACATTTCCTCCTTTTTAAAGCTGCTATTTGCTGCCCTGATGTACCTGGGAATAAGCATCCTTTTATTGAACACAGATGCTTTCAAAGCGAACACAACAAAGTGATCAGGTCCAGAAGAGCCCGGCCGCTGCCTATTAAAAGTAGTTTTTAAAAATATGAATAAAATAAGGAAAGAACTAAGAAAGGGTGCGGGGGCGACCGCCGCCTGGTCAGGTGGGCCCCCGAAGCCCACACCTGTCCTGGGACGGAGGCGGGCCTCTTCACCGCTGCTGCGGCATGTGGACACCCACCCTCTCAGCCGTGGGGCCAGCACTCCGCCCTCGAGGGGCACCCCAAGTGGGGAAGGTAACGGTCAGATGCCCTGCAGCACCTGTACCCCCCGCCCCCGCCGGGCCCTTGACATGGAGCAGCATGACTCCTTTGTGTGGGATGTAAACACTAGAGCAGTCAAGTACAACAATGCTAGAGCAGATAGTGGAGATTGCCTCAGTCCTCCAGCCACAACTTCCTGGTCACATGGATTGAGACAGTTTCCTCTTGCAACTAAATGTGGGAGTGGCTTCACCTGGGAAGGTAAGAACAAAGAACCCACAGGTCAGCAGCCATTCCATTCCACTCTTTCACTCGAACTGCGAGGAGGATGCTCAGTTGGCTTCCAGCCAACTGGGGCCTAGTAGATTTCTCTCCCACAATGGGGAGATTCTAATTGTAAATATCTTTACTAAGAACAAGCCTGCCTTCTTTGGGATTTGTCTTGAGCTGCATATATGTGAGTAAACATTTTATACCTTTTTATAGAAGACGTGTGTTGTGTCTTATTTAAGAGGGACTTAAGGGGAAATATAGTGACAAACCAGGAAACTAGATTAAGCTGATTCTAGCGAATCAAAGCAACTTCCGCTGTGTGTATTTTAAAAGGGAATGTACTCTGCTAGTTGAACTTGTTAGCACAAGTTAGGATGAGATATATTAAATTATAAATCTCCATCCACGTTCCCAAACATTCCCACAAAGGGTTATGTATGCCCAGCGCTACGTATTTTGTGTATTTTTGAAGGATTGCGTTGGATTGCATTTTTAAGTTGAGAGAGATTTTTCTGATTGCATTTCCTGGTCAGACCGCATGGTCCTTTGTCCTATTGTTTAGAGAAAGGGGGATTAAGCTACCCCTCCCCTCCCTCAGAGCTCACAAAAGACCCAAAGGCAGTGAAGATTTATTTTGAGGCTTTTGCTTTTTGCATTTTGAGAATTTTGAGATTTTGATTTTGAATTTTGACAAAATTTTGAATTTTGAAATTTTTTCAAATTTTGGATTTTAAAATGGCTAGTGCCAGTTTTGATAGTGAAGCAGAGCCAGGATTAATGCTGCTAGATGAGGACAATTTTGTGTACTGGAAAATGCGCTTAATGGCATATTTAGAATCAAAGGATATTTTGGATGCGATAGAGAAACCAAAGCCTCAAGGCGCAGATGCTGAAGCCAAGGTTAAAGTCTGGAAAAGGCAGAACAGTGAGGCCAAGCACATAATTTTGAGTGGACTTCGCAATAAGCATCTATCGTTAATAAATAGCAAAGATGATGCATCTCAGATCCTAAAAGATATTGAGCGCATGTATGGAGAATCTACAAAGAACTCCTACAGAACATTGATGGGCAAATTAACTAGACTGAGAATGAATTCAAAAGAAGAATTCACAGAGCATATTGATAAATTCACAGAAATTATTCAAAAGCTTGAACTTACTCCACAATCTTTTGATGAAGTAACAAAGGTATCATTTCTGTTAGCCTCATTAGGGCCACATTTTGATGCATTTGTTAGTTTGATGGATCATAAAGAGAATCTAACTTTTAAGGAACTGACTAGTGAATTAAGAGAGGAATGCAGAAAGAGATTTGATTCTCCAGAAAGCAACCCTAGGAGAAAGGATTGTAATTTTGTTTCAAAGCAATTTACAAAATCCAGAGAAATTGTGTGTTTTAAATGCCTGAAAAGCGGCCACATGGCAAAGCATTGCAGGAATCCAAAGGCTAAAGCAAAGGATTCTGATGTTTCCCGGCAAAAGGGAGAAAGAAAAGGAAAGCTTGAACGCAACATGCTATTACAAGAAAGGAGCTTAGCTGTGAGAAATTATGAAAATGTGCATAATAAGTGGATTATTGATTCTGGATGCAGCAGCCACTACACGTTTAAAAGGGACTGTTTTAATGAATTAAATGATAAAGAGACTGAAATTGAGATTGCAGATGGAAATATTTTAAAGTCCAAAGGTGAAGGTTCAATGCATTTGGAATTCAATGTAAACAATGAATCTTTTAGGACTAGAATGTCCAATGTTGTGTATGTGCCAGAACTGAGCTGCAATTTACTCAGTGTCTCTACTTTGGACAAGAAAGGTTTCAAGGTCACATTTGAGAATGGACAGTGCAATGTAACTAAAGATGGTGAAGTGTACATTGAAGCAAAATTAATAAATGGTGTTTATGAGGTTGATCTTTCAGAGAATCAGCCTGCGAAAGTGGCACGTTCCAGCCAGAAGGATGAAGCAGATTTGACGCTGTGGCATAGAAGACTTGCACACAGAGATACCACCATCATTAAGAGTCTACAAGGAAGTGATCTTGTCACAGGTTTGCAGGTAAAAGGGAGCAGCAACCAGGCTCCAACAAAATGCATAACTTGTGTTACTGAAAAGGCAGTAAAACCTTCTTTTACACGTTGCACAGAACAAAGGAGTACTAAAGTTCTGGATATCGTGCATTCAGATTTGTGTGGGCCATTCAGTGTTCCATCACTTGGACACAACAAATATATTTTGATTTTTCTTGATGATTTTTCGAGATATTGTGTGGCATATTTCATCAAAGATAAAAGTGAGACAGTAGAAATGTTCAAGAATTACATTGCCATGGTAAGGAACAAGTTCCAAAGAGCTCCAAGTGTCTTAGTTTCTGACAATGGAGGAGAATACTGCTCACATGAGATGAAAGCCCTTATGGCAAAGGAAGGAATTACACATGTAACCACAGTTCCTTACACGCCACAACAGAATTCCATAGCTGAAAGGAAGTTCAGATCCATTATGGAAATGACAAGGTGTATGCTTAAGGAAGCGTCCCTGCCTAGGAAGATGTGGGGAGATGCTGCTTACACGGCTGTCTATCTCCAGAACAGGTTGCCAACAAAGGCAACACAGCGCACACCATTTGAACTTTGGCATGGAAAGGTACCTAGTCTGTCGCACATACGTGTATTTGGCAGTATATGTTACTACCACGTGCCCAAGGAACAGAGGCACAAGCTTGACTCCAGAGCACAAGCAGGTATCTTAGTCGGATATGCTGCTGGAGGCAAAGGATACAGAGTAATGGACTTACAGACAGGCAAAGTGAGTGCGCATCATGCAATTTATTTTGATGAACATGCAAAAGCAGACACAAAGAACACTGTTATTGGCTGCTCCAAGGAGTCAGAATGGACTCAAGAACTCATAAACTTTCCTTCTGAAACCCCACATGGTACTAATCTGCCTTCTAGTGTCATAGCACCCCCTACAGGCGACGCACCAGAAGACGCAGATGACCAGACCCCTGTCGGCTCCAGAAACGAAGAGGAGGACACAGATGAGGACATGCCACCGTTGGAAGGGAGTGAGGAAGCTGATGCGGTTCAGGAACCAGAACCAGAGGTCAGACGCTCATCCAGAACCAACAGAGGTGTCCCGCCGGTACGACTGTCCTACCTTGCAGGGTCGGTGTCTCCACAGGAACCTTCCACATGGGAAGAGATTGAGAAGATGCCATCTGCGGAAGCTAGTCTCTGGAAGAAGGCCGCTCAGGAGGAGATGGATGCATTGCATCAGAACCAGACGTGGACCCTGACAGAGCTCCCTCCTGGTAAGAAGGCCATTGGGTGCAAGTGGGTGTTCAAGGTTAAAAAGGGTTCAGAAGGGGAAGTGGAACGCTACAAAGCAAGGCTAGTAGCACAAGGTTTTTCACAACGTTTTGGTGAAGATTACGACGAAGTTTTCGCACCAACCGTGAGATATAGTACCCTCCGAATGCTTTTGAGCATTGCAGCCTCTAAACAATTGGATGTGAAGCACATTGACATTTGCACTGCGTTTTTACATGGGAAAATTTCAGAAGAAATTTACATGAAACAACCTAAAGGTTTCACAAAACCAAATGAGGCGCATCTAGTATGTCGACTCCAGAAGGGACTCTATGGGCTTAAACAAGCAGCTAGAGCCTGGAATCAGAAATTGCACAATATGCTTGTGCAACTAGGGTACAAGCAAGGAAACGCAGACAAGTGCTTGTACACCAAGTCAAGTAATGGACAATATTCATACATATTGGCTTTTGTAGATGACTTGATTATTGCCACTGCAAATAATAGAGACTATACACAAATAGTAAAACACCTCAGCAAGGAGGTACAAGTAAAAGAACTTGGAGATGTCAAGTACTACTTAGGAATCCAAGTGGAAAGAGAAGAAAACGGCTCATTTCTTCTCAACCAGAAGCAAAAGATTCATGAACTGATTGAGTATTTGCAGATGCAAGACGCACACCCGGTTGCAACGCCCATGGCTACAGACTTCTTGAAGAATCAGCAGGATTCGAAGCTGTTGCCAGATAACAGTCAATATAGGTCGGTAATTGGTAAACTTTTGTATTTAGTTACCACATGTAGACCTGACTTAGCCAATGCTGTGGGGATTCTGAGCAGAAAAGTGAATTCTCCCACTGAGCATGATTTAGCGGGGCTGAAAAGGGTGGTTAGATACCTGAAGGGTACAGTAAATTGTAAATTAAAGTTGCCAGCCGTCAGAGACCCTAAGTTGGTTGGGTACACTGATGCAGATTGGGCCGGGGATAATGCTGACTATAAATCCACAAGTGGTCATGTTTTTATGTTTGGGGGTGGACCTGTTGTGTGGGGAAGTTATAAACAGAGTTGTGTAGCTTTGTCTTCAACAGAGTCCGAATATGTTGCTGCTGCAGAAGCATGCAGAGAAATTGCATGGCTTGATGAACTCATCAAAGACTTTGGACTGGTGAGAAGGGAACCTGTCAGCCTGCTAGAGGACAATCAAAGTTGCCTGAAGCTGACGCAGAGTGAAAAGTTCCTAGCCAGAACCAAACACATTGGGGTCAGGTACCACTACATACGCCAGATGGTGCAAGATGAACTTGTGGAACTGTCTTATTGCTGCACCAAAGAGATGACTGCCGACATCTTGACAAAACCCTTGCCAAAAGAGAGTTTCCAGAATCTACGTGTCAAGCTGGGACTCTGGGTGGTTGAATAAAGTTGTTTATGTTTTGTATGTTGTATTTGCCTGAGAAGGGGTTTGTGGGATGTAAACACTAGAGCAGTCAAGTACAACAATGCTAGAGCAGATAGTGGAGATTGCCTCAGTCCTCCAGCCACAACTTCCTGGTCACATGGATTGAGACAGTTTCCTCTTGCAACTAAATGTGGGAGTGGCTTCACCTGGGAAGGTAAGAACAAAGAACCCACAGGTCAGCAGCCATTCCATTCCACTCTTTCACTCGAACTGCGAGGAGGATGCTCAGTTGGCTTCCAGCCAACTGGGGCCTAGTAGATTTCTCTCCCACAATGGGGAGATTCTAATTGTAAATATCTTTACTAAGAACAAGCCTGCCTTCTTTGGGATTTGTCTTGAGCTGCATATATGTGAGTAAACATTTTATACCTTTTTATAGAAGACGTGTGTTGTGTCTTATTTAAGAGGGACTTAAGGGGAAATATAGTGACAAACCAGGAAACTAGATTAAGCTGATTCTAGCGAATCAAAGCAACTTCCGCTGTGTGTATTTTAAAAGGGAATGTACTCTGCTAGTTGAACTTGTTAGCACAAGTTAGGATGAGATATATTAAATTATAAATCTCCATCCACGTTCCCAAACATTCCCACACTTTGATGGGTGAGAGGGCCGCCCGTCCTTCTCACGAGCGGCTCCAGAGCACCCTGGACATGCTCACGTGCACCCGCACTACTGCCGTCTAGAAACCCTCCTTCTCCTAGGGGACGGTGCTCTGCCCCTGCTCAGAGGCACTCCCGCCTTGGCTCCGCATGGGCCTGCTCGCAAAAACGGCCCTTCCCTTTCCTGGAAAGCCTTTGGGGCTGACGCTTGTGGGGCGGGGAGTTGCGGGGTGCGCCTGTCTCCGGCCCTTGTGCTTTGACGGGGCCAAGTTCTCATGTCCCAGGGACCCTCACACACGTGTCATCTTTTAATGGCTTTATGCAACATCAGGCTAGGGACAAAGGTCAGAGCTGTTTCCTGGTTCTGCTGGATCTCTCAGCGGCCTTTGACACCATTGACCATAACATCCTTCTGGACCGTCTAGAGGGGTTGGGAGCTGGGGGCACTGTTATACAGTGGTTCCGCTCCTTCCTCCTGGGCCATGTTCAGAAAGTGGTGGGGGGGGGATGAGTGTTTAGACCCCTGGGCTCTCACTTGTGGGGTGCCTCAGGGTTCCGTCCTCTCCCCCATGCTTTTTAATATCTATATGAAGCCACTGGGAGAGATCATCAGGGGGTTTGGGCTGGGTGTTCATCAGTATGCGGATGATACCCAGCTCTACCTCTCTTTTAAATCATAACCAGTGAAGGCGGTGAAGGTCCTGTGTGAGTGCCTGGAGGCGGTTGGAGGATGGATGGCGGCTAACAGATTGAGGTTGAATCCTGACAAGACAGAAGTACTGTTTGGGGGACAGGGGGTGGGCGGGGGTGGGGGACTCCCTGGTCCTGAATGAGGTAACTGTGCCCCTGAAGGACCAGGTGCGCAGCCTGGGAGTCATTTTGGACTCACAGCTGTCCATGGAGGCGCAGGTTAACTCTGTGTCCAGGGCGGCTGTCTACCAGCTCCATCTGGTACGTAGGCTGAGACCCTACCTGCCCACAGACTGTCTCGTCAGAGTGGTGCATGCTCTAGTTATCTCCCGCTTGGACTACAACAATGTGCTCTACGTGGGGCTACCTTTGAAGGTGACCCGGAAACTGCAATTAATCCAGAATGCGGCAGCTAGACTGGTGACTGGGAGTGGCCGCTGGGACCACATAACACTGGTCCTGAGAGATCTACATTGGCTCCCAGTATGTTTCCGAGCACAATTCAAAGTGTTGGTGCTGGCCTTTAAAGCCCTAAACGGCCTCGGTCCTGTATACCTGAAGGAGCGTCTCCACCCCCACCGTTCAGCCCGGACACTGAGATCCAGCGCCGAGGGCCTTCTGGTGGTTCCCTCACTGCGAGAAGCAAAGCTACAGGGAACCAGGCAGAGGGCCTTCTCGGTAGTGCTGCCCGCCCTGTGGAACGCCCTCCCATCAGAGGTCAAACCGATAAACAACTACATGACCTTTAGAAAATACTTGAAGGCAGCCCTGTTTAGGGAAGTTTTTAATCTGTGATATTTTAATGTATTTTGATATTTGTTGGAAGCCGCCCAGAGTGGCTGGGGAGACCCGGCCAGATGGGCGGGGTACAAATAAATTATTATTATTATTATTATTATTATTATTATTATTATTATTATTATTATCATCATCATCATCATCAAGTTAGACACCCTCCTCTGGAGCTCATGTGCAAAACACTGAAGAAGAGCAGCACAGGCTGAGGGGATGCAAAAGAATAATGATAATTATTATTTATTGAATTTCTATACCGCCCTATACCCGGAGGTCTCAGGGAGGTTCACAGAAAAGATCAACATAAAAGCCACAATAAAAGGCAGAACCTATAAATTAGGGCTTTTTGCAGATGACCTAATGGTCAAAACACCAGATCCCTTAAACACAGCATCCTTCCTAATCAGAGAACTCAACACATTTGCAGCGGTGTCAGGCCTACAAGTAAATTTTGCAAAATCGGAAGCCATGTGCTTCAACATCCCCCCCCACACACACACACATCCAAAGAGAACTCACTAATATCACCAAGATAAAACTCTGTCACACCAAGTTCAGATATCTAGGTACCCCGGACCATTAGGTCCAGTCATGACTGACTCTGGGGTTGCGGCGCTCATCTCGCATTATTGGCCGAGGGAGCCGGCATACAGCTTCCGGGTCATGTGGCCAGCATGACTAAGTCACTTCTGGCGAACCAGAGCAGCGCACGGAAATGCTGTTTACCTTTCCGCTGCAGCGGTATCTATTTATCTACTTGCACTTTGACGTGCTTTCAAACTGCTAGGTTGGCAGGAGCAGGGACCAAGCAACGGTCCCTAGCTAACAGGACCAGTGGTCAGGGATGATGGGAATTGTAGTCCAAAACTTCTGGAGGGCTGAAGGTTGCCTATGCCTGGACTACATCCTGGGAGACCTGGATTCAAATCCCTGCTTGGCCACGAAGCTCACTGGGCCGCCTTGGGGAGCCTAACCTACCTCACAGTTATTCTCAAGATTGAAGAGGAGGTAAAGAACCATGTAACACCACAAGAACATAACAGGAAAGGAGATTCTGACTAAACATCAAGAAGATGCATTGCAGTTGGTTAGACTAGATGACCCTCAAGGCTACTATTCCACAATTCCACGATTTCCCCTGCTGTGAGTTCTTTTATGGGAAGTGAGATGTCAGGAGCCCAGGCTGCTGTCTTGATAACACAGCACGCAAGTCATAATTAGCTGGAAGATTTATTGCAAAACAAACAACCTTGGACGCTCCACCTGAGCACCTGTGCCTTATGAGTCAGTTGACCCTTCTGAGGGGTTCTTCCTGCTTCTGCAGAATATCCTGAACCTATGACCCTTAAGTTTCTGGTTTTGTTTCCTGTCTAAAACCTTTCCCATTCGTCTACTCTTTGGGCTCATGGGATTAACTGTCTCCTCTTCCGGTGAGGAAATGCTCTCCCTCCTGCCTTCCTCGTCTGCCTCTGCTTCTGGAGTAAGTTGGCTTCTCTCCAGCCCGCCCTCTGCTAACATCTTATCTACATTCCTTTCAGTGTCAGGAAGAGGAGGGGGAGGAGACAGCCGACTGCTCCCAGCTGTCTGAGAGAAATGCAAGCTTCCCTCTTGCTGGCTGCTTTCTAATTCACGCTCTGCTTCTCTACTTGGGGCAGACGTGTTCATGACATGAGATTTCCTTCCAGCTGAAGGTGTTTCTGTGAAGATGTGGGATTCTACAGCTAAGAAGGGAGGACGGGAAGGGGCCCGCCGGCTCCTCTCCTCACAAGGGCCTGATTCTAGCTCGACTTCTTCCTCCTCCTGTTCTGGTCTTTCCACTTCCCTATCTGATTCTTCGACAGAGGATGAGATGGTTGGACAGTGTTCTCGAAGCTACTAACATGAGTTTGGCCAAACTGCGAGAGGCAATGAAGGATAGGCGTTGTTACGGCAAAATCCCAGGCACGAGTCTTCCCAGCAACCTGGCCCTACGGACAGGAGGTCCGTGGTACTACGGAGTCAAGGACGACAGCGACCAGCGGTTGGAGCAAGGACAAGATCCTTTATTGCGCAATAGGTTCAAGCAACAGAGACTGAACCCCTAACAAAGGGTGACAGAGACTTTTAAAACTTCCCGCTATAACCCAGAATACATTTCACCATACATCACAACTACATCACTAATACATAAGTAAAACGTCAAGAAGGGGTGGAGAGTAGGAGGGTACAGCAAGATTAGCATATGGGTAGACAGGATTAACATTTGGGTGAAAGGTTACAGGAACAAGTAAATGACATTGGGTGGGTCAAATATACATTTTGAAGTATCCATCTGGGGGAAACAATGGGAAACATCTCGGGGCTGTCTGTCGCCTTGGAAACCAGAAGATGGGTACTTGGGAGGATCGCCTAGGTGTGGTATTTCCTGGGGCCCAGGTGTGAGTGTGTACGTGTCCTCACGCTTAGGGGATTATGGATGGTTCGAAGAGAGGTGTCCCCTTTACCCGGTGACTAATGGCGGATGACAAAAGGCATCAGAAATCAATTCCCGGTGTCTGGGCAATGGCGGGAGCTAAGAGGTTTGGAAGCCCCTTTTACATGCTTTAAAATGACACCAAAATGAAGAGAATCCGTTAAGGCAGTGATTTGTTATGAATTTCCAAAGGCATGCGGTTTGACTGTGAAAGAATAAAGCTTCAGAATGAGGTTCCTGTGTCTAGACCCTTGTTTGCTACAAGTATCCACTTTTAATTAATAACTTTCCTTTCTGATTGAATCAAGGTTACAATTCTCTTGTTCCTCCCAGCAGGGGCTGACAAGGGCTTGTCAACACCTTGTTAGCCCTGTCATCACCTAATCAGTGGTCACTGGAGCGTGCACAGAGTTCTAACTGAGCTCCGCTCTGCAGAGGGGATGCATGGTTCTGATTGGTTAAGGCGTACCCATAGGAAAGCATTGACTATAGGAAGTAATGGAGGTTGACCGGGACGAAGCAGAAAACACAGAAGGGAAATAGCGCCTTTATATATATAGCAGTAGACCGGGACGAAAAATGGGGGTTTAAAGGGAACGTAGAGCCCCCCCCCCCCCCGTAATCCCGGTTAGGAGGAAACGGAAAAGGGGCGCAAGGAGGGGGGGAAACCCTTTATCGCGAGGGTGTTATGTGGGTGATTGTGCGACTGTGTGGGGCCATTGGGAGTAACTTCAAGGAGAGGAGGGTCCCGCACTTGCTGACGTCTTTCCTGGTGGGAGTCCATCGAAAGCGGATTGCAGGCAGGGGAAGCGATCACCGAAGTTTCCGTATCAGCGTGCCTGGCGTGCTCTGGTCCATGGGGTCACGAAGAGTCGGACACGACTGAACGACTGAACAACAACAACAAATCTGATTCTTCCTCTTCTGAGGAGTGCTGCCACCAGTCTTCTCCAGGTATGAATTCCTCCATTTCCCCAGATTCTTCCGTGGGTGCAGCCTCGCCAGGGTGGGACTTGCCACCACTCCTCCTCGTCCGGCTCAACCCTGACAGAACCCTTGATGAGAATTTATCATAATGAACTGGAGAAAGGCCATACTGGAAATTTTATGAGAACAACCAATGAACTTTCTGATTGGATAAAGGTGAAGCCGAGAGGCCTGGAAGGGAAGATTGAGAAATGCCATCTTGCAGAATGAGAAAAGTCCAGATATCAATAAAGCCAGAAGTTGTTCTGGAATGCATAATTTGAATATTTTGAATAATTGTTATATACATAATTGACAGACAGAGAAGCAGAAGACACTCCTTCCCCCCCCCCTATCTTGTTTTACCTATGACTTTTAATTTTTGTTAGTTGTTTGTCAATTTCATCTACATGTACTGTATGTTGGACTGGTCATGTTGTGCAGATGCCTGATTATCGTCTTCCAAAGCAACTACAGTCATACCTCAGAAGTTGAATGAAATCAGTTCCAGAAGTCTGCTCGACTTCCAAAATGTTCGGAAACCAAAGCTCCTGCAGCCAATCGGAAGCCACAGAAGTCCCATTGGACGTTCAGGTTCCAAAGAATGTTCGCAAACTGGAACACTCACTTCCGGTTTTGTGACGTTCGGGAGCCAAAACGTCCGAGTACCAAGGCGTTTGACAACCAGGGTACAACTGTACTCTATTCCAAACTTTAAAATGGAAAGCGTAATGCTGGCGGTCAACAAAAGAGGTTTAAAGACTCTCTCAAGGCAAATCTAAAAAACACCGACAACTGGGAAACACTGGCCTACGAGCGCTCCAGTTGGAGAACAGCCTTTACCAAAGGTGTCATGGGCTTTGAAGACACTCAAACTTAGGACGAAAGGGAGAAACAAGCAAACCCTCACCATGATCAACGCCCACCTCGAAACCTATGTCCCCAGTGCGGAAGGACATATGGATTCAGAACTGGCCTCCACAGTCACTTACGGACTCACTGTTAAAACTGTGTTTATGGAAGACAACCTTACTTTGCTATGAGTGATCACCAAAGAAGAAGAAGACAATAAAGACAGCCGTCCCCACTGTGCCTCATTTCCAAAGGGAAACTGACACTGTGCAAGCACCTGGAACCCCTGGAATCCCACATCTCTCAGAGATTTGGGTGGCATGTAACTCTATATTTATCCATCTGCTTGATTCTTCCCATCAGTTACATCACAGTATATGATTTATTGGTAACAATCCTGATCCCACCTTTACATATATTTTGGAAAAAAACAATTTATTGATTGAAATTGTTTTTGCGTGTTATGATTCTCTTCAGAATTAATAATAAACAGTTTCACCATGTCACTTCCAGAATATTCCCAGTCTAATGCAATTCATGTCATGAAAGCAACTCCTTATCAAACCAGAAGAGTCACAATATGATCTTCATTTGGCACTATTAAATTACAGAGTTACACCATTAGAACTGGGATGGTTCACCGCAGTCTTTGGGAGGAAGGTCAAAATTGAAAAAGAAACCAGTTTGGGAGAGGAAATTTATTAGAAATAAGACCCAGAATGGATTACAGCAGAAGGGGCTCTGTGCTGCGACTTCTCACAACCTGCACCTATTTTAAACCATGGAGGTGCAGAGTGTTCAGGCCCTTGTTGCAGCAGGAGGTGCCCCGTGCTGCTGCCCTTTCTGCCCTGACCTCTGGGCATCTGCTATGTGCTGGCACTTCTCTCTGTAGTGGGCAGGAACTCCAGAGCTTCCAAGCCTTCAGTGCTGGCGCTGACAGACTGGGATGAATGCAGTCCGTGATTGTGATGTCACGTATGACATAAAGTACATTGTGCTGAACTGGAGAACAGAGTTGCCTACAAACGTCTGGAAAATGTCAGCCAAGTTGAGTCAGACAAAATTCACAAAAGAACATGACTCTCTGTGGAAGGTAATTGGTGGACAGATGTTGAGACCTTGTCTTAGATGATTGTCAGATCTTTGGCCTTGTGCTTGGCAAGGTGGGAGGAGACTCATGTGTGAGGAGCAGGAGGGAGGCTGGTGCGAAGGGTGGAGCGGGCTCCATTTCCCTGGCTATGCCAAGACGAATGGTTTCAGCTCATTGGAGGCAGCAGATCACCATGTAGGAGCCCCTGACCCAAGGAGGTGCCCGGCTGCATATGCCTTTTGCAGCTGGAAATGAGGAAGCCATCAAGTAATGTAGCTTACCTGTCTCTCTGGAGCTGCTGACTCCCACTTAACCACCTACCCACCCTAAAGCCCAGGTGTGGTTTTAACAGGTGCACATTAGCACTGGTGTTTCCGTAATTGAGTCTCCAGACTAAGAAAGCTGTATCTGTCGACTATCTGTTTGCTGTGCAGTTGTGAAGGAACAAAGACTCTGGTCAACCTATACAGGCCTGGAGCTCTCTCAGGCAATCCATTGTCACACCAACCAGCAATTCAGCCGGGGAGGAACTGAACCCAGCCCTTCCCTCCTCCTCCTCGCCTTTCTTTGAAGTGGAAAGTTTGCAAGAGTCTAACAGGTTAAAGGCAATGCTATCTTCAATCCATAAAATGCAGCAACAGTTCTATGCTGCCCTAAAAGGGCTGAAGGGAGGATGGGAACAAGACTGGGGAGCAGCTCTCCCTGATACAGCTGAGAACTCCTTTCTGCTCCACTTCAGCTGCAATTAAAGAACCAAATTCAATATTTCAGTGATGGGGAACCTGTGTTGTTCCAGATGATTTGCAAGGGGATATGAGCAATCACTAATGGAGCATTCACGTTTATGTATCTGTTACTTTCTCACATATGCTGTGGATTTTATGTGTGACTTCCTTGAGTAATGTTTTCTTTTGAAATATTTAAGACAATTTTTTGTTAAATTTGTGTTAAATATGTATTCTGTAGCTTGCCTCCTCTGTAATGTTTTATTTTGAAAACTTTAAGATAATATTTTAGTTTCCTGTGAATTATGTTTCTTTGACTTTCTTCAGTAATCTTTTAATCTGGATTGTTTTATTTGATGTTTTAAAGTGTTGTAAGATGTTTTGAGATTTTTTTCTTTAAAATCTAAGGTGGTAAAGATATGAAGTGAATAAGAATAATAAGAAATAATAATTAGAGAAGCCTTGCTCAAAGTGGTCCATTGCTGCTGCTTTACTCCAGTCATGTTAACTTCTGCATATAACAGGTTCTCCTCTGAGTCTGCGCAAGAGCATAGCTGTCAAGTTCTCCCTTATTTTAAGGGAAATTCCATTATGTCGAATAGGCTTCCTCGTGAGAAAAGGTAAAACTTGACAGCTATGCGCAAGAGTGTGGAGAAAGGGTGTCCCTGCTGCATCCATGGCGGGATGAGGTGTTTGGTCATATTCCAGAAATAACAAACCAAACTGCCCCCCCTCAAATGCCCCAGTCAGGGACATACCTAGGGATTTATTTAAAAAAATATTTTAAAAATGTCCAGTGGCACCTTAGAGACCAACTAAGTTTGTTCTTGGTATGAGCTTTCGTGTGCATGCACACTTCTTCAGATATCATGAAAGCTCATACCAAGAACAAACTTAGTTGGTCTCCAAGGAGCCACTGGACAATTTTTTTTAATTTTTTTTATATATTTCTACTGCGTTAGACCAACACGGCTATCTACCTGAATCTAATACCTAGGGATCGGTCAACTTGGCCCCTGCAAAGGATGCAGGCCTGGGTGCATGTGTGCAAAATTGTGCCTCTCCACTCTGGTTCAGAGTGGCTCGCATCCCACCTGGCCATCTGGGCATTCCCCAGACCACTGCTCTGCTGCTTGAGGTGGGGGCAATGCAACTCCTTACCCAGGGTGCAAGGGACAAGGAGGGTGTCGATGCAGCTCTTTACCAAGAGCACTTGGGAGCCAGTGTGGTGTAGTGGTTAAGAGTGGTAGACTCGTAATCTGGGGAACCAGGTTCGTGTCTCCGCACCTCCACATGCAGCTGCTGGGTGACCTTGGGCTAGTCACACTTCTCTGAAGTCTCTCAGCCCCACTCACCTCACAGAGTGTTTGCTGTGGGGGAGGAAGGGAAAGGAGAATGTGAGCCGTTTTGAGACTCCTTCAGGTAGTGATAAAGCGGGATATCAAATCCAAACTCTTCTTCTTCTTAGGTACACCTCTGGCCCCAATTCACCCTGTTGTTCTTCAGTCGTTCAGTCATGTCCGACTCTTCGTGACCCCATGGACCAGAGCACGCCAGGCACGCCTATCCTTCACTGCCTCTCGCAGTTTGGCCAAACTCATGTTAGTAGCTTCGAGAACACTGTCCAACCATCTCATCCTCTGTCGTCCCTTTCTCCTTGTGCCCTCAGTCTTTCCCAACATCAGGGTCTTTTCTAGGGAGTCTTCTCTTCTCATGAGGTGGCCAAAGTACTGGAGCCTCAACTTCAGGATCTGTCCTTCTAATGAGCACTCAGGGCTGATTTCTTTAAGAATGGATAGGTTTGATCTTCTTGCAGTCCATGGGACTCTCAAGAGTCTCCTCCAGCACCATAATTCAAAAGCATCAATTCTTCGGCGATCAGCCTTCTTTATGGTCCAGCTCTCACTTCCGTACATTACTACTGGGAAAACCATAGCTTTAACTATACGGACCTTTGTTGGCAAGGTGATGTCTTTGCTTTTTAAGATGTTGTCTAGGTTTGTCATTGCTTTTCTCCCAAGAAGCAGGCGTCTTCTAATTTCGTGACTGCTGTCACCATCTGCAGTGATCATGGAACCCAAGAAAGTGAAATCTCTCACTGCCTCCATTTCTTCCCCTTCTATTTGCCAGGAGGTGACGGGACCAGTGGCCATGATCTTAGTTTTTTTGATGTTGAGCTTCAGACCATATTTTGCGCTCTCCGCTTTCACCATCATTAAAAGGTTCTTTAATTCCTCCTCACTTTCTGCCATCAAGGTTGTATCATCAGCATATCTGAGGTTGTTGATATTTCTTCTGGCAATCTTAATTCCGGTTTGGGATTCATCCAGTCCAGCCTTTCGCATGATGAATTCTGCATATAAGTTAAATAAGCAGGGAGACAATATACAGCCTTGTCGTACTCCTTTCCCAATTTTGAACCAATCAGTTATTCCATATCCAGTTCTAACTGTAGCTTCTTGTCCCACATAGAGATTTCTCAGGAGACGGATGAGGTGATCAGGCACTCCCATTTCTTTAAGAACTTGCCATAGTTTGCTGTGGTCGACACAGTCAAAAGCTTTTACCTAGTCAATGAAGCAGAAGTAAATGTTTTTCTGGAACTCTCTAGCTTTCTCCATAATCCAGCGCATGTTTGCAATTTGGTCTCTGGTTCCTCTGCCCCTTCGAAATCCAGCTTGCACTTCTGGGAGTTCTCGGTCCACATACTGCTTGAGCCTGCCTTGTAGAATTTTTAGCAGAACCTTGCTAGCATGTGAAATGAGCGCAATTGTGCGGTAGTTGGAGCATTCTTTGGCACTGCCCTTCTTTGGGATTGGGATGTAGACTGATCTTCTCCAATCCTCTGGCCACTGCTGAGTTTTCCAAACTTGCTGGCATATTGAGTGTAGCACCTTAACAGCATCATCTTTTAAGATTTTAAATAGTTCAGCTGGAATATCATCACTTCCACTGGCCTTGTTGTTAGCAAGGCTTTCTAATGCCCATTTGACTTCACTCTCCAGGATGTTTGGTTCAAGGTCAGCAACCACACTACCTGGGGTGTATGAGACCTCCTTATCTTTCTGGTATAATTCCTCTGTGTATTCTTGCCACCTCTTCTTGATGTCTTCTGCTTCTGTTAGGTCCTTTCCACTTTTGTCCTTAATTGTGGTAATCTTTGTACGAAATGTTCCTTTCATATCTCCAATTTTCTTGTACAGATCTCTGGTTTTTCCCATTCTGTTGTTTTCCTCTATTTCTTTGCATTGCTCGTTTAAAAAGGCCCTCTTGTCTCTCCTTGCTATTTTTTGGAAATCTGCATTCAATTTCCTGTATCTTTCACTATCTCCCTCGCATTTTGCTTGCCTTCTCTCCCCCGCTATTTGTAAGGCCTCATTGGACAGCCACTTTGCTTTCTTGCATTTCTTTTTCATTGGGATGGTTTTCGTTGCTGCCTCCTGTATAATGTTCCGGGCCTCCATCCACAGTTCTTCAGGCACTCTATCCACCAAATCTAAATCCTTAAACCTGTTCTTCACTTCAACTGTGTATTCATAAGGAATTTGATTTAGATTGTATCTTACTGGCTCAGTGGTTTTTCCTACTTTCTTCAGTTTAAGCTGGAATTTTGCTATAAGAAGCTGATGATCTGAGCCACAGTCAGCTCCAGGTCTTGTTTTTACTGAGTGTATAGAGCTTCTCCATCTTTGGCTGCAGAGAATATAATCAATCTGATTTCGATGTTGCCCATCTGGTGATGTCCATGTGTAGAGTCGTCTCTTGTGTTGTTGGAAAAGAGTGTTTGTGATGACCAGCTTGTTCTCTTGACAGAACTCTATTAGCCTTTGCCCTGCTTCATTTTGAACTCCAAGGCCAAACTTGCCAGTTGTTCCTTTTATCTCTTGACTCCCTACTTTAGCATTCCAATTCCCTATAATGAGAAGAACATCCTTCTTTGGTGTCATTTCTATAAGGTGTTGTAAGTCTTCATAGAATTGGTCAATTTCAGTTTCTTCAGCACTGGTAGTTGGTGCATAAACTTGGATTACTGTGATGTTAAAAGGTCTGCCTTGGATTCGTATCGAGATCATTCTATCATTTTTGAGATTGCATCCCAGTACAGCTTTCGCCACTCTTTTGTTGATTATGAGGGCCACTCCATTTCTTTTACTGGATTCCTGCCCACAGTAGTAGATATGATAGTCATCCGAACTGAATTCGCCCATTCCTGTCCATTTTAGTTCACTGATGCCCAGGATGTCAATGTTTATTCTTGCCATCTCATTTTTTACCACATCCAGCTTACCAAGGTTCATGGTTCTTACATTCCAGGTTCCTATGCAATACTTTTCTTTACAGCATTGGACTTTCCTTTCACTTCCAGGCATATCCGCAACTGGGCGTACTTTCGGCTTTGTCCCAGCCACTTCATCAGCTCTGAATCTACTTGTACTTCTCCTCCGCTCTTCCCCAGTAGCATGTTGGACGCCTTCCGACCTGAGGGGCTCATCTTCCAGCGTCATATCTTTTATATGCCTGTTGTCTTTGTCCATGGAGTTTTCTTGGCAGGGATACTGGAGTGGCTTGCCAGTTCCTTCTCCAGGTGGATCACGTTTGGTCCAAACTCTCCACTACGACCTGTCCATCTTGACCTGTCCATAGCTTCCCTGAGAAATTCAAGCCCCTTCGCCACGACAAGGCAGTGATCCATGAAGGGGCCAATTCACCCTACTTTCCATTAATCTGGGTCCCAAATGGATAAGTAAGGAACTTACAACCATCCTTTGGGTTGCTGCTTGATTAACAATTGATTAACAATTGAGTGGAAAATGTAGACTTTTCTGTTAACTGAAGCTGGCTGATTGCCCTGTGTGAAAAACTCACAGCATCAGGCTCTCCCAGGGGCTCAGTGAACCTGACTCTTTTGCAGTTCTTTGCTTCCCTTTCTGGACTGATGTCAATGTTTCAGCACACACACACACACACACACACACACACACAAATTCCAGTAGCACCTTAGAGACCAACTAAGTTTGTTATTGGTATGAGCTTTCGTGTGCATGCACACCTCTTCAGATACCAATGTTTCAGCAGGTGAGGAAAAGCCTCCTGAGCCTCAGCTGTTGCTTTGATGAGGGAGATTCCCCAAATGTCATTGACTCCCTTATTCTTTTGGCCCTTGTAGGCCTATGTGTGCATGATGCTATACTATGACTTGTACATGTTCTGTTGAAGTTCAGAAAGTTTATGTATTTCACCTTATTCTGTTACTCTTCTGTTATGGTTTTATTAGATCTTGATAGAACTTCATGCTGGTCAGCTCTGCATTTTTAGCTGTGTGGATTCTGTAATCGCATGGGGAGACTGAGGAGGCTGTCTTCCTTTGCTATATTCTTTTGGAGAACACACAGTCTCTCATATTAAATATTGAACAGCTGGACAATGAGCTCTTTATAAACTGCCATTCAAAAAAATGGTTCTCTTCCTTCTTTGTGCCCCCTGTCTAGTCTTTTTTTGAGAAGACTTGCAATAATGTTTAACATGATATTACAAGGTGATGGTGGGTTTAGGAAACATCTAAGTAATCTTTGGGAAAGATATTTCCACCTGCCTCAGCTCTCAGTTCTGTTACAGGATCTGCTCCGTATTCAAGAGAGCAAGTCCACGGAAGAATAGAGTCCGGGCTCATCCAGCAAGAGAAGAGGAGCGCATTCGGAGCAGAGACACAGCGCCTGCTGCTCTTCCCCGGCAAAAGGAGAGGACAGAGCCACACAAGGAAGAGCTAGACGAGAATGGTGAGCTGTCAGCCTTAGGCAGAAGAAGGGGGTCATGAAACCATTGTCCCAGTGAGGCACCTTTTTTCACAGGGAGGGGCTCAGATCAGGGGCGTTCCCAGGATCAAAACTAGGGGGGGGGGCAAGCCATGGTCGTTCAGGTTTGCTTTGAACGGACTCTGATCATTTTTGCTTCTAGGGGGCGGGGCAGCTGCCTTCTGGGGGGGCAGCTGCCCCCTCTGCCCCCCCTGGGTACGCCCATGGCTCAGATACAGAGGCAGAGAGACTCTGTGTTTGAGCCCGCACCCCACCCCCCCAGAAAAGGCTGCCTCACTTGCTGGCTGCAGAGAGTGGAGCTGAGCTGCTTCTCTTTCGGAGGCAGCACTACTGCTGCCTGCCGGCTTTTCTCATTGACTTTGTGGGTGCCCAGCCTCCAGAATTATATTATTGTAGGTGCCCAAGCACCCATGGTCCCTGGAGTTGACTCCTGTGCTCAGAGGCCCCTGAGTCTCTCTCTCTGGGGCAGAGTTGGGACCAACAGCTTTCAGCTGCCTGTATGGACAGGAAATGTCCCCCACTCCCACCCACTTTTCATGTATTATGACAGAATGTCGCGACCTGACTAGACAGTGGGGTCGCGCCATGCGGGCGTCAGGAAGGGGAACCATGCAGCGGGCCAGGAAAGGGGGCAACAGCGGAGCCAGGCACGCAGGGGTTAAACCGAGTGCAGCAAGGCCCGACCTCGCCCAGGCATGCCCCATGGGGTAAACAACCCCAGGATGGGCGATAACGGCCGCTAACGAGCCATCAGCAGCGGAACCGGCAGCATCCCAATAACAATGTAAAAAGCACCCATGAATAGTGCAGGTAGACCAGAGCAGTTAACTCTTTTGTCCAAGCCACCCCGGGTGGGGAAGTGGATCACCCCCGGACCTTTAGGGCAGAAGGGAGGGGGGAATTGGGAGTCACCCAGCAAGGTGTATTAAAGGGGGATTCTGAGATGGCCTCCTCAGAATCCTCACGGACTTTCCACGTGTCTCTGTGTGCTGTACAATAAACTTCAAGACTTCTTCCGCTGACTTCTCGGAGTGGCGTGCGTTCTTGACAGCTAGCTACAGTTACAATTGGGGACACGACATAGTGAGGATTCTCACGAAAAAACTTCAACGTCCGTATCGTGTTGGGATCGCTTACCGGCAGCTACCGAGATGGCGACCCCATGGCGCGGAGCGGCACGTTTTCAGACCCCCGTTACCTCGAGCGCCCTACTCGAGCGGCCGGCAGATCTGTTTACCTCAGACCAACGGAGCCTACCCTCGGCCAGACCAGACAGCGGGAGCCTGGACGAGCTACGGCGACTCCAGGAGCAGCTGAACCACCTCATCTGGGAGCGGCTGCGGGTCGGCGAGGAGTCAGGCCGGTTGTTGGACCAGGCCTGTGGGGGCGCGGTGCCCCGGACAAGTCGTAGCGGCGGCGGGAGCCAAGGCCACGCGGGATCGGGGGTCTGCAGTCGGCAGACCCCAAGGAAGGGCTCAGGTCAGGAGCCCGGAGTGACTCAACGACTGACGTGGTCGGACGGGACGGCCCTGGGGGGGCAGGTGTTTCCCCCGCCAAGACGTCGCAGCAGCCGGCTGGAGGACGACGTAGTGGCGGGGAGTTCCACGGGCGACAGCAGCGAGGACGAGCGCGCCGCAGCGACCCCGGAGACCCGCGGGAGGCACGTCCGCGGGAGGGCGAAGGCGCGGCGCAGGCCGCCCCCGGAGCTGAAGGCCATTTTCAAGGGGGACCCGGGGGAACTCTCCACCTTCATCTTCCACGCAAGGAACCACGCCAGAAGGTACGGGGGAGACGACTGCGACCCAGAGGACTTGGTAGCGGCGGTCATCTCCTCCCTGCAGGGGAAGGCCGGCCAGTGGGCCATGCTCCTGGTCGACCGCAGGGATCCGGCTCTGGCCAACCTGGAGGACTTCTTGGCAGCCCTTCGAGAGCGCTTCCAAGACCCGCAGGCGGAGGAGAAGGCGAAGCGACGGGTCCAGAAGGCCAGGCAAGGGGGTCTCCCGGTTCAGGACTATGTAGACATGTTCAGGGGGGAGGCCGCCCAAATCTCCTCCTGGAACGAGGAGGTCCTCGTCCACTACTTCAAGGAGGGCCTCCATCCTGAGCTCCGCAAGTGGGCCGTAGTGAAAGGGACCCCTCGGGAGCTGTCGACGCTGGACGGCTGGTGCCGCATGGTGGCTCAGTTGGAAGCAGACCTGGGGATGCTGGAGCTAGGACCCAGGGCGGGCAAGGACCGAAGGCCCGCGGAGAACTCGGGGACCCCCCGTCCCGCCAATGGCGCGGGGGTCCCCCGGCACAAGCGCACCCCCGACCTGGAACGGGAGAGGAGACGCCGGGATGGACTCTGCATGAGGTGCGGGGGGGCAGGACACTATGCGGTGGCGTGCCCCGAGCAACCCCCAGGAGAGGTTCAGACCCCGGCAGGGTCCCAAGCGACGTCGGGAACCAACCGGACACCCAAGACCGGGAGCCGGGCGGCTGTCGCGTCGGAGCCGAGGGAAAAGCGCCAGTCCGACTCCGAAGGTGCGGAGTCGGGAAACGACCTGGACCTGCAGTGAAGGACGCCCGGCTGCAGGTCCCGCCAGGGTCAACGGACCCCAAGAAATGGGCGGGAAGACCACCCAACCTGGTCCGGGTGAGGCTGGAAAACCCGGACGGTGGCAAACAATGGACGGGAGATGCGCTGCTGGACTCGGGCTGCGACCACAGTATGCTGCACCCCGAAGTGGCCAAGGAACTGGACTTGCCCACCCAGGTTCGGAGCACCCCCTTAGTTTTCGTCCAGATGGACGGCAGTCCCATAAAGGGGGGTCCGTTTGGGGTGGAAGTGGGGCCGGTCTCCTTGTGGGTGGGGGACCACCGGGAGTCCAGGATGCTAGTTAGGGTCCCCACGGATGGGTACCGGGTAGTGCTGGGGTTGGATTGGCTGATGGAACATAACCCCATAGTAGACTGGCGCTCAGGGCGCCTGACGTTCGACCTGGATAGGTGTGGGCAGCACAGGGTCGAATTGGACCCCCAGTGCCCCGGAAAGGGGGAGGCCAAAGGGGTCCACGGGGACGAGGGCAAGCTGGATGTGGTGGCGCCGGAGATACCTCCGGAGTACCGGGATCTGGCGGCGGTGTTCGGGGAAACCGAGGCAGACGAGCTGCCCCCCCCACCGCCGCACAGATTGCGCCAGCGACATCCCAGAAGATGCGGTCCTCCCCAAGGGACGCATCTACAAGATGTCCGGGGAGGAACTCCAGGACCTCAGGGAGTTCCTGGACAAGAATCTGGCCAGAGGGTTCATCCGCCCCGCCAAGAGCCCCATGGGGGCTCCGGTCATCTTCGTGGGCAAGAAGGATGGCACCCAGAGGTTGTGCCAGGACTATAGAGGGTTGAACGCCATAGCGGCAGGGAACGCGTACCCGCTCCCCCTCATCCCGGATCTGCTGGACCAGTTGGGTACCGGCACGATCTTCACGAAGCTAGACTTAAGGGAGGCATACTACCGGGTGCGGGTCCGGGAGGGGGACGAATGGAAGACGGCTTTTAACTGCCAGTTTGGACAGTTCGAGTTCCTGGTAATGCCGTTCGGATTGAGCGGGGCCCCGGGGGTGTTCATGAGTCTCATCAACGAGGTACTCCACGACCTCCTGTACAAAGGGGTGGTGGTCTACCTGGACGATGTGCTGGTGTACAGTCGGGACCCCCGGGAACACGTCCGGTTGGTCCGGGAGGTCTTGCAGAGACTCCTGGACAACCACCTATACGTCAAGTTGCCCAAGTGCGAGTTCCACTGTCCCTCCTTAGATTACCTGGGGTATAGGATCTCGGCGGCGGGGGTGGCCATGGATCCCCAGAAGGTGGAGGCAGTCCTGGGGTGGGAGCGGCCGCGGACACGGCGCCAACTCCAGAGCCTGCTAGGGTTCGCAAATTTCTGCAGGGGCTTTTTGCCCAACTATTCGGCCTTGGTGACCCCCCTCACCGATCTCCTAGGTACCAAGGGGAAAGGAAAGGGGGCCAAGCGTCCCGGGGCGGCTCTGGATTGGGGGTCCCGGGCGGAGGAGGCTTTCCAGGGGCTCAAAGGGGCGTTCGCCGCCGAGCCTACGCTGATCCATGTGGATCCAGCCCGGCCCATGGTGGTACAGGTAGACGCTAGTGATGTGGCCATGGGAGCGGTACTCCTGCAGAGGGACGGGGAGGGCCGTCTGAGGCCCGGGGCGTACCTGTCCCGGAAGTTTGGGAAGGCGGAAAGGAACTGGTCTACCTGGGAGAAGGAGGCAGCGGCCATCCGCATGGCGCTTGAGGAGTGGAGGCACTGGCTGGAGGGGGCAAGGGAACCGTTCGAGGTCTGGACAGACCACCGCAACCTCGAGGCCCTCCGACAGCCGCGGAAGCTGACCGCCAAGCACATGCGGTGGGCAGAGTTCTTCTCCCGGTACGATTTCCAGCTAAGCCACATCCCCGGGAAGGACAACTTCCTCGCGGACGCCCTGTCTCGCCTGCCCCAGTACGAGGCGGACGTCCGCAGAGAGATGCGTCCGCTATTTGAGGACAAACACTTAGCCCGAGCCGTCACCACCCGTAACCAGGCTAGGAGGGAAGAGGGACAGACAGGGGGTCAAGTTGGAACACCCCCCCGGGAGCGCAGCCAGCCTTCTGCAGCGCTCCGCGACAGACTAGTGGCAGCGTATCCGACAGACACGGAACTACAGAACCTGCGGGACTCCTTGACACTGGAAGGGGACATCTGGCAAAGAGGGAGCGCCGCGTACGTCCCGGAACCCCTCCGGAGGGCCGCCCTGGAAGCATGCCACGACGCCAAAGCGGCTGGGCACTTCGGCTTCGTCAAGACGTGGAAGCTGGTTCGGCGGAGCTTCTGGTGGCCCACGCTCCGTAAAGATGTCAAGGACTACGTTGCGGGCTGCCCCATCTGCCTCACCTGCAAGCCGGCAGTGGGCAAGCCGCAGGGCCTCCTACAGCCCCTGGAGGTCCCACCTCGACCCTGGTCGGTGATCTCCATGGACTTTATTACGGATCTGCCACCCAGCCGAGGCAAAACAGCAATATGGGTCGTGGTGGACCTGTTCTCCAAGCAAGCCCATTTCGTGCCCTGCGCCTCACTGCCTACCGCCACCCAGGTGGCAAAGCTGTTCATGGAGCACATCTTCCGGCTCCATGGGGTTCCAGACAAGGTCATTTCCGACCGCGGCTCCCAGTTTGTGTCCCGATTTTGGAAGGCGTTCCTGGGATTGCTGGGGATCGAGCAGGGACTCAGCTCGGCCTACCACCCCCAGACTGACGGACAGACGGAACGTGTCAACCAGGTGCTGGAGCAGTACCTGCGATGTTTTGGCTGCTACCAGCAGGACGACTGGTCACAGCTGCTTCCGTTGGCGGAGTTCGCTTATAACTCCGTACACAGCAGCACGGAGATGTCCCCCTTCGCCGTGGTCTACGGGACCGACCTGAGGCACCTGCCGGACTTGGGGGAGCCCACCGCCCGGGAGCCGGAGGAGCTCGGAAAGTGGAGAGAGAGGACGGCCAGGTGCTGGGAGTCCCTTCGGGAACAACTGCTGGAGGTCAAGGCGGCGCAGAAGAGGACGGCGGACCAGCGAAGGAGACCGGCGGGGGACATCAAAGCAGGGTGCCGGGTCTACCTGTCCACGCGGCATCTGAAGCTGGGCCTCCCCAGCAAGAAACTCGGGCCCCAGTACTTGGGCCCGTTTAAAGTGTTAGAGGTAATCAACGGAGTTTCTGCGAAGCTGGAACTCCCAAAGAACTTGCGACAGATACACCCGGTGTTCCACTTCAGCTTGCTGAAGAAGTCCCCAGAGGACGACGGTTGGCACCCCATGGCGGCGCCACCCACCCCGCTGATCCTGGCGGGAGGGGAGCACCATGAGGTCAAGGACATTTTGGACTCCAGATTCCACAGAGGGCGTCTGCAGTACCTGGTGGAGTGGAAGAACTTCGCAATGGGGGACCGAGAATGGGTGTGGGCGTCGGACGTTTTGGCCCCACAGCTGGTCAAGAGATTCCACCAGCAGTGGCCGAACCGGCCGGGGGGCCCCGGGACCCAGGACGCTCCCCAGGGGAGGGCGGTGTCAGTTTCGGGGGGGCAGGATATCGCGACCCGACTAGACAGTGGGGTCGCGCCATGCGGGCGCCAGGAAGGGGAACCATGCAGCGGGCCAGGAAAGGGGGCAACAGCGGAGCCAGGCACGCAGGGGTTAAACCGAGTGCAGCAAGGCCCGACCTCGCCCAGGCATGCCCCACGGGGTAAACAACCCCAGGATGGGCGATAATGACCGCTAACGAGCCATCAGCAGCGGAACCGGCAGCATCGCAATAACAATGTAAAAAGCACCCATGAATAGTGCAGGTAGACCAGAGCAGTTAACTCTTTTGTCCAAGCCACCCCGGGTGGGGAAGTGGATCACCCCCGGACCTTTAGGGCAGAAGGGAGGGGGGAATTGGGAGTCACCCAGCAAGGTGTATTAAAGAGGGATTCTGAGATGGCCTCCTCAGAATCCTCACGGACTTTCCACGTTTCTCTGTGTGCTGTACAATAAACTTCAAGACTTCTTCCGCTGACTTCTCGGAGTGGCGTGCGTTCTTGACAGCTAGCTACAGTTACCATTGGGGACACGACACAGAACTTGCATAAATGTTAATTTTAAAAATTCAGAATGGCCTGGTTAGGGTTCACTTTTTCCTTTTTCCAGAATCACAGATCTGCTTCTGCAACCTGAGGAATCTCCGAGAAGGAACTGGTCCCTTCCTGGTGCAGGCCTCCATCGACAACCTGTGTGCCCTGGCAGAGACCAAGCTGGCCGGGGTCCTGCGGGCCATCTGCAAGTATCGCCAGAGCATCCACAAGGTAGGCAGGAAACCTCTGTGACTGTGAGATGCTCCCAAATGCCTCATGGCTGCTCCCAACAGCTTCATGTGGGTGTTAAATAGCAATGGCAATAAGGCGTAGCTGCAGAAGGGAACTGAGGGGTCTCCTGGATCTGGTCCACTTGCGACCCCCAATGATTACACATCATTTATGGCATAGGGAAACCCAGCCAGATTGGCGGGGTATAAATAATAAAATTATTATTATTATAAAAAGTTGTTTCTACATCCTCATAGTCAAAACACCCTTAGGTGAATCATGCTGTGTTCTGCCTCTCAAGATGCTGTTTGAACTTGGAGCCATTATCAGCCATCAAGAAGAGCACCCATCAGAAGGGCTCTTCTGCCCTTGGGACCTTTCTGGACGTCCCTTAGGCACTTCTAAGCAAGCACCACCTGCAGAAGGCACCCACTGACCTTGGGAGCAGCAGGGGGGCAGTGGGACCTGCATACCCCCCAGCTGCAGCTTGGTGTGTCCGTCTGGGCACTTCTGAAGCATTTATGTGAAGCAGGATGGTGTCTGGGAGAGTCAGACACACAGACTCTGCGATGGTGTGTGTGGCCAGAAAGGAGAAAGCAGAAAGGGTGGCTCACAGTGGGGGGGGGCACAAGGAGGACTGCTCCGTCTTGGTGTTGGGGTGTGGTGGTGAGGCAAATTGGTGGGAGGGTGTCAGGAATGTGCCCCCCCCCGAGCACAGGGGAAAAGTAGACTCAGAAATTGAACTAAGTAAACGAGGGAACAATTCTGCAGATGAGAGCTGGCTGACAGAGTCAAGAAAGGGCAGTTCGACACACACCCCTTCCCGGGGAAGACTCTGTTATCTCTCAAGGGGAGGAAGAGTTGGAAGGCAGCCAGAGCATTGCTAGGCAATCAGCAGTGAATCCAATGCTGGCCTTTGCTGCTTTTTGCATGCACCCACAAACCACCTTTGGCACTTGAGATGAGACTTTTGGTTTCCTTTCACATTTCCTTCTTTTCTGCAGATCTCTCCAAAACATCGATTGCGCATTAATGAAATCCTGCAGGCTGTGATCAGGTCGGCACATAGCGTAGACTACAAACTGGCTAAAGTCATCATCAAACTGGCTGCTGAAGATATGCTGAGGACCACAGTAAGGAGCGAACTGGTGAAATAGATGCTTCTTATATCACTAAGCTGAAGGAGTGAGCGATGTTGGCTCTCTCCCACCAACTTTCAAGCCTTGCAATATTTTATTTATTTTTTCAATAATTTTGTATACCACCCTTCATCTGTAGATCCCAGTGCAGTTCACAACATAAAATTATAATATAAAAAGCACAAAATACATAATAAAAATAAGGATATAAACAACCCAATAATTTCCAGTACTTGGGCATATTTCAAATACGGGAGAATTTCATTCAATCAGAGCCCTGGTGGAACAACAGGCCATCCTATTAGCCCATCCCCAGTCATAGCAGCTAAGAAAAAGGTGGGGTTGGCATCCCAGTCTATGCTGACCATAGCTGCTTTTCCCTAGACATCATCTGAGCCTTCAGTGACAGAGATGGGTCTAGGAGCTCCCCAAACAATGCACTTGTTTCTTCAGAGGGAGAATAACTCCATCCACAACTGATGAGCTCCCCAACTCCCAGACCTTGGAGACTCTTTTCACAGTCTCCCATCTTACCAAGATTCTTTCTCAGTTTGTTGGCCTCATCCAGCTCACCACTGCACCCAGGCACCGGCTTAAAACAGTCACAGCCTCTCCCAAGTCAGATGCAAGACAGAAACAGAGCTGGGTGTCATCACCATACTGCTGAAATCCTGCCCAAAATCTCCCAGAGACCCTTCTCAATGGCTTCATATAGATGTTAAACAACACTGGGATAAAATGGTGCCCTGCAGACCCCCACAGCACAACTGCCAAGGGGCAGCAAAATCCTCCAGTGTTATTCTCTGACTGGACTCATAGGTAGGAGCAGAACTGCTGGACCACAGTGCCACCAGTTCATGGAGAAGGTCCAGAAGAGGCCATGGTCAGTGGTGATGAAAGCCACAGAGCAGCAAGGTCTCCATTCTCATCCTGAAGACAGTTCTCTGCCAGGTTGACCAAGGCAGATTCTGCCCCAAAGCAGAGCCTGAAGCCAGGCTGGAAGGGGTCAAGACAACCCATTTCCACCAAGGGTGTCTGCAACTGGACTGCCACCACCTTCTCAACCACCTCAGACCCAAAGGGGTATTTGTGACAGGGTGGTAATTGTCAAGCACCTTGAGGTCCAGGGAGGTCCTCTTTAGGAGCAACCAGCCCCACCCCACACAAATGTTGACACAGGAGTCTAGTGAGTCAGCAAACAGATGCACAACCCGCCTGGGGGGTGGCTGCAGGTTCACCAGGGAGGAGCCCTGGGCACAGCCTGGCCTCTGTGTGGCCAGGAGGCAGCAGTAGCCAGAAGTGCCTTTGACCACTTGGTTTTTATACACGGACTCAGTTATCTGCCCTCTGGGTCCTGCGGGAGTCCACATAAGATTTCTGCAATGCGCTCCACATGCGTCTGCCCTTGAAGGAGCTCTGGGAATCTCAGGTGCCTTGAAATGCAGCTGCCCAAGTTTTTACTACAACCAGTTAGCTGGACAATGTTCCAGGGATCTTCCACAACCCCCCTGCCAACTGTGAGCATTAAAAGCCCATTTGCAGATAGTAGACTCAGTCCTTTACAGCAGAATGCAGCAGAAGCAGCTGTGGTTAGAATAGTAACATCTAAGGTTTTATTTATAAAGCAAATAACAAAACAACAAGACAACTCGCACATCCATCTTCTTCAGCAGAGAGGCAGAGAGAAGAGAGAGGGGGGAGACATTTAAATAGTTCCCATACTCATACATCAATTAAGTAATTAAAGGCAACCCGCAACATTATGCAATGTGAGAATGAGACATTACAATACTGACACCAACATGTTTCCAGGTTAAATTGAAGGAGCTACTTCTTGTCTTTCAATGACCTGTGATGATAATTTCTGGCAAACAACCTTTCACCATATTACCCTGACCAACAACTTTGTCTGCCCCTGTTAGAAATACAGCGGGTGGGGGGGGGCTGAGTGAAAGGTCCCTTCAGCTACACTACCCCCCACTCCCCACAGAGCAGAAATGGGCAAGTGGCCTCAGCTGCCCACCTGCCATTTATATCCCCTTTGCTTCTGCAGGATCTTCGGGACCTGTACCAGGATGCAGCTGGTGACATCCTGGTGGCCCTCTGGAACCACTTCCCAGCAGAAGTGCTGAGCAAGCTTCTGGACGGCTTCCAAGGGCGGCTGCTCCCATACCGTAGCATCCTCTGTGTTCTGGGGAAACTGGCAAACAAAGGTACAAAAGCCTCATCCTTCCCAGTACTCCCTTTCCACTCTGCCTCTGTGTGGTCAGAACAGAGCTGGTTCTGATCCAAAGTCCTCTGGTGTGTTTGGGAGAGGGGTCACCTTGAGAAAACTAGGCCTGCTCAGCCAAATGAGCCAGAGGCAGCAGCCAGCTTCCATCAGCAGCTCCTGACAGTAAGAGCTGTTCGACAGTGGAATTTGCTGCCAAGGAGTGTGGTGGAGTCTCCTTCTTTGGGGGTCTTTAAGCAGAGGCTTGACAGTCACCTGTCAGGAATGCTTTGATGGTGTTTCCTGCTTGGCAGGGGGTTGGACTGGATGGCCCTTGGGGTCTCTTCCAACTCTATGATTCTATGATTCTAATTCTCCACAGGACCAGCATTACTAGCTGCCCATCACAGAAAATGGCCACCCCTTATTATACTGGGGCAGATGGGGGCAAATACCCAGACAGTGTGTTCCAAGAGAGGCCCTGCACAGCGGACTCTGCCTGTCTCTCCCTCAGGGTCCCTCATTGTTCCCCTTATGCCTCTCCTGCCCCTCCCATGAACAAAGGTTGCCTCACAGATTTGGAGAACTGCTAATGAACTGCCCATGGCTGATGCTGAAGCCTGCAAATGAGCTCTGGGGAAATGCCTAGCATAGCTCTTCTGGACACACACTTTGAGTGCTGCTGATAAGCTTGTGTTTATTTTGGTGCACAGTCTGACACTGCCATTACCACCATGTCTACTCACAAGTAAGTCCTACTGTATTCAGTGGGGCTTACTCCCAGGAAAGTGGGGTTAGGATTGCAGCCTATAATGGCATGGACTTCAGGTGCAAGGACCTATGCTATGCATTTGAAGCCCACACCATCAGATTTAGCATTGCATAGGCCAAAAGGACCAATCCTTGCTTGCTCCACAGACTTAGTGTCTAAAGCGCTTTATGATGCTCATGAAACTCAGTGGCCCTGATCCACTGCCTGCCTTTCCTATGCAGCCTTTACAGAGAGTGACGCCTACAAGACTGATGTGTGGGAGCGAAAGCTGGTGGAGGTAAGGTGAGAGCTCTTCTTCCTCAAGGGCGGCAGGGGCGGGGGGGGGGATCTATTCAGGTGACCTAAGCAAAGCCAGCCAGTCACGAGGCAGGAGGAAATTGGTGCACCTATGTCACAGAAGGGCTGTTCTAACTTGTGGGGTGGGGTGATATTAAAGTACATTAAGTCTGTTGGCTAAGTTCAAACAGCCTTTCTCTGCTGCTGGCACCACAGTGGGGAGCCTCAGGCACCACTCAGGTTTTTAAAACAAAATCAAGGGATGTATTTGGGCGATCTTGAAGGCCACTCCAAAGCATTTGGCATCGCAGTGCAGGGCCTTGGGAAGAGCCAGCTGTTGCCCTTCAGTCTGTTTCTCCCGTTTGTGTCCTGCAGTTTGTGGAGCGGCTCCTGATTGACGTCACGGACAAGGCCTGCTGTGCAGAGCTCAGCCGTGAGTTGATGAGAATGCAGCAGACCCAGAACGACCAAAGCCCAGAGAAGGTTCGTGGAAGAAGGAAGCCCCATGAACTGCTCTGCTTGTGGGGGGCCTGGGGCTCTGGCCACCCCTGGGGTCAGTGGGGTCCTAGCAATCCAGTCAGCTTTCCAGAAGAAGTTTCTCATGGAGTTTTCATGTGATCCAGTCATGTTTCTTTTGTCCATTAGTTCAGTTCCCTACAGCTATAAAATGCTGCCCCTGAAACCCTAACCCAACCACAAAGGGAAACCTGTAAGCAAGATTTGAGCACAAGAGCCTTCTCCCCGCCTGCGGTTTCCAGCAAGTGGGATTCAGAAGCATTGCTGCCTCCAACTGTAGAGGTAGAGCAGAGCCATCCTGGCTAGGAGCCGCCCAAAGCTATACCCTCCTCCATGAATTTGTCCAATCCCCCTTTAAACTCATCTAGGTTGGTGGCCATCCCTGCTTCCTGTGGGAGGGAGTTCCACAGCTTAACTTTGTACTGCATGAAGAAGGACTTTCTATGTTGGACACCACCCCAGTCTCCAAGCAGTGAGAGATTCCAGAGGTTTCAGATGTTTCCCCAGTGTTCAGTTTGCTGGGAATGAGGGACAGTGGAGAATGTGGTGCCTTTAGGACCTATGGTTTATTTAGAATCATAGAATCATAGAGTTGGAAGAGACCCCAAGGGCCATCCAGTCCAACACCCTGCCAAGCAGGAAACACCATCAAAGCATTCCTGACAGGTGGCTGTCAAGCCTCTGCTTAAAAACCTCCAAAGAAGGAGATTTACACACATATACAACCTCAGCCTACGATGGAGGGGCTCAGAGTACAGTGGTACCTTGCTTCTCAAACGCCTTGGTACTCAAACAACTTGGAACCCAAACACTGCAAACCTGGAAGGAAGTGTTCTGGTTTGCGAACTTTTTTCGGAAGCCAAACATGCTCCATTTTGAGTGTTACACTTCCGATTTGAGTGCCACACTTCCATTTTGAGTGTTACACTGAGGTCTAAACAAAATAAAAAAATTCCTTCCAGTAGCACCTTAGAGACCAACTAAGTTTGTTCTTGGTATGAGCTTTCGTGTGCATGCACACTTCTTCAGATACACTGAAACAGAAGTCACCAGACCCTTATATATAGTGAGAGGGTGGGGAGGGGTATTACTCAGAGGGGTGGTGGGAATGGGTGAAAGGCTGATAGCTGTGGTAAACCTGTTGACGACTGTTAACGACCGCAATTAGTCTTACAGGAAAAAGCAAGCGGTGAGAAGGTTAAAAAAGCTTTGTCATGTATAATGAGATAAGAATCCAATGTCTTTGTTCAGACCAGGTCTCTCCATGGTTTTAAGCTTGGTAATGAGTTGCAATTCAGCAACTTCTCTTTCCAGTCTATTTCTGAAATTCCTTTGCAATAAGACAGCTACTTTGAGATCTCGTATAGAGTGTCCTGGGAGATTGAAGTGCTCTCCTACTGGTTTCTCTGTCTTGTGATTCCTGATGTCAGATTTATGTCCATTTATCCTTTGGCGTAGGGTTTGGCCTGTTTGTCCAATATAGAGAGCTGAAGGGCACTGTTGGCATTGAGGTCTGTCTGTTTTTGCTATTTATTTTGTGTTTTTGTGGCTCTTTTTGTGTGTGTGTGTGACTGTGTGGAACCCAGTTCAGCTACTGATTGATTGATTGATTGTGTGACTGCAGTACATTGTTTATTGCTTTCATTTTATGGATCAATGGTCTCATACCAAACCTACCATGGTGTTAAACAAGCCTGCGTCCTTGCGCCTACTTTATTCAACTTCTATATTAACTCCTTAGTAGGAAACATGGAGAAAGAAAATGCCCACCCCTCCCGGTTCTCTTATATGCGGATGATGCAGTTCTAATTTCCTTCTCCTGTGTAGGCCTAAGAAAACTTCTAAGATCTCTCACAGTCTATTGTAATGCCAAACAATTAACAATTAACTATAGCAAATCCAAAGTTATGGTGTTCTCTAAAAAAAGAATGAGACACAAATGGAGAATTGACAATCGACCTATTGAACAGGCATCATCTTTTAAATACCTGGGCATAACATTTCAGGAAAAGGGCTCGTGGCATTCCCAGGTTAAAAATGCTATTGCAAATGCCCAAAGATCTACCAAAGCTATTACCCTATATACTCGAGTATAAGCCTAGTTTTTCAGCACATTTTTTGTGCTGAAAAAGCCGCCCTCGGCTTATACTCGAGTGAGGCAGGCAGTGGCTCCTATGAAGCTTTCCCAGGTTTTTTGTGGTAAAATTGGGTGCTTCGGCTTATATTCGGGTCAGCTTATACTCGAGTATATACGGTATAAGGTTTTTCTATGGAAAAGGGGGTCAAAATATTCAGGCAGCCTCCCAGGTCTTTGCTGCAAAAATATTAACACAACTGACATAAGGCTCTCAGATCTGCAGCTTCTTAAACCTTGCTCCCTTAGAATCATTCCAAACTAAGTTCTATCGCTGCCTGCTAGGGATTCCTTCTTGTGTGTCTAACATAGCTGTCCGCCTGGAGGTCAGGCAAATCCCTGTTAGCGCTTGGATATGGATTCTGAAGATCCATTATTGGTTAAAACTTATCTTTTTCCCTGTTGGGTTGGCACCCTTAACCCTACTGGATTCCTACCAATCCAAATGGAAAGCTACACTGAATGAAAAGCTAAGAGGCTTGGGGTTTTCCCCACAGGCCCTGAGAGCTGTACATTATAAGAAAGCTAGCGCAATAATCCGTCAACGAATTTGGGATGAGTAACTGCAATGCCACGTGAGCAAGATGAATAAACACCCAGCAATGAAAGATAATGGGAGAGGATTTACCCCAGCAAATTATTTGTCAAAATTACAAATACCTAAATACAGACGGTCATTTATCGCAAAAATCTCCAAATGAATACGAACTTCAATGTCTAAAATCCCTGGTAGAGGACAAGGATCCTGGGATCATGTTGTTGTTGTTGTTCAGTCGTTCAGTCGTGTCCGACTCTTCATGACCCCATAGACCAGAGTACGCCAGGCTCGCCTATCCTTCACTGCCTCTCGCAGTTTGGCCAAACTCATGTTAGTAGCTTCGAGAACACTGTCCAACCATCTCGTCCTCTGTCGTCCCCTTCTCCTTGTGCCCTCCATCTTTCCCAACATCAGGGTCTTTTCTAGGGAGTCTTCTCTTCTCATGAGGTGGCCAAAGTACTGGAGCCTTAACCTCAGGATCTGTCCTTCTAGTGAGCACTCAGGGCTGATTTCTTTAAGAATGGATAGGTTTGATCTTCTTGCAGTCCATGGGACTCTCAAGAGTCTCCTCCAGCACCATAATTCAAAAGCATCAATTCTTCGGCGATCAGCCTTCTTTATGGTCCAGCTCTCACTTCCGTACATTCATGTTAAGAGTAGATCATGTTAAGAGTAGCCAAATTTTGTGCGTTTGCCATAAAACTTAGGGAACAAGCGGTGCTATCATAATGATTAAGGCCTTAAATGATAATTTTAGGTTATATTCTAGTGACTAAGTTTTAATTTACCGGTATATATTTTTTAATTGTTGCTATATCTGTATTTTCCCTGTTATATCTAATTGCAAATTCAAATGTATCCCTATCGTGTTTTATGACTTCCTTGATATTGTATGTGGGCTGGAACTGGTCTATGACCGTAATAATAAATTCATTCATTCAATGGTCTCGTTAGATAGTAAAATTCATGTTAAATTGCTGTTTTAGGGGTTGTTTTTAAAAGTCTGGAATGGAATAATCCATTTTGCATTACTTTCTATGGGAAAGTGCACCTTGCTTTTGGAACGCTTTGGTTTTGGAACGGACTTCCGGAATGGATTAAGTTTGAAAACCAAGGTACCAATGTATTAACACCCCAAAAGATCTTGCTTCTCCCATAGTCATAGCCTTGGATTCAAACAGATATAAAGTATGTCTCTCCCTCTCAGGCTTCTGCCGGCCTCCTGCTTCCAGCCCAGCTCACACATGCCTCAACTCTGCCTTTTGTCCTTCTAACTCCAAGCCGGCTGAGGAAGGGATAGCTACCAGCACAAAGCCACTTCTTTTGTTACCCCAGCGACACATACTTAGGGGCTATTAATTTACCAAGAAGCTGGCCTGGCTATTCCAACAACTGAATCCTTGCTGGAGCCAGGAATTAGAAGGGACTCGGGCACACCACCTACCCCAACCCACTACCACCAAGGCTCACAACACTATTGTAACATGCTTTGGAAAAGAAATCTCAGTCAACCACACACACACACACACACCAGGTTCTCATCCCTTGGTCTCCCTGTGACCTTGTGGGTGTTTGTTTTCTTCCTCTTCTTCCAACAGGTCTTTCTCTATCAGTATTATGGGGCCATCCTGCGTGTCTCAGATGACTCTCAGTTAGTCCAGGAGCAGCTCAGCCATCTCCTGGCCTTGCACCACAGAGGACCTTGGGAAGCCACGGTGAGGCAAGGCAGCTGCTCTCCTCCCAAGAAAGGGGCTCCATCGCTGCATTTGTAGACAAGTCCCACATCCTCCTGCTGTCCTTGCTGGCCCAGCTTGGAGCTGAGGGCGAGGTGTGGGTCAGGAGACGGAGAGCAGCCTGTGAAGTGTTGCACTTTCTGAGGCAGGGAATAGGGGGATGGGCTGGCGTGGGGAATGCAGGTGGGGAGGCCCAGAGGAGAAAGAGGAGCACCCATCCTCAGGGCATTTCATTGACCAGGTGAAAGAATTTGAGCTTTGCTTGTCCCAGAGAAAAGTGGCTCTGAGTGTGGGAGGGAAGAAACGCCTCTGTGTTGGCTCCCTTGGGACATCTGTCACCTGATTTCCTGCCCAATCTGACATGATCACAAAGGCCTGGGCACGTCCCTGGGGGCCCAAGGCTGGTGCTGGGCCATTGGAACAGCTCAGTAATCCAAGAGGAGAGCAAAAGGCGAGAGGTTTCCAGCCTCCTCCTTGTCCACAGGACCAGGAGAAGGGAGTTCTCCGAAGGGCAAGACAATGGGAATTGCGGCAGCCAAGCTGGAAAGCAGCTGATGGATCACCAGTTTTTAAAAAAGGGGCCCAGAAGAGATCTGGGAAATGACAGGCCAGTTAGATGAATGTCTGCCCTGGGAAAACTGGTGGAAAGCATTATGAAATGTGGAATTATGAAGCAGATAGGACAAGCTGGTTGAAACAGAACCAGCATGGCTTCTGCAAGGTTAAGTCCTGTCTCATTAACCTTTTAGCATTCTTTTATTTGTATATTTCCATCCCACACGATTCTTATACAACTTGATTGTAAGAAAACCTTCAAACAGTTTACAAAACCTTGAGAGTTTTGTAACAAGCATACAGAAAGGGGTGATTCTGTTGACATTGTGTAATTGGGCTTTCAAAAAGCTTTTGATAAAATGCCCCAGAAACTCCTGAGCAAGTTCAATAGTCATGGGATAAAGAAGAGAGGTCCCCTTATGGATCAATAACTGGTTAAGAAACAGGAAGCAGAGGCAGTTCTCCCATTGGAAGTGAAGTAGATAATACTTTATCTTGTGGGCCAGAGTTTCATTGCCAGGTGCACCAAGTGAGCAGTCAGTCAACAGGTGGAGAGCCACTATCGCGACCCGACCAGACAGTGGGGTCGCGCCATGCGGGCGCCAGGAAGGGGAACCATGCAGCGGGCCAGGAAAGGGGGCAACAGCGGAGCCAGGCACGCAGGGGTTAAACCGAGCGCAGCAAGGCCCGACCTCGCCCAGGCATGCCCCATGGGGTAAACAACCCCAGGATGGGCGATAACGACCGCTAACGAGCCATCAGCGGCGGAACCGGCAGCATCGCAATAACAATGTAAAAAGCACCCATGAATAGTGCAGGTAGACCAGAGCAGTTAACTCTTTTGTCCAAGCCATCCCGGGTGGGGAAGTGGATCACCCCCGGACCTTTAGGGCAGAAGGGAGGGGGGAATTGGGAGTCACCCAGCAAGGTGTATTAAAGGGGGATTCTGAGATGGCCTCCTCAGAATCCTCACGGACTTTCCACGTATCTCTGTGTGCTGTACAATAAACTTCAAGACTTCTTCCGCTGACTTCTCGGAGTGGCGTGCGTTCTTGACAGCTAGCTACAGTTACCATTGGGGACACGACAGCCACCTGGATAGAGTGCAAACCCTGCAACCTCAGAAGCGGTCTCCTTGCCCGCTTAGGTGGCCGTTCCATGTCTCTGACAAGGTGGCCACTGATCCATGAATGCTGATGTCACACTACATTTTGGGTTAGTCCTTGGAGTGCCATCAGGCTCTTGGTCACCTTGAGAGACTTGCCTGAGAATTATATCCTAAAAAGACAGTAGATTTAGCAGAGATCTTTAGCGTGTTAGTTACAGGTAGGTAGCCGTGTTGGTTTGCCGTAGTCGAAACAAAATAAAAAAATTCCTTCCAGTAGCACCTTAGACCAACTAAGTTTGTTAGTGGTATGAGCTTTCGTGTGCATGCACACTTCTTCAGATACTTCTTCAGATGCATGCACACGAAAGCTCATACCAATAACAAACTTAGTTGGTCTCTAAGGTGCTACTGGAAGGAATTTTTTTTTAAAAAAATTGTTTCGACTTTAGTGTGTTGTTTATGTCGTGTGCAGCCCTTTGCTGTCCAAAGGTGCTAATCCGCAGAAGTGCCTAAAATGTTTGCATTTGTAATCTTCTGTTTCTGAAACCTTTCAGAGAATCCCATTACCTGGCTCCTCTGCCCAGGGAAGAGTTCTGTGTAACTCAGGACACTTGCATTTATCCCTATACAAACATGGTCTGGTCTGGCTCATTTACTTGTGCAGAGATGGAGCCATGTGGGTGCACCCCCTGCTCCCTCCTCACCCTGTTTTCTCTGGCCGGTTGCTCCTCCTTCAGGGCATTGCTTCTGCAGTTGGCTTGGCTGCGTCTCGCCACCTCGATGAGGTTTTCAAATCCTTGGAGAACTTCAGCAAGGCTTATTCCACCCATGAAACATCTACAGAAAGCAACAGTCAGGTATTATTTCAGGAAAAGTAGTACATTGCCAGGGCAGGGGGGAGGGGAGATGTTCATGGTATTGTATTTTCCTCTCCTTTTTATATTCTTCAACAACAAAATATTTTGTAGAAATTAGACAATTTCTGAGAACCAGTGTGGTGTAGTGGTTAAGAGCAGTAGACTCGTAATCTGGTGAACCAGGTTCGTGTCTCCACTCCTCCACATGCAGCTGCTGGGTGACCTAGGGCTAGTCACACTTCTTTGAAGTCTCTCAGCCCCACTCACCTCACAGAGTGTTTGTTGTGGGGGAGGAAGGGAAAGGAGAATGTGAGCCGCTTTGAGACTCCTTCGGGTAGTGATAAAGCGGGATATCAAATCCAAACTCTTCTTCTTCTACTACTACTTCTTATTCCCAAGTATAAATATGGAGGTTATGAGTTTCTCTTGGACATGGCTATGTTGTACTTCTGCAAAGACCAGCCTACTGGTTACAGTGATGCTCAGACTGCTCACGACGCAGCTGAAGTCTGGTGTTCTCACTGGTACTCAGGGAGGGTGAGGCGACTTCTGCATTGTCTCCCATTAGTTGCATGGGGCAAAAGTGCTTGCTTGCCATTGGGTCCTCCTTGTGGCTTCCCAAACACCTTGCTCTGCTCCACTCTGCTTGGCAATGTCTCTCTGTGTCGCAATGACTCCAGAACATATGCTGCTGCCTTAAGCAAGTGTGGCAAGTCCTGTAATGGAGGCTTTGCATAGTCCCTCCTGGTGACCTCTGGTTCATCATGGGCCCAAGGCTGGACAGAGGACAGAGAAGGCAAGAGCCTTGGCCTTCCCCAGAGTGCCTGCAGGATGCATTAGACATGCAAGGCAGCTGCCCTCACCACCCTAAATTCAGCACTGTGCTGATTCATGTCATTCTCCACCCCCACCTCCGCCTGCAGTCAGAGAGGCTGCTGCTGAACTTTCCACAGTCTCACCAGGGAGGCCTCTGACCTCGTTCTCCACTAAGGAGCCACCTCTGTCTGCAGGGATTCCAGGGATCTTGTCTTCTCAAAAAAGAAAGAAAGTCAAACTCTCTGCTGCTTGAGTGAAGGGGAGGACCTTTGGGGGAATGATAGAAGGAGGGTAATCCCATTGACTTTGGCTTCCCTGTAACGCTGGACAGGATCCTGGCAACACTGACTGTCTCCCCTACCCCCAGGACTTCAAGTGGAACACCCTCCTGCTCTGCTATGGGCAGGTGGCCCTGGGGATCAAAGATGAAGTTCTCCCAAGAGTGGACCTGATTCTATCCAAATTGATTGAGTATTGCACCAGCAGCCCAATGGTATTGTGACCATTTTTGCCTTTACGATAAAGAGAATGGTATTATGCACTATGTGTATCAACAAATCACTGTCTTGTATGTTTTAAATGTTTTCAGGTTATGGTTTTTTATTCTATATCAATGATGCATTTTCTGACCTGGGAAGGGCAGGATTTATTTTATTTCATAACTTTTCTATACCAATTAGAATAATAGAATTGTAGAGTTGGAAGGGACCCCAGGATCATCTAGTCCAACCCCCTGCAATGCAGGAATCTCAACGAAAGCATCCCTGAGAGATGACCATCCAACCTCTGCTTTAAAACCTCCAAGGAAGGAGATTTATATAGGTATATAAAAAAGAGTTCCTTAGAAGTCAGATCAAGTTTTGGAGCAAGTACTCTTTGGTGAGAGAAACACCGCAGAAATTTAAAATCACAAAATATGCAGAAAAGTAATATGTGGAAATATAGGCTCTTAGACCTTTAAAATATCCCCTCCTATATTGCTTCCAAAGTTCTCCTCTTCCCTTAGCATAGTAAGAGACCACATGTTTAGTAGGTTAAAAAGGATATTTTTACAAACTTTTCAAAGGTCAGTTTCATGTGCTTTTCCACACAGCAGTTAGAAAACACAGGCAGTACAACTTAGGTTCCAGAGTAGTGAATGTTTCTAAATTATTTGTGCAGAAAACTAAGGTGACTACATGTTCTGAGCTTGGAGCAACCAGCTCATAACTCCTTACTGGTAAGGTTCACAATATTGATCAGTCTGACTCGGCATATATAAGGCAGCTTTTTAAGTTCCTAAAACCAAAAATCCAGTAAGAGCAAAATCAACCAATAAACAGCTGTGCAGAGATATGCAGACTTTAATCTCAACAGCAAGGACAGGTCTGGGTCTGCTTCCAGAAGGGTGGAAGAGAACCGGGTTCATGGAGATGTCAGAGCTTGGGGAATCTGGCAGCATGGAGGCCAGACTGGAATGCAAACCAGGTGGCACCTTTTGCAGGGCCTCCTTAGTGGAGCTTAAATCTCAGGAGAAGGCTGTGGCATGGGAGGAGGAGGCATGGGCAGAAATAAGGGGGTCCCCTGAGCCTTGAGGGCTCTGTAGGTAGAAACCAGCATCTTGAACTGGGTCTGGAAAACAGATCAACCTCCAGTGCAGCTGCCACCTGGCATCAGTGACAGTGGTCAAGTCCCTGTCAGGTCACTAGCAAACTGCAGAGCTGCAGAAGGATCTCTGCCAACAAAACAGCAAAAGCAGGTTCAGTGCAAGGAAGTGTAACATAATGCCCATTGAAGCAAAAAATAATGTGTTTTTAATGTTGTACACTGCCCTGGGACCTTTTGATAAAGGGTGGTATATAAATTGTAGTAGTAGTAGTAATAGTAGTAGTAGTAGTAGTAATACACCAATGGGGATTGAGCTGACTGCTGGCTAGGGCTCTGGGTGGGTTGAGGGGAAAGCTCAAAGGAAACACTGGCTCCATGCGCAGCAGCTGTGGTGCCAGACATTATTCTGGTGAGACATTGAAGCTGCACCTCATTGCCTCCCCTTTTGTTCATTCACCAGTTCAGACTAGGCACTTTCCCCCAAATTCTGTGCAGCTCCTCGTTGGATTTTCAGTGCCACGAATAACTGGCTGCATCAGCCACAAACATGGCCTCTACATTACTCACACTAGATCTTTTCAAATGAAGAACGTATTTTCTTGTTCCCTTTATTTCAACAGGTCTTTTAGGGCTTTCAGCCAATAGTTAATTTTACTTGGTTAACTACATGAATTGGAAATTGCATCCTGATGCCAGATAGCAATGTGTATGCTACAAAAGGCATCACCTTAAAAGAGACTTTATTCATTTATATATTGTTCTTCCTCCTCAAGGAGCCTGGCATGGGGCACGACATCCAAAGTATAGCCAGCAATTACACCTCTAAAAATTGCATGAGAAGCAGCATAACAAACCAGCATAACAAGAGAACCATTGAATCCCAGAGCCAATTTATGACCCAAACACTTGAGCAGGTGCTTTCAACTGGTATCCAAATAATAGCAGACATACATGCCAGAGAACCGGCAATGAAGGCCTCTCTTGCTTGCTGTTTGCACTTCTTCAAAAGAAGTTGCATTAAATGCTCCATTAAAATATCTGTTCCCTGGTTAAAAGGGGGGGGGGGAGAACTTTTTACTTGATCTAAAGTTGTTTAAATAGCTTAATTGGTTGTTTGAACTTTGCAAACTGTGCACTTATTCTATAGAATATCTTGCCTACAAAAGAGGCTTGCATAAGGGTTCAGCATTCTTTGATAATGAGGGTCTTTTTTTTGCTCTGGGTTTGGGTTTAGACCATAAGCCTGAAGAAAACCTTTTTGATTGCGGTGCTGATGTTCCTTGAGGCCGTTTCTGCGACAGGAAAAGCACACAGCCTTCGAGTGCACATGAAATCCCCCCTTGTGGAATGCCTGATAGTAAGTCAGCTGCACACTCCGTACCCAGAAACCTGTAGTGAGTGAACTTGGCCACAGACTAATCTGGTTGCTTCTCTAGACTTGCTACACCTATAAGCTGGTTGTCTGAGTCAGCATCCTCCCTGGTCGTCGCAGTGGTGGGTCCTTGCCAAGTCTCTGCCCAGTGCCTGGCCACTGATCCAGAGACAGTTTGGGGTAGGACACAACCCAAACCCATAAAGTTCACTGGGCTGGTTTGGGCCAGCTCTGCCCAGCTCACAGGTTGTTTGTTGCAAGCGATCAAGAGAAGTCATAGTGCTACTCTTGTTCTGCCTTGGGAAGACCCCACCAGGGGTCCCAGGTCCACATCTGGGTGCCACAATTCAGGAAGGATATTGACAAGCTAGAACATGTTCAGAGGAGGGTGACCAAGATGATCAAGGGTCAAGAAACCAAATCTTATGAGGAACGGTTGAGGGAGTTGGGTATGTTTAGCCTGGAGAAGAGAAGACAGAAGTGACAAGATAGCCACCTTCAAATATCTCAAGGGCTGTCACATGGAAGAGGGACTTGGGGTGTTTTCTGCTGCTCCAGAGGACAGGACCCAAACAGGACAGGATTCAAGTTATAAGAAAGGAGATTCTGAATCTGAATAAACAGTAGGAAGAACTTTCTGACAGTGAATGGACCACCTTGGGAGGTGGTGGACTCTCCTCCATCTCCCTAAAGTTCATTTACAGTATAATGCAATGCAAATTTATGAATTGGTTTTTCACTTGCATGAGCTCCCTGAGGTTACCTTCTGCTTCCATTAGCTACCAGCCTTCATTTGTCCATAGCTGAGAGGGCTCATGCTTCCATATTGCCTCCTCAAGATCTGTATAAGTTGCCCACACCTGCCATCATGGGACCGAAGTCCTGAGGAGGTCATCAACCCCACATTTACAGAGGTGTAATGTTTAGTCTATATTGTTGCATGCCACCCTAATCTCTGAACAGTGAGAGATTCTAGAGGTTCCAGGCGCTTACCCAGGATTTGGTTTCCTTGGAATGAGGAACAGCAGAGACTGGGATGTCTGTAGGATATTTGGTTTATTTACACATATATACAACCTGAGCCTACGATGGATGGGTTTGCAGCATCAACACTACAAATGACCTTGCTTCTACCATAGGTGCAACAGCTTTGGATCTAAAACAGAAATTAGCCATGCTCTCTGACTCCTTTCTACAGCTGTCACAGGTTTGCCACAGCCTTGGATCCTAGCAGAAATCAGGCATGGCTCTGACTCTGCCTGCCCAGCCTGCTGCCTTGCTTCACATAACTCAGCTCCCAATTCTGGCCTCTGTCTTTTAACTAGCAGTGAGTTGAGGGAAGGGGGCTCACCCATTTGCCTTCTGGCACAGAGCCACTTCCCTTGTTACCTTAATGGCCCATACATAGAGGGACATCACCTCACCAAGAAGCCAGCCTGGCTGTGGCAGGAATTAAATCTGTGCTGGATCCAGGAATTAGAAAGGGGCTCACACATACAGCCTACCCGCTCCCCAACTAATTCCCAGGGGAATTAGATACTTGGTTTTCCACCAAATTGAGGTCCTCCCAAGAAGCCCTCATGTGCACCCTGTTGGCACCTGCCAAGGCCCTGCCCAGCCCCATGATTAATATTTATTTTACATTGAGGGTGGTGGAGGGACTGCCCACCCAGAAGCTGGTGCAGTCCTGGGTCTGCCTGCCTGGGTGGCCATGCTCAGTGATGCCACTCACACTGTGTCCCTGCAATGACTGGCAGGTGCTGATTGAGAGAGAGCCCATCCATGCCCTCACGGACACCGTGCGCCAAGACGCCATGTACATCGTGACAGAACTCAGGTAGGGGCAAAACGATGCTGGGGGGGGGTCAAATTCAGAACTGCTCCCCTGAGAATGGAAGGGTGTGTGTGCTGAGTTGGTTCCTCCTCAGAGACCGGTGAACCTGCCTGTGTGACTGGCCCAGACAGTAGTCCAAGCAGCCGCTACATGGGCTCAGGCAGAGGGGAGGGGCACCTGGCAACCTCTGAGGGAAGATGCTGGAGATCAAGCCTTCTACATGCCAGGCATGTGCCCTCAGAGCTGAGGGGTTCCCTCCCTTGCTACCATCCTTGGCTGTGCAGCTGCAGCATGCTTAGGAGCCCCAAGGTGCTTTTGTCAGACTGATGTGGACGTGAATCGAAGGATGTGACTCAATCGACTTGAGCACAACCATCATTTCACCATTTGCTGCCACAGATTAATCTCAGGTGTGCTTCTTTTTCCTCAGCAAACTAAAGCCTCCCCTTGAGGCAGAGAAGAAGACCAGCCTCCTCTGTGCCTCCTTCCAAAGCATGTTTTGCTTGGCCCCCTTGGAGCTCCTGGAAGGGCAACTTGCGGAAGATGAGCAGGCAGCCAACGTCAAAGTGAGCCCTTCCCTTTGCGCATCTCACTTGCATTGCAACATAGTTTCCGGATGAGAACTGCCCTGGAAATTAAAATGAGCAGATGAGAGATCTGGCAAATCCCAACAACTGTGCATGTAAATTTATGCACGTCTGTTTGCATGCCTCCGCTTCCCATTGGCTGCTGCCATTGCATTCCCAGGGCTGAGCATGGCGCTCTTCTGGCAGTCATGCCCCAGGTGCTTATGGGGTGCGCCCCCCAGGCTCTGCCTCTTTGGCTGGTATTGCAGCTCCTTGAGCTGCCTGGCTTTTCACCCTGGTGGGTTTGGACCTTGTGCTGGCTTGGGGTGGTTTTGTGATGCTTTTGTACTGGTCGGCTTGTTTTCTCTATGTACCAATTGCTTTTAGCTGCATTTTACTGTTTAAAACTTGTCAGTGGTTATCTGGCAGTGGCTGAAAGTGCTTGTGCTGAAGGAGCAGATCTCTCCCCACACAGGAAAGGGGCCCTCTGACAGCACCCTCTGGATGCGGCCCTGGCAGCATTTTGGCTGCCATTTTAGAACTTGTCATTTGCATCAATCTTCATTTCAAGGGAACCTCACGGGTGCAGGACAGGAAACATGGGAAGCTGTGCAGTCCTTCTCCAAACATCCGTCTGCCCCACTGCATCTGCCCCGCCCGCCCGCCCGCCCACCCATCACCAACACCAGAGCACACAGAACTGCTCCAGTCTCTATTAGTGAAATGAAAAGCTCCTTCTCTCTGCAGAATGGTCTCGATATGGCTGCTTTGTGAGTGGCATGGAGCTGCAGTTTGCTTATTGGGTTGGGAGAGGCCTGCGTCAGCTCTCTCGCCCTCCGTAGTCAAAGCGCTGGCAGAAAGGCGCCAACACCCAGACGCCCCTTACCTTTTCCTCCTTATTCTGGCTAGTCGAGGCAGAGAAATGACTTATTGGGAGAATGACCAGGCCCCAACCCCATGTGGCAAGGGGGGGGGGTCAGCCAGGCCGTTTTATCTCTCTGGTGTGAGACTCCAGGGTCCTGTGGCTTAAGATAAGGCTCGTGTTTCCTTTTGGAAATGAGGCACAGCAAAGTCTATGAAGTCTTTATGATTTGTTGTTGTTTAGTCGTTTAGTCGTGTCCGACTCTTTGTGACCCCATGAACCAGAGCACGCCAGGCACTCCTGTCTTCCACTGCCTCCCGCAGTATGGTCAGACTCATGTTGGTAGCTTCGAGAACACTGTCCCACCATCTCGTCCCCTGTCGTCCCCTTCTCTTTGTGCCCTCAATCTTTCCCAACATCAGGGTCTTTTCCAGGGAGTCTTCTCTTCTCATGAGGTGGCCAAACTCTTGGAACCTCAGCTTCGGGATCTGTCCTTCCAGTGAGCACTCCGGGCTGATTTCCTTAAGAATTGATAGGTTTGATCTTTTTGCAGTCCATGGGACTCTCAAGAGTCTCCTCCAGCACCATAATTCAAAAGCATAAATTCTTTGGCGATTAGCCTTCTTTATGGTCCAGCTCTCACTTCCATACATCACTACTGGGAAAACCATAGCTTTAACTATACGGACCTTTGTCGGCAAGGTGATGTTTCTGCTTTTTAAGATGCTGTCTAGGTTTGTCATTGCTTTTCTCCCAAGAAGCAGGCGTCTTTTAATTTCATGACTGGTGTCACCATCTGCAGTGATCATGGAGCCCAAGAAAGTAAAATCTCTCACTGCCTCCATTTCTTCCCCTTCTGTCTTTATGATATATGGTTCATTTACCCATGTACACAACCTGAGCCTGGTGGGTGGTGCTCACAGCATTGACCCCTCCAGAGGTCTTGCTTCTCCAATAGGCGCAACAGCTTTGGATCCAAAACAGAAATCAGCCCTGCTCTCTGACTCCTTCCTACAGTTGTCACAGGCTTTGTCAGCACATCACAACTCTGGCCTTATGTCCCCTGCTAACTACCTCTCTAGGCTTTGTTTCCTGAATGACCCACACTCAGCAAGCGATGACCAGTTTGGCCTGGCTTGTATTGTTAACATAACCACTTTATTCAGGGGTTCAGTTTAACTCCCCCAAGCTTGATTCATTCTGTTATTGTATCCAGGGATTTAGGATGTCTTGCACCCCACAAACTCTTAGCAAGGGGTAGGTAGGTAGGTCACACACAGAGAGAGAGAGAGAGACCCCATGCCTCTTTATTGTTGGGCTGTGCAAGGTTAATGGCAGCTGCCTCTTTCTGCTCCAGGGGCTCTACTTCCAGACCATCAGCAGCTTTGAAGAGATGTTGCAGGCCCTGCTGCTGGAAAACCGACGCCCAAGTGAGCTGGAGCACATGATGGAGGTATGACTGAATGCAAAGGAATGCAAAGGTGGCAAGGCAAGCAGCATGATCCTTTGCGTGCTCATCAGCATGGCAGCTGGTGCCAGAGCCCCTCACCTGCCCGCCTCCCTGTGCACCAGTGCTGTGGGTGTGCAGCTAGGGAAGGGACAGCGGAAGTTGCTCTGGTGCCTTTGCCAAGTGCTGGCACATCTCATAGTTCTCAAGCTCTCTCCACTTAGGCTAGACATCACAGGATGCCAAGCACATCTCTGAAGGGGGGCAGGGGGTGTTCAGAGACATGTTTAGTGACATAAATCATTGGTTTTCTAAGATGCAGAGATGACTGCTAATATGCTAACAGGAACAAACACACACCCAGTTATTGGTCCTGCTAATTCTGCAAAATCTGACGGAAGAGAAGCACTGCCTGCGACCCTCAACTTCAGTCCCAGACTTCAGCCAGGACACATTTCCTGAGTTTCTCCTTTGTCTTCCAGCTTATGGAGCCCTGGATGAAGGCAAAAGTCAACCATGTGCGAGAGAATGCCGTGGAGACAGCCATGAAGCTCTTGAAATTCGTCGCTACACATTTCCACTCAGACGTGAGTATCTGCAAAGTCTCCTTGGGCCCAGAATAGACCTCTCCTCCTCACGCACTCCCAGCCAGAAGCCTAGCAGGGACAGCCTTGGGGCAGCTGAGCCCCCTCCTCGTTGCCCCCTTTGTCCACATATGTCACTGTGCCCCCTGGAGCCCATCGCAGCACCTGGCAGAGAGGGGCAGAGGAAACCATGGCTCCCTAGGGAGGAAAACAGGTCCAGGATGGTGCTGGGCTGTTTGCTCCAGCCCCGCGTGGCCTGAGGACTCTTCTGCCCCCCTTCAGTGGGGAATTGCAGAAAATATTTCCCCAGCAGTGGCTGCAGCATCCAGACCAACTTCCACCACTTTGGGTGTTCTGGAGTGTTGGCCCTTTTGCACGACCAGGACCGGACTTTTCTGTGGTGGCTCCCCAACTGTGGAATGCTCCCCCCTGAGAGGCTCACCTGGCGCCATCATTGCATGTCTTTACATGTCCTCTTTATCCAGGCCTTCGTGATTAAGCAATCTTTTTTTTTTTAATTTAAAAATATCTTTATTATCTCAAACAAACAAAAACAAACAGACAAAAACAAACAAAATATCAAGTAAATTACATATTCACAAAATTTTATAAACATTCTCCTTCTCCCCCCTCCCCCCGTACTTCCCCTCACTCATGTGTGACTTTATTTATTTCATGATACATTATACTCTTAAGTTGTGTTATTGTAACTAGAATTCTTATCTTGTATAATATTTTATCTTATATTTCCCCCTACTCGCTTAACCTATATTTACCAAAATATCCATTCCAGAGCAAGTTTCAGCCATATATTCTTTCATTCTTTCCCATTGTTTTGTTATTTCTTGGTTGGAGCGGCCCCTTATATTAGCTGTCAATTTGGCCATTTCTACCATTTCACACATTTTAATTTTCCAATCCGAAATTGTTGGGATTTTGTCTCCCTTCCAGTTTTGTGCAATTAATAACCTTGCCGCAGCTGTGGCATACAAAAAAGTATTAATATGAATTCTCGGAATCTCATCTGAGATTAGGCCCAGCAAAAATCCCTCTGGTTTCTTTGATATCGTACATTTAAATATCTTTTTTAACTCTTCGCAGACTTCGTTCCAAAAGTTTTTTATATACTTACATCCCCACCACAGATGATAAAAGGTGCCCACCTCTTTTTTACACTTCCAACATAGGTTAGATTGATTTTTGTACATTTTAGATAATTTTTCTGGGGTTATATACCAACGGTACATCATTTTTAAGAGATTTTCTTTTATTGTAATGCAGGCCGTGAAATGTAGATCCTTCCTCCATAACCTCTCCCATTTCTCAAATTCTATTACATGACCAATATCTATAGCCCATCTAATCATCACCTCTTTTGTGGTTTCGTCCTTAAATTCCCACTCCAGCAGTAATTTATATAATCTGGATATAATCTTCTTATTGGGTTGAATTAGTTCACTCTGCAATTTGGAGATCTTTTGTTCAAATCCCTTATTTTTATCTTGATTAAATCTGGCTGTTAATTGATGGTATTGAATCCAGGTACTACAGTATTGTTTAACTTCTTCATAGGGTTTTAATTTAATCTCTCCTTCTACCTCACTTATTAGTTGTTGATAAGTAGGCCAGTTTGTGCTGTTACTACTCTTTTTTACTGATATTGCCTCCATCGGTGACACCCATTTCGGGATCTTAGGTTCTAAAAGCCATTTATGTTTTATCCATACCTTATATAATGATTTTCTTATTGTGTGATTTAGGAAATCCTTATGTATTGTTACTTTGTCATAAATCAGATAGGCGTGCCATCCGTATCTGTTGTTCCAACCCTCCAGATCCAAGACTGCTCCATTCTCTAGTTTAATCCATTCCTTTATCCATTCCAGGCAACAAGCCTCATAATACAATCTTAGGTCTGGTAGTCCGAAACCTCCTCTTTTGACCTCATCCGTTAACAATTTAAATTTAATTCGTGGCTTTTTCCCTTGCCATATAAATTTTGAGATGGCCTTCCTCCATTTATCAAAACAATCGGTTTTTCCTATAATTGGTAACATTTGGAACAAGAACATAAATTTAGGTAGTATACTCATTTTCACTGCGGCTATCCTTCCCCACATTGATAATTTAAGTTTATGCCACATTTCGAATTGCCTCTTGATCTCACCCCATGTTTTCTCATAATTATCCTCGAATAAATTGCTATTTTTCATCGTCAGGTTTATTCCTAAATATTTTGCTTTTTGCACTATTTTTAAACCTGTTTCTTGCTCCAATTGCTTTTTGCTTCCCTCATCCAGATTTTTAACCATCACCTTGGTTTTCCCCTTGTTAACTTTAAATCCCGCCACCTTGCCGTATTCTTCTGTTATAACCATTAGCTTTTTTATACTTTCCAAAGGCTCTTCCACTGTAATGATCATATCATCCGCGAAGGCTCTTAATTTAAATTCCCTTTTTCCTAATTTTATTCCCTTGATCTCTTTATCCTCTCGTATTACCTGGTTCAACACCTCCAATGCTATTATAAATAACAAGGGGGATAGAGGGCACCCCTGCCTTGTCCCTTTTTCGATATCAAATTGCTCCGTCAGCTCTCCATTTATTATTATATTCGCTTTTTGTGTTTTGTAAATTGCCTTCAACCCTGTTGTCATTTTATCACCTAAGTCCAATCTATCTATGATATTACCCAGAAATTTCCAGGACACCCTGTCAAAAGCCTTTTCGGCATCTATTAAAACAATTGCCACCTGTTTCCCTGGTTTCCAGTCTAAATATTCAATTGTATTAATTATCATCCTTATATTATTGCACATCTTTCTCCCAGGTATAAAGCCTGCTTGGTCTTGTGTTATTATCTCATTCATGATTCCTTTTAATCTTTGTGCTAGAATGCTTGCATATATTTTATAATCATTGTTTAACAATGATATTGGTCTGTAATTATTTATATCCGTTCTGTCTTTATCTTGCTTTGGGATCATGGTTATGTATGCTGTTTTCCAAGATTCTGGAATATCTCCTTTCACCATTATGTTGTTTATTAAATCTTTTAACTGGATTGCCACTTCTTCCTCCAATTTCTTATAATGTAATGCGGAAAGACCGTCCGGTCCCGGTGATTTGCCTAACTTGATTTTTGAAATTGCCTCATGTGGGAGATGAGTAGGAATGTGGATGAGGGAATATTGATTAATATTTCCTATCCCAGCTTGTGCTAACAAGCTCCAAACTAGCAGAGTTTCTCATCCCCAATAAAGCGCAGTGAAACGTGGCGTTTAAGTTCCTATGAACTTCTAAAACAAGGCAGATTCCTGGCATATATCCCCTGGTTCCCTCTTAACAGAAAATACACGACACATAAGCTTATAAAAGTATAAATGTTTTACTCACAGACATCCAAGAATATATAAATCTCAGAAGGCAGGCTAGCTTAGATAAAATGTATGTACATGTGGAGTCTCTCCATATGGGAGGAGACTCCATGTGGCCTCTCTCGGCTGGAAGCCAAGAGAGCATCTTCACTTGAGATGTTGCTTCTTCGAAGTCCTGGTGGGAAGAGAGAGAGAGTAGCAGATCACCTGTATCTTTGAATAGCTAGAGGTAAGGCCACTCCCACTTCTGGTCACACAAAGGAAATGATTTCAGTCTTGGCACAGGAAACTCTACCTGGAGGACCAAGAGCCCTTTGTGTACACTCTAGGAATGTTGTGATTGACTGCACCAGTGTTATACATCCCACAAACCCCTTCTCAGTCTGAACAACATTTAACAAACATAAAACAACTTTATTCAACCACCCAGAGTCCCAGCTTGACACGCAGGTTCTGGAAACTCTCTCGTGGCAAGGGTTTCGTGAGAATGTCCGCAGTCATCTCCTGAGTATTACAGTAGGACATTTCTACTAGTCCATCTTGGATCATCTGGCGAATGAAGTGATACCTGACCCCAATGTGTTTTGAACGTGCAAGGAACTTTTCGGTTTGCGCTAGCTGCAGGCAGCCTTGATTGTCCTCCATCAAGCTGACAGGTCCTTTTCTCGGCAAACCAAAGTCTGTCAGGAGTTGATCCAGCCAGATGATCTCTCTGCATGCTTCCGAAGCTGAAATATATTCACTCTCTGTGGACGATAAGGCTACACATTTCTGTTTATAACTGCCCCAAATGATAGGTGCATTTCCAAACATAAAAACATAACCACTTGTGGATTTGTAATCCGCCTTATCCCCAGCCCAGTCTGCATCACTGTACCCAACCAACTTAGGGTCCCTTACAGCTGGCAATTTTAATTTACAATTCATTGTACCCTTGAGGTAACGCACCACCCTCTTGACCCCACCCAAGTCATGTTCAGTGGGAGAACTCACTTTTCTGCTTAGGATCCCCACTGCACTTGCTATGTCAGGTCTGCTGGTAGTAACCAAATACAAAAGTTTACCAATCGCTGACCTGTATTCGCTGTTGTCTGGCAGCAGCTTCGAATCTTGTTGATTCTTTAGGAAATCTGTGGCCATGGGTGTCGCGACAGGGTGTGCACCTTGCATCTGCATGCTTTCTATCAGTTCTATTATCTTCTGCTTTTGGCTGAGAAGAAATGAGCCGTCTTCTTCTCTCTCAATTTGAATTCCCAAGTAATATTCAACAAGTCCCAATTCCTTTACTTGCACCTCTTTGTTGAGATGTCTGACTATGTCTTTATAGTCTCTGTCATTGGACGTTGATATCAATAAATCATCGACAAAAGCCAGAATGTAAGAGAATTGTCCACTTCTGTTCTTAGTGTACAGGCACTTGTCAGCTGTTGACTGCTTGTACCCAAGCTGAACCAGCATTTCATGTAATTTCTGGTTCCATGCTCTTGCAGCTTGTTTCAAACCATAAATTCCTTTCTGAAGTTTACATACAAGATGTGCCTCATTTTGCTTGATAAAGCCTTTGGGCTGCTTCATATAAATCTCTTCAGAAATCGTCCCATGAAGAAAAGCTGTTGCTATGTCGACATGACGGACAGATAGGCCTTTAGATGCTGCAATACTTAGAAGTAATCTAACACTGCTATATCGCACTGTAGGCGCAAATACTTGATCATAATCTTCGCCATACTGCTGTGAAAATCCTTGTGCTACAAGCCTAGCTTTGTAGCGTTGCACCTCCCCTTCTGACCCCTTCTTAAGCTTGAACACCCACTTGGACCCAATTGCCTTCTTACCAGGAGGTAGCTCTGTCAGGGTCCAGGTCTTGTTGCGATGCAGTGCATCCATCTCTTCCTGCGCGGCTTGCTTCCAGAGACTGGCCTCAGCAGCTGGCAACCGTTGAACCTGTTCCCACGTGGAAGGTTCCTGTGGTGGCACCGGCCCTGCAAAGTAGGACAGTCGTAGTGGTGGAACGCCTTTGTTGGACCTGGAGGAACGTCTGACCTCTGGCTCTTGTTGAACTGCATCAGCTTCCTCATCTTGTTCCAATGGCGGCATCCCTGCATACTGGTCCTCTTCGTCTCTGGAGCCTTCTGACATCTGGTCCTCCGCGTCTTCTGGGGTGTCATCTGTAGGGGGTGCTACAACACTAGGAGGTACAATACTAGGAGGTGGATTAGTTTCTGGTATGGCTTCAAAAGGAAAACTTACAAACTCCTCTGTTGGTGGCTCATTGGAACAGTCAATTGCTGTGTTCCTTGTGTCAGCCTTTTCATACTCCTCAAAATGAATCACGTGATGTGAACTTGTTTTCCCTGTTTGTAAGTCCACAACTCTGTAGCCTTTTCCTCCAGAAGCATATCCAACTAGGATACCAGGCTTTGCTCTGGAGTCAAGTTTGTGTCTGTGCTCCTTGGGCACGTGGTAATAGCACAAACTTCCAAATACACGTATGTGTGACAAATTTGGGGCTCTTCCATGCCAAAGTTCAAATGGCGTGCGCTCTGTGCCTTTTGTTGGCAGCCTATTCTGTATATAAATCGCAGTATTTGCTGCCTCGCCCCAAAGTTTCTTCGACAAGTTGGATCCTTTTAGCATACACCTTGTCATCTCTAGGATGGACCTAAATTTCCTCTCAGCAATAGAGTTCTGTTGAGGTGTGTAGCTTACTGTGGTCACATGTGCTATGCCTTCCTGAGCCATGAAGGCTTCCATTTCACGTGAGCAAAACTCCCCACCATTATCGGACATTAGGGTGGTGGGTGCTTGCTGGAATTTGTTCTTGACCATGCTTACGTATTGCTTGAACAATTCCACTGTTTCACTCTTCTCTTTGAGAAGATATCCCACACAAAACCTTGAATAATCATCCAAAAATATCAAAATATACCTATTTCCTCCTAAGGAAGGTATATTCATAGGTCCAGCTAAATCAGTGTACACAATGTCCAGAACTTTTGTGCTTCTCTTTTCTGCACAACGTGGGAAAGAAGGTTTGACTCCTTTTTCACTTACACAAGTTACACATTTTGGTGTGGGTGTGCTACTTTTGTTTACCTGTAGACCTCTCACCAGATCTCCATTCTGCAGTTCCTGGATGACTCTGATATCCCGGTGACCCAGTCTTCGATGCCAGAGCTCCAGATCTGCTTCTTCCTTCTGCTTGGATTGAGCCACTTGTGCTGATTGGTTTTCTGAAACATTAATCTCATACACACCATTGATTAGTTTCCCTTGAGCGTAAACCTCATCATTTTTCGTTACATTGCATTCTCCATTGGCAAATGTAACCTTGAAACCTTTCTTGTCTAAAGCAGACACACTAAGCAAGTTACAATTCAATTCTGGGACATATTGAACATTAGGCACAGTTGTTTCAAGAGATTCATTGTTCACCTTGAATTTCAAACGCATTGAACCTGTACCTTGTGATCTTAGAACATTTCCATCAGCAATCTGGATTTCAGTCCATTCACTATCATTAATTTCTCTGAAATATTCTCGTTTATGCGCAAAATGGCTTGTCGCTCCCGAATCTAAAATAAATTGGTCACTTTTCTTTTCATTTCTTTGCACATTTAAACTCTTTTCTTGCAGTAGAAACGTACGCTCGTGACCCCCCTTCTTTTCACCTTTTGGTTGAAAGGGGCGGGAATTATTCTTGGGCTTCTTGCAACTCCTTGCCATGTGTCCTTTTAAATTGCAATTATAGCATATTAATTCTTTGGACATCTCCTTAGACTTGGGAAATTGTTTAGAAACATAACTTGTGTCCATTTTCCTTGCATTCCTTTGTGGAGAATCAAGGTAATCTCTGCATTCCTCTCTTAAGTGATTTGCTAGTTCATTAAAAGTCAAATCTCTTGTGTGATCCATTATACTCTTAAATGAAGCAAATTCTTGTCCTAATGATGCCAGCATAAAAGTCACTTTGGTTGCATCATCAAAAGCTCTGGGAGTTAGGGCAATCTTTTGAACAATTTCATTAAAGTCCTTAAAATGCCCTGTAAATTGTTCTCTGGAATTCATCTTTAATTTCAGCAGTTTATCCAATAAATGTCCATAAGAGTTCTCTGATGATTGTGCATAAACCCTCTCAATATCCTTTAGAATCTGAGATGCATCACTTTCATAGTCAATCAGAGATAAATGTTCATCTTTCAAACTGCACAAAATTATGTGTTTAGCTTCAGCATTTTGCCTTTCCCAATCTGCTATCTTGGTTAAATTATCTGAGCTTAAATCAGCCAAATCAGGTTTGGGATCTATCACAGCTTTAAGAACTCGCTTTGCACCAAGATGCACTAAAAGGCGCTGCTTCCATTGCACAAAATTACGATCATTCAGCAGCATAAAGTTTGATCTTGCTTCACTATAAAATCCTGAGCTCGCCATCTTAATTCTCAAAAATTTGTAAAATTTCCAAAATTTAAAAATTCCCAAAAATGGCTAAAATTCAAAAATCAAAACTCAAAAATCTCAAAATGCAAACTAATCTTCACTGCCTCTGAGGTCTGTGAGCTCTGAGGGAGGGGAGGGGTCGCTAATCCCCCTTTCACAGCACAATGGAGAACAAAAGACCATGTGCTTACCAGGAAGTGCAAACAGAAAAATTCTACTCTGCCAAAAATCACAATCCAAAGCAATCCCTTAAAAATACACAAAATACGCAGTTCTGGGCCCAAAACCCTTTGTGGGAGATGAGTAGGAATGTGGATGAGGGAATATTGATTAATATTTCCTATCCCAGCTTGTGCTAACAAGCTCCAAACTAGCAGAGTTTCTCATCCCCAATAAAGCGCAGTGAAACGTGGCGTTTAAGTTCCTATGAACTTCTAAAACAAGGCAGATTCCTGGCATATATCCCCTGGTTCCCTCTTAACAGAAAATACACGACACATAAGCTTATAAAAGTATAAATGTTTTACTCACAGACATCCAAGAATATATAAATCTCAGAAGGCAGGCTAGCTTAGATTAAATGTATGTACATGTGGAGTCTCTCCATATGGGAGGAGACTCCATGTGGCCTCTCTCGGCTGGAAGCCAAGAGAGCATCTTCACTTGAGATGTTGCTTCTTCGAAGTCCTGGTGGGAAGAGAGAGAGAGTAGCAGATCACCTGTATCTTTGAATAGCTAGAGGTAAGGCCACTCCCACTTCTGGTCACACAAAGGAAATGATTTCAGTCTTGGCACAGGAAACTCTACCTGGAGGACCAAGAGCCCTTTGTGTACACTCTAGGAATGTTGTGATTGACTGCACCAGTGTTATACATCCCACACCTCATGTACCTCTTGCAGTGTCACCGATGTATTTAATCGATCTTTTACCTCCTTTTCTACTCTGGGTGTATATTTCCCTTGTAAATAATTTTTTATTTCCTTTTCTGATTCTCCCCCCTTTGTATACAATTTTTCAAAAAATTCCCTGAATCTTTTTTTTATTTCTTCTGGTTTGTCTGCTGTTTTTTCGCCTTCCTTTAACTGATCTATAGTTCTTTCTTTTTGTTTCTTTTTTAACTGCCAAGCTAACCATTTACTTGGTTTATTTGCAAATTCAAAAGATCACTGTTTCATCCACTTTAGGTTGTTCTGAATTTGATTATTTATTAAGGATGAATATTGGGTTTGCAACATTTTGATACTTTCCCTTATTGTATTATCTTTGGGGTTTTTTGCCAATCCTTTTTCTTTACACTCTAGTTCGTCTCTTATTTTATCTAAATTTTCATCATATTTTCTTTTCTTCCTGGCCATCTGCTGAATATAAAATCCTCTGATGAATGCCTTACTGGCATCCCATCTTATATTGACATCTGTGTCTTGTGTCTTGTTCAACTCGAAAAATTCTTTAAGAGACTGCTTCGCTCTTCTTACCACTTCTATATCATTTAATACTCCTTCATTTAACCTCCACCTTCTCTTACCTCTTTGTTTATTTTCTAATTCCAATATCACCGGGTTATGATCTGAAATCGTCCTGGGTGTAATAATTGCCTTTTTGACTTTAATTGTTAAACTATTTGTGATCCAAAACGCATCTATCCTTCCTGATGAATTCCTAGACTCTGAATAATGTGTATATTGTTTCTCTGTTGGGTTCCTATGTCTCCAAATGTCTACCAAGTTTAACATCTCGGCCATTTGGAAGAACGAGTGCAGCAATCTCCCCTTTCTATTTCTCGTACCTCTTTTTGTCCGATCAAGTTCTAGTGAAGGGACCCCATTGAGGTCTCCCATCAGTATAACTTCCTCATTGACATACTCCAGTAATCTTTCCTCGACCTGTTTGAAAAAATTTGTTTTGTTCCCGTTGGGTGCATAAATACCCACTAGAATTACCTGTTGTGCTCCTTTTACTATTTTAATTCCTAATATCCTCCCTTCTTCATCTTTAAATATTTGTTCAGCCTGATGTTTCTCACTAACATAAAACACTACACCCCTCTTTTTCCTTCTATCTGATGCTATAAATTCCTGCCCCAGCCTTTTGTTTATCAATATCTTCCTATGTTTTCTTGCCACATGGGTTTCCTGTAAGCATATAACATCCCACTTCTTTTTCTTTAATACATGCTCCACCCTGTTTCTCTTGGCCTTGTTATTCAGCCCATTCACATTCCAAGAAATAATTTTTAGTTCCATTCTGATTTTTTTTTAATGATTTTTTTTAATGATTTTTTTTTAATTTTATTTTTTTGTTTTTTAGTTAATAAATTCTGGTCCTTTATTTTAATTCTTAAAAAATTATAACTTGGAGATTTTCTTCCTTGATCTTCTATTGCTTCTAGAGAGGGGTCTCCTCTTCCTTATCTGCGGGGCTTCCTCTCAGCTCCTTCTTAAATTTTTGCAGGAACTTCCGCGCCTCCTCCTCTGTTCTCACGGAGTTTTTCTGACTTTGATAGGTAAAGGTGATTCCCTCCAGGAACTCCCATCTAAATCTTATCAAGTTCTTATTCAATGCTTCTGTTATTTCCTTGTATGGTTGTCTTTTCTTTAGGATCCTCCTGGGAAGTTCTTTAAAAAATTTCACATTTCTATTATTCACAATCAGTTTGGTTTGCCTTCTTTTAAGTAGCACTTTATCTCTCAGTAATCTGGAGTTTAAAAAAACCAAACAGTCCCCTGGACCTTTGTATGCTTTGGCACTTTCGTACCTAATTCTGAAGATTTTATCGATGTCCATCCACAACTCGTCTTGTGTAACCCCCAACCAGGTTGCCATAGCAATCTATGGCCTGTTACATGTGGGTGGGTGCTATTATGATTGTTTTATTATCATGCTGTGTATTATTATGCTCTGTATTATTATTTTTTATTATGCTGTGTAAATTAAGTTCTTAATATTGTACACTGCCCTGGGAACTTTGGATAAAGGGTGGTTTATGATTTGAATTAATAATAATAATAATAATAATAATAAGATGATGATGATGATGATGATGATGATGACGACTCAGGGCGTTGGTAGAATCCATGAAGGCCTCTTTGGACTCTGCATGGGTTTGTGGAGGGGGGAGGTCAATGCTCCCCTCAAGCAGACACACTCAGACTCACCTGGCATTGCTCCTGAGCATGCATGACATTGATCCTGCCCAAACTGCTTCTAGACATGTGTCCTGTGGCGGTTGGGTCGCCACAGTGGGCATCCCAGTCCATGCACAACAGCAGGCAGCACCACCCTGAAGCCCAGAGGGTGCCTCGCCAGCAGCTCCTTCCCTTCCCTTCTGTAAATCAGTTCACAGGGGAATTCTGCAAGTTGGCTCATCTGACGGCTGTCCTGATTGCTCTGTGCAATGATCCGGTGCAGCGTATCAGTTCCTTTGCGGTGCAAGGAGTCAGTTGCCTCTATGAGGTCCTGCTCCGTCGGCAAGGTAAGACATGGGGGATCTGCCGCCGCCACCACATCTTTTTAGCTGTGGTTCCTGAATTGCAGGGAGCTGGGCTAGCTTAACCTTGGCATTACTTCCAATGCTACAATTCTGTGATTCTTTGCTGCTGTGCCCAGATAGTGAGTGAGCCGGAGGCCACAGTTGCCCATCGCACCTGCAGGGGGTGAGGGGATGTCAGCCATGTCAGACTGATTTCTTAAAGGCCATCAGTTGGGTCCAATCCGCATTTACATTGTTTAGAGGACTAAATGACTCAGGCCCCAAATACCTGGAAGGCTGCCTCCTTCCAAGAGGCGTGGAGGGAGCCCTCTTGGTAGTTCCTCCACCTGCAGAAGCTGGAAGGTTGGCCTGGGAGAGGGTGTTCTGTGTGGCGGCCCCTAAATTGTGGAACTCCCCCCCTGCAAGAGTGTGTATGCCTGGCATCTTCAATACGCAGCTTCTGGCAAATGCTGAAGTCACTGCTGCCCAAAGTGGTCTCCTCCTTTTCCCTCTGTTCCTTCAACAGTGCTGAAGAAGAGCAAGCAGAAGAGGATGAGGTGGTCAGTGAGGAGGTACTCGAGGTCCCAAGAAGAGGATGGCTTTTCTTTTCTGATTCCGGAGAGCAGCTGGCACATGGCCATGGTATGGTGACCAGTCCCCTGGCGCACAGAGGGACAGAGAGCTCAGCCCTGGCAGCTGGTTTCAGAATCCAGCTCTGTGTGTCACCTAGACAATTCCCCGGCCCTAGAAAGTGTGTGTTGGCAGCAACTCTGAGGGGCCTCTGCAAAAGCAGCAGGGGGCCTCTCAGGACGCATTGCCCCCTGCACAGCAGAGCAGGGACCGGGCACAGACACCAGGACCCATGCCACCCCCTGTGGAGCCATGAGAGTTGGCCATGGTGGTGACAGCAGAGGTGCAAAGCCAGCATTAAAGACCACAAAAAATGTTGGACCTGATCTCTGATCTACAGGAGGGAGGAGGGAGGGCCCAACGCCACAAGCCAGGTTCAGATGGTGCCCTGCAGGTGCCCTGCACCTCACTCTCAACAGTGGAAACGGCCTCACAAGGTCCCAAGTGCCCCACACAGGCTCCAGCCCCCTGGGCCTCTGTGCATGGGCTCCAACTGAACCCACATGGATCCCTGGTGGCGATGTGGGGAGAGGGGCCTGCAGCCAACAAAAATCATCGTTTTGTCCTTGTGAGGGTGGGGGTTCACGTGGAGCAGCTGATGGGCAGGCACCCCCAGCTTTTCTGAACTATGATCGCTGATATAATAATACTCCAGTCTGACCAAAATTTGCCCAGAACAAGCATGTTCTGCTTGGTCCCTCTGACCATGTGGACAACCACCCAGCAGCTCCCACCAGGCATGGACCTGTGTGACACCGAAATTCGGCTCCCCACACCACTTCTTGCCTTTCATTCTCCTGCAGCCCCCCAAGGCTGTGCTCCCCTAAATGCACCTCTGCTCACACAGCCTCGTACCTGCAGAGCAGCCATACTCCTCTCACTGCCTTCCTAAGGGGGTGTAGGTCTAGACTTTTAAAAAGGGAACAATTACACGCTTTTTTTATGGGATGTTTAAAATGAGAGCAAAGGGTGGCAAGGAAAATGATGAGCTGTTTGCTCCTGAAAGGAGGCCCCAAAGAGGTGGCCTTTATGCCAGGCTGGGCATTGCGGTCCCTCAGGCTCACTGTGGTCTGTCCTGCGATCTTCCATTTGCTACTCCCTGGTCCTCTCACCTGGAGATGCTGCTGGGGTTGAACCCAGGACGTTTCCAGAGACAAGGAGGGTGCCTGGTGGGTCCGGTCCACCTTTTTACCTTTTACTCTCCCCCTGCTCTTTGCAGCACTGTGAGGACGACCTTTTCCCGTCTCAGCTGACAAGCTTCCTGCTCTCCGTTCTGGATAATCTGAGAGGCTCCAACGCTGAGCTGCTGAAGGCTGCAGAGGAAGTGCTCAATGCTGTTCTGAAGAACCACGCAATGAAGGTGGAAAGGGTGATTATGACTATCATTATAGATTTCTTTATACCCCACCTTTTCCCCTGATGGGACTCAAGGCAGCTTGCAGATAAAACCAAGAACAGCTAAAAATATAGAAAAATCAGTCATCAGAATGCAGAACACTGATAGAAATAAAACTCTATGCATATATAAAGTATTTTAAAACCATACAAGTAATTCCAATAAAAGCAGCATGGCACCAGCCCTTTCATTAAAAGCAAAGCCTGTTGGAACAAGGTCTTCACCTGCCAGCAGAAGCACAACAAGGAGGGAGTCAGTCTGGCTTCTCTGGGGAGGGAGTTCCAAAATTGTCTGGGAGCCGCAACCACCAAGAAGGCCCTGTCCTGCCTCCCCACCATGCATGCCAGGGAGGGTGGTGGGACCGAGAGAAGGACGTCCCATCGAGAGCTCAGAGCTCAGGCAGGTTTGAGTGAGGTGGTACCCCCTTTCAGATAGTTTGGAGCTAATGGTCAGAAGAATCCCTCAGCCTGGGAGCCTCCGCTCCACCCTGCTGGCTCAGTGACCCCAGCTGAGGAAATAGCGCTGCCTTCCCTTTGCAAAATGGTGTGTGTGTGTGTGTATGTGTGTCCAGGTCCCACATGGACCGAAGAGCATTTGCCCCCAAACATCTCTGGCGCTGGCCAGAACGAGGAGCCTTGGACTGACTCCTCCCCTGAGAGCCCAAGGGGCACCTGGGTTTGGGCCACACTTCACAGGGTAGAAGCTCTTCTGGGCCGCCTTCAGTGCTTCTCTTCTCCTAGGTGAAAGACATTGTTGGTGCCATCTACCTGTGTCTGCAGCAGCGCCAGCACTCCTGCTGGACCCGGAAGGTGGTGCTGAGGGCCTTGGCCTTCATGGTCCCTTACCACATGGAGGAAGTGATGCAGAGCTGCCTGTCCTTCTCAATACCTGTCAACAGGTAGGCTGCTGGATTCTCTGGGTAACCGAGGCTAGGCTGCCCCCCACAGCCATGCTCTGCTCCCTGCTGCTCCTCCTCCCAGGGGAAGCCGCCGACTGATCCTGCATCCCGCGACTTCACAGGCACGCCAACGAGCTCTGGACAGTGATGGCTTCTGGCCCCCAGGTGGCCATCCAAGTCCTGCAGCTCCTGCTGAAGCACCTTCAGGTCAAGGATCCCCTGGAGAGCAACGAAGAAAGTGCCACCATGTCTCTGGCTGTGAGTAACAGGGCCTGGCCTGGCTGTGTCCCACTGACTGGCGGGTGGGAAGCTGGTCTTCTCTAGGCAGAGGCCCTCCCTCTCTCTTGGGTGTGAGCACTGGCACTTGGAGACAGGCGACAGTGGCGTGAATGGCCTTGAGGGGACATGGCCTGTTCCAGAAGAATAAGCTGCTGGGTGCAGAGGCCCAGTGAGGACAAGCGCCTGCTGCTCCTCTTCTTCAGGCCATGAACGTCATCTACGAGACCTTCCACATCCCAGGATACCGCAAGGCCTTGGCAGAGATGCACCTGCAGCTGTTCATCCCGTTGCTCAAGCAGGTCCTATATGTGATGCAGCTGGACTTGCCTGACTCTTTGAAAGTCAGGCAGGAAACCCTCCTCAGAGAAAACACCAGTGCCCTCAGCTTCCAGAGGTACCTGACAGGATCCGTGTGGGAAGGTTGGCCAGGCTGTTCCCCAGCAGGAAGCGGTGTGCATCTGTTGCAGGGGGGCAGGGAGGGTCTTGCCCTGCAGCAGGAAGAACTGGCAGCGGGGGGGGGGGGAGGGAGGCAAATGCAGGCAGGGGCGCATGACAGGAGGTCCTTCTGCCTGCTTCATGGAGGCCGCCCCGTCCAGCAGGCAGGAAAGAGCTGATGCAACAAGTGGGTGGGGGGGGGGGCTCTTCGTGCGGAAAGCAGGGAAGGAGGGGCCTTTGAGTCCACTTGTGTGGACGTTTTCCTGCCTGTTCTCAAGTTGTTGCTAAATGCAGCGTCTCCTAAAAATGGGAAGAAGCCTCTTCCTTTGGACTTGGGAGCCGCAAGCAGGAGTGGCACTGGTGGAGTTCACTGGCGCCTGGAGGAGGCTTCTGGCTCTCTCTTCCTGCCATGTTCTGCTCAGAAATGGGGCAGCAGAGCTGGCTCTCAAGACGTGTTGCTGCATGAGGTGAAGGGCAAGGTGGCACCTTCCCCCAAGACACATACAGAAGCCTGTTGGATTGGCAGGCGGATCTCACTCCAGTGCGGGTGAAAGTCCTCCCACGGCATCTCCCATGGCACTTGAGGGCTGAAGGCTAGCATAGTGGCTACAGGGCAGGAGACATGGCCCTTGCAGTCCCCTCCCCTCAGCCCCTGCCGCCTGAGGCACCTGCCTCTCTGCCTCATCACAGAGCCAGCCCCAAGGCAGTATCTTGCGGGAGGAGAGTTTGGGGGTGTTCTGGGGAGATCTGACTCCTGGTGCTCCCTTGCAGAACTTCGGTAGAGATCATGAAGAACCTCTTCTCTGTGGCTGGAGACTGGGCCGTCTATGCCTGCATCGAGTTCCAGCAGGGATGGATGGTGCTGAGCACCCCGGATCACTTCTTGCAAGGCACCCGCCTAATGGCCAGGTGAGAGGAAGCCCTGCAAGGCAGCTCTTCCCAGCCCTCCTTCCTGGGGGATGCAGGTCCCCCTCAGCTCCCTGGCTCCCCTTCTCTGCTGCCTTTGCTCCTCCTCCCCACTTTGGCCCTCCCCAGACATCCTGCCTTCTCCACTTGTCGCCTGAGCAGGGCCATGACCGAGTGCGACAGCCCCCAGATCCCCGGCATCTTTGGGGAAGCGGCGCTCATCCTCAACAGCGAGGAGGACGAGATGAAAAAGATGACTGCCCTGGCTCTCGTCATCGAGGTGAGGTGGTGCCAGGGTGTCAGAGGGGCAGCTGCCAGCTGGCTTCTTCTTCCCACCCCTCAGAAGCCCTGAGTGATCAGGGCAAGCGGAGGGCTGGGGGAAGACCCCTTCTGGATGCCCCTGGAGCCCAGGGCAAGTCTGGGGGGCTTCACTGAGTCGTTTCTCGCCTCCTCTCAGGCTGCCTCTTGGCATCTCTGCAGGGGGGGGGCATCAGGGCTTGGGGGTCCTTCCGCTCAGCCTTCCCTCCTGCCCCTCAGTTCCTCAAAAGCCCATCTGCTGTCAAGATGATGAACCGGTTCAGCCTCCGAGACCACCTGGAGGAAGGATCAGCAGCCTTCAACCCCATCATCAAGGAGCTGTGCCTGAAGGGGCTCGGCAGCTTTGTCTTCCATCCGGGGAAGGTGAGGGGGGGGTCCCAGGAAGCAGCTGGAGTTTGGAGGGCCCCAGGGGCTGGAGAGCGGCCTCATTCTCTGCCCCCCACAACAGGGCTTCCATTTGGGCCCCTCGTGCTCAGCTCAGGTGAGGCTCCCTCTGGGATGCAGCCTCCTTGAGGGAGGGAGGGGAAGGTAGCCTCTTCCAAGAGGGGGAGACCAAGCAGTTCCAGCCCCTTTGCCCCTGACCCCCAGGCCGAAGGGAGATCCTGAGCAAGCACCAGGGAGAAGGAGCAGCCGGTGTCCTGCCAGCCTCTTGCCAGCGCAACCGCAGCAGACACTGGGGGCATGGGGGGGGGTCAGATTTTAGCCAGGAAAACCCGCTCAGATCAGGAGTCAGCAGGACTCCCAAAAAAACCTCCTCCGCTCCTTCAAAGCCTTTGCTTCCTGCCTCACCCGGCCCCTGGTGGGTAGAGGGCTCCCTGCCTTTGCTCGCTCTCCTCCCCACCTGCATCTTGGTTCTCTGCCAAGGCAATAAATATTTCCGGTCAGGACAAAGCTGGGGTGGGAGAGGAGGCATGTTGGGAGGCTGCCTGAGCAAGATTTGCAAAGCACCATCCGGGGGGGGTGCTTGATGCCCCTCACAGATGTGGCTGGTGCAAGCGGCGGATGCAGAGCCCCCCCCCAGCCCCTCCACCCTCTCTTCCCCCCACCTCAGGTCAAGGTTCTTCGTGAGGAGCTGCCCACCCTGATTGGCTCCGTCTTCAGTGGCCGTGAACAAGACATCCTGCAGGGGCTGCAGGACATCATGACCGCCATCTACGAGATGGACGGCCAGGGGATCGGGCCCCTCTCCATGGACCTGGCCCTGAACGTGCGCTCCTTTTTCGAAGATGTGAGTGGGGGTTGTTTGGGGAAGGAGGGTGTTTGCAAAGGCGCAAGGCCAAGCAGCCAGCACCTTGAGGGGCAGCGTCAGCCATGACTGAGGGCCCCTGGCCTCCAGGGAGGGGGTGGGCCTGCCTCTGCTCCTCTGGCCACTGGCCTTTGCTGCTTAGAGACCCAGTTGAGGGGAGAGAAGGGAACGTGGAGGCAGAGACGCTTTCCCCTGAGTCCCTGGATGGGTTTGAGGATTCTACCCCCACCCCAATCTTTTTGAGAAATGTTATTTTCACTAATATCTTCATTTTTGTGCACACTTTTGCCCAAATAATGCATTTAGAAAACATTGGTTGGAGAACTGCATCACAAAATTTGGATACGGTATATGTGGACTTCAAAGGATGGGTTCTGTTCTCACATTGTTTTAGAAAGTGTGAACTTGATGGATTTGGCTTCAGATGCAAGCCAAAATGCATTTCTCCTCCACCCCTATCCCAGTGGCCTCCAGTTAAACAGCGCTGGAGAAGGCACAGCGCCCCCAAGAGCTGAGGGGCGAGAAGCACCTGTCACCCGCGCAGCTGTCCTGGCCCTGACCTGGGTGCCTCTTGTCCCCCCTCCCAGGAGCGAGGCCCCGTCCGTGCAGCATCCATCTCCCTGTTTGGGCAGCTGGTGATGAAGGCCAAAGAAGCAGACAAGCCTCTCCTGAGGAAGGAAGTCCTCTACAGCCTCCTTTCTCTGCTGCTCCACCTGAAGGACCGAGACGGCACAGTAGCCATGGCAAGTAGCCTCAGCGCCCCCGAGGGAGGGAGCCCAGCCCCTTCCTCAGATCCACAGGCCCAGCACACTGGCAAGGCCAGCGCTTTGGGGCCATGGACACCTGCATTGCGTGCAGAAGATGCTTTGCCTGGCAGCATCTGTAGGGAAGACTGAGCAAGACCCCTGCCTGGAGCCAGGAGAGCCATTGCTGCCAGTCAGTGTGGGCAGCACTGAGCTAGGCAGACTTGATGGCCTGACTCTCTGAAAGGCAGCTTTTGGAAAATTGCTCCCCTTGCATCTTGAACAGTGAGGACTGATCTACACTCATAATTTAATAATGCATTATTAAAATGTGACACCAGAGGGCGATGCAGAGCAGCGAGCCTCTTACAATGGGAAACTCCTATTAAGCTTGATAGACCGTTTTAATTTAGGACGTTTAGAGCATCAATGTAGATCCAGCTGGAATCTATCTCCCTTTGGGTTGAGGGAAATGGGCACCACTCCACAGGGCAGCCCCCACTTTGCACCAAGAGGGTCCCAGACTCAATCCCTGCTGCCTCCCAGCAAACCTCGGAGAGAGCTGCTGGTCCGTGCAGACGGTCCTGGGCTGGTGACTTGGCCATGGTGAGCTAACACTCTTTATTCCTAGCAGTTCTCCTGACCAAGCAGCCTGAATCTGGGCAGGCAACAGGGAGGGGAGCAGAGAGGGAAGGAGATACTGGCTGCTGGCAAAGTGGGGGGGGGATCCATCGCCTGGAGCGTCTCTTTGGATCAAGCGCAGCTTCCTCTCCTCCTCCCTGGGTGACCCCCCTGCCTTTCCCTCTGCTTGCAGAGCTGCAAATTGACCCTCCTACACTGTGGGGTCTTCCTCGGGTGGGCCCACCTGAAGCTGATGTTCCGGAGCCTGGCCTGGGATGACTCCCGGAACTGCGTGGTGAATGTGTGGAAATACCTGGTCAGTGGGGCGCGGAGTCTGAGGTTTGGTTTTTCAGAGATAGATACAAAATTATTGGCATTCATGTGTCTCCATGCCCCCAAAGCCACTCCATCTGGCCACGTTTTTCTCACCCTCCATAATGACCCCCCCATCATGCTCAGCAGCCCCCTCTCAGCTTCCCAGCCTTTTTTATTTCCTCCCTGTTGATGTTTCTGAAGCTGCCCCCAGTGCAGCGGCCGTGTCCTTGAATTGGCCTCCAGAGCCACAGTCTTCTGCCGCTGTGAGCGAAGGAGATGCACAGCTTTAGGGCTGGAGGGCAGCTGCTCTTTTTCTTGCAGAGGACAAACACAGGAGAGGAACAGGATCCTTCCTTTCCCACAGGTGCTCCCGCCAAGATATCAGGAGGTTTCCAGATAAAGAGCTTGGCAAGCTGTGCTGTTGGGCATAGGAACCAACTCCTAGGGGCCAAGGGGTCTTCCCAAAGTTAATGGGCATTGCCATTCAAATGGTTTGGATGCACCGCATCAAGTGATCAATTATGTAGGGCGGGGCTTTCCTGCCCCCCCTATTTTATTGAGGTTGGCACCCCTGCTGTCAGATGTGGCTCTGCTGTAAATATCAGCCCGTCATTTATCTGTTTGATTTCCAAGCTGCCCCACTTCAGTTATGAGAACAGGGCCTTCTCTGCAGTGGCTCCCCATCTGTGGAATGCTCTCCCCAGGGAAGTTTGCCTGGTGCCTTCATTATACACCTTTAGGCTCCAGGCAAAAGTATTCCTTTCTAACCAGGCCTTTGGTTGAATTGATTTGGTTGAACTCCTATGCGCTTTTAAAATGTGGCTCTTTTTGGGGGGGGGGTTATTGGGTCGTTTTTATTTTAATTATATATATTGTGGTTTTTATGTTGATCTTTTCTGTGAACTGCCCAGAGACCTCTGGGTATAGGGTGGTATATCAATTCTAATCATCAACATCAACATCCCAGGACACTTGGACAAGGCAGGCAACTGGGAGTTGGGAACCTCTGGCCCCAGCAGGAGGGGGGGTTGAGTCCAATTCAAGGACACGGCCACACCAGAGCATCTCTGGCACAGATTTTGGGACAGGTGTAGGGGAGTGCTGGCCCTCGAGATGCTGCTGCGCTACAATTCCCATCCTCCCTGGCGTTGGCCACGTTTGGTGGGGCTGATGGGAGTTGTAGTTCAGCAGCATCTGCAGGGCCAGGGATTCCCTTGTGTGATGCCGTAGGACCAGCGCTGCCTCTTACCAGGGAGAGAAAAGAGCTGCTTGCCCAGTGGGAGTCTCTGCTTGCGCCCTGCCCTGCAAATGACCGGCCAGCCTCCCTAAAGGTGCACCTGACTTCTGGGGCTGCAGCACCAAGGGGGCCGTTCCCTGAAAAGGCCCTTGTTGTGTTTCCGCCTTGGTTGCGCTGCTTGCTTAAGGAGCAGCAAAGGCTTGCTAATAATCATTCTTTATCAAATGTATATATCCCCCTTTCCCTGGGGATCAGAGGGCAGCTTAACCTGCCTGTAGGAACAGACTCAAAATCGAGGAGGGATCAAAGCGGCCTCCGCAATCCATGCCAGCCTTTTCTGTCTCTGCAGATGAGGAACCACCACGATGAAATCCATGTTTTCATATCCCAGGCCTTGGGATACCTCCATCACCCCCAGGTGGAAATAAGTCATGCAGCCGCCCGATTCACAGGTGAGCAGAGAGCAACGCTCCTCTCCCCTTCTGGCAGTCAGCTCTTCTGCCAATGCACCGGATGCCCAAGGGCCGCCATAAACCTTCACTATTTGATGTTATTTTCTGGCTGAAGAAAGGGAGCACAATGCAGTGTGCTGGACTCCCTGCAGGATGTGTGGCGAGGCATCCCTGGGGGTGAGAGCCCAGCCAGTAAGGAGCCCAGGAGACAGGCAGCGGGTGGGGAGAGCAGAATCGGGGCCACCAGGAGCCTCAGGCCTCCTGACATTGCCTCACCTCCACTGACATGGCCTCCCCTCTTTCGGAGACCCCTTTCCCAATGTTTATTGCCTTATTCTGTGAATGAGCTGCACAAGGATGAATAAGCCTTTGCTTTTGAAATGGTGCCTTCAGACTTATGTGCGGCTTTGGGCTTGTAGGTCTGTCTTGAGCAGTCCTTGGAGAAGAAGCCCAAACCGTCTCCTTGTGTTCCTCTTTGTGTAGGTCACACTCTTAACTACTACAGCTCTGAGGTGTCAAAAAACCTTGAGCAGGAGGACATTGTCTACCTGAACAAAGGTAAGGGGGGAGGGGTGCCCTTCTGCTTTGTGCACTTGGGGGAGGAAGACCTTCTGGAGGAGGCCCAGAGCTACAGAGGCAATGCCCGCCCCCTCCACCAGGCATGAAACAGCCCAATGCCTCAGGCCTCTCGCGGAGGACTCTTTCTTGTGTGTCCATCAGATTTGACCCTGTTGTTCCTGCAGCCCTGTTTCTCTCTGCTTTTATAGTCATGTTTCACTGGTTGGTATGACGTTGTTTCTCTGCTTTTTTATCTTTATCTTGTGTTTTTTCATGCAATTGAGGGACTTTTAAAAGTCAAGCGGCTTAGAAATGCCTTAGATATTGTTGGGCTCACAGCTCCCATCCTCTGCATCAGAGGATGGTGGGGCTGCAGGGCAGCAGCATCTGATGCCCCCCACCCCGTCTCCGTCGGAAGGAAAGCCCCTGTAGCTGGTTTGGGGTTAGATGGCCAGGGCTCTGCCTCCTGCCCCCAAGAGCCAGACAGGGGCAACCACAGGACCTCAGTCCCTCTGGCCACCTCAGTAGCAGCTGAGACAGTCAGGATGGGCACCCTCAGTGCCTAGTAGCCCCATGGATCCGCCATGAAAGCTCCAGCGGAGGGAGGCAGTGGGGGATCAAGCAGCCTCTGCCTCCCTGTGCAACCAAGAGGCCACCGTCAGGGTTGTGGAAGGGGTTCTCCTGTGGCTGGTGCGGCTCCTGCTCCCAGGACTGTGTCCAGAGCGAGGGCTTCGTGAGGCTGACCCTTTCCATGGGTTTCTGTAGGACTGCAAACCTAGCCAGGGTGAGCAACATCAGCGTGATTGGTGGCAGCCAGGCCTTGTTGGAACTGCCTTGTGACCAGCACACCTGCTTTGCTCTAGTTTTCCAGGAGATTGAGTCCAGCCCAGATCCCATCATGGTGCACTTTGCAAAAACATACCGGGTGGTTTTGCAGAAACTGTCAGTGAAGCGGAGGTGAGCCGTGAGGCAGGCGGGTTGGTGGATGCCCTTGGGCACCAAAGAACACCTTGGCCAACAGAAAGGGGAGTGTCTGGGGGATAGTTGGTGGCACCGAGGGCTGAGCAGGATGTGTGGTGGGGGTGCCTGTGCAAGGGAGCAAGGAGGGCAGAGAGATGGGTGCAGGCAGCATCCCAATGCAAGGCCAGGGACACAAGGCCACTGGAGGGAGGAGAGGGGCAGGGAGGAGCGAAGCTGACAAGGTCCACAGGACCAGCCGTCTGCAAGAAGCCAGAGGATGGGGAAGGTGCCTGGAGAAGCAGACTGAAGTGCCATCTGCTCTTCCTCCCCCCCAGGCTGTCAGGTGCTGGAGAGAAGAGCACTCCAGAGACCAAGGGCAGCTCTGCAGGTGAGACACAGACAGCTCAGGTTCAGAAGCCCCTTCTGCTGGATTCTAGCCCTCCTTGGCACTGTCACAGGCCTAGAAAGGACCCAGACTCACCCTCCTCCCTCTATAACAGCTTCTTTGCAGGATAGTGACCACCAGGCACTTGGTGCTCTCCTCTGTCCCCTTTTCAAGAGGGCAAGAGGCTTCTGTGGAGTAGGTGGATCAGGCCCGGGCCCAAGTCCTGATCTGCTCACCAGCACCTTGGCAGGGGGCTCCCTTATGAGGCAATGGCACCTCCAAGTTTGTCCCCAGTTAGAGGGTCCCCCCCCCGTTCTCCATGGGAGAGACGGGCCCTCGCTTGCCTCCTCCCAAGACTGGCCCAGGGTTAGGGGAGTGGGGGAGGCTGCCTGGCTGGGAAAAAGCTGAGCTGCTGGGTGGATAGAAGTGCTGGGAAGTGGGCAGGCTGAGAAGTTAACCCCTTTGGTCTCTCTCCACTCTCACACCCCAAAGGGAAACCACTCAGCGAGTGTGACAGCAGAGTGCCCAGCCCAATGCTGTTGCTGCCACCAGAATCGCCAATGCCACGCTCCCCACTGCTGGAAAGGAATGCATTTCTGGGCTTGGAAAGTCCCAGGAGAGCCAAGCGCAGCATCACCCAGCGAGGTATTGCTGGCGGGGGGGTGGGGGGTGGGGCTGGCTCAGACATGCCTCAGCCTCCAGGGCAGGGGGGGCCAGAGGACAGCATTCAAGTGGCCCTTGCTTGCTTTGGGTTCCAGTCTTCCTTACTCATTCTCCCAGAACATGGGATGGTCATGCCAATGCTGCCCACTTTGCCCCATTACAGGGAAGCAGCCCACTGAGTCCAGCCGAGGAGATCGAAGGCATTCAGCTGAAGCCCCGGCTGGGATCTCCACTCCTTCCAGAAGATCCGCCAGTGGTGGGAGGAAGCAGAGCCCTCAGCATGCAGGTGCCCACCTGAGCCAGGTGGACGGTCGGCCATAAAGGTATCACTTTAGGACAGTCTCTAGGCCAAGTGTGCTGGGCCTTCCCTGGACTGAAGGCATTGGGGCACCCGTGGGCAAAGACCACCCAAAGGAGCCATGCCAAGTCATAGCAGGATGGGCAGCACCTGAGCAGAGCCAGCCCTCCTTCCTTCCTTCCGCCAAGGAGTCTAGCCAAAGAAGTTAGCAGAAGGCTCTTCTATTTAGAAATGGGGAATACAGAATATTTCCAGTTGCAGCAGCTGATTGAAACCAAAATGACTGATATTTTAAGCAGCTCCCGATATCCGTTGCCCACCTGCTTCCCCCTTCAGCCTCAGCCCCTCTGAACAGACTGGGGCCCATGTTTAACCTTGAAGTTTGCAACTGATGGAGGGTGTCCAGCCAGTGCAGGACAGCCAAGGGCCTCAGGCAGGAGGAAAAGGCACAAGCCTTTGACCATATGGCCAAAGCACTTGGTCCCAAACTCCCATCCCTTGATGGCCCTCTTTCAGCACTGGGGGGGGGGGGAGCAGCAGGGTATAAATAATAACATTGTTGTTGTTGTATGCAGGCCAGGTCCTCCGTGGCTGACATCTCTCTTTTTCAGGCTGTTTGCAAATGGTGTGCTTGGAGGCACCTGCCGCAGAGGGGCCCCCCCACCTTGTGCTCCAAGGACCCCCCAAGGGCCCTGGCTGCTGCCCTGTCCGCAGGTGACAGCAAGGCTGCTCCATGATGCGCCGGAGTCAAGGCCAGGCTCCTGCTACTGCCCTTGGTCTGTTGTGACTTCATGGACCCTCACGTACCAGCTGGGAGACCGGCCGGGCCAGGCTCTGAAAGGAGCCCCTTCCCTTACGCCAGTCAGAGAAGGCTCAAAGGGCACGGAAGTAAGTGGGACTTCTGACCATGGACCTACATCTTCCATACTTGGGAAACGCCTTTGCAGCAGAACAGGGCCATCCCAGTTCTGCACTCATGGATCAAGCTGCTGTGGCAGAGCTGCCTCCTCCTCTCAAACGCAGGTTTCCTTCCCAGTGGCACCAGCAACCTCCCGCACAAAAGCACCACCACAGCTGTGGGGGGGGGGAGCCTCCTGGGTGCAGCGGGCAGGACCCAGGCATCCCTCTCCCTGCACTGCTTCCCAGAGACCCACCCCGAATCGCAAAAGGAACGAGCCTCTGAAATCAAAATCTGGCATGGCATTCTTAAGAGACGACCCCACATGGACATCACAGGCGTGAAGGATTGTGGGCAAGGACTGAGGAGGGCGGGCCCAGCCAGAGCACGGCCCTGGACTTCAGCAGCAGTCCGGCAATGGGCAGCCCTTGGCACCAGGAAGGCCGCCAGGCCCAGCTGCAGCGCCCGATCTAAGAGCAGCCGGAGAAGGAAGAGGCTTTGGGGGACCCAGCTGCTGCATAGAACTCACAGTGCCACTGCCAGCCCCCACCCACAAGAGTGGCCAGCCCTGAAGCTTCACACACACACACCCCATACTGGACGCCGTCTGACTGGCACACAGGGCAAGGGACGGTTGGGTGGCCTGGCAGGACCTGAGTTTGAAGTTACTCTGTGAGTTGGGTTGAGGGTTCCCTGGGACTGCGAAGCAGGAACCAAATGTTAAAAATAAATGAATATGCACAACTCTGGCTGGGCAGCGGCCATTTCTCCACCACAGGGCAGGTGAGCCTGGCCAGGACTGCTTCCCCAGAACCATTTGCGTGAGACCCTGCCTGAGGGGCACCCGGAAGCCTGGCCACAGCAGCGCCAAGGGACCCCCTCCTCTGACCCCCTCCTTCCTAACTGGGACTCAAAGGCCCCTCCCCAGCAGCTCACCTCCTGCCTTGGAGTCCCAGACCCTGCGTCTGACAGCAGAGCCGCCACCCCATGGGCCAGGGGAGCTCCCACTGCCTCCCCCTTTTGGAAGCAGGAAAAAGTGCATTCCCTCCTTGCTGGAATGCCCAACTGTGGACACCCCCCCCAAAAGAAAACCCCAGGAAATGAACAACCATCCAAATCCCTTTGCATAGGTGTTTGCCTTCTGGGTTGTGGGGGGTGCCAGGTGGTGCCAGAACATATCCAGGGAGCTTTGTGGTTGGTGGGAGAGGGACCCCTGCCCCCCCAACTCCAAAGAGGTTTGGCAAGCAGAGGCATTTTAGCCACTAACTAGATGCCGGCAGGCGCTTTTCGCCCAGCACCCCACTGCCTGACGGGAGCTGCCCCTGCCTGCACAGCCCCCCCCCCCGACACCTCTGACCTGGGGGGCAGCACCGTGTGGCTCTCTCTCCTGGGCTAGGGGGGCTCACGGAGCCCCGTCTGCCATTCAGGAGGAGGACGGGGAGGAGGGCTGCTGAGCCACCGCAGAGCCAGGGACAAAAAGACGGCAGACTCAGGAGTTTTTTCATCCGCCACAAAACAAGGCTTGTGAACTCAGAAGTGCAGAGGCAGCCGCCGCTTCCAGGTGCTGGTCAAAGCAGCTGGCTCTACAACAAATGAATTGGCAGTGGTTTTAGCAGGGGGGGTTCAAGTCTTGCCGTACACACTTCGCCATGTGCACTTTGGGGTCCTCAAAAGCTGAGCGTAGTGACTTCATGTGGCAGTCTTAACAGACTGTTCCCCCCCCCAACCTGCCTGCGACTGGCCAACCCCTCCCTGCCAGCTGAGGCAAGCGCCCCGCCCCCACTCCTGCTCCATCCTTGCTGCGGGCCCCGTCCTCTTGACCCACTCATGAAACAGATCCTGCCAGCTGCTTCTCCAGATGCAAGAAGCTTTTATTGCACAGATCCAAAGGAGGGAAGAGCCTCTGCTCCAGGCACCCCTTGGTCCAGGTGGAGCCCCCTCCTCAGGCAGAACAAGCAAGGGAAACTGAGGCAGGGAGGGCAGGGGGCCTGGGCAGGGCAAGGAGGGAAAAGCGAGTGGCACCCCCACCCACCCAAATCACCCCTGTGGCAAGAGGCAGCAGCTTGGCTCTGCTGCCCTGGCCGTGGCCAGTGGGGTGCCGACGGCTTCCCTGCCCCTGAACTCCAGGACCGGACATCTGCAGGACGCTCTGCCTCTTCCTTCCAGGGCTCAGTGCAGCTGTGCCAAGTGAAGGTTGCCCCCTGCCCCAGCCACAGCCACAGCCTGGCCTCCAGGGGCAGAGGCCACCACATGGACAGGCTTGTTGGGCAGCAGAATCTCCCCGACCACCTGCCAGGAGGAGGGAGAGAAGGAGAGGGGGGTCAGCCAGGAGGCAGGCAGGCCCCCTCCAGCAGGGGCAGAAGCAGCCCAGGAGAGAAGTGACGGTTCAGGGCATGTGCCTTGTGTGGGGAAGGACGCAGGTGGACTCCACCCCCACCCACCCACCCCACACTGTCTCCAGTCTCAGCCCTGGGCGTGTGGCTGTCAGCCGAGGGGGCAATGTGACTCAGCCGGCGCAGGAGCCTGAGCTGCTGGTCCTCCTTACCTGGCCTGTGCCCGCGTGGATGGCGCTCGCCCCACTGGTCCCGCTGCCGCCAGCCAGCACCACATCCCCCATGCAAAACTGGGCTGAGTAGAGAAACTCGCCCTGCGTGGGGCTGCAGGGGAAGGGCAGGGTTTGCCACAGGCGAGACAGGCGCAGGTCCCAGAGCTGCAGGGCGTTGCGGGGCACCCACGAGCCAGTCAGGACCTGGTCTCCCTGCATGAGGAAAAGAGAAGGGCACAAGTCAACTCCACTGGGTCCCTTGGGCAGGGAAGTCTCCCTCCCGGGCTTTCTGGCTCAAAAGGCGCGCAGCCCAAGTCCTCTCTGGTGGCCTCCTCCCCCTGGGAAGAGAAGAGCCTGTCGGATCAGGCCAAAAGGGGCCCAGCGGCCAATGGCACAGGTTGCACCCCTCTGTCCCGGCCATCCCTCCTTCCTCTCGGTGGGACTAAGAGCAGAAGCAGAGCCTGCTCTGTCAGGCCAGTGAGCCCGCTAGTCCCTCTTCTGGCAGCAGCCAGCCAAATGCCCCACAGGGAAACCCACAAGCAGAGCCCCAGAGCCCTTGCCTCCCTGCTGCTGCTGCTGCCACCTCCGCCAGAGATAGCAACGTGAGGAGATCAGTCGCTGAGCAGCCCTTCTCGCAATTCTTAGACTGTATACTCTTGAGGGTGCAATTTCTTATTTTAAATGTGCAAAGCCATGTGCATTGATGGTGCTATATAAATACATGTTAATAAAGATAATAATCATGACTCCAGTCTGTCACTGGAAGGCCAACTAGCCTCTGTGGAGAGGAGTGCTTGCACCTGGCTAAGACTCTTTGCCAGCCATGGCTGTTCCTCAACTGCAATAGCCTCCTGCTTAGACTACTGCAATGTGCTCCATGCGGGGCCACCCTTGAAGGTGTCTGGAAGCTGCACGGAGTGCAGAAGGGGGCCACCAGCTCAATGAATGGGACCCCCCCCAATGGGGCCCTGGGTCACCAATCCTAAAAGCACCAAAGATGTTAAGAGCTACCATGCAAAACCTTAAGCGGCTTGGGGTCGAAGGACCTCAGGGATGCCTCCTCCCAGGAGGGACCACCTCAGAGAGCACTTGGCATTAGGAGGTCCTGATGGTGGGACTGCAGACGGAGCGGGGTCAGGGGGGGTACCAGACTGGTGCCGACCCTCCATAAGTCTGTCTCCAGAGAGGCTTCCCGCTTGTGAAATGCCCCCATCCTTGGGGAGGTGCACCTGTTTTCCTCCTTATGGACATTTAGGCAGGATGTTAAAGCATCTCTGTTCACCCAGACGCTTGATGGCTGAATTCCATCATTTCTGGCAACCTTGACATTATTTAGCAGTGAGGGTGTGTGGTTGTTTAAACATATTTTAAAGTCTTTCTGTTGTTGTTTTTCTGTTCTGCCACCCAGGGCTTTTTTGAGAGAGAAGCCTGGACAAAAAGTCCAATAAGTAAATGAATAAAAATCTAGACCATAAGAGCCCCACTAGATAAAAGCGACGAGCCAGTGAGGCTCTTCTGAACTCTGTGCCACAGAGGGGGAAACCCAGCTCCCCTCCTTCCCACTCCTCACCTTCACATCAATCCCGGGGCCACAGATGTGAGGCCCGTTGATCACACTCCTTGCACCTTTGGACACCCGCTTGTCCCACACCTGGCACAGAGAAGAGCAAAAGGATGAACTGCGTCTCCCCCTGTATGCAGGAGGCAGAGGCCTGGTCCCCACTGCCCCCCACAGGTGCAGAAAAGCAGCGAGAGAAGGTCAGGAACTGCACGTGCACACAGAATGCCTTCCCGAGGGCTGACCTTGACAGAATTATCCCAGCCGCCCGTCAGAAAGAGATGCAGCTCTATGGGGTGGAACCGCAAGGCAAAGATCCGCCGCGAGTGTCCGCTGAGGGGTGTGAACTCATCCCCGGCCATGAAATCTGGGGCACGCATGACGTGAAAGAGCTGCAGAGTAGGAGAGAAACATTAGAGGCAGGCGGACGAAGAGCATCCCACGGACCCAGAGGGTGCAGATCTCCAGATCTCAGGCCACCAGCACTGCAGGCTCACCTGGTTGGTGTGGCTGTCGTAGAGTCGGATATGGCGATCTTTGCCTGCTGTGGCAAAGGAGCTTCCATCCCGGCAGAAGTCCATGGCGTTGATCTCGTTCTCCGGCTCTGGGGAGCAGGAGAGGGGAGGTCCAGGGCAGCAGCAGGGGACCCCCAGCCTAGGCCCAGCGCCTGAGGGGTGGGCTCCCCACCCCTCCCCACCCCTCCCCACCCCACCCCACCCCTACATACCTGTCCAGGAAGCCAGAGGGTAGTGTGAGATCAGGTCGTAGATGGAGATGGTGCCATCCGCCCCGGCAGCCAGCAACAGGCCCGGCTTCGCCCGGTGGAACTTCAGGGCAGTGACCGCTTGCCGTGTGCGGTGCCCCGGGAACAAGGAGGGGCCGGGCAAGCCCCTGGCGGCATCCACCAGCTGGGGGAGGGAGAGGAGATGGGGCCCCATGCAGAGAGGGGGGCAGGAGTCTCGGCTGTTTCTCCACCCACTGGGCTAAGATGGGGAGAGCCCAGTGCAGCTCAACTGCCCCCTTGGGGCACCCAGAGGTCCGCTCACCCTCAATCCACCAGGAAGAACCCCTCAGGCCAACTCCCTCTGCATCTTCCACCCTGCGAGCCCTTTGGCTGAGGTCTGCAGGGCCCACTTGGGGGCTGCCCCCTGTCCCCGCTCACCTGCACACAGCCGTTGCCAAAGCCGGCTGCCAGCTGCCCACCACCAGGGCCAAAGCAGAGGCTGTAGATTCCATGCGCATCCTTGCCAAGGGGCACTTGCCGCAGGCAGGCCAGGCTGCTGGGGCAGCAGGAGTCCCCCTCGGCTGGCCACACCCCGTCCTTGCCGCACCCGCTCACCACCAAGTCCCTTGAGACCTGCAGCGCCTCCGCCAGGCGCCGGTGGGCCATGAGCCCTGGGAGATCCCTGGGGGGAGAGATAGCGGAAGAGGGCGCTCGGGGTCAGAGGCAGCGGGCAGCAGGAAACACCCCCAACCCCACGGCCGCAGGGGCAAAGGAGCCTGGCGGGGGGAGCCATGGGGGGGTCACGCGCTCCCCTAGCCTCTTCCGAGGGGTCCGCTTCGCTCCCCAGCCAGGCTCTTGCAGGATCAGACGGGGGAAGGAGAGCCGAGTCCCGCCTGGTCCGCTTCACTCCCCCTCCCGCGCAGATAGACTGCCGCTGGGCGTGGAGGCTCCCTCTGCGGCTTGGCCCGCTCTTCGGCGCCGCGTCCCGAGGCCGCGAGTTCCGCAGGCGAGCCGCTCCGTTGGGGAGGGGGAGAGCGAGGGAGGATGACGTCACGGGACCATCGCCGCCTTTCGGCTCACCTGCCCGCCTCGAGCGCCTCCTTCAAACGGTCGCCTTGGCAACGGACGCGCCGCCGCCCACCGCCACGCCCCCATGAGGCGTTCCATTTCCTCTCATTGGCTGGTGGCGAGGAAAGCGCCGGAGCCGCTGATTCGACCTTGCGGAGCAGCTCCGCCTCTTCGAAAGGCGATTGGCTGGGAGTTCCTCCTCAAGAGGGAACGCGCCTTGACCTCGGGACGCGATCGCTCTCCGGGAGGCCGACGAGGCCAACTTTGATATTGGCGCCGGGCGCCTCCCTGGCCTTCTTCCTGCCACAGAGAGGAGAGAAAGCCCCTCCGCGGCGCTCCCGCCTCAGCAACCGGGTCCCGAGATACGCTCCGGAAGAGGAAGCGGACACTCCTTGGCCCACAGAGATAGAAACAGGAAAAAGAGACGCATCCCTCTGACTTCCGGGTTAAACTGCCTTGTTGTTTTCCTCGCTACCATAGAAAGGGAAATCGAGGGGCGGGAGGCGCGGCCGCGGCAAAAAGGCCGCGCAGGGCGAAGGGGATTGGATTCGGAAGCAAAGGCGGCGCCGCCGTAATGGGCGGAGCCGGAAGTGGCTGAGAGGCAGCAATAGGGTCAGTCACGTGACGCGAGCATAAGGGAGTGGTGCTTTATCTCGTCCCTCCACCCGACAGCTGCGCCTCCTTCTGGCCGGGAGGTGGAACCGCGGCGGTGAGGGGGCTGTGCAGGAGCCGGACCGCATCACAGAAAGGAGACCCCGGAGGGCATGTAGCCCAACCCCCGGCAGTGTGGGGTTGGTCGGTGGCTTTTCCGCTTGCGTTCTCCGCCCCGCGGAAGACTCAGTGGGTCGACCCTCGTGGAAACAGCAGAGGCAGCGAGCAGAGCAGAGAGAAAAGTCCCCGTCCCCACCCCCCCCTTCTGGGAGGGAGGATGCAAGCCCAACTGTGAGGGGCTGTTCTTTCTTTGGGGCAAAGAGCTACAGTCTTTCCCCTAACGACAACCAGGCCGGAGTCGCACCCTTGGTACACAAAATGCACAATTCCACTTCGAAGCCAGAAGCTGGCTTGATTGTGTAACAGCAGCAGCTTCACCCTGGGAATGGGTGGGGTCAGAATAATCGCTGCATAAAAATGCAGGCACGTTCTGCAGAGGTTGTGTGGCCCTCTGGCAGGGTCTGCCCTACGGGACACTTGGGGGTCTGCTTCTGACTGTTCCACTTTATGTGGAACCTGTGCAGAGGAGGGCAACCAAGATGATCAAAGCTCTGGAAACAGCCTTACAAGGAGTGCTTGAAGGAGCTGGGTATGTTTAGGGGGTGGGACTAGATGACCCTTGGGATCCCTTCCAACTATGCCAGCCAGGTAGCTCTGGTGAATTTCAAACAATTGGGCACAAATGCACTTCAGAGAAGGTGAAGAAACATGCCTGCCCCAAGGCAGGCAGCTTGGAGACAGACACAAAGGCTCTCTGAAAGGCTGCAGAGCAGGCAGTTAAGGGGGTGCTGTGGCAGGGCCAGGCAGGAGGGTTCACAGCCTAGGCTCCCCCCTGCAACTTGGCTTGTGTGGGATTGTGGCCAGGCCAGCAGGGGGAGGGGTACTCTAGCACAGGCCACCCCCACTGGCCAGGCCATCCCTCCTCCCGCTAGTTGGAACTAAAAACATAAGCAGAGCCTGCTGGCTCAGACCACTGGCCCACCTGGAGCAGCATCCTGTTCTCACAGCTGCCAAGCAACAGCCTGTGGGAAACCAGCAAGCAGGATTTGAGCGCAAGAGCCACTGTGCTCCTCAGTTTCATCCCTTTTAATAAGTCACAAAACCAAGAAATTAAAACAACCAAAATACAACAGTAGGAGAGCACAACACCCGTTTCACAGAAAGATGGTCCCTGGTACAGCTTCTTGGGAAGCAAAAACCCTGTGGGACATCAAAAGGGGGGGGGGCAGAGATCCAGGATATGAGATCAAAGGAGGTACACATTTGGCCACATTCAAAAGGTGGGGAACCACAGAGTCTGTGCCCCTCCAAGACTCAGCAGGAGGGAGGTATTCCAAAAGGTCCTTTGCTCCCACACGGAGCATCCTTCACATTTATCAGTCTGAATCTGCTGGGGGGAGGGGCATTCTGCCTGCCTTCTTCTGTCCAAAGAGCAAGTGCAGGGATTGAAATGGAGGTGGGTGGTGGGGGGAACAGGTCACTCCCCAGTAAACATTCCAGGTGCTGCCACTGCAGCAGGCAAGGGGTCTCCATGTGCCAAGGCACCGCCCCTCACCGGGCACTTTGACACGTCCTTCACAGCAGGTCCCAGGGCCAGGCGCTCCCGGCCCCCTCGGGCAACATGGCTGAGCCTGGCAGGCTCCGGGAGAAGGGCCTCTGCAGAGAGGGCAGCAGGCAGGCAAACCAAACTTTCCAGTAAGCATCACACAGGCACAGTCAGGGGCTTCTCCAGGCCCTGGAAACCAGCCCTGCGGTCTCTCTCACAGCTCCCTGCTTCTCCCTGGCCACCAGAAAGCCAGGGGGACCCTCTGGCCTCCCAACATGGGAAGGAGTCGCTCAGCCTGGCCTTCTGCCAGGAGCAGCAGCAGCCCAGCTGGCCCCCAAAGAAACTTGCCCTGGCCCCAGAGAGATCTCAGCAGCCTGACTGCAGTGGGGCAGCCAACACCCTATGGCAGCCACTCCCAGAGAGCCAACCGGCAAGAGTGAGCGGGACACCCCCTTCTAGATGGAGGTTTCGTCGCACTTGGCCAGGGGGACCCCTGCCAGGTAGATGCGGGCCTGCTCCGTGTCCAGCTCGTTGATGTAGAGGTGGGGGTAGCCGTTGAGGCTGCCGTTCTTCTTGCTGTTGGCCAGCGGGTGGCGCTCATCCTCGGGGGAGCTGGGCGTCTGCGGCTCGTGGCTGCAGCTGGTGGTGGTCGACTGCATCAGGTCCAGCCCGTTCCGCTCGCGGCAGATCAGCTCCCGCTGCAGGCGCTCCCTCCGCCGCCGCTCGTGCACGAGGAGGCAGCCGCTGCTCACCAGGACGCCCAGCACAAAGCAGAGCACCCCCACCAGGACGCTGTAGCTGCGCTCCTCTGAGCGAGGGGCACTGCTGGCCCCCGGCCCGCCAGGCACCAGGCTGTAGGCAGCCACCACCCTGCCCACCCCTTTCTCCGTGCAGCGGCAGGTGTACTCGCCCAGCGTGGCTGCAGCAGCCGTGAACTCCAGCCCATCCCTGCGCAGGACGTAGGTGGAGCTGTCTTGGGAAGGTCTCTGCCACTCGCAGCTGGACCAGGCGGACTGTGGGACACAAGGCAGGACCACGCGGGCAGACAGGGGGGCCAGGATTTCGACCACCGGGGCAGCCTCTGTCGGGGAAAAGGCAGCCAAGGGAGTCAGAGGGCAGCAGGAACCCCACCAAAACCACCTTCCCCGCTTCACAATTCCCCCTCTAGCCCCCACAGGTCATCTCTCAGTCGGACGCACCTGCAAAGCCTTCCTCCGTGGGGCACAGCGCCAGCACCTTGGTTGCCATCATATCCTGAACCAGGCTGAGGAGAGGAAAAGGGGGCAGTTGTTGAGCAAAGCAGCTGGGCAAAGAGGCAGCCTTCCGAGAGGCCCAGCACTCAACGAGCCTCCAGCTTTGAGAGAAGGCTCTGCTTGCTGCCTGCTGGCTGTGCACAGTGATGTCCTTTTAAAATGTTTTTTTGGGGGGGGCTATTGGGTTGTTTTTGTTTTTATTAGGTATTTTGTGCTTTTATATCTTGGTTTTTATTTTGTGAAATGCCCTGAGACCCCCAGATATAGGGCAGTATATAAATTCAATAAATAATAATAATGTCTGTGGTGACCTCCCCAACCCCTCCATGTGGTTGGCAGCCGAGTCTGTCCCTCCAGGCTCCACCAACTCCAAGCAGAGGTGCTCCACGGAAGGCCGTGCTGGCTGCATTGGGGCCCTGCCAGCTCTGCTTTTGCAGCAGGGCCCCCAAGCCCCCACCCTCACTCACCCAGCCTGCCCATGGTGGTCCCTGCAGGCCCCCCGCTCTCTGCTCCAGGCACAGGCCGGGTCTCTGGCCAGGACACACTGCTGGCATGTCCTGTACGTGGCGCAGGTGGAGGTGCTGATCTGGGTCACTTCGCTGTCGGAAGCCACAAAGAGCCAGTTCTGCAGAGGAAGCAAGAAGAGAGTTGCTCATGGGGAGATGGGGGGGCAGTCCCAGGGAGGGGGTCTGCAAAGAGGCATGTGGGGGAAAGGTCCATCGGGGGCGCAGCATCTCCCACATGGGGCCAACTGTGGCCATTGGGGGGCCAATGTGGAGCAGCCGCCCAAGTGCTGCAGAGACAGGAAAGCAGAGCTGGGAGGATCCGGACCTGTTCCCTTTCAAAGAAGGAAGGAGGGGAAGCTTTCCCTGTTCACTCACACAGCCGCCATTCTGGCTGTTTGGGGAATGGTCCTTCCATGGCAGTTCACAGCTTCCCACTGTCTGGAAGGGCTGGACCCTCAAGAGGAGCCAGGCTCCCCCCTCCTCCAAAAGGAGGGCAAGGAAGGCCAAGTCCAGCCCTCTTGGGTGGGGGTCCCAGGGCCATTGGCCCTTGTCCCCCTTGAGCCTTCTGGGCAGCACAGGAGAGCAAGCGCCAGGCCAGACCCACCAGCCACTCACCTGGTGGAGCTGCAGGTTGCGGATGGGCTGAGGCGCAGCAAACAGCTCCAGGTCCTCTATCACCAGGGAGGTTTCTGGATCAGTCCTGACCACCTTGTGCAGGTGTCCGTCCTCTGGGGGAGCAGAAGGGCAGTTCAGCCTGGCCCCCTCCAATACCTGCCTCCCCACTTGCCATGCCCAGCTGCTGCCCAGCCACCTCCTCACCTGTTCCCAGGTACAGGACATCGTGCTCCTGCCCAGAGAGCGCCCTGACCCGGTGGGCAGCCAGCCGGCAGTACTGGGTGTTCAGCTGGACCAGCAGCGGAGAGCCCAAAAGCGGGTGGACAGGCTCGTCCATGAGAGGATGGTCACGCACAAAGGTCAGGACTCGGTCCGGGAGGGCCAGCGTGGATCCGATGCCCTCCAGCTTCAGGCTCTTGGTGACACACTGAGGAGAGGAGAGGATGGGGGGCTGAGGATCAGGGGGCTTTGCTCAAGCCCAGGGGACCCAGGCCACCCAGCCCCCAATGCAGCACCCCCCCCCCGGGGCCTCACTCACTGCCCCCGGCCGTGGGTCAGGAACATCATCCTGCATGACACTTGTCCACTTGTCGCAGTCGCGCCGGAACTCCTTGAAGCGCCCCCCCATGGCCCTCTGGATGTCCTGCAGGCTGTAGGCGCAAATGGCACTCCCCTCCTTCCTGAAAGGCACCAGCAAGGCAGCCTCACTCAGTGGGGCGGGGGGAGCGGACCCCTGCTCTGCCAGCTGAGACAGCAGCCTCCCCCTGCCAGGCCAGCCATTCTGCCACTGGGCTTCCCCCTTTCACCTCCAACTCGGCCCCCAATGAAACTGGCTGGGAAGGAATCCAGGAAAGACGAGAGCAAAATCCTCCATTATGCAACCCAGAAAGGATTCTTGGAGACTGACCCCAACCACCAAGCAGGGATGGCTTTGAAAGGAGCAAGGAAAGATGCTGGTTGCCAGTTGTGTGGCACAGTAAGTGAGTGGAGCCCCCATTTCCAAGGGCAGTCTACCTCTGAAACCTCTTTGCTAAGCAACAAGCACAGGAAGGGGCGGCTGGCATTCAGGTTCAGCTTTGGGGCTTCCCCTCTGGCCTGATCCAGCAGCCAAGCCTTGCAAAGGCGTCCTGCCACTCCTTCCGCCTTCCAAGCCAAGTCCTGCTCCTCCCTCTTCAGTGCTGGCTGCCTCTGCCAAGGCTGGCTGGCACTGTGCCCAGGCGTGGCAGGCAGGACAAGGTGTCCCAGCAAGAGAGAAGCAAGAGCCCTTGTTGATGTTGCCGCCTCACCCCCCACAGAGCACCCACATCCGGGCAGAGAAAAGCCGGCCTGGTGGAGCAGCCCAGGGGGAGGCACCTTCCCTCCCACCCTGCCCTCCCCCCAAAGATGGCCTTGCCATGGGTCTTGCCTCCCTCACCTGTGGGCTGCAAAGACCCCATAGAAAGTGGTGGCGTTCCAGTTGTCAGAGGACAAAGTGACCACGTCCCTCAGGATGCCAAAGACAGTGCCGCTCTCAGGGTCTGAGCAGACCAGCTGCGTCTTCAGGAAGGTTGTCCACCTCTTCTGCAGTGTCTTCTGGCCTCCCAAGTCTCCCTGCAGACAAGTGGGCAGAGATGGAGGGGGCAATGCAGGCACAGCAAGGAGCCCCCACCCCAGCAGACGTTTTGGGTTGGGGGAGATGGTGCAGGGGGACTGAGCCAAGGGGCAAAGAGTGGAAGGCCGGCTGAAGCAGGAAGTGGGTCAAAGCCCCATAAGGAAGAAGGACATGGGGCTTCCAGGGAAGAGGGAGAGCCAGCTGGGCACCATGCCTCAGCCCCAGAGCCCCCACCCCCCGCCTGTCAGGGCACTGACCTTGCAGACTCTGGCCACACGCGCAACCTTGACTTTTTCATAGAAGTCATACTCGCGTGCAGTCTCCGTGAAGAAGAAGTAGATCTTGTCATCTTCGCCATTCTCACTCTCCCGCACAAAAGCCGAGGCCACAAATTCGGGATCTGGACAGCAGGAGAAACAAGCAAAGCTCCATGCAAGGACTTCTCCAGCCCCCCCACCAGGCCCTGTCCCAAGACGCCACCCTGCCCAACCACAGCAGCCGCTGCCTTCGCCGGCTCACCGTTCAGCCAGGCCACGGAGTTTTCTGTTCGGATGAACTCTGTAGGGTTCCCCGTGGCTCTGGAGATGATGGGCTCCGTGGCCAGGAAGTTGTTGACTGTGGCTGCGTACAGGACGCCATCTGGGGGGCAAAGAGGCATAGCAGGAAAGGGCAGGATGTGGGGAGCGGGAAGGGCCACCTCAAGGCTTCATAGATGGGGTGCAAGTGCACCCCAGCAGAGCGGCCAGGCTGAAGACAAAAGGGGAGGAGCCAAGAGGGGCAACTGGACGAGGGCAGGGAAGGATCAGCCCCCCCCCCCCGCCAACAGAAGCAGAAACAAGGGGCTTGGCACTCCCCAGCCACCCACCGAGGCACCTGAGGTGGCCCATGGCTTGTGGGTGCTGCACCGTTCTTCCCGACCCTCACAACCCTTGATGTGCCCCTCCCCCCCATACCTGCCATGATGGCTGCAGACGGCTGCAGGGGCTCAAAGGGGCACCTCCCCCGCCCGCTCTCCTGCCGCTCCACAGTGCGGAAGTCACTCACTTTCTGCAAGAGAGGAAGGGACCCCCCAGCCATGTCTGCATGTGAACGGCATGGAAGGGGGTGTGGGGGCCCTACCCTCCGAAACCCTCCAGCAGCTGCCAAGGGGTTTTGCAGAGTTGTCCCTCCCCAAGGCTGAAAGACATCTGTCCCAGTCAGGGTGGAAGCAATACAGACCCCCCCCCCAAGTTGAAGGGTAGCTCTTGCAAGACACACACACACACACACACACACACACACACACACACACACACACACACAGGCAAGGCAGAGCCAGGCAGCCACTCACAATGTAGCCACATTGGGGGCTGAAGGCGAAGGTCCCACAGACAAAGAGGTGCGTCCGGTTGGCAAACTCCAGGATGCGAATGAAGTTGTGGCATTCGGCCTGGGAGGCGAGAGGGAGGCAGCCGTCAGCCGGGTGGGAGGGGGAGAGGCCAGGAACCCCCCACCCTCTTGGCAGCACCTCCAGGGAGTGGCGCGCTCTGGCCCTGGGGGGAGCCTTTTGCTCTGGCTTTGTGGGGCTCCAGGATATGGGCAGCTCCACAGCAACACTCAGAGCCCTCAGGAAGATGAGGAAGAAGAGGCCAGGGGTCGGTCCCCCCCCCAAGCCCCCAGCAGCACTTACCTCTTTTTTCCCTTTCAAGGTGCAAGAGATCTGGAGATTCTCAGGCACATTCCAGGCTATCTGGAAGACAGTGAAGAAAAGCCCCGAGGTTTGCCAGTGGCCATCTTCCCCTCCCACCAGGGCAGTGGGGCAAAGAGGACTCTTCCTGCCCCATGCAGCTGGGCTTGTGATCCCCACCCAAGCAAGGGGGGGCAGGCAGGCAGGGCCACCATCTGATGCTCCCAGCCCTGCAAAGAGAGGCACCTTGGCCAGGATGGCAGAAACACCTCCCCTCCCCCCAAAAAACCCCACCGCCTTGCCCTGCCCCCCCAATTGCTCCCTGCCCGAGCAACAGAGGTAAAAGGGAGGCAGGGGCCACAGGGCTCAGGCCCCCCAACCATCCCATGGGACTCTGCTCACCTTCTTGGCCCCCTGACTGATGGTGCCCACAGGCAGGGCGAGGAGGGTGTCCTTGGCTCCCACGTAGAGTGTGTGGGATCGGGGATCCACCCGGAAGGTGCTGTAGTTGGAAATGGCCTCGTGAGAGAAGCGCTGCACCAGCCCCTCCACCTCTGCAAAGAGAGCACCCGCGGGTGACTGGCCGGCACACAGCACCCAAGGCGTACGCCAGGCATGGGGGCAGCAATTCAAAGGTGGGTCAGGGGTGGGGAGCAGCCAAAGACATGCAAGCCCCCCACTACTGCCAGGAGGGGCCAGCTCTGCCCCCCTCCCCACAGCATAGGAGGAGGAGTTGGGGGGAAGCAGGAGTGCCTCCTTTAGCCCTGGGGAGGCATCGCCCCGGAGCCTCCATCCCCACAGGGCTTGTGTGCAGCCCTGGGAAAAGAGGGGACAAGACTGGGCACGTCCAGACAGGAAGGCCACCCTCCCTCCCATGTTATTGGGTGTTATTGGGTTATTGTTCTTATTTTGACTTTATATATTTTGATATTTTCTGTGAACTGCCTGGAAACCTCCAGGTATAGGGCAGTATAAAAATTCAATAAAATAAAATAAAATAAAAGGTGGCAGCAAGCATCACCTCCAGCCTTCGCCCTCCCAGGATGCAGAAGAGGGACCACAGCCTGTGCCAGCTGCACCCACCCAATGCCAGCCATGTCTGGGTGCCACCTGCCCCATGTCCAGAGCTGCCCAGGCACAGAGGCAGTCACCACGCTCAGCGCCCACAATTTCCAGTCCTGAACCACTTGCAGAGTTGCCTGAGCAGCTCATCCGCAGCCTCTTAGGCCAAGGGAGGACCCAGCAGATGATAGTCCTCTGGCCATGATGAAGGGCTGCGGGCGCCCCTCATCTGTTGTGGAGCCTGGCTCTCAGTGACTGGCTGGATGTGGGGCACCACAAGTTCCTGCTTGACAGCAAGACTCCCCCACTGTGGGGTGGGGGTCCCTGGGGTGGGGGGGCGAGAGAGGGGGCCTCATGAGGAATGGCTGGGCTTTTGCTGCAGAATCAGCCACTTTCAACAGGATGTGCTTTAATTGCCGCTTGGTGGGGTCCCTATTTTGCTATAAAAGGCAAAGAGAAAGGCCCAACAAAGAGAAGGCTGTTGGGGGGCAGTTATCAGGACATTTCTCAGCCCCCCTCAAGGAGCAGGAAGAAAAGGGGCAGGGCTGCCAGCAGGAAGCTTCCAAGAAAGATTAGGCTGACCTTTGGCAGTCACTGACTTCTCAGCAAACATCCCAGGAGGCTCTTGGCAGGGGAAAGGCGTTGCAGGAAGGGCCAACAGAAAAGAGGAGTGGCACAGAGGCTGCCTGCCAGCTGCCTTCAGGGACTGCAACTCAGGTGGGCAGCTGGTGGCACTTGCAGAGGAGACCTGAACCTCCCAACCCTCAGCTTCACCAGATGCCCACAACTCCCGGGGTTAAGAGGGAGAGGGAAACATTTTTCTGCCTATGCACCTCTTTCATGCCCCACTTCCTTTGCCTTTTCCCTAAACAAAAAAGTCCTTTCCTCACAGGAGAGTCAACCCCCCCCCCTTGCAGCTCTGCAATATTTCTGGGAGGCAACCAGACCTTCCTTCAATTTCCTTGCATCCCAAAGGCCACTGCTCCCCTCCCGTTTGTGTGCATGCAGAAGTGATGCAGACAAGACCTGCCCCTCCCCATCTTAATAGGTTCCAGTGCTGCTGCAGCCAGTGAACTGGTGGGAATGGGGTGGCCTGCCCCCACCCCACCCCAGGCACTCCTTTTGTGGGCCCACTCCAGAGGATCAAAGGTAAAGGACCCCTGGACGGTTAAGTCCAGTCAAAAGCGACTGTGGGGTGCGGCACGCATCTCTCTTCAGGCCGAGGGAGACGGCGTTTGTCCACAGACAGCTTTCTGGGTCATGTGGCCAACAGGACTAAACTTCTTCTTGCGCAACGGGACTCCGTGACAGAAACCAGAACGCACGGAAATGCTGTTTACCTTCCCGCCACAGCAGTACCTATTTATCTACTTGCACTGGTATGCTTTCAAACTGCTTCCTTGTCAGCACACGCAGGCTCAAGGCTGAGGGCGGGTGGGGCAGCCTGTGAGGGAGCTGGCGCCTCTGGGCCTGGCCTGGCGGGCATTGTCTGAGCACAAGCACGCAGAGCCACAAACAATCACGTCTTTTGAGAGCAGAAATCTGAAGGAGCAGCCAGAGGCCAGAGCAGCACTGCAGAAAGGCATCCGCCCTAACTGCCTTGCTGAGAGCGGGGGAAGAGAGGCAGAGGCAGCTGCCGCCATCGTCCCCAGCCAGGTCAGATGCTCTGCGGTGACAGCAGGCCGTGGCCAGAGTGGCATGCCAGGTGGCCAGGCAGAGCCAAGTCCCCCATGGCTGGGCTGGCAGGAAGCGGCGGTGGCTCTGTAGCCAGGCTGGGGCTCAGACAGCAAAGCCTTGGGCTGGCCCACAGTCTTCTAGCTCAGGGCTGAATGCCCCTCCTGCCCAGGGCCCAGAAATCCCACGTGGCCATCCAAGGCAGGAAGCCATCTTTCTTCGTCTTGTTTTGAGCCCACCCCCACAGCACAAGCCACGGGGCTCCCAGGGCCAGGGCCTCCCTGCCTCGCCATGCTGCCCCAGGGAAGTAGGGCCCCTCTCCCAACCTGCCCCCACCTCCATCCATCCTCTGCATGCCACGTCTGCCACCAGAATATGCCACGTGAGTTAAATAGCCTTTTTTTTAGAAGCCATCGAAGCTGCCGAGAACTACAACAGCACCCCCATCTTGTCCGGCATCCTGTTCTCCTAGATGCCTCTGGAAAACCCACAAGCAGGATGTGAGAACTTCTCTCCTCTCGTGGTTTCCACAAACTGGCATTCAGAGACATTACTGCCTCTGCCTCCTTCCTCTTATCTATCTGAATCTTCCAACATTCAGTTTCATTGGATTCTGTCCCTGGTAGCCGAGGAGGAACATAGTCACCAGGGCTAGGAGCCACCGAGAGCCCTCTCCTCCTCCATGGATTTGTCTAATCCTCTTCCAAAGACATTCAAGCTGGTAGCCATCACTGCCTCTAGCAGCCCTTTACAAAAGGCCTGAGATGGTAAAGTCCAGATGGAGAAAACTAACTAAAATAATTTCAACAGAGATTAAATGTAAAATTCTGCACTTAAGCAGGGAAGAATAAGCTGATGCACAAAAAACAGGCTGGGTGTCATCTGGCTGATAGAATCAGAGAATTGGGAGGAACCTTAAAGGTCATCCAGTCATATAGAAAGGATCTCAGGGTTTCGAAGGAGACCACAAGTTACAGAATGAGTCAGGATACGGCAGCCCAAAGGCCTGACTCAGGCCTGTCCTAATGGACCCACTCGCTTTCACTTTGCTCTCTCACCTAAAGGGCCGGGGATTAGGGCTGGACGGCCACAAGGATGGGGGGCTGAAGACAAAATCCTGTCGGTGGGAAGCTATGAGAGATGTCCCACCCAAAGAAGGAGCGACACAGCAGCCACTTGCGGGCATTGGAAGGGCTGCCGCTGTGCAGGATGATGGAGCAGATCTGCTTTCTGCTGCTGAGGGTTCAAATGACAAGGAAGGGAGTTTGGATTGAGACCCAACACTAGGAAGGTGAGCCACTTGCAAAGGAGCAGATTCTGCCTGGGAGCCACAAAAAGTGGAGGATTTTGAGCAGAGGCTGGAGAGCCACCCATCCGGGACGGGGGCTCTCCCCCACCCCACCTCTGGAGGTTTTCAACCAGTGAGGAGGGGCATCTGCAAGGGCTGCTGTAGCTGCAAGGATCCTGCTCTGCTCTCTGCGCACATCTGTCATCACGGCCCTAAAAGCGGCAGCAACACAAGCAGGGCAAATGGAGGCAGTGGCCTTTGCCCGAGTCAGACCCCGTTGTCCATCAAGCTCAGCACTGTCCACACTGACCGGCAGCAGTTGGGGCTTGAACCTGGAAGCTTCCACACAGAAAGCAGGTTCTGAGCCAAGGCCCTTTCGCAGGGGGGTCTGCCTTGCAGCAAAGGGGCCCCTTCCCCACTGCAACCATTTCATGGGGGGGGGGGTTGAGCCAGTGAGAGATCAGGGCCAGAGCAAGACAGGCAGGTGAATGAAGAAGTGGAAAGAAGTAGATATTGTGGGGGGTCCACAAGGAGGGAGGGAGGGAGGGAAGGTCCCTCACAAGGTGTTCTGCTCTGCTCGGGGCCACCACCCCACAACAGAAGCAGAACCAAGGGGCTTGGCACCCCCCAGCCACCCCCAGCAGCACCTGAGGAGAGCTCCAGAGATGGAAGGACCCAGTGCATGTGGGGCTCCCCTCTCCTTGGGTCCGCCCCATCCTGCCCCTTTCCCACAACACCCACATCTGCTTCTCAAAGCCCCTTCAGGGCCGTCTGAACAGCATGGGGATTGCATTGGGGTGGGGGCTGAAGACTCACTGGAGACAGTTGCCCCTGCCCAGGCAGGAATCAGTATCAAGTCTGCCATTTCAGTAGCCTTCAAGTAACCACTGAGCTCCCCCCCCCATGCACCCCCCACAAGCGTGAGCCTGTGTGGGAAGCACCAGAGTGTGGGAACTTGATCTCTGTGGGTGATGGCAGTTCCCAGCAGCAGCAGATAAGGCAGCCGCTGGCTTTGCCTCGGAGAAATCCCTGCCGCTAATTAAAGAGGAACCTCCTTGGCTGCAAGCAGTCAGATGCCGCACAAGGGGCAAAGCAGTGCTGGGGGCTCTGCCGGTCCCAGAGAGGCAGCAAAGGGCCCTTGCCCACTCCAGGGCTGCACTGCTGATGCCAGAGGGAGAGATCCTGCGTCTGCTCGACGCAGGCAGGCCAATGGAGGACATGCCGCCCCAGAGAGGAAGCAGGCCCCATTCCACTTTGCAGAGTAGGGCAGGCAGCTGGAGGGAGTGGAGCCAAGGGAAGCAGCTCCTCTGCAAGAAGTGCCAGCCCCCCACCCCTCAAGACCACCCTCTGACCAAGGGAAAGGGGGCCCAGGGGCTCATACATGCCACCCCCGTGCCAGGCACTCCCCAGTGCCAAGAGGGACTCCCCACCCACAGCCCCACCCATCCGCCAGTGGCTTGTTCCCGGCACCTGGGCGGCCCCATGAAGATGCCAGAGGACCAGCCTCCCCCTGGGGCCTCTTGCCGGCTGGGCTCCTCCCTTCTCAGGGATTGGCAGCCGCCACAAAAACTAGCCCCGGGCCACAGTCAGATGCACAGGCCACATCACTCTGCTAGGCAAGAACATCCCTGCCCAGCTGGCCAAGGAGCAGCACCTGCCTGGCCACTGCGGAGGAAGGCGAAAGAGCTGCCCCCCGACTGGGGAACTACACATGAGGGCACACCCCAAAGCCATGGGAAAGGGGCACCCAGAGACCCTGCAGCCCAGGACAAGACCATCAGCGGCTGCCAGGAGGGTCGGCTGAGACGCCTGCCTAGGCCCTGCAGGGCTGCTGCTGCCTGCCCGTGCTGAGCTACAGGGGTCCCAATGGGTAAGACTTGGCTTAAGGCAGCATTCCTACACTGAAAGGTTTTGCCTCCCTGCTAAAGTCTATTGATGTACAGAATTCAGTCCGTTTTGGCTCCTTATTCTGCAGGTATTTGCGGTTCCCTGTGCAGCACTGATCAGCGGCTTGCCTAAGCCCACAGCCCTGGAAACCTGGCACAGGCCCCCAGCCATCACAAGACACACTGCCAGGCAGTGCCCAGGAAAAGAGCCCGGCTCCGAGTTGCAGAGGGAGCCAGCCGGCTTCGCACAGCAGGGCGACCAACACATGGGGGGGGGCAAGTGGGGGGTGCCTGGGTGGGGCCCCATGGAGGGACTCTCCACTAAAGATCCCCCCCCAGCAGCCTGCAGCCTATTTGTCCCCAGAATCCCCTAGAGGGCTTCCTTGTTGGAGACTCTTTGCTGAGGCTCAGCCCGGAGACCCCCAGGCACACCCCAATAAAAACCATCTGCCACCCCGGCAAACTTTTCTACTCCGCCTATGTGCTGCAGTCACCCCCTCTGGGGCCTGAGAGGCACCCCAGTCCCTGTGTGGGAGGAAGGGGGGCTCAGCCCCACCCCAGAGACGCCTTTGAAGGTGGCTGGGGATGCCATTCTCTCAGGTTTCCATGGCTGCCTGCTGGTCATCCTCTGGTGCTGGGATGTTGCTGTCTTAGATGCACTTTTCTGTGCCCCCCACCTGGTATTCCAGAATAGGAGCTGTCTGCAATTCTTTCAAAATAAAACACATGACCCTTCCCACATCCTGCACGGGGCCCGACCTCCACCCTCCCTTGGGTATGGAGACTCCTGCGAAGACAATGGGGCCCCTCCTTGCAGAGGCTCCTGCTGCCCCACCTCTCCTCAGCACCCCAGAGAGGGAGGAGGAACCCTTGAGGTGGTCAGATCAGGTGGGGTAAGGGAGCCATCCTGCCCCAGCCCAGGCCCCTTTCGGAGCAGCCCAAGGGGAGAGACCAGCTGAGCAGCCCAGGGATCCTGGCCTCCGCCCTCTTGCAGCAGAATCCCAGCACTCAACGCTGCCCTTTCCTGGCAAGCTGCTGAGCATCCAGCTGGATGTGGCCCCACATTCCACGGGGGCTGAGCTGCAGGGCGGCCCCTGCACAGCCCCCAGACAAACACCCCAGTGTCCTCCAGGGGCAGGAGGCCAAGGCTAAGGGCCTCAGGCACAACACAGAGACAAGGCAGGCCGTGTGTGACCAGAGGCCGGGCGGGGGGGGGGGGCAGGCCAGGCTCCCTAGTCGGGTGGGAAGCTCTGAAGAGAAGCAAGGCCTCACCCCTGCTAGGCATGCAGTCTATCCCCACTGCCCACTAACCACAAAGCCCAGCCAGGCTTGTTCCCTTTCAGAGGACACTGGGCACCTCAGCTCAGCTCTCCCGCCAGACCTGAGGGCAGCTGTTGGTTTCTGGGAGGCAGGACAGCCCTGATCCAGGCATGCCTTTGCCAAGGGAGCAGGCCCTCAGGCTGCTTGGCCTGGATGCAGATGTGAGGATGCCACAGTCTACATGCAAGGAGTCAAGCGAAGGGCCTGCACAGTGGGGGCCCCTAAAGACATTTAGTCCTGGGGACCCAAATGCCCAGGGTGATCTTGAGATGGAGAATGAACTCAGAGAGAGGCCTCCCAAGGAGGAAGTGCTGCAGCCATGGGCAATTTCAATTAGACCAACGCAGGCTGGGCACATGAGCACACCCTCCATGACTGTCCGCTAGAATAGCTGGCCAAGGAACCAACCAGAGACAGGGCAATCTTGGGCTTAATCCAAAGTGGTTCCCAGAACTTGGTGTGAAATGTTAGGTGTTGTTGAATGGGCTGAGAACAGTGAGCCAAGTGCTCTCCCATTCAAGATAAGCATCAACAACAGTCATGTTTGGCTTCAAAAGAAGAAACTTTCCCCAAATGAGGGGGCTGTTAAAAAGGGCCAGATCGCTCTGGAATGCCTGGGGGTGTTTCAAAGCCACAATAATGAAAGCTAATATCTCCATATATAAGCAGATCAAGGAAGGCCAAGAGGATGCCAGCATGGTGAATGAACATAGTCAGAGCAGCTTCCCCGAGAAATGAGGCAAAAAGGGATCACACACTTTGGCCCAAACCTCTGGCCCACCCGAGAGTTCTCAAAGAGCAAAAATGTGAAATGGCTGATCTGCAAACAAAAAAATGTCCCTTGTCCCTTAGATCAGCCTCCATATCTGAGGACTGGAACATGACCAACACACACCAATTTTTAAAAAGAGATCCAGGAGGATCCTGGAAATTACAAACCGCTTAGCTTAAGTGGTGGAACATATTGTCAGAGACACAATGACCAAGCAGATAGCAGAGCAGGCTGGACAGAAGCAGAGCAGGGGAAGCTCCTGCCTCCCAGGCTGTTGTTGGGGTTCTCTGAAGAGTATCTGCAAGCTGATGGACTGAACGGATCCAACTGACATCACACTTCAGATGTCAACTACCTGCCAAAGACTCCAGGGGAAGCTTGGAAGTTGTGGATAAGAGGAGAGGCCCCGGGAAGCCCAGGAACTGCTTAATAAGCAGGAAGCAGAGCGTGGGAATAAATCCTCCCAAAGGAGGGGTGTAGAAAGTGGAGTCCCCCAAAGGTCCATATTGGGACCTGCACTTTTGAACATATTCATTAGGGACTCCAGGCAGGGGGTCAGGTGTGGGGCAAGTAAAGGGAAGAACTGGGAGCCTTAAAATGTGCTCCCTGTTGTTTTGGGGGGGCTTGCATTAGGCACTAAATAGAAGCTCCCGTGGGAATGGGTCCTCCCTGGAGTTCCCAACTGAAGCTCTCCAGTATAGCAGGGCTTGAAGCAAGCACTCACCAGCTGGGACTCAAGCCCTGCCTGGCTAGTTAGGAAGTCTCCCTCTGCTGTGGGAGGAAGCTGGGAATCGCCCTCAAGTCCTGCACGGGACCTTCCACCCACTGGTTGGCTAGCCGAGCCTCCAGTGGTCTGATTCAGCAGGTCAGGTTCTCCTGGTGGTCTTATAAACCAAGCCAGAAGCAAGGGGGGAGGGCATTGGCCCATTGCACCTGCCCTTGCCCTCTGGCAGAACAAGGGAGAGGGATTCTCCTCCACTCTGTTCCCTGAGATACCAGGAGGTTAATGCACAGAGAACTTCCCCAAGCCGTTGGGTTTCAGAGAAAAACCAAGAACTGACCACATCAGCTGTGTTTGCTGCTTCATCTTATGTGAGTTGAAAATAAGTAACAGTCTTGAGCATTGGTATAAAGAAGCACTTCCTGTACATCATCTCACTTAGCCATCTCTGGGTTAAAGCGGGTAAGTCATGATGATGCCTGAGGCTACTTAGTCACTTCAGGCCAGAAGTGAGATTTGAACAAGAGACTTCCTTCTCCTAGGCCCTCTGCATTACACTAAATTAGGGAGGAATGCAAAGTTTCTAGATGCGCCCCCTGCCCTGGCTCATGTCTGGAATGCACTGAGTAGGACTAAAGGCCTCCAGGAGCATAACTAAAAATGCAGGGCAACTCAAGCAATCACAACCTGTAACACCGTCCTCAAGCAGGAAGCCAGAGCTGTTGCTGGGAAGGAACCAATTAGAGCAGCGTTTCCCAACCGGTGTGCCGCGGCACACTAGTGTGTCGCGAGACACCGGCTGATGTGCCGCGGAAAAAGGGACCTGCAGCCCAGGGCTGCACAGGACCGTGGCGGCGGCGCTGCTGGAGCCCGGCGGCGAAGCGGAAGCCAGGGCGGCGCTGCTCCCTTGGCTGCTGCAGCAGCAGCAGCAGCAGCAGCCTCGCACGAGAATCAGAGCCCGGGGTGCCCTGCAGCCCCGCGCTGCACAGGACCGTGGCGGCGGCAATGCTGGAGCCCGGCGGCGAAGCGGAAGCCAGGGCGGCGCTGCTCCCTTGGCTGCTGCAGCAGCAGCAACAGAAGCCTCGCGGGAGAATTCCGACCGGAAGCCTCGCGCGCGCCGCGCTACAGCTGGGTCAGGAGACCCGGCGCAGCCGGGTGGGGGAGGAGCGGTGTGCCGCGAGATTTTTTCATTGATTCAAGTGTGCCGTTGCCTAGATTAGGTTGGGAAACACTGAATTAGAGGACATAGCAGGACTTGCAAGGCCCAGAGGGAACCAAGCGTTCTTCATGGCAGCCCTGGGCAAACGCGGCCAAAACGACTGGGGCAGAATCAAGCCAAAGAGATGCAACACTTGCTTCACTTGCAGAACTCTTTGCTGCAGGATTTTATATGTTGCTGGGCATTTACAGCCTTGCAGTCCAAGGGTGGATGACGAGCAACACATTACAAGAAGCAAACTATGCAACACAGAAATGTTAGAAGACCATAAACGAACTTGAATCAAGAGGAGTCAGAAACAGCAACAACACTGTGATGAGAGCAGGGATATTCTGATCTCATCCACCAGCTCAAAAGGCCTGGACAAAAGGCGCATTGTTACCTAACATGACATGTATACAGTAGTAAGGGCAGGTGCTGCTGGGGGCCAGGAAGGGCATCCCAACCATCTCAGGGGCCACCAGGAAGAAGAGCCCCCCTCTCTCCCCCACACACACCCCAGTGGAGCTGCCAGCAAGGCCTTCCTGCAGACCCCAACATCTAGGTGGGTCTGGACAGGTGTCACTGCTTCAGGAGTTTGGGGGCAAGTCAATGAGGGCTCTGCATGCCAACAGAAGCCACAGAAGATTTGAAAATAGACACAAACTTGTTACATTTGGAAAATCTTAATAAAAACATATTTAAAAAGCAAACAGAAGCCACAGAGGCCCTCAAGCACAGCACCAACCAGTCCTGGTATAATATGTGCCTTCTATATGAAAACCGTCTTCAAGGGCAGCCCCACAAAGAGCACATTTCAGCTGCTATCTATTGAAGTGACCAGGTTGTGGATTGCTGCAAGTGGCTGGTGCAAGAACATCTCCCTTCCATAGCCGGTCCTGGACAGATGCCTGACCTGTGAGCAGCCCCTCCCTGCTTCGGATTCCCAGAGACCTTTGGGGCCTGAGGCTGCCAGTTGCTGGGCATCCCCAGACAGAACATGGCTGTCATGGCAGGAGCCACGGATAGTCTCACCCCCCATTAATTTGTCTTGATTCTCTTTTAAAGACCCCCAAGGTGAGGATCATCACTACAGCTTGTGCCAGTGAATGGGAGTTTAACCACATGCTTGTAATTTGCTGTTTTCAGTCCTACATTATGACCCACCCACTTGTCAAAGTGCTGAATAATTGTAACCCCCTCCTTAAAATTCTGCAACCATTCTTGCCATTAGACCCTCCTTGATTTGCCTTGCATCTGGTCCACCAAAGGACATTTTTTAAAGTCTTCCAGGTTTTAAATCCACCTTCTTGTCCAAGGCGGCCTCCTCCTCACCGCAGCCTTTGCCCCTTTTCTGCTCGATTCATTTTGCTCTCTCCCGCTGCTTGCTGCGCAGTGTTGCTCCAGCAAAGCCTGGACGCTGAACCCTCCCCGTCCCACTCCTTCCATTTCGGGGGTCTGAGAGGCTGAGGGGTCAGGGCTTGGCGCGAAGGAGGCGCTTCCAACGCGAGGAGGCCAACAAGATCTTGCCGGCTTGGCTGGCGGCCCGCGCGCGAGGGACCCTTGGCCCTGGGGGCGTCTTGCTCCAGGGCTGGTCATGCTGACTTCTGAGCGGGTGCCACTTGCCCCGGGCCCCGCTGCAGCAAGTGCCACTGCCGGGGGTACAGACTGCCGCACCCGCTGCCCCGGGAGCAGGCGAGCGCTCTCCCCGCGCCCCCGACCTCGCCCTTCCGCGCCCAGCCGGGTCCGCGCAGCAGGGGACGGAGACAATAGCCCGGCCGCCGGGCAGCGCGGCTCTGGCGGGGCCAGCTGCGCCCAGGCGCCGGCATCCCCCCTCCCCTCCAGGCGTGGGGCGGCGGCGGGAACGGGCAGCGCCGCGGCTGCGGCAAAGGCGCTCGGGCATCGCCGTGCCAGGCGGGCGGGGCGCACAGACACGCCGCTTCCCCCCGGGAGCGCGCGCCGCGCCTGGGCGTGCCAGGCAGCCGGCGAGGGGCCGGGGCGGCGCCGCTCCCCGCAATCCCGGTCGCCGCGGCTAACGGGGGGGGGGTCTTACCCGGGAAGAAGCGCGCGATGCGGGGCCGCGCGGCGGGCGGCGCCCCTGAGGACCCCGGCGGCGGCAGGAGCAGCAGGAGGTGGCAGCAGAGGAGCAGGCGGAGGGGGCGCCGCGCCAGCCCCATCCCGGGCGCAAGCGAGGCCCACCGAGCCGTCGGGGCGCGCGCGCGCTCGCTCCCGGTTCGCGCTCCGTGTCGCGGCGGCGGCGGCGGCGTCTCGTCCTTCTCCTTCCTCGCTCGCTGGCTGGGCTGCCACGTGGCCCCGCCCACTCCCAGGTGGGGCGCTGACGTCACTCCGGTCCGCACTCCCAGCCCCGCCCGCCCGCCGTGCAGGTAGCAGCGTCGCCGGCAGCAGCATCAGGTGCGGGCGGCGGGGCGGGGCTTGGCGGGGCTGGCTCCGCCCAGGCAGAAGCGCGGCGCCCGAGGCCACGGCAGGCGGAGGAGCCCAGGCCAGCGCCCCTCTCGTGTACACCGGCGACGAAAGGCCCGCCTGGGCGCCCCCCGCCGCCCCCTCGGGCAAAGGAGGGACTGGGAGCGGGCCCCATCCTGCTCCTCAACCAGCGCCTGCCCCGAGATGAGCAATGGGGCCCGGAGCTTCTGCCCCTTTTTTTCTCCTTCTTGCAGCAGGGAGTTCCACAGGCTCCTTGGCTTGGCCCCAGGGGCCTCATGCTTTCCGCCTGGGAAAGCACCGGCCTCAGGTGGCAAAAGCGCCTGCACTTCCGCCCCCAAGCGCCCCCCTCTCCCTGGGGCAGACTAGCAGCAACGCCTTGAGTAGCCCCTCCAACAGGACAGGGCGGGGCGGGGCGAGGGGGGGGGAGATACATTCCCTGTGGCAAGATGGGCCAGCCAGGTCAGCCCTGAGTCTGGGAGTCGTGGGCAGGGCCAAATCCTGCCCATGCCAAGGTATTGCATTGGATTGTTGTGAGATTTTTTGTTTCTTCTGCTTGTAAACCGCCTTGAGTATCGTAAGATAGAAAGGCGGTATACAAATAAAAAATTATTATTATTATTATTATTATAGCAAGATGCTTCTGGATCAGCTTCTGGATCCAAAGTAAGCAAGAGTGATGGTGGCGCATCTCCAGCTGGTAGGGGAGATCTGAAGCGGCTCCATATTCTCCGGACAGAGAATGTAGGTCAGGTTGGTGAAAGGCCTCCGGATTAGAGGCTGCAGCTGCTGCTTCCTTGGAGGGCTGGAGCGGCAGATTCTGCAAGGGGGGGCGGGGACTTCATTTGAGAGCTCCTTGAATGGCAGGAATAATTTCTGAGCAACAAAAGCTTCTCACTGCCAAACAGCAGCTCTTCTCCCTGCCTCAGTTCCTCATTCTACCTGAAGGAAGTTGGCCTGAGGCAAGGAGAGCAGAAGGGGGAATTCTGCTGGGGGGGGGGCTGGCCCACCTGCCCCTGCTTCGCTTTCAGGCCCTGGTTCCCCTCCAGGTGGCTCCCTCTGATCGGCTGCCCCACAAGATCCTGTGGCAACCCCAGCAAGCCCAATCACCCAGGTGCTTCCTTTATAGGTGAGCCACAGGGCCAGTCCAGCTGCTCTGCCTTGGCAGACGGTTGGGGTCCAAGGAAGGAAGGGAAGCATCACTTGGTGGGCATTTCCAGGCAGAAGCCGAGTGGATCAGCCTGTGGGTTCAGGGAGAGGACAGAGCCAGGATGAGATAGGCAGGAAGTTTGACACCTGGGGTGGGCAGGTGTAGAACCCACCTTATATCTGTGGTGGTTTTAAACTGCTTTTAACATGGTGTTTTAATTGTTGTAAACCACCCTGGGACCTTCGTGTGAAGGGCAGGTAACTAATCATGCCTATTGCTATATACCACCCGACTCTCAACAGTGCCAGATCTCAGTGGTTCCAGGCACTTTCCCAGTGTTTCCTTTTGAAAGCCCCTACGATGGAGGGGTTCATCGCATCAGCACTCCGAGGGGGGTTTGCTTCTCCCATGGGCACAGCCTTGGATCCAAAACAGACACCAGACATTGTTCTCTGTTTGGTCCTTTGCATCTCAGTCACACAACTCCTAATTCTAACCTCTCTAAGCTCTGGCTTTGTCTGTTTAGGGAAAGGCACCACTCATTTGCCGTCTCACACCACGTCTTTTTGATCCTTTGTGTCTTAATGTCCCTTCAGCCAGGCTATTTCCTGGACATGGGAAGCTTAACCTAGCTTAATTGGCTCTTAAAATTTGCTGATTCCAGGGGATTAGAAATGTCTAGCACCCAACAAATACAAATGTATTAGTTGGATCCGGGAATGGATAAAATTAAAAAATACAGATCTATTAGATTTGGAAGATCATGACAATAGATTTGGCTGTTATGCGTACTTATGGTACGAAAAGGCAATTCTACATCAAAGTTTTCGAAATCATATTACAGTGGTACCTCGGGTTAAGTACGCTTCAGGTTAAGAACTCCGCTAAGAAGAGAAATTGTGCTCTGGCGACGCAGCGGCAGCAGGAGGTCCCATTAGCTAAAGTGGTGCTTCAGGTTAAGTACGCTTCAGGTTAAGAACGGACCTCCAGAACAAATCAAGTACTTAAACCGAGGTACCACTGTATAAGGAAAGCGATATTTTAAGTTTGGGAGAAGTATAAAGGAATACTAGAACAAAAAAACCATGGTGGCTTTCTCCGCTAGAGGCAATATCGGGGCGGGGGGGGGGATAAATATGGACACTAAATGGGCTACGTACAGAGAGTTGTTAATAGAAAGTCAAATAAAATTGAAAGAATTTAACGAAGTTAGAGAGAATGTAACAGATTAGTTCTAATATTTTCAGTGAAATGAAATATTTAAGAATGACAAAAAGGATTTTTCAGAGAGAAATAATAGAAAATGATATAAAGTTAATATCAAAAATGTACAATCTGTTGCTAGAATGGGAAACGAAAGATGAAGAGGTTAAATCAGTTGTGATTAATTGGGCACAAGATGTGGGACACAATATTCAGAAGGAGGAATGGGGGAAATTATGGAAGAATGAGTTTAAATTTACAGCATGTGCGGCGATTAAAGAAAATTATATGAAAATGATGTATAGATGGTACTTAACTCCAGTCAAACTAGCAAAAATGTATAAAACTAAGGAAAGCAAGTGTTGGAAATGTAAAATAACCAGGGACATTTTTCCACATGTGGGATTGTAAAATTATAAAGAAATATTGGGAAGTGATTTATAATGAACTGAAGAAGATGTTTAAAATAACCTTTGTAAAAAACCAGAAACTTTCCTGCTAGGTATTGCAGGAGTGGACTTGCCAAAAGCACAAAAGAATTTATTTATGTATGCAACTATCGCCACACGGACATTACTAGCACAACATTGGAAAGAAGAAGGTGCCCCAACTAAAGAAGATTGGCAAGTTAAATTAATGGAATATGCTGAAATGGCAAAACTGACAATGAAACTAAAACGGAGACGACAAGGAATTTAAGGAAGAATGGAAGATGTTTATTGCATATATACAAAAGTATTGTACACAGGTTAATACATTAGCAGGGTTTTAAAAGTACTTCTAATTTTACAATGAATGGACAATAGTGATTTAAATATGTTATAAATTTAATAATGGACATGCAGTATATTGACAAATAATGGAACCAGGGAAGGGACTAGAGGGAAGTCAATTTTTGGTATTGTTGTTTTTATCATCATCATCATTATTAGGAAAACCAATAAAACATTTTTTTTTAAAAAGAAATGTATAGCACCCAGCTTAATACACATGGGTCTAGTATCCAGTTTCAACACTCCAAGCATTGATTACATTCTAACACTTACTAGACCCAGGAATTTTGGGGGGTCTGGTACCCACAAACTCCTCATAATCTGGGGACCAATGTGGGGGCAGTATCCAGGAACCCAGAGAAGAATCGATTGCCAGGTGGCACTAGATCCAGGTTCCCTGCTTTGGCATTAAGTCTGACAGCTCTTCAAAATCATGGTGAGGGGGGATAATTGCATATAAGAAATCTATTAAAAACCCTTTTAAAAGCAGCAGCGCTCTCCAGGACTGGCCCTCAGTGACTGGGTGCCTTTTGGTGTCCAGGGCGGGGTTTGTTTCCTTGGGGGCACTTCTGGGAGAACAGCCGTTCTGACGCCTGAGGCCCTCCTGCTTGGGGTCCAGCTTGGGGTGGGGGAAGCAGGGCTCCCCCAGAGTTGGGTGCCCCCTTGCCCCCTGCCCGGATGCACAAAAGGGAAATGGTCTCTCAAGCAGAGGACCCCCCCCTCCCAGGAGGTGCCCCCCCCAGCTGATGCTTCCTCTCTCCCCCCCCCCCACCCGATGGTTATTACCGTATTTACTCAAATGTCATGCGCACCTTTTTTGTCCAAATTACCGTACTTTTCCTTGTATAAGACGAGGGGTTTTTTTTACTCAAAAATAAGGTTAAAAAACGGGGCGGTGCATTGTGGGGCCGGGTGATTGGCTGCCGCCGTGAGCTGTAGCTTGCCCTTGGCGATTTGGTGGGCGATTGTTGGCTGCTGCCACAATCGGGCGTTCGATTTCCGGCTGCTGTTGGCGAGCGGGGAGGCGCTTCTGGCATTCTGCGTTGCGAGCGGATCTGAGCGTTTTCCATTCTGGTTAGTAAGTTTCTGCAGTCCTCCCCCCCAAAGAAGCTCAAGAAATCTTGGCAACCCCCCCCAAAAAAAAGCTCAACAACTATGGGCCATCTCCCCCCATTTTCCTTGAGTTCCCAATAATAGGGGACGTCTTATACCAGAGGGTGTGTTATACACGAAAAAATACGGTATGTCACAAAAATTAGGGTGTGCATTTAGATTCGCTTAAATACGGTATTCTTATTCTTTCTATTTGTTAAAGGTATACACCGCCCTCCATCCAGAAACCGCAGGCATAAAACACACAATACATAAGATAAAAACCGTAAATGGGCGCTGGGAGAGAGAAAGCTTTAAAAGGCTGCAGACTAGATGGCAGCCTGCAGGCTGAGGCGCCTGACTTGGGAGGGAGGAGGCCAAGATGGAGGCCCAGGCCAGGCTGGGGCCTTTCCTGCCCTCCTGCCACTGCTCCCTCAGGACCAGCAGGTCTTGAGCCGCCCCTTCAGGGAGGGGGCACCCCCCATTGGCCCCCCAGCTGACCCCCCCGGGGTAGCACAAGGGCAAGGCCCTGCCCTGAAGGGAGGCACCTGGGGGCCCATTTTGCAGGTGGAGCCACAACTCCCCGCCAAGGTCTCCTGCCTCTTCTGGGGACCCCTAAGGGGGGAATCTGGGCGGGGGGTGGAGGGGCCCAGGGTGGCTGGGCCTTGTCTTGGGGCAGAGCAGGGAGAAGCCGCTTTGTGTCCCCCCCCCTCAATGTCTGCCCCCCTAGTAGCCACGGTGGCCTGGCCCCCAGCCCTCAAGCGGTGAAGGCCACGTCAGCCCCCTTGCGCCTGAGGGGTGAGAAAGTGTCTGGCGGGGAGGGTCCTTCCCTCCTCTGGGGAAGCCACTGGCCTGGTCTGGTCAGCCCCCCCCCCCAATGCCAGGCACCATCTCCTGAATGTCTGGTGGGGCTGAATGACTTGGGGGCGGGGGGCACTCCAGAGCCCTGTTTGCCTGGGCTGGGACTGGCCTTGGGGGCCTTTGCCTGCCTGCCTCTGACTTGATCTCTCTTCTCTTGTCTCCATTCCAGGTCTGCTTTGGGCTGAGAGGCTTTTCTTTCGTGTAACAGGTAGGATGATGGGGGACTTCTGTGCACATGGGGAAGGCAGGTTAGAGGGAAGTTTCCCCCCCCCCCCGTCTGGGGCCAAAATGGGAGCCACTGGCATCGCGTGAGAAGCCCCCTTTTCCTGTGAACAATGCCCCTCTCTCCTGGCTGCTAGACTCTTCTTGCAGCTGGAGGCTCCATCTACTTGCTGATTAACAAAGAGGCAGATATGAAGGAATTTGGCAGCAGCCCTTCCACTTTGCACCCGGGTCGCGTTACGTCAGAAACCGTCAATGTGGGGTAGAGTGCGGGACTAGGAGCTGGGAGACAGGGTACAAATGCCCACTAAGCTATGAGCCTTGGGGCAGTTACGGTCTCTTAGACTCGCCCCATCTCTCAGGGTTGTCGTAAGGATCATGTCCCATGGGGGAGAGTCATGCATACGACCTTGAGCTCTTTGGAGGAAAAGTGGTATATAAATACAATAAAAAAGAACAAACCGGAAGGAAGAAGAATGAAGACAGAGAGTGAAAGTACAGTGCAAGTCCCATAAGCCATGACAAGTGGCTTGGGCAGCCCCTGGGGAACAGCCTCCCAAGGTGACCTCCTGGGGGCAGGGGGCTTGCACAACTTGGCTGTGGCTTGTTTTCTGATCTGCTGCGGTTGTGGCCATGGCCTGGGCTCCTGCTTGGCAGCAGAGGCCACAGAACTGCAGCAACCAGACAATAAGTTGGTGGGCAGCACCCCCCTCAAATCTTGGGCTGGGAGATCCATCTAGCGCCAGTCCCCTCCCTTGAAACTCGGCACATCTTCAGTCTGTTGAACTATTACCTTAATCTGCTGGCTTTTGCTCTGCCTTTGATGGTGAGATAAAAGAGTTGCATCTACCAGCTTGTAAAGGCACATCCGGAATATGTTCAGACAGCTTTTTATTAACTTTCTCTTGGGCTAACTCCAGAATTGGGGCCTGTTAGATAACCCGCTAGAAGGCAAATCAGACAGTGCTTCCTTGAGTTCTGACTAGGCCTTCCACAGAACTGGAGAAATGGAAGGGGCACCCGGTCCCGTCCACTGCAAGAGCAAGACACTCTGGACTTGCGTTGTTGTTGGGAACATGACCTTGCCATGTTGCGTCATCCTGTTTCGCTGGTCAAGAGTTTGGTCCCCAACAGTGGCCAGTCGGATGGCCCTGCGAAGCTCACCAACAGGGTGTGAGGCCCATTTCCTAACATCTAACTAACTCCTTTTCCCTACCTCCCAGGCCCTGTAGCTAATCCTAAGCATGTATAACTGAAACCACTGCACACTGGACATCCCTGTGCCTCTCCTTCCTCTGTTTTCTCCCCTCTGTCAAGTTTTAAATGATAAGCCCCTTGGGACAGGGACCTGTACTCTGTAAAGCGTCATTCATACTGATGGCACCATATAAACAAACAATCAGAGCCTTTTAGAGTTGGAAGGGACCCCAAGGGACATCAAGTCCGAACCCCATTTGCCAGCCTCCAGTCTGCAGGAACCTCACCTGTTCTCCAACAATTCCCGAAGATTATAGACAGAGGCTCTGATATTACACCAGCAAGCTCCTTTCGCACCCTTGTGTGCAGCTCATCAGGCCCTGGAGATTTGAATTAATTCAAAATAGCTACGGTAGGTGTTTCCTGACCACCTCTTTCCCTATCTTAGGCAGCAGCTCCCTCCTTGCGGCATTTATTCTGTTATCACCAGGTTGGGCTCTGCTCTCGTTTGGTCGAAGACAGAGGCAAAGTAGGTGTTGATCAGTTTTGCCTTTCCTCTGTCCCCCAACAGCATTTCTCCATCTTCTCCACACAGAGGACCTACTACTTGCTTGTTCTTCCTCTTGCTTTGAACATAGCTGGAAAACCCCTTATTATTTTTAACCTCTCTCGCAGGATTGAGTGTCTTCTGAGCTTTAATCTGCCTGACCAGGGAGAATGGCTAAATCGCAGGACATCATAGCAAAGTGGTTTACAACAGTTTGCCCACTGCTGCCTCTGCCCCCCAGTAGTCAAAGGCGGAACCTCTTCCTCCTGCCTCAGGAGGTGCCCCTCTGCTCTTGCAGCCCTGGGTCTCCCTGGCCTGATGCGCTTTGCTTCTTCAGCCAGAGCAAAAGGCTTGCAGCTTCTTGAGGCCCTTCTGCATTCTCCAGAACCCTTTTCTGGAGGACCAAAACATTACGGACATTGTTCATCTAAGTTTTGCTCAGAGTAGACCTACTGAAAGTAATGGACCTACCTTAGTGACATTCATTAATTTCAGTGGGTCTACTTTGAGTAAATGTTTGTTGACTACCACCCTAGTATTGTAAGAATGTTATATTATTACTGTACCCTGGTAGCACATTTCTAGTGTTCTCCTAGCCCTGGCCCGCTTGTTTTTCTCCCCATCTTTGCTCCCTTGCGTCCCAGGAGCAGCTGCTTCCGTGGTTCCAACTCTGCCTTGCCCAGCCAGCCAGGAAGTGAAGTGCTCAGGTCCAGGTCTGGAGCTCCACCCTGCTGCCACGCTGCCCCCTCCCTGCCCCCACCACCTGTGCCCTGGAGTCCTGGTCTGGCAGTTCCGCCCTTCTTCGTGCTCATTGGTTCACCTGTCAGCTCAGCACCAGGTGCGCTGAGCAGGTGGTGACTGGATCCCCTCCTGCTCCCCTCTTGTGCCTCTGACACTCCACTTTCTCTCTAAGGCTGCTGCTCTCCTTGCAAGGGTTCCTGTGGATCCTTCCATTTGTGCAGCTAGTGTGTTGAGCAGATGCCTTTGATTGCTACCCTGTCACCCGGTCCTTGAGGCACCTCTCTGGGGTGGGGGTGCTGCTTATTAAGGGGGGGGAGAGTTGGTGGCTTTCAGGCTCCACTCTCAATCAAGCTCCAAAGCCGCTCAGCCCACCTGCTGCTGCATTGGAGGAAGAGATCTCTTTATCGCCTGTGATCTCATTTGACCAGAGTAATAAGAGTCTTCCTTTTGGGATGATGTAGTGTCCCCCACCCCCATAGCTTTCTAGATAGAATGAAGGATATATAATTGAAGGGCAAGTCCCAGGCTGTAGCCAGCCACTGGGCGGGGGGGGGCGGTCTGCGAAGGCAGCCTTTCCCCCTGTGTTGCTCATGCAAGAGCAGCCCAGGCTGGCCGCCAGCCCTTCTCTAATGAAGCCACTTAGAATGAGCCTAATCTAGAGTCCCTGCCAAGAATGCCACTCTCTCCCTCCCTTGTCCCTGCCAGGCTGCTCAAGGCAGCCCTGTGGGGCAGATCTGCTCTGCCTCTGCTGCCCTGCCCTGGGGCTGCAGCCATCCCTTCTCTTCTAGTTTAATCAGCCCTGGACAGAGTGATGCCCCCCCCCCCTCATTTCACCTGCCTGCACTTGCCCTGGGGGGAATTGCCCGCCTGCCACTGGTGTTAATGCAAAGGAGTGGTGAATGTTCTCCTGTGTGTCTTGGGTGGGCCTATCTTTGAACATGGTCAGGAAACTCCAGCTGGTCCAAAACAGGTCAGCGGCAGTGTCTGACTGACAGGATCTGGCCGACAGGGTCACCCCCAAGGTGCTGCTTTCGCAAGGTGTCCTTGCTGGTTAATTTTTGCATTTTTAGTGATCTTTCACAGGGCATAAAGACCACTTCTGGAAATGTAGTGAAATGTAGTGGAACTTTAGCACTCAATTCAGGGGTAGTTTCTTCCAGAAAGAAACCATCTGTTTGCAACCCTGTTAATGGGGGAAATGCCGTTGTTGGGCCCGACTCAAAGTGCTGCTATTACCCTTTAAGGCCCCCAAAGGTTTGGGGCCAGGGCAGCTGAAGGGTCATCTTCAAGGCCCTTTTCTGGATGCAGGGGAAGGAGAAGGTTCCTTGAGCGAGACTCTTTTCAGTTTTGCGTCCCTTCCCCCCAGCGAGGCTCTCCTGAGGCCCACGCACGCTATAGCCTTTTTCTGCACCAGCTAAAGACGTTTTCATTTCCTCAGACATGTCATTCTCTTTAGCCTCTTCGGTGCTCATGAGATCCCACATCCTGATATTTCTCTCTCTGGCTGGCTTGGGGTTTCTTTGCCTTTAGATTTCATGTTTGTGTTTTATTATTTGGTAGTCTTTTCATTTTTACTGTAAATGGCAGAGAGCCTTTGTTATTGGGCAATGTATCAGTATTGCAGGAGAGTAAATAAGCCTTAAGAAGAGAACTCGAGGGGCAGCATGGGGCAAGGAAGGTGTGTTCAGTGCTCTTGAGCCTCATCCCCCCCCCACGCCTCCCAGAGATCCCTGTCAAGCTGGTGAGAAACTGGCTGGATAGACAAGACTCTCTGAACACAAAGATGAAGCAGAACCGACCGCCGGCTGCTCTCCACCTTGACTCACCTTGACTCCTACTGCCAACCAGGGGGCTAGGCCTGGGGTGCCAGGATGTGGCTGGGCAGCAGCATGGAGGGCCTTGGAATGTGACAGGGATGCCCCACATTCCCCAGGAGTTGCCCTGGGGGCCTTGCCTCCCTAGTGGGAGGAGGGTGGGCTGCCCTCTGTCCCTGAACAAGGAAGCCACCCCGCCCTTTGGGGCACAGTCCTCTTTGTCCCCCAGCAGCCAGCCTGCCTCCAGACCCAGAGTTGGCGTGGGCACAGGAAGAAGGCCTGGGAGCTTGAGGGAGGCAAGGAGGGGTGAGCATGGCCGCAGTAGGCCACTTTGCATCTGCTGCCCTCTCCACCCCGTTTGTTGGTGATGGGTGGTCTTTTCCCAGTGGGGTGGGGGGTGCTGGTGGGTGAGGAAAGCACATTCATTCTAGCTCTCCCCTCTTCAGAGGCAGCCGCAAGCTCTGTTTCCCTTGGAGCACCATGAGTTCTGGACCGCGAGGAGGCAGCAGAGATGGTGCTGGCAAAGGCCTGGCTGGGGCTGGGGCCACCTCTCACTCCTGGCAGCCCCCTCACATCCTGGTGGTGGAGGCCCACCCCTCTCACTGGGCCCACACCTGCCACAAGCTCTGCGATGCCCTGGAAAACGTCTTCTCTCTGGCCTGCAGTCTGGCGGGACCGCCCCGCATCCCTCTGCTCAGCCTCTACGTGGTCCAGAGCCAGCAGGAGTGCCTTCTGCCCTTTGTGGTGAGTGAGTGCTGTGCTGGGGGGGGGGCATCTCTCTGAAGGGGGCATCTCTGCTGGTCTGTCCATGCAGAGTCCTCCTCTTGCTCCTTGGCTTGCAGCCTCAGCACACGCCAGCCATGTTAAAGGGCTCCAAATGCCCACTTTCAAGGGGCCTTGTGGCATGGAGGGGTCTTTTGTGTTTTCTGGAGGGGTAAAATGTAGCAGCTTCAGGCAGCAGCACTGCTGGGGAGCAGGGGCAGCTTGGAAGAAGCTCACTTCAGAAATGGGGCTGCAGAGCTGCAAAAGGTCCAGGAAGGGGCAGTCAAAGTGATCCAGGGAATGGAGCGACTCCCCAAGAAGGAGCGGTGGAAGTGCTGGGGGGGTGGGGGGGTTAGGTTACAGAAAAGGTGCGTAAAAAGTGACAAGATAGAAGTGTGTGAAATGCCGCATTGTGTGGAGAACGTGAGAAGCTTTTTCTCCCTCTCCTGTAATGGCCAATCCAGTGATGCTGAAAGGTGGAAGGTTCAGGACAGAGAAAAAAGTGCTTTCCCACGCAAAGCGTAGACTAAGGAACTCCCTCCCACAGGAGGCACTAATGGCTTTAAAAGCGGACTAGACAAATGTGTGGAGCATAAGGCTATCCGTGGCTCCTAATCCTGATAGAGGGCAATGCTCTGCCTCCTCCGTCTGGGGTTGGATGCTTCCGAATGCCCGCTGCTAGGAGTTGCCAGTGGGGAGAGCCCTGCTGTTGCGCTCATGTCCTGCTGGGGGGCTTCCCTTGGTTGGCCAGTTGGCACCCAGTGAGAACAGGGCGCCAGGCTAGGTGGGCCTCCTTGGGCCTGATCCAGCAGCCAGGCGCTTCTGAGGGCCTTAAGGAGCACAGGGCTTACTACAGACCTCCCCCTCCAGAAAACTCTTCAGCTGTCCCCAAAGCAAAGAGGACCCCTCGTTTCTCTGGAGGAGCTGAGTCTCAGAGAACCTGGCCACCTTCATCTGGAGCAAACAAGGCAGTCCCGGTGCCGCTGTCTCCTTGCATGGCTCCTGCAGCAGACTCCCAGAGCGCCTCGGCTGGGCTGGGCTGCAGCTCATTCCTGGCCAAGCATGCCTAGACTCGGGTGTCTCCTGCCCACAGAGGGGCTCATTAACTCAGGCTAACTGGCAGCAAAACTGCGCTCGGCACCCTGGCTGTGTCTCTGCCTTGGCCCCCAGCCATCGCGCCCAGGCTGGCCCCAGCAACAGGGCAAGCAGCTGCATCTCGGGGGAGGGGCTTTCCAATGCCCAATGTGTCCCACTTCATGCCCATCTCAGAGACCAGGGGAGCAGGCAGAAGCTGTGGGCAGAGCGCATGGCCAGGGCAGGGTCTCCCTCCTGGGAAAGGAGACGAGAAGCAGCTACCGGTATTTGCCCCCACCCCAGGGGCTGAGCACCCCTCACAGGGGAGGCATTGGGCCCTTGCCGAGGCACATCTCCTGCCCACTGTCGTTGCAGCCGGTGAGAGGGAGCTTCTCTCGGCTCCAGAGCTGCCTGGCGGAGCTGCGCGCCTTGCCCTCAGAGGGGGCCTTCCACCCCAAGGAGGACGCCATAGTCCAGGCTGTGCAGGATGGGCTCCAACAGTTCAAGCAGTACACAGGGCAGGGCATGGCTGGGGCCTCCCTGAGCAGCTCTTCCCTGGAGGTAAGAGGAGGGCAGACTGGGGAGGCCAGAGCGAGGGCCCCCCTCTGTCTGCTGCACACCAACTAGCAACTGCCCAATTAGCTGCCTCATCTTGCAGGAGTAGGAAACCAAGGGAAGAGGGTTGCTGTTTCTCTCCACTTCCATCTCCCCCATCACCTTCCTCCTCCAGCCAGGTTGTGGTCCTGGTGATGGGCAGGAGCAACTGGTGCCCTCCAGGACCACATCCATTCCTAGATTCATAGAATCATAGAGTTGGAAGAGACCCCAAGGGCCATCCAGTCCAGCCCCCTGCCAAGCAGGAAACAGCATCAGAGCATTCCTGACAGGTGGCTGTCAAGCCTCTGCTTAAAGACCTCCAAAGAAGGAGACTCCACCATACTCCTTGGCAGCAAATTCCACTGTCGAACAGCTCTTCCTGAGTTGCCCCTTTTCTGCCTGCCTCTTCTGCAGCCTCCAGCAAGATGAGGAGGCCTTGCAAACCTACCTCTGCCATCCTGCAGCAATACACGGAGCTCTGCAAAGCACCAGTTTGCATGGAAAGAGCAAGTTGATTCCTTGCACAGAATCCAGCATGACAGGGGCCAGAATCTGGGGAGTGGCAGATTCCCTCTCATTACTGCCAGGGATGTTCATGGCAAAGGGGCACTAGGAAGCCTGGGCAGATGGTTGGTGATACTGCCATCTGTCGCTTCAAGAAGCTCAGGGCACATGTCCATCTATCCCTCCCCAAATTTATCCACTCAACATCCTGGTGAGGTGCATTGAACTGAGCCAAGGTCACCCAGTGAGATTCCTGGCTGAGCAGGGATCTGAAGTGCCCCCACCCCACCCCTCTAGGGCTCCCCTCTGAGTCTCCGGCAGCCATGTGGCTTCTCTTCCAGATGACCATCCTGACTGGCCAGCCCAGCGCACAGGTGGCCAAGCATCTGGAGGCTGGGCTGCAGGGCATCGACTTGGCCAGCCTCCGCCAGCTGCAGGTGGTGGAGGTCTCCATAATGGGGCCACAGGAGGCGCCTGAGGACAGAGAGGGAGGAGCCACCCCCAGCAGCAGCGGTAGCGGTGGGGGTAAGTGCCCCCCAACCTGTGGCATTTCAAATGACGCTTCCAAGTTGCCCCTCACCTCACCCTCGGTGTTATTATCACTCCACGATGTCCCTTGCCGAGATGCCCCTCAAGCGCCATTCATGAAAGGGAACTAGAGCTCATGGCTTCCGTCTCTAATTACCGGTGAATGGCTGGCAAAGAGCCCCCTAAGTGCACAGGAAGTCAGTTTCTGTTCCCTGCGGGGCAATGGGGAAGGTGGTGTTAATTCCTTGGGTCCTCTCATGGGTTTTTACATTTTCTTTTCTTGCTTTTACAGCACATTAAAATAAAATAAAGACAATGAAAGGATGCCACTAATTGAAGCCCACCCCGACCAGGCAGGGAGGAGAAATTGACAGAAGAGGCTTGCCAGAGATCTGCACTGGGACCTCCCAGGCTGCTCAGTTTTAGCAGAGAGCAGCTGGAGAGGAACCAGTTGAATCTGGCTGGATTAGGAGGAACTTAGGTGATTGTGCTTGAGTGTCACCTAAAAGGGTGACACTCAGGGCAGAGACGGGTTTCCCGGGGCATCCAGGGCTACTCTTTGCTGAGATTTAGAGATCCAGTCGCAGATCTTGGTGCTCAGTGAATAATTCATGGCTCATCCCAAGCTCCGCTGAGGAGGAAGCACTTAGAGGCGGAGGAAGCCACTCGGCCCAAAGGGGGAAACCTCTAATTAAATGCGCGAGAGCCCAGGAAAGCCTCTGCGGCACTTGGCCTGCCCCCTCTGGGCTGGCTGGCACTGGCGCTGAATTTTAAGTGGGGGGAAATCACCACAAATCAGATCTTGGGGGGGGGAAAGGCAGGAGGACGAGGCAGGAAACTGGCGCACAGCTGTGGGTTGGCACCAGCAGCGCCTAGAGCCTCGGGAGGGCAAGAGCCAGGGCAGCTCTTTCTGCCCTTTGAGCAACCATCACACTGCCAGTTGCAAAGAAATCCTGAGAGGGCCATGGGCCCCGCAGGCCCCAACAGAGGTGACTTGACTTGATGTGGAGAGACAAATGCACTCCCCACCCCAAGTCACCCTTTGGCCAGGCCGGCTGACGGAAGCCCTTCTCTGGGGAAAGCCAAATGAACCGCTGGGGACTTCTTGCTTTCAGTCTCACCCCAGATGCGGAAGGGAAAGCAGCGAAAGGGATGCAGCCTTGGTTTGTGGCTGGGCTGTGCATTGGGTCTGCTTCCTCCCCTCCCGTTAGGTGGTCTCTTGCTAACTGCAGGGAGCCTTGATTCTCCTGGGTCTCCCGAGGAGCTGGCGTGCGGCTCCCTGACAGGACTGGAGCAGAGCTCTGCTGGATCAGAACCGAGGCCCGTCCAGTCTGCCCAGCTCCCAGTGCCCCACACTGGCCACCCAGATGCCCCTGGGAAGCCCCACAAAGTTCAGAGGCAGACTGCCCCTGGTGCTGGAGGCACCAAATAGCAGATTCCAGGCTAGGGCTCATAGGAAGGGAAAGGAAAAGAGACCTGTCAAGATCACAATACACGGCCTCTTCAGCTGCCAGCTGCCAGGGCTCCACTTGCCCAGCGCTTGGAGGAGGATTTTTAGCAAAGGGCTGAGGGGATGGCCATGGCCTTCTGCTGCCACCTAGTGGGTACGGCCACCCTGGCTCTGCCCTCACTTGGGCTGCCAGCTCTTCCCTTTGCAAGCCGGCTACCCCCTGGCTGGGCACTGGAGGGCTGTGTGCTCACTACCTCCTCATTGGGGCTGCCTGGGGAGGGACAGATGGTGGCATCTGTCGCTCTTAATCCGGAGCGCCTCCTTCTCAGGCACAGATTTCTGCCCCCACCCCCTGCTGGCCTGATCCCCCCTGCTCAGCCCGGATTAAGCCAACCACCCTCCTTGAGCTGTGACTGGTCCACTCTCTGTTGCTAACCAGGCAGGCAGGATTCCCACTTCTCCTTTCTCACAGCCACCGACTTAGGGCTCTGCTTCCAGAGAGGGACAGGCTTCCTGTGGGGAGAGACCCCAGCCCCTGAGCAGCAGTGGCTGGGACCGTGGCCCTCATGGCCTTGTATTCCTGCAGCAGCGGCTGGTGGGCCTCCTGCCCCCAGCACCCAGGAGGTCTCTGCACTGGGGGACGAGGTGGGACAAGGTCACCCTGGTCCCAGAGATCGCCATCACCTCTGCTGGAGACTTTCCTCCTCCAAGGAGCCTCCCCAGCGGAGATGCGAGTCCCAGGCAGGGTCTCTGCTGGACTTGAAATTGTCTTTAGATAGGCAGTGGTCTTATATGTTCTTATTGTCCTGTGAAACCAACAAGTCTGTTTTGCATCTGTGCTTGGCCTACTCTGGGCAGTTCCTCTTGTCCCCCTCAGAAAAGATAGAGTAGAGCTGCAACAAGAGACAACATTTGGTCCGGAAAAGGGCAGCCAATGTGATCCATGGGCTGGAGTGACCCTCCTATGAGGAGAGGCTGGCCAGGGCTATGCTGTGCCTTTACTCTTGAGGCAGCCAGGCATGTGAATGCCAGAAAGCACAGGAGGGCAGAGTCCTGCTCTTGCGCTCAGGTCCTGCTTGCTGGTTTGCCCTTGGGGCATCCGGTTGGCCCCTGCGAGAACAGGATGCTGGACTAGATGGGTCACTGGCCTGATCCAGCAGGTTCCTCTCATGTTCGTAGGAGAAGTTACAATATTCGGGGCTTTTTGTTCAGAAAAATAGTGAGCAAGGCTTTGGGGGAGGAGGGAGACATGATAGCTTATAGGAGGGTACATGGTGTGGAGAAAGTGGAGCGAGAGCTTTTCACAAGGCTGAAACCGGAGGCCTCCAAGGAAGCTGGAGGCTGGGAGGCTCAGGAGACGCGACACAGAGTATTTGGCTCCCAGAAGAGGCAGAGACGGCAGCCACCAAGTGGGATGTCTTAGAAGAGAACTCAGGCAGCTCATGGCAGGAGGACGAGGCTCTCCTGGAGGGTGGGCCTCAGTTGGGTGGCACAGAATGGGCTGGCCAGGCTGGCAGCTCCTTTCCTCCTGAGCCCTCCAGGAGCCCCAGACTTTGCTTCTGCAGCTGTGGGCATCTTGGGGGGGGGTGCTGCTGCTGCCCTAAGGGAGCCGTCTCTTTGTTCTGGGGGGTGGCAGGAGCTTGTTGGGATGCCCAGGCTGAGCCATTGTCGGGGTGGCTGCCCAGGCATGTGCAGATGGGGCTCCTCTCCTCTCCCTGCAGAGAGTGCTGTGGCCCTGGGCGCAGTCCTTGACCTCCAGACCGTGGAGAATGATGTGGTGTCCCTGGAGACTTTCTTCAAGGGCTGGTTCCACGACCGCAGCACAGACCAGGAGCACCTCCACCTCCTCCTGCCCGCTGGAGCGCTCAGCCACCCTGTTGCGGCCCAGAGCTGCCCAGGTAAGTGTGAGCCAATGGGATTCCTGTGCTGCAGCTTCGCCCAGACCTTTAAGGGACCGACTTCCCCAAGAGCTTCCTCTTCAGGGAGTCTTTCCAACTCTACGATTCTGCGCTTCTGTGAGCCTGCCAACACCACACCCAGCACCAACCCTTTGGAACTCCTTGCTGTTGTGGGAGAGAGACGGGTGCCCTCCTCTCGTGCCTCCGCTGCTAAAGACGTTCCGCTTTCAGAAAACCTCCTTACACCTCTATCCCATTCAGTGTTTGCCCAGTATTCTAAACTCCCTTTACATTTACAAATGTTTTGGTTTTTTAAATTGTTTTAAATTTAAAAAACACAATTGTTTTTTAAATTGTGTGCAGTTGTTCTTGCTATTTCCATATTTGTTTCATATAAATTATTGCATAGTAAATTGCTTCAGCATCCCCCATGGGAAGACACTCATAAATGAAATTATTATTTACACAAATACACACACATACTAAAATCAAATGTTATAATAATAATTACTACTATTTTTTTTATACCCCAGCCACTCTGGGCAGCTTCCAACAAAATATTAAAATACAATAATCAAATATTAAAAGCTTCCCTAAACAGGGCTGCCTTCAGATGTCTTCTAAAAGTCAGCTGTTCCCATCTTTGACATCTGATGGGAGGGCGTTCCACAGGGTGGGCGCCACTACCGAGAAGGCCCTCTGCCTGGTTCCCTGTAACTTCACTTCTTACAGAATACCCTCGATACTGGATCTCAGTGTCCAGGCAGAACGATGGGGATGGAGACGCTCCTTCAGGTATACTGGGCCGAGGCTGTTTAGGGCTTTAAAGGTCAGCACCAACACTTTGAATTGTGCCCAGAAACGTACTGGGAGCCAATGAAGGTCTCGGCAGCCACTCCTAGTCACCAGTCTAGCTGCTGCATTCTGGATTAGTTGTAGTTTCCGGGTCACCTTCAAAGGTAGCCCCACGTAGAGCACATTGCAGTAGTCCAAGCGGGAGATAACCAGAGCATGCACCACTCTGGCAAGACAGTCTGTGGGCAGGGAGGGTCTCATCCTGCGTACCAGATGGAGCTGGTAGACAGCTGCCCTGGACATAGAATTAACCTGTGCCTCCATGGACAGCTGTGAGTCCAAAATGACTCCCAGGCTGAGAACCTGGTCCTTCAGGGGCACAGTTACCCTATTCAGGACCAGGGAGTCCTCTACATCTGCCTGCCCCCTGTCCCCCAAGAGCAGTACTTCTGTCTTGTCAGGATTCAACCTCAATCTGTTAGCTGCCATCCATCCTCCAAGGAAGCTGATGTAAAAAAAACCCAAATTTTAAATAAATCCAATGGTTTTGAAAAAATAAAACTATATATTTGAATACATATCAAATTTACATGCATGAGTAAGCTTACTGAAGCAAAAATATATACTGTATTAGCAGATGTCCAAAGTACTGCAGCAAAAGTGCTAGCATCGTTCCCATCGGCACTGAGTTCCAGAGTGTTGGTGCTGTTGTGTGTGAGGGGGGAATCCTTGGGGGCATTAAATGCCAAGAGTGGTGCCTTCAATTTGGACGGGGCCTGGCGGTGGCTGTGCCCGAGGCCCCAAGCTGAGCTCCAGGGTTGCTGGAATCTCCCCTGCCCCGCCCCCAGCTGGCGAAGGGCAGGCCAGGACAGCCTCTCCAAGGGGTTCCCATGGGGTAGCGGGATCTTCTGCCCTAGACACCTGCCCAAAGACACAAAAACCTGATCTCTCCAGCCCTTGGCACAGCCCTCGCCCTCTGCCCCGAGTTTCATCCTGGGCAGACAGTGCCGCCCGCTCTGGCTGGCAGTGGCTCTGGGTCCCCAGCTGCCATGGCTTGGCAGAAGCACATCCTGCACCCCGTCAGCCCTGCTGCCTTCTGCCCTTGCAGTGTGCGTGAAATGTGATGCCCAGGAGAGGCTCCTCAGCCCCGCTCTGCTTACTGCCGCCTGCGGAGATGGCCCCACCGCACAACGGGAGGATGCCAGTGGCCCCTTCTGGATGGCAGCTGGCCCAGGCCAGGTGCCACGCAAGCTCCGCGTCCTCAGGTACCTGCCCAGGAGCCACCCGAGTGGGGCGGGGGAGGGAGACACACTGGGATCGCCCCCAAGGGCCCCTTTGAGAAGAGGGCAGCCTGCCATGCCCCTCAGCTCGTCCCCAGTTCCCAGATCCCAATGGAAAAATCGTGTTGCGGCCACATCAGCTGCCCTGGGAGCCCTGCCCCATGTTCAAGAGGTGTGACTGCAGTGAGAAGCACTCTGTGCATGCTTAGAGGCACTCTTAACCCAAAAGAGGCTCTTGTTAAAACTCAGGAAATCTGGCTTTGGCCCCTCACTCTCTGGGCTACAGGACCTTTTGGCCAAAGGGCCCCTCAGGCAGCACGGAGGGGGGGAGCTCCATGAGGGGGGGCGCAGGACAGCTTCTGTGCTGGAGCCAGTGTGCTTCTCTGCTGCTGTCCTTCCCTCTGCGCTTCCTGTTCTGGGCCGCTGCTCCCTTCCCCTGAACCTGCTCTGGCTTGCCTGGCTCAGTGGCGCTTGAGGTGGGTGGGGAGGACAAGCAGCACCCTCCACTGGCTTCCACAATTGCAGACAGCCTGGGGGGAAGAAGACAGCCTGAGGCAGAAGAGGCAACACAAAGCCTGAAAAATAGCAACAAACAAATGGCTACTTGGAGGCTGGGTAGGACTTTCCCCTCCACTGTTCCTGACTGAATGAAGGAGACCCCAACTCACCCAGTTCCTGTTTTGCCTTTTTAAAATGCAGCAGAGCCAGGAGTTCAGCAGCCTCGAGGCTCTGGCAGGCCTGGAAGCCCCCCCCCCCCTGCTTGCCATGATGCAGGAGCACCTTAACAGCTGTCCCTCTCCACTCCCCCCCCCCCGGGCATGGGCAGGTGGACAAAGGGGGCAGGGGAGTGGGTGTCAGAGAAGACGTTGGAACCACACTAGGCAAGTCACAGGCCTATCAAGTGGCCTGGTGTTTTGTCTGTTGGTGCAAGGAAGTAACCCCCGTTGGTGGCAAGATGTGCATTGTGGAGCGCGAGGGAGTTCACGGCTTGCAAAAGTGCCATGGCAGGGCAGAGGCCGGCTAGGCTCTCTGCTTGGGGACAGCAGCCGCTGCCCCCCACTCCACCCCCAGCAGCTCAGCACAGAGCCCACCCACCCCAAGGGAGCTGCCAGGCACACCAGCAGCAGCAGCAGCAGCAGCAGCTTCCCCTTCTTGGCTGTTCTCACAGTTGCTGCCAGCCAGGCTGCTGCAGGTTCCCCTTTGGCCCAGGACATCCTGCCAGGAAATGCAGGCTGCTTTGCAGAAATGGCCCCTCTGAGAATCCCCCTCCCTCCCAATTCTTCTTGGAAGACTGCTGACATGATGAGAACTGAAGAGAGCCTGCTGGGTCCAGCCAGTGGCTTCTCCAGCCCAGAATCCTGTTCTCACCAAGGGCAGCTCTGCCCTCCTGGGGCTTCCAGCACCTGGGAATCAGAACCACGGCTGCCTGGGGCCCCAGAGGCAGACCAGAGCCCTTGGGCCTAGGACTAGTCTCATCCTCTTGGAAAGCCATCCAGGCTGGTGGCCATCCCTGCCTCCTGCGGGAGGGAGTTCCACAGTTGAGCTCTGCTCTGCGTGAAGAAGTTCCTTTCATCTGTCCAACATTCAGCTTTCTGCCATGTCCACGAGTTCCATGGTTTTAAGAGAGGAAAGCTTTCCTCCATCCACTCTCTCCATGCCAAGCATTGCCTTATAAACTTTGATGCTGTCTTTAACTTGCCTTTTCTGCAAATTAAAAAGCTGCAGATGCAGCAACCTTCCTCCACTGGGGAGTCACTTGTCCCTAGATCATTCCCAGTCCGGAGGGGCCCTGGGTGCTGCCTGGGAGCCGTTGGCAGGCTTTGCCCCCTTGACCAGGGCCCTGCACCCCATCTCTTGCAGGGCCCTGGAGGCCAAAGGGCTGTGCACCTCGCTGCTCTATGGGCTGCCTCTGGTCATCCGGCCCACAAGCTGCTGGCGGATGAACTGGGATGAACTGGAGGCCAACCAGCAGCTCTTCTTGGCCCTCTGCCACTGTCTGTGGGTGAGTTGGGGTGGGGGTGCAGGGCACTGAGTTATGGGTGGGGGGATTCCACACCTGCAGAGCTAAGCCATAGCGCCCCCCGCCATGTGACGGTGCCTACCTTCATGAGAGGGCCCCCCCTTCTCCCTGGCACAGGGTCCCTGGGGAGGAGGGAGAACCACACACATCCCCCCCCCCCGGGAGGGGGGTGCCTGAGACTGTAATTTCCTCTTTCAGAAGCGAAACTGGCTGCTGCTGGCCAAATATGAGACCCCACCAGGGGGGCCCAGTCCTGGCTGGGCCCCCCCCTGGCCAAGTCCCCTCCAGGTCCTCCTGCCCTCGGAAGGGGCCGCCTCGCTGCTGCTCTGCTCCCTCGTGAGCCGGGAGCTCCTCCTGCCCTGCAGCTTCCCTCTCCTGCCAGCAGAGCCTCCCCAGGCCACTCTCAGCCAAATGGAGGCAAGTAGTGAGGGGGGGGGCAGCCAGGCAGCACACCCCACCAACAACCCCGCCAGGCAGGCACTGGCCCACCAGAGAGAAAACACGAGGAAGGGTGGTGGTCTGGGAGAGGGTCCCAGGGGGCTGCACCCTCGTGTTCCCACCCTGCTTTCAACCCTCCTGCCCTGGGGGGTGCCGAGATACAGGGCTTGCACCTCATCCTTGCTGGGAGGGGGCTTTGGTGGGTGGGTGACAGGAGGGGCTGGCTGGGCCCCACCGGCAAGGGATGCTCACTCTGATTCCATGATGAAACCACATTCTCCCGCTGGCTCCTTTCCTGCAGAACATCCTGGATGGCCTCGACCTGGAGCCGGCCTACAATCCCCTGAGTGGGGGGGCCCCCCTGTACCGAGCCCTGAGCAGTACCCTGCGGCGCCCACCAGCCTCCCGGTCCGAGCGCAGGACAGATCGGCACCTGCCCCGTCAGGTAGGTACGGCAGGCACCCTCACCCCACGGACGGGGCTGCAAAGACGGGGCCGCGGCAGTGGCTGTTGGGGGGCGGAGGTCGACCCCACTTGTGCCAGACCACTTGAGATGCAAAGGGAGCCGGTGCCCCCCAGGAGTGGCAAGGGGGACACAGCCCTCGCCTGGGGGTCACGCTGCCTCTTCCACCTCCTCCTTCTGCCCACAGCAGGGCAACCGGCCCCACCTGGGCAAGGCCAGGGCCATGGTGGCCCCCCTGCGCATGGCCCCCCCTGCCCCCCGCCCGCCCGCCTTCTCCCTGTTCTCCAGAGAGGAAGAAGAGTTCCTGGACGCCATGTGACAGCGCAGAGGCCGCTCCCTTCGCCCCATGGAGGCACCGCTGAGCCAGAGCTCCCACAAAAAGAGGAGCCCAACCCAGACAGGCACCCCATGGCTGAGGGGCAGCCTCCTCCCCACAGATTGAGACCCTGGCAGGCTTCAGCGGAGGGGGGGCTGTGAGGCTCGTCCAGATGCTGCTGAACTACAACTCCCAGCAAGCACCCTGTTGAGCACCTGGGGGGGGGAGGCATCACTTGCATCTTTTCCTGGGGGGGTGGAGTTGTCCCTCCCCTTCTTTTGGCAAAACTGGAGCCTCTGCAGCAATGCCTGGAACTCGTGTCTGCTTTTTTTTGGGGGGGGGAGTCAGGCTGGAAACCCCCTCCCCAATTTCTGGTTTCTGGAGACCCCCTTCAATAAACCTTTGTCTTTGTTATGCCAAACCTTGAGTTGTGCCCTTCTGTCCCCCCCCTGCAAGAGTAGAGTGCTCCCCACCCCCACCCCCAGCTGTGGGGAAGACAGAAGAGGGAACCTGCTGGGAAGCCACAGAGGAGGAAGCAGCGCAGGAGGCGGAGGCTGCAGCCACTCCCTGGGCCTCTTCCGCCTTTGCACCCCCAGGCGGCATCTTTTTGGGGGGAGGGAGTTCTGCCTGGGACTAGTGGAAGGAAGCAGGGGGGCACCACTCTCAGGCAGTTCAGGGGCTGGGAAAGGGGTGTCTCTCCCCCACCCCAGAAAAACTGGCAGACACCCCAGTTCTAGGAGACAGTCCAATGCTCTGAAGCAGGACATCCCACATTGGAGGGGCCCTTAGGACAGGGGAAGATGGGGGGGAAACCCACCCCCTGACAGTTGGCAGGAGCAGAAGGCAGGGCTCAGCTTCCCCTCTCCTGGCCTGCTCCAAACCTGCTTTGCTCAGCCCCCACCCCACCCGTTGCCCCCTGGGGCACCCAGCCCCCCCAGTGCAGTCAGCTCCACTGAAACAAAATGCTTTAATATGAAAATAGACATCTGTAGAAAAATATTGCCCAAGACAGATCCTGCAAGGACCCAAGGGGGTCTCCCTGCCCCCCAGACTTCCCTGGGGGCCATCAGATCTCACCCAGGTCTTCATACACGGAAGCCGGCCGGCTCTCGTCCACCGACTGCTCCTCCCGACTGCTCCCCCCTGAGCGGCTGAGGGGCGGCTTCACCACTTGGCTGTAGAGGGGCTCCTCCTCCCCGCGGCCACTGTTGTTGTTGTTGCTGTTGCCGGGTGCAGGTCTGGGGGCTCCTGGCTGGGGGGGCTTCTTGTGGGTGCGGGGGGGCTTGGGGGCAGGGCAGGGCTTGGGGGGCTTGGAGAGGCCTTGCTTCGGGGGGAAGGCCGGCACGGAATATTCTCCCGTCCCCAGCAGGCAGGGCAGCTCGTAGCCAGCCGGGCTCTCCATGCCCTGCGTCCGCCAGGCCTCGCAGGGGAGGCGAGCCTCGTCGTAGATGGCAGTGGGGGTGGGCACCGGCCACTGGGCCCGCCCCTCCGGCTCATCGTAGATGTGCACCTTGCCGCTCTGTTTGTCCTGGCCGCCACCAGGCCCCACCTCCTCATACAGCAATCTGCTCTGGGGAGGGCAATGCTCCTTGCCCCCATCGCGCCGGCTGTCCACGGGTTCTGCATAGAGGGCGTCCGGCCGGGGGCGAGAGGCCCGGAGCGCGTCCAGAGGCTCAGAGTAGACGTTGCCCGCGTCCTCGGGGGGCAGGGGGTGTCCTGGCACCTCAGGGAGTGGGGAGCGGGGGGGAGTGCTGGGCCACTTGGCCAGAGGGTCCCGCAGGCCCAGCCCTTTGGCGGGGGCCACCACCTCCTCTTCCTCCGCAGCAGTGGCAGCGATGAGCTTGGCCGCCAGGGCCGGGCGCAGGCCGTGCCTCTCGGGGGCCAGAGCAGCCGCCGGGCTCTCGCCCTCCAGGCTGAGCGAGCCGGCCAGGGCGCCCGGGAGCTGGCCCACCTCAACGTCCAGGGAGCAGGTGCTGTGGCGATGCTCAACCACCTGTGCCTTCTGCGCCTGAATGGCCGCTTCCACCACATGGAAAATCTCGTTGCCCTGCTTGGTCTCAAAGGTGAAGTTGCCTGGCCCAGACTCACAGCGCCGGCCAGCTTCAAAGGAGAACATCACCTGCAGGGCAGAGAGCGGGCACAGTCAGGGGCCGCAAAGGAACCCCGGGGGCCAAGAGGCACCCTTTAAGGGGCACAGGGACCTCCCCCGCCCCCGCTCTGAGCCCAGGCCCCGCCAGCCAGGAATCCCACAGGGCCAGCAAGAGAGCTTCTGAGCTGGCCTTACAGCCCTTGGCCAGCACAGAGCAGAAGGCCAGGGGACTGCTCCCCACTGCCCTACCCAACGCCAACTGGGCACCTCTTCAACCACCTCTCACTGAGGGAGCCCAGCCCCTCGTCAGCCCTCATCACCAGCTCTCCCAGGGCGGCTCTTTGGCAGACAGGCAGTAAGAGCAGCTCTTCCTGTTCACAGAATTGAAGAATTGAAAGGGCCCCTGAGGGGCATCTAGTCCAACCCCCGGCAACGCAGGAATCTCAACTAAATCACCCCTGGCAGGTGGCCACCTTGGGCTTCCATGATCCCTGTCCCTGCCTCCCCACCCCCCGCCTCCCTCTCCCACATGCACCCCCTCCTCCTGGACCCACCTTGTCCCGGCCATATCTGCGGAGCAGGCGGTAGGGCCAGGTGAAGAGGGGCTGGTTGGAGTGGGGGTCCCCAAGGATGAGGCCCTCGCCGGACGCCTTGAGCACGTAGACCCCCTGCAGCTTGCAGCGCTCAGCAGCCTCCGTCTTCTGCACCGTCACCCAGAACTCGCTGACTGTAGCCAAGGGGGAAAGTCAGAGCAGGGGACCCTTGGGGGGGGGCAGGCCCCCACCCAGCAGCCGTCACCCCAGAATCAGCAGCTCTGGCAGCCAGAATCCTCCCAGGCCAAGCTGCGTTTTCCAAAGCGGGGGACTCCCAGCATGCAATTCTGTCCTGCAGCAGCCATGACTTCCTAGGGCACTCCCTCTGCCCCACCACCCAAACTACAGGGGAGGGGACTGGCTGAAAGTCTCACGGGGATAGGGTGGAGCCAGCTCTGCTCCTGAGCGCCTCCTACCTTCCTCTCTGGAGTAATAAATGGCGTTCATGGCCATCTCCAGGGGTCGCCCCCCAGCACAGTCGGCTGCAGGCAGTGCTGCTTTGCCAGAATTGCCCTGCCAGGAGAGAAGAACGTCAGCAGAATGGCAGCTCCTCTGCTGCAGGCGGCATCCAGGGCACCCCCTGCATGCACAGCACCCCTCCCACCACTGAGCATGGCCAGGGGGGGCCCAAGGAGTGAAGGGGGGGTGACCAGCCCTCCATCGTCACTGGAACATAGGGAGCTGCCTTATGCAGAGCCAGCACAGCATTGTCTACACTGGCTGGCAGCAGCAGCTGAGCAGGGTTTCAGGCACGGACCTCTCCCTGCAAGGCACCGAGACCCCCCCACCGCCACCCCAGGGTGGCCTCACCAGAAAGGCTGCCTCACAGAGCCTGGCCACCCAGTCGGCCGCCTCGTGGGGCTCGGCGGCAAAGAGGTAGCTGCGCTCGCTGGTCTCCAGGCGGAAGGCAGTAAGGCCCTCCTTGGGGCTGCCGTCTGGGGCGGGCGCCACGCTCACGCAGTCCGCCAGGCGCACAATCTTCTTGTCCAGGCGCCTGGTGCCCACTCGCTCCACCGGCACGGGACCCTCCTTGCCGTCGAAGAACTCCAGGCGCGCCACACCATGCGGGCTGGCCGGGTACAGCACAAACCAGCTCTTCTTCCATCGCTGCAACGAGAGGCAGAGGGGAAATGGGGGCAGAGGAGCCTCAGGGACACACAGTCAGTGCACTTGGAACCTGCCTTTCTGCAAGCGGGGAATTTGCATATAACCAGGGAAGGGTCTGCGCCCCACCCCCACTGCCTTCAGCTGGCATATTAGAGGCCCAACAGGTGCCTCCAAGTCAGGGTTCGAGGAGAACCCAATGCACATGCACACAACCCCCTGGTAGCCAACATGGACCCCCCCATCCCTGCTGAGCAGCGGCTGATGGGAACTGCAGTCCAACCAGTCCCTGGAGGGCCCCCATGGCTCCCCCTGCAGGAGGCGATCATCAGGGTAGAATCCCCCTTGTGCCCCAATGAGGGCTTAACAGGCTTTAGCTTCTTTCTCTGGGGAAGGGCTCCAGTGATGTGGGAGGAAGCAGACCACTTAATAATAGTAATAATATTAATGCTTTTATTTTTTATATGCTGCCCACTTTGGGCGGCTTCCATCAAAATATAAAAAAACCATAGAGTAAAGCATCAAACATTAAGAAAGTCCCTCACAGGGCTTCCCCTCCCTCAGTGAGGTGTTGCGATTCCTGTGCTCCACTTGGGGAGAGAAGCGGTGGAAAGATCCTCTTGTCTTCCCTCCCTGAAGGAGGCTGGCCTGGGCGAAGAAGTGGTCAATCCGGCCTGTTGCGGTTCTGCTCCCTGCAGCGTCCACGACGCCCCACCCCGTCTGGGCCAAACCAGGTACCCCGAATAGCACCCCGGGGCGCCGGGGGGGATGCGCTCGTCTGGCGCGCGTTTGTGGAAAGGGCTCCGGGGAAGCCCTGAGGAGAGAGCAGAGCCCGTCGCCGGGACCGGGTCCGGACCCAGACCCAGAGTTGGAAGCTGGACGGGCGGCCCCGGAGGGCGAGACAAGGCGCCCGAGCGGGAGGAATGAACGCTGCCGCCGCCGCCGCTTCCTCCGCGAGCGGCTCCTCTCGCTTCGACGAGGCGTCAGAAGAAGGAAGAGGACGGGAGGTGCCGCAAGCAGCCCAGGAGCGAGTCCCGGATCGGCCTTCGGGCAGGGAGATGGCCCGGGGCGTTTCGTCGAGGCAGAGCAGCCCACGGACCCCCCATCCCGAAGGGGCGACGCGGACGGGGTGGAGCCGCGCTTCCGGGCCGCGCCGAGGGGCTCGCGGGGCGGCGCCGGGGCGAGGAGAGGCCGTCCCCTCGGCCGCCCGCGCTTTCGCCCACCGCGCAGAGACCGCGCTGCCGGGAGCGCCCCATCCCGGAAGCGCAGGCGGGCGGGCGGGCGGCGCTCGGAGCAAGCCCCGCGGAGGAGCCCCGGCAGCGGCAGGACGCCCTTACCTTGGCGCCGATGCGCAGCCCCGACGGCTGCTGGAGCAAGAGCGGCCCGGCCTTGACCGGCGGGTCCATCCGGAAGAGTCGCCGCAAGCAGCCCAGCCGCTCCGGATCTGTCAGCGCCGCCGCCGCCTCTCGGCGCGGGGAGGGGCGTTGCCGCCGGAGCGGAAGCCGCCGGGCGGGAGAGGGGCGGCTCCGCCCCCAATGGCCATGGATGGGGGGCGCTCGCCTGGCTCAGCCCTGGCGCGAAGGGGCGGGCCGGAGGGGGAGGCGGCCGCGCTCGGGGCCGCCCTCGGGCCGGAAGCTGCCTCGAAGGACGGCCGGCCGGGCTCCCTTTCTCTGCTCGCTCGGGGGCCTCATCGCCGACGACGTGGCCACCGCGAAGGGAAGCTTCGAAGCGAATTGGTTTCGTGATCCAAAGTTTGCCTCTGCATTTGGGACGTTACAAGACCAGAAACATCAAAACTTCGACGGGACCAACAAAAAGTTTGAGAAAACAGTCCGCTTTCTGGAGCGGACATTCAGGGCGGCGAGAGGCCACCTTAAAGGAAAAAAATAATCCCCAACCGAAGCGAAGAAAGAAGCGCGTTTGTCTTTTGAAGCGTGGTGGAAAGTCCCCCGGGGGTTGGCTGCGACGTCAGAAATGTCGTCGAACCTTTTGCTTCGTGACTCTGGAGCTCGTAGGTCTCGGGAGGGAGCGCGCGGTCCGTGGGCGGGAGGAGCCCCGCGCTGCAAGTCTGTCCTGGACCCCCGAAGAGCTTCTCGGGCCGCAATGCGGAGACGGCCCAGGTCTGTCCTGTCCTGTCCTCCTCCCCTCGGAGCAGGGCCGGGCGGGATGCCCGTGCGGGGAAGCCGCAGGAGAGGAGTGTGATCTGTCGCACTCTGGACTCCCTGGGCATCTGGCTGGCCACGGGGGGGGGCAGGAGGCTGGACGGGCGGGATCCCCTTTGGGGTGATCCAGCAGCAGCCATAGGGCTCTTGTTCCGTTTTCCTCATGGATGCTTTAGTTGAAATTCCTGCATTCTGAGGGTTGGACTAGAGGACCCTCGGGTCCCTTCCCACTCTACATTTCTATGATGCCTTCCTGCCCCACCGTTCCCCCTAGAGACCACGCAGCAGGACACATATTGCACATCCAGGAGGAGGTTACACAAATGCCACTGAGGAAGCCGCCTGCCCTGCGCTCCCGGCACAGACAACGGCCTGACCTGGGCCCTCAAGAAGGACTGGCATCCAGCTTAGGATCCCAGCAGGGCAGGGCCAAAGCCTCTTGTGCCCTTGGAGCCCAGAGGAGGAGAGCAGAGCTCCTGCAGCAGCTGCATGGCTGAGTGTGGCCATTGCCTGGCATGGGAAGGGGGCTTCTGCTGAACCCCATGGCATCTCAGCAGAGGCATCTGGAGTATGGAATTTTTATTTTGTTTTGTTTGTATACCACACTTCATCCATAGATCTTGGGGCAGATCACAACATAAAATAAAAGATAAAAACACAAAATATGCAATAAAAACAAGAACAAAAACAAACAAATCAATAACCCGGTTCTCACCACATTTAAAAGGGTATCGTTGAAAAGGAACATGTTCAAGAAGGGCCTCAGAAGATGATCTCAGGGTCCAAGTAGGTTCATATTGAAAGAGGTGGTTCTTGAGGTATTGTGATCCTGAGCTGTTTAAGGCTTTATAGGTCAAAACCAGTACTTTGAATTGGGCCCAGAAACTCATTAGCAGTCAGTGCAGTTGGACCAGGATCCTATGCTCCAACCAAAAAAAAAAAAAATTCCTTCCAGGAGCACCTTAGAGACCAACTAAGTTTGTTCTTGGTATGAGCTTTCGTGTGCATGCACACTTCGTCTTGCCCTGGTGAGCAACCTGGCTTCTGAATTCTGCACCAGCTGAAGTTTCCGAACTGTCTCCAGAGGCAGCCCCACTTATAATGCCTTGCAGTAATCTAATTTAGAGATGACAAGAGCTTAGACAATGGAAGTTAGTCTGTCCCTGTCCAGATAAGGATGCAGCTGGGTCACCAGCCAAAGCTGATGGAGGGTTTTCCCAGTTTCCAGCCACTCAGGTCACCTGAGCCTCAAGAAGTACAGTACCCACAAGCGACTACCTGCTCCTTCTGAAATCACTAGCAGGCGGCCGGGCACTAGAGGGCACTTGCCCCCTGGTTGGTTCCAGCACCAGCTGGGGGGATATGCTCTAGGGGGAATATACTGCATACCAGAATAAAATCAAGTAGGGTTCTCCATGAATTTGCCTAATCCTCTTTTAAAATCATCCAAGTTGGTGGCCATCACTGCATCCTGAGGCAGGGAGTTCCAGTGTTTAATCCGGCGTTCTCTCCTGGCCCAGAGCTAGTCGAAGGCCCTGGAGGAGACGCCCCCTGTGGGGTCTGAAGCTGAGTCCCGACCACACCCCAGTCCTTGGAGAGGGCTCCTTCCTTCGACTGTAAGATGTGCCTCTTTTCCTCTCCAATGAGTTTTTCCGGCGGAAAGTAGGCTGCCCTGGATCACCCTGCGCGCCTCCTATTGCTGTTGCTGCTGGCTCGAGACCCCTTCTCGGCTCCCGGGAGGGACCTTCCAGCCAGGCTTCTCCCTCCCGCCCCGCGTGAGTCCGTCCCGCCGCGGAGCTGCGCCCGCCCCGTCCGAAGCGGATCCCCCGACGCCAGGCAAGAGCTCTTCGGTGGCGGCGCGCCTGCGTCTCTCCCGCTGCCCGGGGGCTGCTCCTTGCGCCGGCCCCGCCGGTCCGAGCCAAGCGCGAGCAGGCCGGCCGGGGGCGGGGTGAAGGAGAGGCCGGCCGGGGGCGGCCCGTTAGTCGCCTGGCCTTGAACAGCGGGGCAGCGGGGTTCGGAGGCGGCGGGGACGCAGTGGAGGCGGCGCAGCTCAGCCGAGGTCAGCGGGGACCCCGGGCGGGGGGACGAAGACGGCTCTTGCGCGCGCGCTCCTTCGGGAAGAGATGGAGCTAGGCGAGCGGGAGGGGGAATTTTGAAGACCCCGCCGCCGCCGCCTCCGAAGCAGGCGCCCATGGGAGAGGCCGCCCCCGAGCCTGGCTGGCGGGACCAGCCCTGCGCAGCTCCGGGCGTCTTCCTAGCAGGAGAGCCGGCCTCGGGGCGGACGGGGGAGCTCCGGGGTCGGCGGCTACGTGGGACCCCGCGGCATCCAGAGGCAGCTGGGAGGCGGGATAGGGGATGGGGGCAGGAAGGGGGCCTCCAGACGCGTCCCCGCACGGCCACTGGAGGCCAGGACTCCTCGGCTGGGTCGTGGGACCGCGGGGGCGGCCGGGAAGGCCCCTACGGGAGTAGGTAGACGGCCTCTGCCCGTGGAGGCTCCATCTCGCTCTCCCGGCTCGCAACCACTTTCTCCTTTTAAAAGTCCCGGCTCGGCAAATGCGGCCGCCGGCTGCCTCCTCCACCCGAAGGGCTCTCTGCCCGGCCCAGGAGGGGCCAAAGCCGCCTCCGCCTTCCTTCTCCAGGCCCTCCGCGCGTCTCAGGTTGCCCACCGGCAACCCCCCTTTTTTTTTTGCTAAAGTTAAAAGCCCCTCGACAGTTCCGCAGGGTGACTCGTTGGCCAGTGGAAGGGGCTCCTGCGGACGAGAGGCTTCTGCGGCGGGGGGACTTCTTCCGGCCCCTTGGGAGCAGCATCAACGCCAGTTCAGCAGGAGAAGCGGGGTGGGGCGCCTCTGGTCCTAGGCAAGGGCACAGGATGGCCGCGGGGATTTGCTCCGTGCTCCTGGGTGGAGGAATGACCTCGCTGGGGCAGGAGGACGACGAGGCTGAACTTGCATGCCATCGACTGCCTGTCTGCCTGGGCCCTGGGGGTTCTCCCCCCTCAACCTCCCTCTCTTCCCCTCCAGGTCCAGGCAGCCAGGACGATGGCTCTTGCCCTGTGGGAGGTCCTTGGGCTGCTGTGTGGTGTCTGGCTGTGGGTGAGTGCCGCCCAGCAGAGCACCCCAGCGGCACCCACAGCGCGGAGCACCCCAGCTGGCCCCAAGCTGCAATTCCGGCTGGCTGGCTACCCCCGCAAGCACAACGAGGGGCGCATTGAGGTCTTCTACAGCCAGGAGTGGGGCACCATTTGCGATGACGACTTCACTCTGTCCAACGCCCACGTTCTCTGCCGCCACTTGGGCTTTGTGGCTGCCACTGGCTGGACTCACAGCGCCAAGTATGGCAAAGGCATCGGTGAGCATCAAGGGCTGGCTGGGATGGAGCAGGGCTGGGAGCTGGGGGGGGCGGGGGCAGCCCCTGCACTGTTTCCTTCTTGAGAAGAGGAGACACTCGTCAGCTGCAGCCTTGATCTGATCCAGGCTGCACATTTTAATTTTATTAAATTTCTATGCTGCCCTTCATCCGAAGATCCCAGGGTGCTTCACAATATAAAAATCACAAAATACATAACATAGTAACAAACACACACCATGCAGTTTAAAAGGCCATAAATTGTTTAAATATGTAATATTATGTAATTGTTTATTGTGCTTAAATAAGGAGCTCACAGTGGACCACGTGCTTCTCCCACTCCCCAATTAATCCGCACAACAACCCTGTGAGGTGGGTAAGGCTGAAAGGCATGGACTGGCCCATGGTCACCCAGTGAGCTTTATGGCCAAATGGAGATTTGAACCCTGGTCTCTCCTGGTTTGACACTCTAACCACAAAACCACACTGGCTCCTCACTTTCCACAGCTTTCTAGGCCACAATCTTGCAGAACCAGTGAAGGAATACTAAAAGTTTGTGCATTTAAGCATATGCAGAGAGCATTTCTCCTCTTTGCTGGGTAAGCACAGCCAGTCCTAAGGAACAGGCATCCAAGACTCTGGCTAGAGATGCTCTCAGATCAGGCTGAGTGCTCTCTCCTTTCCTTCCTTCCTTCCTTCCTTCCTTCCTTCCTTCCTTCCTTCCTTCCTTCCTTCCTTCCTTCCTTCCTTCCTTCCTTCCTTCCATCCTTCCTTCCTTCTTTCCTTCCTCTCCCTTTCTTTCTTTCTCTTTCTCCCTCTCCATCACCCACCCGACTCCTCCTGGCTATGGCTTTGCAGGGCGCATCTGGCTGGACAACGTGAACTGTGGGGGCAGCGAGAAGAGCATCACGGACTGCCGGTCAAGGGGCTGGGGCAACAGCGACTGCTCCCACGAGGAAGACGCCGGTGTCATCTGCAAAGACGAGCGCATCCCTGGCTTTGTGGACTCCAATGTGATTGAGGTGGGTGGGTGGGTGGGTGGGTGGGACGTTTGCTTGGGGGCAGGGGCAGGCGGGGGAGACGGGCAGGGATGCTGTGCCTGTGGGAGCAGAGACAGTGGGAGCTAGGGGGATCCCGTTCCTGCTGCAGACAACTGCTCCCTAACCATGTGGGTCTCAACAAGGCTGCATTAGTCAGAAGTGGAAGGCTTGAAAGATGTTCCCTGGAAGAGATTGGAGGAGGCCCAGGCCGGGCGGGGGTGGGGTGAAAGGAAGGAAGAAGGGCCCCCAGCTGGGCCAGCCCTGCCTTAGGGCCTGAGCCTGTTGCTTGGGGCTCAGTCCTTCTTGATGAAGGATTCAGCTACCCTGAATCTTCCAACCTCAGCTTCAGGTGTGGGTCTTTATGCATCTATATACATCTGTACATGCATCTATGGCAGGCGAGAAAGAGTGGGAAACAGCAAGCGAGAGCAAGGCAGCTCTGGCCAGATGTTCCTCTTGCAGCTGCCTGTGGCCAGCTGGCTGGGATGTGCTTCCTCCATGAAGGCAGAGCAAATGTTCAGTTGGAGGGTGATTTTCCAGGAAAAATGCCTCGTGGCTCCAGCACACAGACTTTTCCAGGCACATTCCTATGTGGGGCTTTAACGTCACTGTTAGCACAGCCTGGGATCTAGCCCTGGGGGAAGCGGGGAAGGAGGGGGGGCAAGAGGGAGCCTGGCCGGAGGTGCCCCTGGAGTTGGGCAGGGCTGGTTTCCATTGCCAGTTTGGCCATATTATATTCTGGAGAAATTTGAGGTGGGTAAACTCTTCCCCACCCCCAGTTTTGGGCTTCTCTGCAAGCCTTTCCCAGCTGGCCATGCCCCAGTGAGGAAGTCCTCCTGGGAAACAGCAGACAGCAGACCCCTCACCCCACACAGACCCTTTGCTCTTCCTTCCTCTGCTCAGGGCTTCCTCCTCACACCGCCCTGATGGCCTCCCGTCTCCAGCTGGCGGGGGGGGGGTGACGTCACCCCTGGAACTGGGGCACCAGCTGGGCAGAAGGCCAGAGGCATTTTACACCCACCGCATTCCGTTCTGTGACTCGTCACTCGAGGGGAAAGTGGGGGCCGCCTGGCGTCACTTGGCCACAGCAAAACCATGTTGCTTTCTATTAAACAGGCCCCACACCCCTGTGGCTTCATTTTTGGGTCCAGGGATTCTTTTCTCAACAGCCGGAGGTTCCACCCCAGGCCCAGGCGCCTCCTTCCTCTCAGCAAAAGAGTCTCTGCCCTCTTCCTCCTCCTCTTTCCCCCCACTTTTGAGACCCTGCTGGTTTTCTCTGTGTGTTTGGGGGGCGGTGTGAATTTTTCCCCCCAGCCTCCAACTCCTCCTCCTTACAACCCTCTCCCAACCCCCAACCCCCAACCCCGCTTGCTTTGCTTCTCTGCTCATCCTTTGGGTTGTATCATCTGTCTGGGAATGGAGAATGACCCCCCTCCTGTCCCAGCATCCTGCCTCTCTGGCTTGGAGACCCCCTTCACCTGGGGCTTCCTCTGCGGCAGGAACTGCTGGGCTGCCACCTCACCTGTCTCTCTCCTTCCTGCTCCTAATGTTGTGCCTTGAAAATGATTACACATTTTATTCCCTGCATCTTATCCTGGCTGGAGCAGCTGCGGGGGAGGGGGGGCTGAGCTTTTAGAGAGGCTTTTTTGCAGCCTCCTGGAGAGGAGAGAGTGGCTTGGCCACTTCCGCAGTGTTGTTATTAAACATACCGGTAGCAGTTCAAGCAGATCCTTCAGTTGCCTTATTCATTGAGTCATGGAATTGTAGTGTTGGAAGGGACCCCGAGGGTCATCTAGCCCAACCCCCTGCAATGCTAAAGGATCCCTGACAGGTGCTCATCCACCCTCTCTTCAGAAGCCTCCCAGCGCAGGAAAGGACACCCCTTCCGAGGACTTACCCTCAGAAATTCCTTTCTGATGCTTAGTCAGAATCACCTTTCTCTTACCGTAATTTGCATCCAAATTAAACTAAAATGATTAAATCTAAGATGCTACCATCTCATTTTTTACTTCTGCTTCTGTTTAGTTAACCTTGAATTCATCAGCTGCTTCTCCTCCTGGTGCTTAGCTGGACAGGCAGATGAGGCCCCGTTGAAAGAAGATTAGACAGATTGCATGGAGGAAGGGCGGTCTCCTTCCGAGAGGGGAAGCCCCACGTCTCTGATGACCAGCCACTGGGTGGGAGGTCCACGGTGGGCCAGGGTTGCTGCTGCCGCTGCCGCTGCTCTCAAGCCCCCCTTGTGGGTCTCTCGTAAACTCCTTGGTCTGACCCAGCTACCAGACTCCAGCAATAGGCCAGCCCAGATGGGCAAAGAGCTTGAGGTCCTGGCACTTCTTTATAGAGGAGCCTCTCAAGCCAAATCAAGCCTTAAGGGGTCAACATTCCCATTTCCGCTCCAGAAGTCTATTCCTCTTGTGTCGGTCTGTAGCCCCCCACCCCACCCCACCCCAAGGAGGGCTGGTCTGACTCTTCCTTTCCTCCCCAGCCTGGGCTGTGAAGGGGACAGACCAAGCAGCGGGCCTTAGCAACATAGGATTGCAGAGTTGGAAGGGACCCCAAGGGTCATCCAGTCCAACCCCTCAAGCATCCTTTCTCGGGGTGGAACCCAATCCCCTGCCAGGTGCGGAGGGGAGCTCAGGCCATGCAGTTGGGGCAGAGGTCTCTGCCTGGGGCTGACCCTCCCTCCTTCCCTCCCTTCAGACAGAGCAGAACCAGGTGGAGGAGCTGCGCCTGCGCCCCGTGGTCTCCCACGCCAAGCGGCCACTGCCCGTGGCGGAGGGCATTGTGGAGGTCCGCCACCGGGGCAGCTGGGCACAGATCTGCGATGAGAACTGGGGCAGCCGCAACAGCCGCGTCGTCTGTGGGATGCTGGGCTTCCCTGCCGAGAAGAAGGTCAACCGCAATTTCTACAAGTGAGTGAGTGCATGGAGAGGGGAGAACCGAGATGCCCCCCCCCAGTCAGACCCTCGGAGGACAGGCTTGCCACTGACCTCCATGGGGGAGGGGCAGGGGGAATGGACTGGTCACATGCTGGGAAATTGAGGGTTAACATTGTCTGTCTCTGGAGACAATGGAGGAGGGTGTCTTTGGGGGTGAAGTCAGATTGTTGAAGAGTTCCAGCTGTGACTGGAGAGACCGATAGGGGAGAGCCATGTTTTGTTGCAGCTGGGGCAGAGAAAGGCAGTCAGTTGCACTATGGCATTTCTTCTCTCTGCGCTCCTGCCAGTGGCCATTCCTCCTCTGGTCACTGCTATAGATGCATGACCTGTCTGTCTGTCTCCAGGCACTACAGTCATCTGTTGAGAAATCAGAAGGGGACCTTTGGGCTCTTCCCCACCCTCTGCACTTAAGCCATGTGTCAAGACCCCTTTAAGGTTCTACCCACCTGAGTGTAAATTCCTGTCAAGGATTATGCCAAATTGGGAGGTGTTGTAAATGCTGCAGAAGTCAGAATCTGGATTCAAGATGACCGCCCAGAGTGGCTGAGGAAACTCGGCCAGATGGGCGGGGTAAAAATAATAAATTATTATTATTATTATTTAACAGATTGGGAAACTGGGCTAAAACTGGCAAAATGGATTTTAATAGGGACAAATTTCAGGTTCTACATTTAGGCAGGGATAACCAGCTTTGTATATCGAATGGGGGACACCTGATCTGACAGCAGGTCATGTGAAAAGGATCTCGGGGTCTTATTAGATCACAAGCTTGACATGAGTCCACAGTGTGAGGCAGCAGCAAAAAAGGCTAATGCAATTCTAGGCTGCATCAACAGAAGTCTGGTGTCTTGATCAAGGGAAGTCAGAGTCCTGCTCTAGTCTGTCTTGGTCAGCCTCCACCTGGAGTCCTGTGTCCAGTTCTGGGCACTGAAATTTATAGGTTTGGACATGCTGTAAATGACATCAGCACCCTGGAACTGAGCTATCCTACAGCTCATGCCTAGCAATGTCTATTTTGCCTTGCAAGGAGCCAAGGTCTTTGGAGGAGATTGCTGTCTTGCCTTGGACCTTCCTGTCTTGCCAGCTAAGCTGCTCTGAATTCAGACGGTGTAATGTCTCGATGAGAACCCTGGACCTCAGCAATGAGGAAGCAACGTTGCTAGACAGTCTTTACTAAACAGCAGTCATGGTTTATTAAGGAATCATACACAGGAACGGTGTCCACACCAAAAGGGGAGGAGAACGACAAGTGAGTCGGGTGGGGAACCGATTCCACCTAAAATACCTGTATCCCGGCTAATAGGATTCAGGTGCACACAATGAGATTCCACAGTTAAAGTCACATACATCACAGACGGTTAGCAAAAACCCTTAATGGAAGCCAGATTTGGGGACGGTGTCTGAGTGGGAGGTGGGAAGCTGCTCAGCGGAAACGCCTCCAGCTCTTGCAGCTAGAGAACGGGAGGGTTGGGGGCCAACTTGGCAAGATGTTGCCCTTGGGGCTTCCCCACCTCCCCCTGCCAGGCCCCTCGCCTATCTTCCTGAAGAGGCCTTGTTGACTTTCCTCCCGCAGGCGGGCCAAGCGAGCTGCCAAGGGCCGCAGGAAGCCAGGCCCCCGGAAGAGGTAACGGAGCCAGGAGGCCCCTGCTTCTGTGCAGCAGGTGGACCCTGCCCCCCCTGGCCCCTGAGTCCTGCCCCACCCCCCACCTGACAGGGGGCCATGCTGTCCTGCTCAGTCCGGATTCACTGGCTGTGGATCCAGAAGGGGAGGTGGTGAACCTCCTCCCCAAACCGAGCGCCCCTTTCCGCAATGCTTCCCCTGCGAGTTTGAGGGCAGGAGGTTCACCCGGTGACTCAGAGGCTCTGCTGGAGGGCTGAGCTCTCTGCTTTCTGCGTCCTCTGCCTCTCAGTGGGGCAGCACCTCTCTCTAGGGTTTTCCCCAGGTGCGGGTGATATTTCTTGTCTTGCCAGGGGCATGAGTGTCCCATGGCCTTAGGCTGCCCTGGAGCTGAGCCATTTCTGCTCTGCAGACGGGGGGGGCCAGCGCTGAGGAGCATGGAGAGTTTGGGGGGAGGCGGCATTTGTCTTGATAGGACCCTTGGAGACCCCCCCCCACTATGCAGAGTTGGAATCATAGCATTATAGAGTTGGAAGGGACCTGAGAGTCATTCTACAGACAGACAGACAGACAGACAGGAGAGAACCCCTCTGGCCTTGCGATGGATGCTTGCCCTGTCTCCATCACCCTGACTCGGCCTGGGGAGCTGGTGTGTCAATGGCATGGGAAGACACCGGAATGTTTCCGAGGAAAGGAGCGGGCAGGGCGGGGGGGAGAAGGAAAGTGGGGCAGCACCTGAGCCATGTGAATGGGCGTCTGGCCACGGAGGACTTTGGACAAAGGCGGCAGTGTGTGCTCTGTCTGGTCCAGGGATGTCTGAGCGGTGACTCACTGCTGGGCTGAGGGCACCTCTGTGTGCCTTCGGCTGGGAAGAAAGAGGCGTCTTTGCAGGCAGGCAAGCAAAGGTGGGCTGCAAGGGAGGCAGCTGAGCCCCCAGGTCCCGCCGCAACACCGGCACCGTGTAACCTGGGTCCACTGGGTGGCATCATCAGTTTCCTCTCTGAGTCTTCCCTCAAAGGGCAAATTCTGGGAGGCTCTTCAGCTCAGCCTTAGGGCAAAAGGAGGTATAGGAGGAAGGTTTATAAAATCACACAGAAAGTGCTGCTTTTTTGTGGGGTGGGTCCTCTCTCTTTCATAATTCCAGGACTCAGGAAGTGATCCAATGTTGGGAGAGTTCCAGTGGGCAAAAAGGCAGCTCTTCATTGCAGAACATGGAATCTGCTGCCACAGGTCAGACGGGGGCCACTTTAGAAGGGAATTAGACACATTTCTGAAGGCCAGAGGAAGTGGGTTTGCCCTGCCTCATTCCCTGGCCCATCCTGCCCTGAGCTCTCTGTTATGACTCTCCAAAGGTCCCACCAGGTGGAAAAAAGATATTTCCCAGCCTTTTGTGTATGTGTGAGAGATTTTTTTTGGGGGGGTATCCTTTACTCTTCTGCATTCAAAGCACCATGCCCTCTGCTGCTGAGCTAGGATCCCTCTTGGCTAAATGGAGCCTCCTTTTTCAGAAGCAGTCTACCATCCTACATGTGCCAGCTGCTGGGGACAACATGGGGACTGTGATCAGCTTGGAGCTTTCTCACAGCACTTTGCATGGTGCTGTGGGGTACAGTGGGGTGGGCTAGAGGGAGGCTTTGCATGACCAGCGAGGGAGGGAGGGAGGGATTATTCTGTTCTTCAGTGTCCAAAGGCAGAAATGACACATTGAGCCATAGAACAGCAGAGCTGGAAGAGGACCCCCCCCCCCCCGCGCGCGCAATGCATGACTGCCGGCGTGGCGCTGCATGGCTTCTCTGCGCTGGGGCTGGGGCTGCTGGCATGAGTCCTGGGGGAATGGATGCCAGGCTTGCTTCTGACAAGCCTGGGCTGGCCTCTGCAGCCTGATCCATCCCGGAGCAGTGCAAATGAGCAGAGTTTGCAAGGATCCGGTCCCAGGGAGGGAGGGGTGCATGGCGGGCTCCGTCACTCACCTTGTCTGTCTGTCTTCCAGGCCGGTCTCCAGGTCTCGCCCCAAACATAGACGCAGGGAGGACTTTAGGGGCACCAAGAGGTAATGGGGCCTTGTGAGTCCCTGGGAGTCTGAGGGCAGGACTGGCACCCGGCTGCTGCCCTCGGAGGGAGCCAGAGGCTCTTTTGCAACCGTCATTCCAGGTCCAGAGGAGCCGAGGGCCCGGCTTGGTATGGGAGTGCAGGGGATAGCGGAAGGGGGACCAGATGCTACAATGCACGCCTGCCCCACAGGTGCCCCACCTGTGTGCTCCTCCCAGCCCTGCCCTCTGACCCCCCTCCTCTTCCCTGCAGGCTCTCCGTGGAGCGGCAGCAGCTTAACTACCGCCTGCACTCGGTGGCCTGTCTGGGGACGGAGGTGCACCTCTCCCTCTGCTCCTTCGAGTTTTACAAGGGCAACGCCACGGGCGTCTGCAGGGCAGGGATGCCAGCCGTGGTCAGCTGCGTCCCTGGGCCGCTGTTTGCCACAGGAAATGCCCAGAAGAAGAAGAGGCAGCGGCAGCAGACGGGGCAGGTGAGCAGGGAAGGAGGGAGCAGGGGGCACTTTCCCAGCCTGGCGGCTATTTCACAGAATCATAGAATTGTGGAGTTGGAAGGGACCCCAAGGGTCATCTAGTCCAACCCCCTGGAACGCAGGACACAGCTGTTTCTTATGACCTAAACATCCCTCCTTTCCACCAAATGGAGCGCAAGTTGGCGCCCTCTTCCCATTGTGTCCTGCAACAACCCTGCAAGGTAGGTCAAGCTGAGAGATGGCAGCTGCCCGAAGATGAGACAATGAGCTCCATTGTGGTGGAGTCTCTCCCAGGTCCTAGCCCTCAAACCACTGCACTGCACTACCTCTGAGGAACATGGAGTGGGGCAGCCTCAGGGCACCACCTCCTGGGCGTCTCAGCTGCCCTTTGCTCCCCACAGCAACGCGTCCGGCTGAAGGGTGGGGCCAAGCCCGGCGAGGGGCGGGTCGAGGTGCTGAAGAACGGCGAGTGGGGCACTGTCTGCGACGACCGGTGGAGCTTGGCATCGGCCAGCGTCGTGTGCCGGGAGCTGGGCTTTGGGAGCGCCAAGGAGGCTCTGACGGGGGCACGCATGGGCCAAGGTGAGCCGCTGGGGGGACAGGGCTGCTCCTTCGGGGTGCCTCCAGTCCAACAGTCCCTCCACACACACACCCCACAGCCGTCTGGACTACCACAGGTGCCAGGCCTTTCCATGTTAATGGGGGGGGGGTTCCTCAACTCTGCATGCGCCCCCCCCCACCAGGCAGATATGTGCTCACTTTGGAAACAAATATACCGCTCCAGAAAAGACTAGCCTGGCAAATGAAATGTGGGTGGTGGCTTGGGATGAAGAAAGGGGGCACGGGCAGTCTCTGACTCCCCACCACCTTCCCCATAGACTGCCCCCCCAAAAGGGGCTCTCAGCTGGCCATTCCCAGAGGCCCAGTGTTTCCTCTCCTGCCACAGGAATGGGCCAGATCCACCTGAATGAGGTGCGCTGCCTGGGCACCGAGAAGTCCCTCTGGAGCTGCCCTCACAAGAACATCACGCAGGAGGACTGCAAGCACGCCGAGGATGCGGCTGTCCGCTGCAACGTCCCCTACATGGGCCACGAAACCAAGGTCAGCACTGGGGCCCCCAGGGAACAGGGGTCTTGCCCTCTCTCCACCCCCCAAGCAGCAGCAGCAGCTCCTCCCAAAGGACTGGAAACTTCACTAGGCTGCCTGCAGGCTTTTCCCAGCCCACAACTCCAACCCCAAGTGCGCCTGGGGGGGAGGGGCTTGGTTTGCAGCCAGGGCTGGGGAACCCTTGAGGCCACGATGACGTGCCCCCCACTCGACCTGGGCTGAGGGTGGCCACTGCCTGCCTTCCTTCCTGGCCTTGGCAGATGGAAAGGGGCAGCAAGCTAGGATGGGGAGGGACAGCCGCCGGCTCATTGCTGGGCTTCCCCACAGATCCGCATTGCCGGGGGCCGAACCGCGTTTGAGGGGCGCGTGGAGGTGAAGCACGCCGGCCGCTGGGGCACCGTGTGCAGCACAGGCTGGGGTACAACTGAGGCCATGGTGGCCTGTCGCCAACTCGGCCTGGGCTACGCCATGCATGCTGTGACGGTAAGCGGGGGGCAGCCGTGGGGCTGGGAAGGAGGCAGTGGGGGGGTGTTCCTGGGAGGGCAACTAGAGAAGAGGCCCAGTGGAGAAGAGGAGGAATGTGGGGGCTACTATGCAGGTATGGCAGCTGAAGCAGCCCTGGCAGATGGCCACTCGCTCTGCTCCAACAAGGCAGGAGAGTCCATTGGATCTGGTGCTCTGGCCTCTGGTTGGACCCTGCAGGAACAGGATTTGGGATCCAGCACAACAGACTCCCTCCGGAGGTTTGAAGCAGAGGCTGGGTGGCCCTGTGTCCCAGAGGCTTCAGTTGCGATTCCTGCATTTCAGGGGGCTGGACTAGATGGCCCTTGGAGGGCCCTTCTGAGATCCTTCTGTTTGGTGCCTCTGCTTGTGTTGGCGAAGGTGCCCCACTGCCCTGCCTCTTGTGCTCTGTCCCCAGGAAACGTGGTACTGGGATGCCAGCAATGTGACGGAGATGGTGCTGAGCGGGGTGAAGTGTGGCGGGCACGAGATGGCGCTGAGCCACTGCCAGCACCACAGCACCCTCAACTGCCCCAAGACGGGCACCCGATTCGCCGCTGGAGTCATCTGCTCAGAAAGTGAGGTGGGGGAGGGGCTGCTGGGGGGCAGAGACCCCTGGGAGCAAACCCACCTGGAAGCCAGTTGGGGTCAGGGGAGGAAGGGGCTCCTTTGAGAGACATGCCCTCCCCCCTTCACTGGGGGCCGGCTCTGAAGCCATGGATGTGGGGTCACTGAGAGGCAGAGGGGCCAGCCCACAGCAGAGGCTGGCTCTTCAGCTGGCCCTATGCCCGGCTAGCTGGCATAGGGCCAGCTCCTCCCAGCCCCCTCTCCTTCTCTCTTCACAGCTGCCTCGGACTTGCTGCTGCATGCCCCCCTGGTACAAGAGACGGCGTACATTGAGGACCGCCCTCTGCACATGCTCTACTGTGCTGCGGAGGAGAACTGCCTGTCCAGCAGCGCAAGCAATGCCAACTGGCCCTACGGCCACCGCCGCCTCCTGCGCTTCTCCTCGCAGATCCACAACAATGGCCGGGCCGACTTTCGCCCCAAGGCAGGGCGCCACTCCTGGATCTGGCACGAATGTCATGGGTGAGCGCCGTTCTCTCCCTCCCTCCCTTGGTCTCCTCTGGGCTCAGGGAAGGGCTGGGTGTCTCGCTCTTTTTATTCTGTTGTGTGGGGTTTGGGAGTTGCGGTTTGGGAGTTGCACGGTCAGGGAAAGAACTATGCTGTGCAGGGTTGTAAAGACTGCGGAGAGAATAATTGGGTGCACTCTTCCCACCTTGGATCAAATCTAGGCCTCCAGGTGCTATAAGAAAGCTGCAGAGATAGTGCAGGGTAGTGCGCACCCCGGAGATGATCTCTTTTAGCTTCTTTCCTTCTGGAAGAAGGTACAGGGTTATAAAGACCAGGACTAGCCGCCTGAGAAATAGTTTCTCTCCAAAAGCGGTTTTGGTTTTAAACGCAGTGTAAGGCAGTCTCTAAGGGAGTGTCTGTATTTAGTTGTGGGGCATCAGAGTTTTTAGGGGGCTAACCAGGTAGGGTATTAAAGTTTTAGGAGGTTAATTATGCATAGGCGGGATGGGGAATGAGTCGACAGGCATTTTCAGGATAGTAGGCTTGTCGGATTTTGCATTTTGATGTAGATTCTCAATTTCGTTGTTCTGTATGGGACAATGACAATAAAGATTATCATATCGTTGCGTTTATATCCCCCCCCCCCCAGGAACTAAAGGTGGTGAATGCATGGTTCTCTCCCTGACCTCTTTTTTTAAATACCAACACCCCTGCAAGGTAGGCTAGTTGCCCAGGGAGCTTCATGGACCCTGGTCTCTCCTTGTCCAATGCTCTAACCACTACACAACACTGCCATGTCTCACCCCAGGCACTACCACAGCATGGACGTCTTCACCCACTATGACCTTCTGACTTCCAATGGCACCAAAGTCGCAGAGGGACACAAGGCCAGCTTCTGCCTGGAGGACACTGAATGCCACGAGGGTGGGTGAAGCTGCCAGGGTGCCTGTGGCCGTGGGGTGCGGGTGGGGGGAGAAGAGCATGAGGAGCCTCTGGGGGGGAGCAGGAGGGCAGTGGCTGCCTTTGCTCTGAGGCTCAGAAGCCCAGATAGGCATGGGATCTAAAGGAGTCCAATGAGCTCAGGTTTGTCTACACTGACTGGCAGCAGCAGCTCCCCAGGTGTTCAGGGAGGAGTTTGCCGCCCCCTGGCAGGACTTGACCCCCCTCCCGTTCTTTGGACAGATGTGAGCAAGCGCTATGAATGTGCCAACTTTGGGGAGCAGGGCATCACGGTGGGCTGCTGGGACCTCTATCGCCACGACATTGACTGCCAGTGGATAGACATCACCGACGTCAAGGCTGGCAACTACATCCTGCAGGTGAGACAAGAAGAGGGAGGGGCAGGGGGCAGCAAACTCCTCAGGTGAACTGGAGGTTGTGTGAATGGCAACTGTCAGGAATGCTATAGCTGCAGTTCCTGCATTGCAGGGGTTGGACTATATGACTCTGAGATTCCCTTCGGTCAGATGAATTGAGGATTAAATCTGTAGATTAAAATTTAAACCACCTATCCCACATGTGTGGGAGAAATGGAAAAGCTACCGGTAAGTGGGCTGTGAAGCCTTTTTAGCAAAGTAAACACACTTACCGGTAAGGCATTTTGCAGCTTTCTGAATTTTAGGAATGAGGCAGTTATACCTTTTTATACCTTTGTTTACTGACCTTCCTCTCTTTACCTGCTGCAGAAAAGGTACCACATGTTTTAGTAAGGAAAAAAATTAGTTTACTTACATTTCAATGCAGGCAGCAAATACAGGAAAGTAGAAGCATAATGACACTTTTAAGTTACAGTAAAATAAAAGTTGGTAGTCTCAGAACAGGGTGTTTGTATGGAGCCCCCAGGCACATGTCTGCTTAGCTTTGAGAGCATGGTGGACAGGGAGAGTCTCGGAGGCGGAAGGAAGGACAAGGGACTGTCTTATTTGTTACAGAATTCCCTCCCAGAGGAGACACACACACAGGGGGTCCTTCCAACTCTCCATTTCTATTAAGAGAGCCCCTGCTAAGCCTGGTCTTATGAGAGGCAGGAAGCGACTCCCTCTCTACCCCCCCCTCTGCCTAGTTTGTCGTAAACAGGGCCTGATCCAGCCCTGTGGCTGCAACTCTATAGACACTGACCTGGCAGTGAGCCCCATAGGATGTACTTCTGAGCAAAAGGCCGTCCAAGGCTGGGCAGCAAATCAGGCCCTGTTGAAATCAGTGGGGCAGGCATGGAAGGGGGCGCCGCACCTGTGGAGCTTCCGCCTTGCTCCCTCCAGCCCTTCCTCAGGGCTTTGACACCCAGCTCTGAGCACTCCCCGCCCCCCAGGATGGGTGCCAGTTGTTCCCAGCAGCCTGTGGGGCAAAGGGCTCCCTTCAGCCTCCCTCCCTCCCTCCAGGTGGTGATTAACCCCCGGTACGAAGTGGCAGAGAGCGACTTCACCAACAATGCCATGAAGTGCAACTGCAAGTATGACGGCCATCGCATCTGGGTGCACAGCTGCCATATAGGTACTTTCCGAGGGGTCTGGGGGGGGGAGAGCTTGCTGGGGGTCCCCTCCTCTTCCTCATGCCCTCCTCTGGTCCTTCTGCTGCAGGTGATGCTCTCAGTGAGGAGGCAAACAGGCGCTTTGAACAGTACCCAGGACAGCTCAATAACCAGATTTTGTAGGCCAGACCACAAGCGCCACCGGCTGGCCTGCCCCACGGAAGGAGGGCTGAACCCTGAAAGCCCATGACAGACAGACAGACAGCCGGTCACCTGGCGCGGCGCAGCCTGGACGGTGCAAAGAGGCCAGTTGGCAATGGGCAGAAGAAAATCAGGCTGCTGACCCCATGTTCCCCCCCTCCATGGGGAAGCTGGGATTGAACTGCAGGGCCAAACCCCTTTCCCCCCCACCTCAAAGCTGTTTGTTTTCTTTCCCACAAATGAGAGCATCTGACATGATGGAGAAATTGCGGGGGGGGGGGGGTCAGGGGGAAGGCCTGCCTGCTCAGGAGCTGCTCCTTCTGCCCCCCTGCACAGCCCCCCCCGCCACTTCTGGTGCTGCAGGCTCTGAGGCCAGTTCTTGTTTCCTATATAAAGTTCATGTCTTTTGTCCAACTTGCCTCCCAGCTGATGTGTGAGGAAGGGGTAGCTCAGCTCTGAGACAGGAAAAGCTCCAACCCCCCCCCAATTGCATGCCTCCCCAAAGGCATTTGCATTGCCTGGCAAGAGCCAGCTGCACCTGGGAGGGGGCCAGGTCTCGCAGCCCCTCAGCATGGTGGAGGGATGGGTCCTGTAGCCCCCAAAGTGCCAGGATTACGCGAGATCACAAGAATCGGCAGAATCTGGCCAGCGGCCCAGCATCCTGTTCTCACAGCGGCCAATCGGATGCCCCCAAGCACCGCCCACTCGCCGTCATGGCAAAGGAGGAGCCGTCAAGAATCTCCTCCATGAATTTGCCACTTTCTTTAAAGCCATTCCAGTTGGTGGCCATCCCTGCCTCCTGCGGGAGAGAGTTCCACAGTTTCCACCGTGTGAAGTCCTTTTATCTGTCCCAAACCTTCCAACATTCAGCTTCTTGGATGCCCACAATTTCTAGTTTTGAGAGAGTAGGAGAAAAACTTCTCTATCTGCTCTATTTCCCCCTACTAATCTGGGTGGGGCATCTCAGATGGAGACAGCTGCAGCCAAGAAGAGAAAGGGGCATTTAGCACACCCACCCCGCCCCACGGGACCCACCTCCCTCCCTCCCTCCCCTTGGCCACTTCAGAGCTATGCGAGAAATGTCCTAATGGAGCCCTGCGGTCAGTTGGCCGGCTTGGCCTAATTCTCTTGCAAGAACCCCCCTCGCCCCCCCTTACTTTCCGTGTCCTGTTTTCCTTCCTGGCTGGGCTGCAGAGAAACAAATTCCACGGCTGGAGGTGAAAGGAGAGGCCTGTCTGGACAGCCGGTGGTGGCAGAGGGACGCGGCACCCCTCCCAGTGAGACACAGCCGAGCCCCTCAAAAACAAACAGCCCCCTGCCCCCCCACAAATTCCTGGGGCTTAGCAAGACCACTTCCAAGGCAACCCACCCCCCGGCAGAAATCAGCCTACTTGGGAGCAAGAAAGGAAATCTGTGTCGCCATCGCTAAGCGTCGAGGTGGCACGTCTCTTTGGCGGTGGTGGGGCTCTTCTGCGCCCACCTCCAGTAGCCCTCCCTCCCTCAATGCAGGCCTTGTTTTTTTGGGGGGGGGAAGAGCGCCCCCCTCCGTTCCTTCAGGGCGAGGCAACCGATGTGCCAGTCTTTTGAGCCGCCCAGGCATCAGTTGTGCAGCCCCCGCCTCAAATGGGGGCAGCAGGACCCACTGTAGAGTTGCTGAATTAAACACCCTCCAGCATCCCATAATAAAGACGACACTGCTGCCCCCTTGGCAGAACCCTTTATTTGAGCAGAAAGGATCAAGCCACAAAGCCTATCCCCATCCCTGTCTGGCTCTGCAGCAAGTCCGGTCAAGCTGAGCAGCGGCTAGCTTTGAAGGGTTTAAAAACAACTTTCTAGTCCTTAAGGACCCTGTGGGTGGCACAACCAGCAGCCCTCCCAGTCTCCATTAATTTACCCCACCCCTTATGGCACCCACTGCAGACGGACCCCTCAGCCCCCCCCCTTGCAGGTGACAAGAGACCCTCCCTAAGGATTCCTGCTTCATTGCAGCACCGGCTGGTAGCAGAAGGAGCTGCGGATTGGGCCCCGCTGGGCTCGTGCCACGATTCTGAGTTGGGGGAATAGCAAAAGGGTTTCCCCCCTCCAGAGCCCACAGCTGGCCTGGCCTTCGATGCCCGTTTGCGCAGCACCACGACGGAGGAGGATGACCCCTGCTCTCCACAAAACGTAGTCCTGGACAGGTCAATGGCCAACGGGGATAGGGGAAAAGGAATGTGCTGCCCCCTCCCTCCAAAAGGGCCTTTCCTGCCAAGTCAGGGAGAGCACCCAGCTGACGCAGCCACGGAAGAGCGAGACCCACCAAGCTGGGCCCACTTCTGCTGTGGAGACAGAGGGCAGGATCATTCCCCTCCATGCTCAAGGCAAAGTCCGTCTTCCTGCCAAGACCCCCACCCGCCCCTACTCTGTGACTTCGGGGACAATGTTCATCAGCAGCGCCTCGTAGCCGCGGCGGACCAGCAGCGTGAGGGTCTTCTGGCTCCGCACCGCCTCATAGATGTCCTCTGCCCGCCGGGACGCCTGGCCGTTGATCTCCATGACCACGTCCCCTGCCTTGAGGCCTGCCCTGAGAGGAGAGGGAAGGACGGGGGTGAGGGCAGAGCGACAGGCCAGGGGCCCTGCTCTCCAGCCAGGGGGAACTGGGAACCCAAAGCCTAGAATTATAGGGTTGGGAGGAACCCCAGGTGTCATCTAGTCCAACCCCCATCAAGGCAGGTGGGCGTCGCACTTACTGATGTGCCGGAGAGCCAATGATGACCTTGTGGATGAGGACCCCGTAGGAGACATCGGGGAAGGCAGGATCCCTTATCTTCAACTCAGACAGGATACTGGGGTGGGAGAGGGAGCCACAAGGTTAGGAGGGTGGGAAGGGAAAGGAGGGGGAGAGAAGGCTCTGTGCAGACACCCAAGGAAGTGGGGCGCTGGTTTCCTGGGGGCAGCCCCTCTGCCCCAGCAGCTTAGGGGGAACCAGGGCCCACTCTGGAAGCAACCGCCCCAAGGCAGGGAGACCTGCACTGCCGCCCCCCTTGGGCCTGGAAGGATCTGGCGCTGAGCACCTACCTGGGTGTCAAGGTCAACATCATCACCCCAATGTAGCGCCTCTTGCCTTCTGTGCTGCCAAACCAGGAGTCTGGGGGGGGGGGAGGAGAGGCTGTCATTGACCCCAGGGAGAAGGAGACTCTGGGGCCCCCTCCTCCATGCTGGAAGCCCACCCAGCCTAACAGAGACTCAAGGCTGCTAGGAGGAACATCCATGGGTTGTGGGGGGCTCAGGTAGCCCCACCATATAAAGGCCAACCCCACCTCTCCCCCCCCCAGCAGGCTCATGGAAGGGGGGCAGATCCTCACCCTTGCGCTTCTCCTCCTGCTCCAGGAAGGCTCTCAGTCGGTCGGAGGGGATGGCGAAGGAGATCCCGGGGGTCACCTTCATGGTGTTCACCCCAATCACCTCGCCGTCCTAAGAGGCAGTGAGAGGAGCCCCAGGCAGCCACTTCAGGTTGGCTTTCACGGGGGCGGGGGGGGGAGAAAAGCCTTGCTCCCACCCTCAAAACACTCCTAGCCATCCAACAAAGATGAACATTGGGAGATTCGGGATGGATAGAAGGAAGTCCTTCTTTAGGCAGCACATAGTTAAACTGTGGAACTCCCTCCCAGTGGAGGCAGGGGGGCCACCAGCCTAAATGGCTTTAAAGGAGGATGAGACTGTGTGGAGGAGAGGGCTGTGGAGGGCTCTAGCCAGGGTGGCCAGGCTCTGCCCCCCACCCCTGCCCCCAGTCAGAGACAGCCCTGCTTCTGAATGCCAGTTGCTGGAAACCACAGGACAGAGTTGCTCCTGGGCTCAGATCCTGCTTGCAGGTATCCCTTGGTGGCATCTGGCCGGCCACTGAGAACAGGATGTGGGGCCAAATGCCCTCCCCCCCGCCTGATCCAGCAGCAGGCGCTTCGGAGAGTCTGCCAAGCCCCCGTGCCGCCTGGGAAATGAAGGGTCTGTTCCCCAACCAGTCAACGAGCAAAGACCCCCACCCTGTGCAAGCAGAAGCCCCCATTCCCAGGAAATAGGCAGAGGATGAGGGACTTACCAAGTTGAGGAGGGGTCCCCCGGAGTTTCCAAACTGCAGAGCAGAAAAACCGAGGAGGAAGTCACTTGGAGTGACCCATAGCAACCCCTGGTACCTCTGGGAGCCCCCACCCTGGCCACAAGGGACAGGAGGAAGGCCCAGGAATCGCCCAGGCCCCTCCCACACGGCAGAGGCAGCACCTGCGCCACTCGGGACAGGCCAACAAAAAGCAACACCCCCCCCACGTTGCTGCCCCCCCCGGCTCTCACGCCCAGTGGGGGCTTACGTCAATGGCTGCGTCCGTCTGGATGTACTCCATGTCTGAAGCTGCCAAGCCCAGCTCCCGGCCCCCCCGCTGGGCAGAGCTGACGATGCCCGAGGTGATGGTGTTCTGCAGGGCGAAGGGGCTGCCCATGGCCACCACAAACTCCCCCTGGCGCACATCAGAGGAACGGCCCAAGGGCAGGGTGGGCAGCGGGCGCTGTGGGCGGGGGGGAGGAGGAAAGACAGGTGTCAGTACCAGGACGCAGCATGGGAGAGGCCCCCCCCCCATGTTGAGCTCTCCTTCTGGCCTCATCTGGACTCCTCCCCCATGGGTGAGGGGCAGAAGCCTGGCCCCACTTCTGGGGGTCAGGAAACCACCAGGAGACTGGTGTCAGCTCAGCTCAGGAGGGGGAGGAGTCAGTGTTGGGCAGCTTAGATGGCCGCCTGAGGCTGGTTGCCCTGCAAGCCCCCACCCAACCAGGAACTGCTCTTGGCTTCTGGCCCACCAAGCTCAACTTTCCAACAGGGTCTAGGATGATGCCAGCGCTGCCCCCTCCGTGCCCAGCTCACAGAGTCAAGGGGCACTGCTGCAAATCACCCGCTGCCCCAGTGCACCCACCAGGTCCCCCCTGGAGGGACTCACCTTGGCGTTGATCTTGATGGTGGCGATGTCGGCCACCTGGTCTACCTGCCTCACCACGGCGTCATAGAGCTCACCGCTGGCCAGGCGCACCCGCACCCGCTTCCGGTTGGCCACCACGTGGGCATTGGTGACAATCAGCCCATCCGCGGACACCACGAAGCCTGAGCCATTGGAGATGGGCACCTCCCGGCCGGAAAACGGGTGCCTGTGGGAGGGAGGGGGGAATGATCAGGATCAGGCCAATGGGCCACCTAGAGGTTGTACACAGGTTGTACAATGACAATAAAGGTATTATTATTATTATTATTAGAGCCTCCTGTTCTCACAGTGGCCAACCAGTTGCACCCATGGGAAAACCGTAAGCAGGACAGGGCCTTCTCGGTGGTGGCTGCTGCCAGACCACTTCCCTAGAGAAGCCCGACTGGCTGCCTGCTTGCTGTCCCTCTGCTCTGTTCCACCGGCTTTTAGAAAGGCACTGCTTTGAATGGAAAAGCTCGCACGGGGAGGTTTCTATTGCTGGGATCTTCCTGCTCTCCTATTTCTTGCCTCTCAATTCCACCCGTTTCACCGCTTCTCAACTCTTGCTTCCTCGCCCCGGTGCTTTGAGCGGTTCCCATTTGAGCTGTAAGCCGTCTGGAGCCTCTGCCCAGGCGGCGTCTAACTGAGGCTTTTGAATTATGGTGCTGGAGGAGACTCTTGAGAGTCCCATGGACTGCAAGAAGATCAAACCTCTCCATTCTGAAGGAAATCAGCCCTGAGTGCTCACTAGAAGGACAGATCATGAAGCTGAGGCTCCCAGACTTTGGCCACCTCACGAGAAGATAAGACTCCCTGGAAAAGACCCTGATGTTGGGAAAGATGGAGGGCACAAGGAGAAGGGGACGGCAGAGGATGAGATGGTTGGACAGTGTTCTCGAAGCCACCAACATGAGTCTGACCAAACTGCGGGAAGCAGTGGAAGACAGGAGTGCCTGGCGTGCTCTGGTCCAGGGGGTCACGAAGAGTGAACAGGACTAAACATAGATAGATAGATAGATAGATAGATAGATGGATGGATGGATAGGCAGTGGAAGACAGGAGTGCCTGGCGTGCTCTGGTCCAGGGGGTCACGAAGAGTGAACAGGACTAAACATAGATAGATAGATAGATAGATAGATAGATAGATAGATAGATGGATGGATGGATAGGCAGTGGAAGACAGGAGTGCCTGGCGTGCTCTGGTCCAGGGGGTCACGAAGAGTGAACAGGACTAAACATAGATAGATAGATAGATAGATAGATGGATGGATGGATAGGCAGTGGAAGACAGGAGTGCCTGGCGTGCTCTGGTCCAGGGGGTCACGAAGAGTGAACAGGACTAAACATAGATAGATAGATAGATAGATAGATAGATAGATGGATGGATGGATAGGCAGTGGAAGACAGGAGTGCCTGGCGTGCTCTGGTCCAGGGGGTGACGGAGAGTCGGACACGACTAAACAACAACTCCTCCACGCAGCCGAGGCGCCCGAATGCCGGGGGGGGGGGAGTCCCGTCTTGCCCGCCCAGTACCTGCCCAGGATCTCGATGTAGACCAGCGCCGGCGCCGTCCGCTCCACCACGTCGGCGATGAAGTTGTAGGTGGCGCGCGGGGAGCCCGGCGCGGGCGAGGGCGGCGGCGAGGGCACGGCGGCGTGCAGCGGAGGGAGGCCCGGCCAAAGGCAGCCCCGCCGGGCCCCGCCGCCCTCGCTCCGCCCTCGCAACAGCCACCAGCCCCCCGCCAGCGCCCCCGCCCCCGCCGCCCAGCGCCACCCGCTCCCGCGCCGAGGAGGACGTCTCTGGCCCTCGCCGCCGCCGCCGCCGCCGCCCAGCCCTCGCCCCGCCGCCCAGGCGCCGCAGAACCCGCTCCGCAGCCCCGCCGCCGCCCAGCGCCGCGCAACCCCAGACGCCGCCATGCTTCTCGGGGCCGCCCGCCTGCCTCGCGAGGCACGCCGGGAAACGTAGTCCGGGGGGGCGGCGACGGAAGGGGCGTGGAGGGCGCAGTGACGCGCTTCCGCTCGGAGCGGGCGCGACCAAGATGGCAGCTGCGGCCCGTCAGGCCCAGGCCGTGGCCCGCTGAGCGGCGCCTCTGGGACCCCGCGGGCAGCATGGACGCCTCCGCCTCCGCCGCCGCCCCCGTGGCGCCCGACCGGCTCTTCGACGCGCACCGGTGAGGGGGGCGCTTCCCGGAGGGGAGGGCGGCGGCGGGGCCGGGTCTCTCCTCCTGCTGCTCACCCGGCGCTCCTCCTTCTCCCCTCAGGCTCCCCGGCGAGGGTCCGCGGGTGCTGCTGGCGCTGCTCCTCTACGCGCCCGTGGGCCTGGCGCTGCTGCTGCTGCGCCTCTTCATCGGCCTGCACGTCTTCCTGGTCAGCTGCGCGCTCCCGGACAGCGCCCCCCGCAGGTGGGTGGGTGGGGGAGGAGGAGGAGAGGGCGGGGGGAGGGAGCCCGGGACCCCCCTTGGCCCCGCCCCCGCTCACCCCTCCCCTCCCCCCCGCAGGTTCATCGTGCGCGTGATGTGCTCGGTGCTGGGCGTCCTGGTGCGGCAGGGCGACCCCCGGCAGCGCAGCCTCCGCGCGCGCGTCTTCATCGCCAACCACGTCACCCACTTCGACCACAACGTCCTCAACCTGCTCACGTCCTGCAACGCGGTGAGCGGGGAGACGGGGGTTAAAAAGGGGGGAGGAGACTGTCAAGGGGCCCGGCAGCAAAGCCCCTTCCGGGCTGGGGAGCGCAGTGCCAGGCGCCCCTCTTGGCACGCTTCTCCCGGAGGAAAGCCGCCTTCTGGGATGGGCATAGGCATCGGTCTGGCATGGTCAGCCGCCTCCGGGCCTCACGCAATTTCTCCTCTTGCTTCCAAGAGATGCAGGTCTTGTTAGCACAGCGTTTGCAAGGTAAGAAGCACCCGCTGGATCAGGCCCGTGGCCCACCTAGTCCTGCATGCTGTTCTCCCGGGGGCCCACCAGATGCCCCTTATAGGAAACCCACCAGCAGGATTTCGGCACAAGAGCCCTCGCCCCTCCTCTGGTTTCCGGCATCCAGAAGTGTTATTGCATCAGACTGCGAAAGCAGAGCAGAGCCATTGTGGTTAGCACAATGCATTTGTCTCATTCTCTTTAGAAACCATCCAAGTTGGTAGCCATCACTGGCTCCTGTTGGAGGGAGTTCCATAGTTTACCTATGCACTGTGTGAAGAACAACTTTATTTTATTCGGCCTAATTTTTCCAACTCTCAGCCTTGAATGTCCACCTTTGGGAGTGGAATGGGGGATTATTGGGTTGTCTTTGTTTTTGTTTTTATTGTGTATTTTGTGTTTTTTTATATTGTAATTTTATGTTGTGAACTGCCCTGAGAGCTACAAATATAGGGCAGAAAGCAAATTTAAGAAATCATAATAAATAATGTATACAGTTTCATGCAGCACATAATTTAAACAATAGATTTAGTTCCCACAAGAGTTTGTGATGGCCACCAACTTGGATGGCTTTAAAAGTGGATGAGACAGATTCACAGCAGAGGAGGGGGCTCTAGCCCTGATGGCTGCCCCCTGCCTCTGGGGCAGAAGGCAGCACATGTCCTTGAATGCTCATGTCCTTGTGTCTTCTTTGTGGTCCCTGGGGGCTGGCTTCCCCAGGGCTGCGGTTGCCCCATCCCCACCAGTGGAGAGCCATGGGCTGCCACCTGTCCCATGCAGGCCCTGACGAATTCTCTTCCCAACAGCCCGTGCTGAACGGCACCTCCGGCTTCATCTGCTGGTCCCGGGGCTTCCTGGAGGTGGGGGGTGCAGAGAGCCGAGCCGAGCTGCTGGAGTCCCTGAAGGCCTACTCCTCCCAGGGGGGCAACCCGCCCCTGCTGCTCTTCCCCGAGGAGACGACCACCAACGGCCGCGTGGGCCTCCTGCGCTTCAGGTGGGCAGAGCCTCTGGCCTGGTGCCAGGCATCTGAGAAAATCCCCCAGGATCAGGCCAAGGGCCATCCAGCCCACGATCTGGTTCTCATATTGGCCGACCAGGTGCCACGGGGGCAAGCCAGCAAACAGCAGGGTGGGGGGAGTCTCCTGCTGAGCATTGCCCCACTGACTGCACCCTTCCCTCTCCAGCTCATGGCCGTTCTCCATCTTGGACAGCGTCCAGCCAGTGGCTCTGCAAGTCCAGAGGCCTTTTGTCACTGTGGTGAGTGGGGACGACGACAGGGGGCTGTCTGTTTGCTGCTGTAAAGCAGAACCGTCAGGCACATCCCCCCAGCAATGGGTGTTTGTGATGGGTGCTTTCTCCCCCATCCCAAGGGTCAGGGCTTGCACTTGCAGCCCCCCTTCCCCCTGTCCTCCTCTTGGCTGTTTACTGTTTTCTCTCCCCCCCCCCAAAGAGTGTGGCTGACGCCTCCTGGGTGACGGAGCTGCTCTGGACTTTCTTTGTGCCCTTCACTGTTTATCAAGTAAGGTACTAAAAGTCTCTGCTACTTCTTTGCATGGGGGAGATGGGGGGGGCCTGGACGGAAGGAGAGGATAGAGGCTCTCAGAGAGGAAGGGAAGGAAGCCTCTCTGCCCTTGAGCCCCCTCTCTCTGCCTTTACCAAAGGGGGAAGTTTGGTCCTCGTTTTGGGGAAGGGGGAGGCAGGTCACCTGGGTAGCCTGGGGCTCGTCCTCCCCTCTTCCCTTCCTTCCTCCCCAGGTGGCTTCCACCCATCGGCAGACTAGTTGAAGAAACCCGCGAGGAGTTTGCGCTGCGGGTTCAGGAGGTAGGAGCAGAGGCCTTGGGGGCTTGGGGTGTGCGGCATGAAAGACTGATTGGCCCGGCCGTGGCCTTGCACGTTCCTCCGCGGTGGTGTGGGAGGGGGCGTAACGCCTGTGCTGAGGTGCTGCCTCTGTCTGCTCAGGCTGTGTCAGAGCCTGGGTTGGGGAGCTTCCCAGCCTGAGCCCTGGCCTGCGTCTCTCCTCCCTGCAGCTCCTGGCCCTGGAGCTGGGTGTGGTGTCAACTCGACTCACTGCTGCTGACAAAGCCGAGCACCTGAAGCGATTGCGCCACAGCCCCTCAGCCCCCTACAGCCCCCCAGGTGAGTGCGGTGGAAGCAGTTTGTCTCCCCTGCCTCCATAGGCCTGCTTGCTGGCAGAGCTCCAAGCCCTGGGTGGCTCCTGCCTGGGCTCTGCCTGCTCCCAGCTCTCTCCTGGTGGGTGGTGAGGGTCTTGCCCACTGGGCTTAGCAGTGGCTGGCAGGGGGGGATGGAGGATCCAGGCCACCACGGGGGCTGTGTGTCAGGCCTTTTTGCCTCAGACGCCCCCTTTCCCCTTGTCTTCCTTCCTCTCAGCTCCAAGCCAGCCTTCGGGGGCCCAGGACCGAGCTTTTCCCAGTGTCACCTCCGCAGAGGATGTCCGCTGGAGTGGCATGGCCCAGCGTGTCAAAGAAGTCTTGCCCCACGTGCCCCTGGCAGTCATCCGCAAGGATCTAGGTGTGTGGTGGTGGTGGTGGGGAGCATTTGGGTAAGAGCTTGAGGGGGGATTCTCATACCCAGGAGGGTTGGGGAGGGCAGCTTCCCCCCACTAGAAACACAGAATTGTAGGGCTGGAAGGGCCCTAGTCCCAACTGAAGCGCCCCTGAGAGAGGACCACCCAGCCTGTGGTCAGTTCTAAGTCTGGCCTCCTTCTCTCTCTTCCAGCTCGGACGAACTGTGTGGATGCGACCATTGCCAATATCCTGGAGGGGCGGGTTCCCTTCATCCCCAGCGAGGCGGAGGCAGAGGATTCCTCGGCTGCCCCGTCCGTCTCTGGTGCTCACTACCTCGCCTCTGCTCCCCTGACCACGGTATCCAACACCCCCCACCCCAAGGAGGAGGGAGGGAGCAGGCGCTGGGGGGGCCCGTGGGGGGGGCTGAAGAGGTGCTGGGGCTTCTCAAGGCTGAGCTCCTGCCCCTTCCTCCTCCCTCTCTCTGCAGGCCCCCATGAAGCTCTTTGCCCGGTCCCCAGAGGCAAGGCACGTCTCCCTCCAGGAGCGGAAGCGGGTGCTGTACGACTATGCCAGGAGGTGAGGCCGGGACCCTTTTCCTGCCGCGGAGGGAGCAAAGGGTGGACCCCCCCCTGGCAGTCTCTCTCTGACACCCCCCATAAGCTCTGCGCCGCCATGTGCTGATGAGAGGCTCCTCTTGCCTTCACAGGAGATTCATGGAGAAGCATGGGATGGCGCAGAAGGAGGGGAGCCACTGACCAGCTGGTGTTTTTCTTGAGGACTGCTGGCTTGATCAACTCTGGATCTTTGTGGAGGGTTGCTGCGGACACTGCTGCCCCGCTGGACCCATGTGGGGTTGGCAGTGTGGCTGCGGCTGCCCTTGAGCGGTGTGCGCCCACCCCGCCTGACGTCTCCGCAGGGCAAGAGGGAGGCTCCCAGCCCCCACCCCACCCGCTGCAAGGCCCGGACTCCACATCGCCCTGCCGCACAGCCGGGGCCACCAACGGCCTGCCTCAAGAGTGCGGGTGGGAGGGGGCAAGCTTTCACTATCAAAATAAACGTTACTCTAATTCTCATCCTCTCGGACGCGCCTTCCTTCGCTGCTGTTGACTCCTGCTTGAGAGGCAGCAGAAGCCCTGCCAAGGGAGACGCAATGGGTCCTTGTTCCGCCACCGCAGCTGCTGCTGGGACAGGCCAGGGGTGGCCAGGCTGCCTTGCCTCTTGGAGTGTGCTGTCTGGCTCTGCCCTCTGTGCCCTGGCTCCGGAGGGGGTGGGCCTCTGAGTCAGTCAGCTGGCGGGCTGAGCTGGTCTTGCATTTGGGGACAGCTGTCACCTGCCTCCAGCCAGGGTCCTCCTGTCCTGACCCAGCCTGAGCCACACAAAGTTCCATTCCAAGTGCTTTTCAGTGGCTGGTTTTTGTGTCCTCGCCGTCTTGAGTCTCTGGTTTCTGTTTCTGTGTGGTGAGAGTCTGCTTTAGCTTTGCACACTTCACAGTGAAGGGGCTGCTGGATAGTGGGGTTGGGGGTGATAGTGGTGTTGGGCGTGATTCTTGTATTGTGAGGGGTGGACTAGATGACCCATGGGCTTCCTTCCAATGCCTGGCGGCCTTTTCTAGCCCCCCCCCCCCCCAGTGTGTTGTCCCCTTAGCGGAATGGCTGCTTCTTTCCTTTGGTCTCCTTGGTGTGGCAGCCTTGCCCCAAAATCCAGGCACAGCCAGAATGCATAGCTCTGCCCTGAGCAGGTGCCCCAAAGCTCCTTGGAAACAAAAGGGGGGGGGCACCTTTGGATCCTTGAGCGAGGGCTGTGTGGGCCAGCCCTTCTGCTCCCCCAAGAAAAGAAAGCCCAGCCACCTGCCTGCTAGTTTCCCTGAGAGGGGGATCCAGTAGAATCAATCTGAGCCTTGAAAATCACATAGGAGTTGAAAGGGGGGGGGGTGTCACTCTGTCCAATTGGCTGACTGTACTTTAGACAAAGGGAACCTTCCTGGCCACCTGGGGAGGGTGGCAGTTCCTGGGGGGAACCGAGTTCCAGGGGGAAGTCTTAGGCGACCCTGAGGGGGCATGGGGGGGTCTCCCCACACTTGCCAGAATCCAGCGGTGTGGCAGGAGGAACTCGTATCCCTGGTGCCTGTATTCTGGGCATCCTTGAGCAGCTCCTTGTCGTTATCCTTTCGATGAGCGCTACCTGCAAGGGTAGATGTCCCTTTGGAGGGGTCTCCTCCCAGTTCGCTGAATCAGTGGGGCAGCCTAAATTGTTCAGGTTTCCCCCGCCCCGCAGTCCTGGGCAGATGAAGCTGCGAGGAGGAGAGGGGCGAGGAAGGCTGCCCGGGAGACGGGGGCGCGCGGCGCGCTCCGGAGGATGCTGGGCGGGCGGGGGGGCGGGCAGCTGCTCCCCGTCCTTGGATCCCTTCTCCGCTCGCGGGGTCGGCCCAGGTCAGCCGCCTCCTCCCGGGCGGGAGATGCGTGCAGCTCGGCATGTCTGGCTGCGCCCCTCCCGGCCGCGCGTTCATTCATGGAGCACGTAGCCGGCTACTCTTAAAGGGGCAACAGGAGGGGGTCCGGAGTTGCCTTCCTTGGCTTCGGCGGCGCCCCGCTCTTTGAAATAGCAGCGGGCAGCGCGGGGCGAAAGAAATAGAGCAGGACTAGGACTTCTCTTGATGCAGCCTAGAATAGCTTTGGCCTTTTTTGCTGCTGCGTCACACTGAGGACTCAAGTTGAGATCCTGCTAGTAAGCCAGGGGTCCCCCGTCCTCAGGGCCGGATTGAGGTTTGATGGGGCAATTTCTATGTCCAGCTGTCCTTTGTCAACAACAAATTGTCGCTGTTTTTTGTGTTGAATACAGTATGCTATATGGCAATTTTATATGGTAATTTTGGGGGCCCCCAAGAGAGTGGGGCCCTAAGCTATAGCTTGTTTATCTTATACGTAATTCCGGCATTGCCCGTCCTATATTTGTGCACCTGGTTCTTCCTGCCTAAGTGCAGAACCTGGCATTTGTCCCCATTGAAATTCATTTTCTGAGCTTGTGCCCAGTTCTCCAATCTGTCACGGTCATTTTGAATTCTGATTCCAACTCCACGGTGTGATGTTCAGAAAGCCTTCCCCTTAGAATCCTAGAATTGTAGAGATGGAAGGCACCCCAAGGGTCATCTAGTCCAACCCCTGGCAATGCAGGCATCACTGCAGAAGCATCCCTTCTACGAGGGAGAGACTCCGCTACCTTCCGAGGAAGAACGGGCTTTCCTGTCGAGAGAAAGAATTTCGTTCCTTGTCCTTTGAATCCAATGGTTCGGGTTCTCCCTTCCGGAGCAGCTGGAAACGAGCCGGCTCCGTCTTCCATAGGGCAGCCCTTCCGATATTGGCACATGGGGCGATGCCACTTCCCCTGTCCCTTGCCGGTTGGGGTCCCCACCCCTCCGAGGAGCAGACTGGCGTCGCCCTTTTAAGGCGCGAGGGTGCCCGGCGCTTCTGTTTACAGAAGGCAGCCGGCTGGGCGTCACGTGGCCTCCAGCTGGCCGGCTGGCTAATGGGACGGGCACCTGCCTGGCACCGGGAGGGAGCCCCAGGCAGCGGAGCGATGGAGGCGCCCCGGGAAGACGTCCTGCAGAGTGAGTGGCGCTGGGCGGGCGGAGGGGAGGGGAGGGGAAGCGCGCTCCCGCGCCGGGTCCCTTGCAGGACCAAATTGGGGTAGGGGCTCTGGGGACCCCCCCCCCAGCAGCTGCAGCCAGCATCCCCCAGGCGGGGAGGGGACCAATTCGGTGCATCTAACTGCCCCTTCCTCCCTGCCTGCCCGCTTCCTAGGCTCCTGGGTGGAGGTGCCCCCACTTGGCCAGGAGGAGCCCCCCACGCCGGCCTGTGCGCCCCACCGCGACATGGAACAGATCCTGCTGGAAGCGCAGCTGGAGGTGGAGTCGCCGCGGGCCGAGGGGTAGGTGGCCGTAGGCAGCGGGGTCGGCGGAACTCCTTGCAACTGGCTGTGAGCGAAAGGGAGGCTCTGCGGTGGACACGCGGGCGGCGGCTGCTAGTTCCGAAGGGCCGGGAAGCGACGACACCGGGGGGCGGCGGGAGACCAAGCTTGGACTGCCGGGTCTCGGGTGAGGGGACGGCAGATCAGGCCCTCGGAGCCAGACAGGCGCTACTGGGCATCCCTGGCTCTTCGCCCCATCCTTAACCCCTGCGTACCCAGGGGGCGGGCCACTGCCTGGTCTGGGGGAGGACAGCTGTTCCTTCCAAATGCTCCCAAAGTCCTCCCGTGAGCCTGACTCGACTCTTTCCCCCCCCCCCCAGGCTATGGGGCTGCACTGTGGGGCTCCTTTGGCTTTCACTGGAGTTGGCATAACTGCGCTCCTAAGCAAATTCCGGTCAGCTCCTTTTAATGCTAATTATTGCACAGATGTTCCCTCCGTACTTGCGGTTCTGTTCCGTTCCCTTGTTGGGATGCTCTGAAACGTCAAAGTTTGAACCAAATCGCCTCTCTTGGGATTTGTATTTCTGAACTTGTCATTGTGAAATTGGAAAGTTTGGCTGATTTTCTTTGGGCTCCACCTTGCCACATGAACGTGAGGATGTGAACCCCACATCCTGCCATTATAAATGTACCAGAGCTGGAAGAATCACAGAATCAGAGAATTGTAGAGTTAGAAGGGACCTCCAAGGCCCATCTAGTCCAACCCCCTGAAATGCAGGAATCTCAACAACATGACAGATGGCCGGCCAGCCTCTGCTTTGAAATCTCCAAGGAAGGAGATTCCACCACCTCCCTAGAGAGTCTGCTCCACTGTCCAACAGCTCAGAAAGTTCTTCCTGGTGTTCAGTCAGAAGGAGCCTTTGCTGTGTGGGCTCTGGTTTCTACAGCTGCTTCCCCAGAAAGACCGGCCACCAGACATCTTCCAGGGACTGCCACAGTCATGACACACAAACCCCCCTGCAAGGATGACCTGGGCTTCTTCTGTGTGGTGACAACTCAGGGTCCTTCTCCTGTCCTTCTCTCTATTGGCCAGCCACTTCACCTGCCCAGGAGGACAGGAGGCACCTGCCTTCTGAAGGGCTCACCTGAGCATCCTCACAGGCTGTGGACAGGTCTTGCCTGGTAGAGATTTAGGTCCAGTGAGGGCGTCACCCTCTAAAGGGCTTCACAGCAGCTTCTGAGCATGCTCACAAACAGCATGGCAGCGAAATCTCTCTTGTGCATGAACACACACACAGCGAGAGCAATTTCTCACCAGCAGATTCCATTTCTTGTGTTTCCAGCTCCTTCCTTGCACTGAAGGCGCCTGGTGTGGAGGACCTGAGCCCAGGGCAGGTGAGTGTCAACGCTGAGGTGTGCAAAGGACGCACCTGGGCCATGGGCTTGTGGTCTTGTAGCCTCAGATTGAGAAGGCACCAACCAAAATGGGGTCCTGAAAGGTTTGATCTCAGGGGTCATTGTGGTGACCGACCCATGAAGCACCTCGAGTTCCGTAGAAAGGTGTGTTCACACCCACCCACAAGACATTCCCAGATGGTTGCCCAGGTGATATGTCCCCCTCCACCCTTAAAAAAATATTATGGGATGCTGCACTTTCTCTTTGCAGAGGGAAGACGCTGAAGGGTCTGTCCAGCTGGGGACCCTGCCCTGGTCGTGGCCCAGCCCCCCTGAGCACCAAAAGTAAGGATGGCTCTTCACTGCCTTGCCCTGGGGGTCCTGGCTTCAGGCAGCCCACCCCCTGCAAGACTCTCACCCCACTGCCTGCTCCACTTTGGACTCTGTCTGTCTGTCTCTCTGCAGGGAGCTGGCCTGCCTGCCCCCTGCGTGTGCCCCCCTGCTCAGCCCAGTTCTACACAGGAGGAGGGGGTTGCGGGACCCCCAGCTGCTGCTTCTGGTCATCCCCTCTCTGCTGCTCAGCCACGTCTTGGCCTTGGGCCTTGGGTGAGTTGGGGGGGGGGGAAGGCAACGAACCAGGCACAGTTAGCGCCTCCAAACCTCTTGCCTGGACTCCTCTCTCACACACAGCAGTGGCCCATCAGCTGAGCTCTGGTTCCCCACAGGCACCTGGCTGGCCACTGCAGAAGCAGATGCTGGATTAGATGGGTCTCCTCTGGCCTGATCCAGCAGCCTCTTCTCATGTTCTTCTACTGCTCAGAGCCTTCTGTTGTGGATGCCCTTGCCTCTCCCACTTGCCTGGAGGAGGGTAGCAAGAGAGGGGGCTGCTGGCCTTGCCTCTCCTGACCAAGCCCCTCACTCACTGCCCTTTTCCTCTCCTCTCTCCAGCATTTGTATCGGGAAGCGTCTGGCTGCCTCCCCAGCAAGCAGCCTGTAAGAAGCAGAGAGGGGCCTCCTGGGACACCCACCCCCATCCCAGCTCCCCACCGAACTGTTGCACGGCCCCGCCTTGCCCAAGACGACCTGAGAAGTGGTGCAGAGCCCAGCATCAAACCTGATACCCCCACCCCCACCTCTTTCCGTGTACACAACCTTCCTTGCCTCCGCTGTGGGGCCGAGCCCTCATAAAGAGTGTCTGCGGACTTAGCCCCAAAGCCCCCTCTCCACTTTCCCTGTTGTGGGGTGACTGCTGCAGTGGGGCAGAGGGGATTGGGTAGCCGGGCTCCAGCAGCAGCAGCAGCTCCCTTCCTTCTCCTGTGGGCCCTGCTAGCTGCTGGGAGTTAGAGCCTGGTTACATCTGGAAGGCCACATCTGGAGGTGGCGCTACCCCCCCCCTTGCCAATCCAAGGAGCTTCAGAAAGACAATCTGCATCAAAGCATGGCAGTTGATCTACTGGAAAATGCCATTGCTTCATTCGAAATAAATCCTGTTTTTCAAAATCCTAAAAAAGTCTACCAGGCATTTATTTTTAATGTACTGGGGGAGAGTAGCTGTGCTTTGGGTGTGGAGTGAGGGGCACCATGCCCTGGCAATGCCCTGGGGGAAGAAGCCCCCTCAAATGTTATTGGGGGAGCCAAAGGGACCTCAGGCCCTAGGAATTGACTCCTATGTACCTGTAGAAGCGTGCGCTGCCTCGGATTGAGGCCTCCTCCGTCACTGGGGGGGAGCACCCCATGTCGCTGGGGGAGAAGGCGCCCTGTATGTTGCGGGGGGGGGGAGCTACTGCTCTCAGCCTGGCTGGGGGCGCCTCTCTTTTCTCCAGTCCCTGGCCGGACCCCTCACTGCTCTTATTTTTGTCTATTTAGTTTTCAAAAGTTTACATACTGTAACATCTAATTTATTCAGTGTTTGTTTTCTGGAGCGACGCATACCCCTAAACATTTTGTGAATCTTTGTACTTTTGTCCATTTACTGTATTTATTTTCCCTGATTTGAACTATAAAATGGTGATTTTCTTGAGTCAAAATGAAAGTACCCCTCAACATTTATTTATTTTTTAGAAAAAAGCTATCCATTGACTTCCCATCCCCCCTCCATGATGTTCTATATTTATCCTTTAACTTTTAACACTCCATATGGAGCCCACACTTCTCCTCGCCACCAGCAGAGGGTGCTGCAGACCAGCATTTGGCCTTCTCCTGGAGCCTCTATGCTGGTCTGCAAACCAAGGTTTCCTAGTCCTGACCTTGTTGCACAAGGCAAAACCGAGGGAAGGTTCCACTTCCACTATTGTGAGCTCAGCATAGCCCACTCTGACTGGCAGCGCCTCCCGTCCAGGGTCTTGCTACTAGAGCTGCTTATCTGGACATGCATCCATGGAAGCTGAAATCATAGCCAGAGATTTGGAACAGGCAGGAGAACGGACTTCACACAGCCCCTCGATAGACCTGTGGAACTCACTGCCACAAGAGGGAAAAGCCCGCTTGGATGGCTTTAAACGAGGGTTGTGGAAAAGAAGGCTAGTAATGTTCACTAGCTACAATGGTCATTTCCTGCTTCCGGAATCAGAGGCAGCGGGTCTCTCAATACCAGTTGCAGGGAATCACAAGGAATCAAGCGTTTGGCTCTTGAGCTTTGGTTCTGCTCATGGGCTCATCCAGCAGGCTCTTCCTGATTACTGGGGGCCCCCACCTCTGGGACCGCAGGGGCTGACAGCCTCCCTGCCAAGCAGCTCAGTCTCTTCCTCAGTGGATCCCTCCATGGGGAGCAAAGGGGGCAGGCAGGACACAAGCTCCCTTGGCTGCTGCTGCTGTGGGAGCCCCTGTCTGGGAAAGGGACAGGCCCTTGAGATGCCCATCCGGGATTCAAAGTCAGAGGTGAGGAGCCCACTTGGGCCTCGTTCAAGCCAAGAGCTCCAGCAGCCTCACTCGGTTGTGCAAGGAAGTAGTTGGAGGCTTGTGGTCACCCTGAGGGCCTTGCGGATGCAGAAAGGGACCCACCCCTGATCAAGACTGGCCATGGCAGGTTAGGGCAAAGGGGTTGCCCCCTCCCCTTTAGTTCCTCGGGGTCGCCAGAAAGTGTCTCCTCACCCAGTCACTTGCCTCTGGCCCACAGAAGGTCTTGATCCTCTGGCCAATCAACTTCAGAGGGCGACGTGACCCCATATTTTTCTAGCAGATGAAACAGAAGCAGAGGAATCTCCCCACCCCAGCTATGATTTTAAAAATTGCTGGTTAGATTCCCATGTGGGTCTTTGTTTTTACACACTTTGCATCAGTTGTGGCCAAAATATTTCAGTGCTTGAAACAATAAACCCAAATGCGGGGGTTGCTTCCCCAACAGTCAGTATCTTATAATAAAGATCACTGGTTGAGCTTTACTGGTGCCCCAATTTGGGTCCTGCACTGGCCCCTCCCTCTGCCAGGTGACTAGGAACAGCGGCATAGCTAGCCACTCGGGTGCCTGGGAGGGTGCACGCGCCCTGCAGCCGGGGGCAGAGCGAGCCAAGGCAGCGCACGCTGCGTGAACCCTCTTCGCAGCCTCCCTCTCAGCTGTAGGGCGGCTGAGGCAGACGCAAGCCCTCGAAAAAGCAGCGTGGAGCTTGCCCCCAGTCCGCCTGCAGCCTCCCCCTCAGGAGAGACGCGTGGCTCAGGTATGCGGCAGGCCCCGCAGTGTGGCACCCAGTGCCCCCCGCCTCACCCAGCTACGCCTCTGGATTAGGCAGCTTCATGGAGGACAGGGCTGTCGAAGGCCATGAAGGCTGTGCTCTGGAAATCACTCGAGGGGAGAGCACTCCTGCAGTGGCGTAGGAAGGGGCGTGCGGTGGGGGCGGGAGTTATTTTTTGTCACCCCCCTCAGTGATGACACCTGGGGCGAACCGCACCCCCTGCACCCCCCCTTCCTATGCCACAGACTAGGAAGTTACCTTGCTGCTAGGGGTGGGGATGGGCGTGTCCTGATTCTGGGATAAAGCAGTCTCCCCCCCACCCTTCCCTGAAGAAAGACTCTGAAGGAGCAGAGGCGCCTCACAGGAGTTTATTGAGACCTCCTTGGATACAGTGTGTGTCTTACCTTCCCTCCGCCCATCCTTTCATTGGGGGTGGGGGGCTCTGCAAGTTAAACTGGACAGACTCGAACAATAAAAAGGCTGGTGCAATCCCTCCACGCTGCAGCTCTGTGGCAGGTGGACTGGTGTTGACTGATGGGGGGGAGGCAGGCCCCCCATGGCTCCTTTTCCTCTCCTTGGGGTGGGAGACCCCCGGACCCTTCTGGGCACAGCACCATCACAGGAACCAGAAACACTTTCGCCGGGACTTCTTGGGCTCCGCTTTGACCACGGGCAGATTCAGCGTTGGCGACGGCTCCTGGTGGCTCGGCGTGGCAGCTCGCATGGCCCCCGGGGGGCTATGGCTCAGCTCAGGCTCTATGGTGCTCAGCACCTGCTGCAAGCGCCCCTCCTGCTTCCGGAAATCATGTTCCACGCTGTGGGGAGGCGGGGAGCAAGTCAGAGGGTGGCGTCTCCCAAGGAACCCCACTCAGCCAACGCTAGTGATTGGGGTCAGAGATGGGCGTCTGGCTGGGCTGAGCTGCCCCCATCCCTCCTGGGGGGCCGTGGGAGCTGGTGCAGGGGAGGCAGCTCAGCTGGCAGGAGCCTGGGGGGCCACCAATGGGAGCCTGCCTGCCTCCGCCGACCCTGGCATGTCTCACCCGTTGCCGCAGCGGCAGAGACAGACCCGTCAATCCCAATTAGCGCAGAGGCCTTGTGTGAGCCACACAGGCAGGAGGCCAGAAGGAGCCGGCGGGCAGGCAGGGTGGCGGGGAGAGGAAGAGGGCCCAGTCCTGCCAGGGAGGCTCTGCACAGCCAGCCAGCATCCCCCCCCCCAAAAAAAACAGCCTCCGAAGGTCAATGGAAACGTAGGGCAGGAACCCAGAGAAAAGCCTCCAAGGAGCAGAGGCTGCCGGTCTCTCCTTCCTTGGAGGTTTTTAAGCAGAGGTCGGGAGGCAGTCTGCCAGGGATGCTTGCGGGGGGCTGGTCTAGAGACCCTTGGGGGTCCCTTCCAACTCTACAAGTCTAGGATTCTTTGGTCTGCGCAAGATGTCTTCCTTGTGCCAAGCAGCCAGGGCGAGAGCCCTCTAGGACTCTGATTCTATGGAGCCCAGCGCAGAGGCGTAGCAAGCCCCGGTGGTACCCGGGGCGGAATTTTTTTTGTCACCCCCCCCCCACTTTAATTTAATTTTTTTTAAAAAAAATTAAAAAGTGTCACCCCCCTCTGATGGTGCCACTTTGTGAGGTGTGGGGGTTTTGTGTGTGTGTGTCTACTATCTCTCTTTTTCAATAAAATTAAAATAAATAAAAAATAAAAAAAAATAAAAAACTGTCACCCCCCTCTGATGGCGCCACTTTGTGAGGTGGGGGGGGTTGTGTGTGTGTGTGTGTGTGTGTGTGTGTGTATGTATTATCTATTTTTTTCAATGAAGTTAAAATTAAAAAATAAAAATAAAATTTTTTTTACATTTTTTTAAAAGTGTCACCCCCCTCTGGGGTGGAACCCGGGGCACCCCCCCCCGCCCCCCGTTGCTACGCCCCTGACCCAGAGCTCAGCCCACCTCTGCCCCTGCCAAGGGACTGGCAGAGACACCCGCCTCTCCCTGGGCATCACCATCCTGGCTCACAGCCCCCCATGGGGTATTGCCCTCCTCTAACCCCTCCTTAACAAATTGTCCAGTAGCACCTTAGAGACCAACTCAGTTTGTTCTGGGTATAAGCTTCCGTGTGCAGGCACACTTCTTCACTTAGTTGGTCTCTAAGGTGCTACTGGACAATTTCCCCCCCCCCCCGACTGCGTCAGACCAACATGGCTACCTGCCCTCCTTAACACCCACGGAAGCAGGGGGCACCATAGATAGATTGGTGCCCAAGGGTGGGGGGCATGGTGCCCAGGGGTGGGGGGCATCCTGGCCTCCCTCCCCAGCCTCAAGGCAGTCGGAGTCATTGACTGACTCAGCGTCCCAGGACTAAAGCGAGGGGGGCAGGGCCAGAGACGCAGCCTCTTTTCTCGTGCCATGCTGGGGGGGGGGGGGGGCGCTGCCACTGCAGAGACTCTGAGAAACTCCAGCAGGAGGAGACAGGCTGTGGCGGCCTGTCATTCTTCGCAGGCATCCTGCATATCACATCTGCCAGAAACGCTTGCCTCTGCTTCCCTGCCAAGGCTCAAGAACTTGATTGGGGCAGGCAGGCAGCCATGGGAGCCCTTGCCAGCTCCCTTGGGACTCCTCCAGCACCCAAGACCTCTGGCAGCCCCCAGGGCACCCTTAACCCAGCCCACCAGCATCCGGCTGGCCACTGCAAGAACACGATGATGGACTGGGTGGTCCACTGTCTGATCCAGCAGCCAGGCTCTTCTTGTGCCACCCAGCTCTATGAATGTATAGAATCCTAGAGTTGGAAGAGACCCCAAGGGCCATCCAGTCCAACCCCCTACCAAGCAGGAAACACCATCAAAGCATTCTTGACAGGTGGCTGTCAAGCCTCTGCTTAAAGACCTCCAAAGAAGGAGACTCCACCACACTCCTTGGCAGCAAATCCCACTGTCGAACAGCTCTTACTGTCAGGAAGTTCTTCCTAATGTTTAGGTGGAATCTTCTTTCTTGTAGTTTGAATCCATTGCTCCGTGTCCGCTTCTCTGGAGCAGCAGAAAACAACCTTTCTCTCTCCTCTATATGACATCCTTTTATATATTTGAACATGGCTATCATATCACCCCTTAACCTTCTCTTCTCCAGGCTAAACATACCCAGCTCCCTAAGCCGTTCCTCATAAGGCATCGTTTCCAGGCCTTGGACCATTTTGGTTGCCCTCCTCTGGACATGTTCCAGCTTGTCAGTATCCTTCTTGAACTGTGGTGCCCAGAACTGGACACAGTATTCCAGGTGAGATCTGACCAGAGCGGAATACAGTGGTACTATTACTTCCCTTGATCTAGATGCTATACTCCTATTGATGCAGCCCAGAATTGCATTGGCTTTTTGAGCTGCTGCATCACACTGTTGACTCATGTCAAGTTTGTGGTCTACCAAGATTCCTAGATCCTTTTCACTTGTACTGCTCTCAAGCCAGGTGTCACCCATCCTGTATTTGTGCCTTTCATTTTTTTTGCCCAAGTGTAGTACTTTACATTTCTCCCTGTTAAAATTCATCCTGTTTGCCTTGGCCCAGTTCTCTAATCTGTTAAGGTCATTTTGAAGTGTGATCCTGTCCTCTGGGGTATTAGCCACCCCTCCCAATTTGGTGTCATCTGCAAACTTGATCAGGATGCCCTCAAGCCCATCAGAGTCAAGAACACAGAACACATGAAATGTCAGAGTCAAGAACACAGAATCATAGAATTGTAGAGTTGGAGGGGACCTCAGGGGTCATCTAGTCCAACCCCCTGCAAAGCAGGAATCTCAGCTAAAGAATGCAAGACAGGTGGCCATCCAACCAAGGACCATAGTTTGTCTCTAAGCAGGACTTGGGGGCAGCCTCACCATCTGCCCCCGCACCTGGTATTCAGAGGCAGAACGCAGCCAACGGGGCTGGTAGCCATTTGCAGCCATTGGCTCCATGGGTCGGGGCCCTGTGGGGCTGCCCCAGCCTTGCAGTCATTTCCCTGGGATATGGTACAAGCTCATCACAGGCTCTGCAGAGTCTGCTCCTGCCCCATTGCGCCCCATCAAAATCCACTGCCCCTGCAGTGCCAGGGAGCCCCAGACCCAAGCTGGCTGGATCAGGCCCAGGGCTCACCTAGTCCAGCACCCTGTTCTCACAGTGACCAGCCAGATGCTTGTGGGAAACCTGTAAGCAGGATCCGAGCACAAGAGGAGCCCTCCTCCCTCCTGCGGTTTCCAGCATCTGGCCTTCCAAAGCCTTGCCGCCTCCGACTCTTGAGCCATACCTGGCTAGGCCAAAGCAGGGAAGGGCCTCTGGGGCAGGAGCAAGGCGAGAGAAAAATCTGCTGGGCAGGGAGAAAAGTGGGCCTGTCTGAGATCCAGCAGGACCCCGAGACTGGAAAGCAGCCAAAAGACGAAGGAGTTGGGGGGGGGGCTTAGCCTGAAAGTGGGTTGGGGGGGGGAGATGCTGGCCCTTTAGGGAGGGGTGTCCTCTTCACTCCAGGCCACATTCTGAAGCCGGGCCAACTGCACAGACTTCCTCTCTCTCCTGAGCCCCCTTTGCCCTTCCTCAGCAGAAAGCGCAGGATCATCACATCAATAATACTGAATAGGCTTACATTTTATGCTGATGTGAAATGTGAAGGTCTGGGCTGCAGGTGGATTCTGTGGCCGGCAGCCAAGAGCAGAGGCTTGCTTGACAGAGGGGCTGGGGGAAGCCAGGGGGTCTGGTGTGACTGGACCCCCCAAACCCCACCCCACCCCCACTCCGAGGCCCCTCCTACCTGTAGATGATGCAGGCGCAGTCCCGGCACGTCCCGCAGTTGGTGGTGTCCTGCCCTGTCCGGTAGGACTGCCGCCTGAAACAGAGCAGAAGGAGGCAATGAGCAGAAGGCCCAGAAGCCGCCTCCCTGCCTGGTCGCAGGGGCCCCCTTTTGGGTCGGGGGGCCACAAGCAGCAATGGCCAAAGGGCATAACAATAGCAATAGCAATAGCAATAACAATAACTTATTTATACCCCACCCTTCCCAGTCCAAAAACCGGGCTCAGGGCGGCTAACAACAAATACAAAACAATGATTAAAAACAACTTAAAAAACAGCATAAAAAACAATCATCAGTGGGCTCACCAGGGCTAACTGGCCAAGTTAGTCTTGCTAGGCCAGTAGGGAGATCAGGGAAGAATTTTAATGTGGGGACCCAGAAGGGTTTCTTCAGAAAAAAGGGAAGGGGAAAAAGGAATAGGGGATCAGGCTGGATTGAAGGCCACGCGGAATAACTCTGTCTTACAGGCCCTGCGGAAGGAGGTCAGGTCCTGCAGGGCCCTAGTCTCATGGGACAGAGCATTCCACCAGGTCGGAGCCAACACTGAAAAAGCCCTGCCCTTGTGGAGGATAATCTGGCTTCCTTGGGGCCCAGGCATCTGGTCAAACAGCAGGGATCAGGGGAGGGGACGCATCAGGGCTGGCTTTGGGGGCCAGGAGACCCCCCAGGAGGTCTTAGGAAGGGAAGCGCAAGGCAGGCAGGCAGGGAAGGAGTCCCTCAGGCCTCCCAGCACAGAGGCCGCTCCAAGGCAAGGGGGCTGGCCCCACAGGGGCACTGCTTCGGCTTCCAAAGTGAGCAGGCACAGTGCCAGACGATGCCAAGGCTGGCTTGTGGCCTGCAGAACCCACTGCTGCCACCATAAGTACGCTCCATCATTTAAAGCGCAGTCAAACCCCAAAGTCGTGTTTTGCTGGACAGGCAGCCGAGAGCAGCTGAAGCTCACAGCATTTTCCTGTGCGTTTGCTGGAGAGAACTCTGCGAGAGACAGTCCCATGGTGCCCTGGCGGGCAGAGGACACAGCCATGGATATATTCTCCTTGCCTGCCTGGGCACATGCTCTCGTTTGGGTCTCTTCATCCCCAAGCCAGAAATGGGAGAACATCTGCAAAGTCTGAGCTCCAATGCTCAGACACCATTTGAAGCTCAACTGAAGTATGCCTCTCAAATGGGCTCATTTGGGTAGAGCCTGGTGCTGGAAACTAAGGTCACAGGTTCGGTCCCCATATGGGATAGCTGCATATTCCTCCATCGCAGGGTCCTTAGAGGCTCTACAAATTGTGTCTCTGTAACTGAATTACCATTTTAAGCCTGCCTGAATAAAGCTGCTGAGTGAATAGATGTTATTTTTATCTCTTACAAGACTGTTTGTGTGGTTATTGTTTAAAAGGGGGAGAAAAGGGGGAAATAGCAGGAGAATCCACTCTGCCTTAAAACAGCCTAGATTCCTTAAACAGAACGGCTAAAACTAGCCCATCTAAGCCTCTTTTTAAGCCGCAAAAGGGATATCACTCTACAGAACTCACAGATGTGAGGAAGGAGAATATCTAATAAATATAGCCTCTCCTAGCATCTATTCAACATCCCCGGCTTCGAAGGGTCAAGGTGGCTCTAGGCCTGGGCGGGGGGCTCCTTGGGCAACCCAGAACCTCCCCCCAAGACCCGCCTCACCCATCGCGCTGGGCCTCCTTCTTCTCCAGATCCTGAATGACATCGAGTAGCACCTGGATGGTTCGTTGGCTGGTCTCCAGCACCCCCTCGAGGGACTGCAGCTGGGAGTGGATGTCACCCACCCGCCCGGGGAAATCCTGAGATGCAGGTAGGGGCTCCCCCTCTGCGGCAGCGGGACACGGCGGCCCTTGAGCCACAGACACCAGCTGCAGAAGGTGGTCCTGGATGCAGGGTCTGGCGGAGAGGCAGGTCTCAGGGGGGCAGCTGCGACCGGAGGAGGGCAGAAGGGGGTCCGGAGGCTTCTGGGAAGGCGTGGGGGCTGTGGGGTGGGCCTGAGTGGTGCTGAGGCTCCCTGGGGAGGCCGCAGGCGCTGCTGGTTTTCCTGACTTTGGGGGCCCTGCTATGGGAAGCAGGAAGGCAGGGGTGGGGTCTTCGGTGGGGGGGCCCTGAGCAAGGGGGCTGGGGGAAGGGATGCCCCTCTGGGGGGCACAGGGAGGGGCTCTCGAGGCCTGCTCAGAGGGAATCTGACAGAGAGGGGGTGGGCACAGCCAGGGGGTGCCAGAAATGCCGCAGCTGCTTGGGGTGCCAAGGGGCTGCATGGAGGAGGGGGCACAGTGCTTGCGCTGGGAAGAGCAGCTGGCCGAGAGGCATGGGCCCCCCCGTCCTGGGTAGGGGGGGCATGACCCTCGGGGAGGTGGCAGCCCGGGGCACAGGGTGGCAGGAAGTCTGGGGCACTGCTGGGCATAGGGTGAGGCAAGGGAGCAACCAAGGGCAGGAAGGCTGGCGGTGTCCCCCGGGGGCGGATCCTGGTTGCGGCCCACTGCACAGGGCGCCCCCTCCTGGGCGAGGTCGCAGGAGCTCTTGCTGCGGAGGGGCCGCTGCAGGCTGGGTGACGTTTGGCTGGCGGTGCTGATGCCAGTCGCCCCGTGGGGATCCGGCAGGGCGAGCAGCAGGCGGGGCCCGGATTGGGGCCAGCTCCGCCTGGCGCAGTTAGCGGCAGAGGCACGTGGGGTGTGGCTGCCCGGGGGCTCCTCTCCGCCCTCCTCCAGGTCCTTGAAGCGCACCTGCTGGGCACGGTGGCGGCGGCGGCGCTGCAGGCGGTCCTCAGCACCCGGCGAGTCGCGCTTGAGCAGCACGGAGCGGACCCTGGCGGCAGCCTTCTCTGGGCCAGCCTCCGGGGCTGCCTCCTGGCTGGCCATGGCAGCCCCTTTGCCCCACTAGGGGGGCGTCACAGCCTCCTGCCCCACATGACCTCAAGCCGTTCCGCAGAAAGCGTCGATTCGGCTTCCCCCTCCGCCGAGGTGCAAAGCATCTCTCCCGTGGGTGCTGCTGCCTGGGGCTCAGCCTCAGCGACTCCCAAGAAGGCAGCCGGCGCCTCATGGCTGGTGGAGGCCTGGCCTTTGCCCCCCAGCCGGCGGGTACCCCATGGCCTGCTCTCCTCCTCCCCTCCCCCCTCTCTAGGGTCCGTCCCTGGCCACTGAGGGCCTCTCTCTCGGCCGGGAGAAGGGAGAGGGGAGAAGGGAGCCCATCCTGCCCACGGCTACTGCTGCTGCTGCTTCTGCTTCCTGAGGGTCGGTCACTTGTGGGTCCGGCAGGCACAGCGCCAGCCCATAGCCTCCCTGGGCAACGGACCTGCAGAGAGAAGAGAGGAGATGAGTGGCCAGAAACCCATTCCAGTTACCGGTATATTCCACACTACAATGGCTAAAGAAAACAATGCAAAAGGAATACAGGAATAATGAAAACAATAGAAGTGTAGAGCTGCAAGGGACCCTCAAAGGACATCCAGTCCAACCTCCTGCAATGCAATGCAGGAATCCCTGACTTGTCCTATTAACCGGCCTTAACACTATGCAGAGCAGATGGGGAGTCATAAGAAGCAGCCTTGCTAACCCAGGCTCAGATCAAGTGGCCCAGGAGCCAAGGACAGAAGGAGAGCTTGCAGCTGGATGAGGCCACCAAAGTGGAGCCTCCTAGTCCAGCACCCTGTTCTCCCCCTGGCCAACCAGTTGCCCTCAAAGGGAAGCCCACAAGCAGGACCTGAGAGCAACAGCCTTCTCCCACTCTTGTCCTCCACCTTTCTAAGGTAGACTGACGCTATCCATGGAGGCTTCACTTAGGAATCACAAGAACCTAAAGGGAGCTCTGTAGCAGCTGGATCAGGCCACCAAAGGGGCAGACCATTAAGGGCAGCTGTGGGGGGGGGGATTTGCATCAGAGTAGGGCTGAGGGGGAGGGGTTTACCCTTTCCTTGCCATTCACTTTTCTTCTGAAATAACTCCCCAAGTCTGTCACCCACCAATCCCATCCAAGGTCTGGTGAAACAGACATTTGTGGAGGGCGATTGAGGGCTACTAGCCAGGATGCCCCTGCTCTGCCTCCACAGTTGGAATCTGCAATGCTTCTGAACCCCTGAACCCCAGTCGCAGGAGGGGAGCGTTGCCTGCTTGGGGGGTTCCCACAGTTCGGCCCCTGTGGATGCTGGGCTCAAGGAGCCCCTGGCCTGGTCCAGCAGGCTCTTCTGATGTTCTTAAAGCCCCTCCCAAATGCGCCCAGTTTCCCTTCGGAGGCTCCCACAACCCCCTCTGCCACGTGGCTAACCCCTAAAAAAAAAGCCTCTCCCGTCCCTCTGCCACCTCCACTCTCAGGCAGGATCACAAAACACAAAGCGACAAGCTCTGGTCTTTGGTGCTGCTGCTGCTGCTGCCTCTGTTTGAAATGAGAGAGAGAGGGAGGGAGGGAAAGGGGGGGGGGAAGGGGCCCTTCAGCGTAAACAGGCCAGGAACGCCAGCCAGGCAGAAGCCACAGCTAAGAATAGCAGCATGGCCTTCATGGGGAGCAGGAAGAGGAGGAGGAGGAGGAGGAGGACAAGAAGCCCTCAGCACCCTTCCTTCCCAGCGCCTCCAAGAGGCGCATCAGCCTTTGCTGTGCCCCTTCACACCAACCATGGGGTCCATCTCCCAGCCCAGAGGCAGGAGGAGGCCACAGCCCGCTGCTGGAAGACAGAGCATTCCCCGGCTGGCATCCCTTTCACCCCGCGACTCAGTTTCCCAGCTCACCTCCAAGTGGCTGTGCCGGGGGGGGGCACGTTTGGGAATTGGGGGGAGAAAGCAAAAGGTAACCAGCCTGGGAACATTTGACATTGTTGTCGTTCTTCTTAATGGCTCTTGATTTTCTTGCCTGCCCACCACCGTAAGGGCAGAATGACAGAAGGGTCATCCAGACCAGGCCCCCCCCCTTGCAGGAATCACAACTGATTCCATGATTCTGACAGATGGCCAGCCGACCTCTGCTTAAAAACTGACAACAAAGGAAAGGAAGGTTACAGCCATTTAAAAACGCAGTATTAAAAACAGTTTAATATGAATTCCTGTGGGATCTATCTATGTTGGACGGACCTGGGAGAGACTAGGGTTCAAATCCCCACTCAGCCAGGAAGCTTCCTGGGGGCCTTAGGGGTCAGTCAATGCTCCTCTCAGCCTGACCTACCTCACAGGGTTGTTGTGGGGATTAAAGGAGGAGGAAGGGAGAACCAGACACCTGCCCTCCTGAGCTCCTTGTAGAAAAAGGTGGGATGGAAGTTCAATAAAGAAATAAAACCCCAGGTGTCATCGAGGGCAGAGTAAATGGTGCGTCTTCAGCATACAATGGAAACTGTCCCACAGGACTGCCAGGTGCCATGAGAACAGGATGGCAAACTCGATGGGCTGCTGGCCTGATCCAGCAGAGCTCCAAGAAGGCCTAAAGAAGGTGCCAGAAGCCCCCTCCTGCAGCTGACTTGGGGGGTTGGGGACACACCAGAAAGGAGTGAGAAGGAAGGACAGAGGCCTCAGGGTTGCACAGGAGGGACGTCCCAGGCAGGCTCTGCAGCTGCCCCCCCCCCGCCAATGCCTCTTGGCAAGAGGGCCAGGCCAGAAGAGCCCCCTTTCTGCCCAGCTGCAGTGCCTCCCCCCCCCTACTGTGCCATCGCTTCTCCCCAGCAGGAAGGGAGCTGCCAGCTCAGCACAGCCGCCCAGACTTTCTCCCGCACTGCTAACAAGCAAAGTTTCCAACTGCTGAGCGAGCGAATCACTGGCCTTCCTGAGAGCACCCCAGGAGGGGGCAGGAGGAGGAGGAGAAGGGAGCCTGCCTGCCTGCCTGCCTGCTCCCCCCACCCATTTTCCTGCAGCAGAATTGAGGATTCTGGACCACCTGCCACCCAGGCAGACACCTGGGCAATTTCCTTCCTGTTCCTGGAGCTGTGCCCAGACCCAGACCTGACTGGAAGGGCGTCTCATTAGTATTGGCAATGCTGGGTGAGGGGGGGGCATGCGCCTGTGGGCGGTTTACAGTACACCCAATGCCCAGCCGGCTGCCCATGATCACAAGCAGGACCCTTCCCTGAGGGCAGATGTGGGGAAAGAACTGTCTCCTTCCTTGGAGGCTTTCAAGCAGAGTTTGGATGGCCTTCGCTAAGATTCCTGCATTGCAGGGGTTGGACTGGATGACCCCCGGGGTCCCTTCCAACACTATCATGCTATGATTCTGTGAATGTTCTGTAGAACGAGACACCCAGCCTGGAGCAGGCAGCTGGGGGCTGCAGGCACTAAGAGGCAATAGGCAGAAGGACAGAGAGCCAGCAGACACCGGGACCAGGCTCTCCCAGGACGCCTCTGAATGTCAGTCGGAAGAGATCATCCCAAGTGGGGAGAGGGGATCTGCGGCTGCTGCACTCAGGTCCTGCTTGTGGGCATCTGGCTGGCCAATGTGGGAGCAGGAAGCTGGCCAGAATGCGCCACCTTTTGTCTGATCCAGCTAAAGAGCTCTTGGAATATTAGAACTGCAGAGCGAGAAGGGACCCCAAGGGTCATCTAGTCCAACCCCCTGCAATGCAGGAATCTCAGCTAAAGTATCCAGGCCAGGCGCCCATTGGGCCTCTGCTTAAAAACCTCCAAGGAAGGAGGAGGAGACCGTTCCACTGATGTTTAGTTGGAATCTCCTTTCTTGCAACTTGAAGCCACTGGTTTGGGTCTTACCCTCTGGAGGAGCAGAAAGGAAGCTTGATCCCTCTTCCAGGTAACAGCCCTTCAGGTATTTGAAGGCAGCTGCCTTATCTCTTCTCAGTCTCCTCTTTTCCAGGCAAAATATCCCCAGCTCCTTCAACCATTCCTCATCAGGCTTTGTTTCCAGAGGCTTCACCATCTTGGTCACCCTCCTCTGAAGGGCAATTGGCAAAAAGCACCCCCCCCCCTGGACTCGCAGGTAGAAGCCCGGAAACGGAGATCCCAGAAATAATGGGTGCCCAATGGGGCAGGTGGGAGCCGGGCTTCTACCTGCGAGTCCAGGGAAGGAAGGAAGGGGGGCTACTCCACTCCCCCGCAGGGAGCAAAGGCACTCAGGGAAAGTGAGGCAGGGGCCCCAAGAGGAGGCCCCAGGGGGCCACGGAGGCCAGAAGAACAGGAGAGGGGCACGTTGGAGCTGTGGGGCACTATCCAAGGAGCGCTTCCGTTGCCCACACCTCAAGGCTGGTTGGCTGTGCCCCACATAAAACTGAACCTCTAGGGTGGCCGCCCTGGAAGGAGGAGACCAAGCAGTGGGTTTCCAGTAAAGGCCAGCCAGATGGACTGGGTGCCTTGCTCCAACGTGAGGGTGCCCACCCTGGGGAGAAAGAAGCCCCTCCTGCAGGAAAAGAGATTCCAACAAAACATTGGGAAGAACTTTCTGCCACCACAAACAGCTTGACTCTCTCAGAAGGTGGGGGGGGGGCTCTCCTTCCTTGGAGGCTTCTAAGCAGACGTTTGGTGGTCACGTCAGGGATTCTTCAGCTGCGATTCCTGCATTACTAGATGACCCTTGCGGTGCCTTCCAACTCTACGATTCTATGATTCCAAGCCAAGCCAGCGCCAAGAGGGAGCACCAGCCCAGCCATGCCTCAGCCTCTCCCCTGGCCCTCAGGGTCACACACAGAAGCAGCTCAGGAGCTCCCAGGCAGCGTCCAGAGGGCGGGGAGAGATCCAGGGTCCAAGCTGCAAAGAAGAAAGGAGTGGCAAGCCCAGAAGAGGGTTGTCCCTGGCTGCCACCCCCTGCCAAGATCCCCTGAAGGGCAGCTGGATAGTCTTATGCAGCCAAAGCAGCACTTTCATGGCAGACGCATATCTTAGGTGGGCTGGAGCCTGATACCCCAAAGCACATTCCACAATGAAGGTGTAGGTCTTTAAGCCACTGCGTTGTTCCCTGCTCCCTTTGCCTGTCTGCAAGGGGCGGGGTGGGGAGAGAAGAGACGGGGGTCAGACATGTCTTAGGGTCCCCCTCCAATAATCCCCAGGACACCCCCCCTTAAAACCCAGGCGGAGCCAGCCCCCGGACCTCAGGACTTTTGGCCGCAGCCTAAACTTTAAGACACCGGATGAAACCATCGCCGCCACCAGCCTCCCCCTCCCGCCAAGGGAGTTGCGGACGTGAAAGCGGCGAGGCTCAGAAGTTCCCCTAAACACCGCAGGCGCCTCGGAGAAAACTTTTCACCCCCCGGACAGATCACCCTTTGCGCCTTACTGTCTCTTTCAAAGAGGATGGGGGCAATAGAACCCTCCCACAGGCGCCACGGACTAGCCCCCAACCCGCTTACAAGGCTTCCACCGCCCCGCCCCCCCATTCCGCTTGCGCGCCCAGCCGCCGTGCCGCGATCCACAAAGGCGTTCGTTCGCAGCATCCGCTCGGCCGAGGTAGCAGCCACTGCTCCGTAGCGGGGGGGGGGGGGGTGGAGTAACCAAGCCGAGGCTTAGTCCACCTAGCTCAGCCTTCTCGACACGGGCTGGCAGCAGCGGCTCTCTTCCGGGGCAGCCAGGCCGGCGAAGCCATTCGCGGGCGAGCCTTCTGCATGCCAAGCAGCTGCTCTGGCGCGGAAGAGGGGCTGCCGACCTCCCCGCAGAGCTGCCTCCTCCCCACCCCATGGCAGCCATAAAAAAGACCCCTGCCAATCTGCGCGCCCTGCCATCCCGAGCCGAAGGCGACGGCAGCGGCGGCTGCTCAGGATCCCCTCCGTCCCCGCTGCGCGCTCCTTGCCTGCCTGCTCGCTCTCCGAGAGGGTCCTCCGGCCGCGAGGAGGACGAGCCGCCGCCGAGACCAGCCGAGCCGCCGCCGAAGCGCTCGGCCGAGAGAGGCGGAGCCGGGGCGGGCGGGCGGGGGGCGTCGCGCCTTCCCGGGAGGCGTCGCGCCTTCCCGGCTTCGCCTCGGCGGGCGGCCCGGCCACGCGGCCACGTGCGCGACCCTGAGCGGAGCCCTCCTCTGCCTCCGGGTTGGCCCTGGCTCGGGAGCCGCGGGAAGAAGACGCCTCCAAGCATGTGCAGAGGGCGTGGCGTGGGCTTAGCCGGTGGGGGCTTCCCGGCAGGATTGGCCCTCTTGGGGGGGGGTGGGATTTGCTGCTGCTTCTGTTCCCCCACCCCTGCCGGATTTGGACACCCCCCGGGCCCTGAGGCTCACGGGCCTGAGCCGATGAAGCGCCCCCCGCTGCCCCTCGGGGCTGCCTCCTTCCGAAGGTCGGGGGCTATTTTGTAAGGCCCCTTTCCAGCCGAGGTCACAGCGAGGGCCGGGCGAGTGTGTGGCCTGGGGCAATCTCTAAACTGCTTACATGATTCAGGGGCATAGAAATCTGGTTAAACGTATGAAATAAAAGACTCCTTTGTGAGCCAGAAGTAGACATGTATCCAGGGGAAAGCCCCCGCTTCCCCTCCCATAGCAAAGACATGGGTGGCCACCTACCAGGGATTCTTTAGCTGCGATCCCTGCATTGCAGGGGGTTGGACTAGATGACCCTTGGAGTGCCCTTCCAACTCTACCATTCTAAGATTCTGTGAAACTGAGACACTCATCATTCTGAAGGTCAACGGAGCTGCTGGAAACGGCCACAGTGACGCTGGAACACAGGACATTGGGTTGTCCAAGGCACCATTTCTGTAAATGAAGACAACAGCTCTGCTCTGGAGGCTGATGGGAATAGAAATTGAACATTCATCAGCCGCTTGGGCCAAGAGCTCTGTTTTTGGACCCAAACTATGCAGACTCCGCCCTGCAGGGCAACCCCCCCCCCCACACACACAAGGTGTGGCTGGTGGCCCTTCAAGGGCTCCTGATTTCAAGTGGCAAGGAAGGTGAAGTGGCTCCTTAAGTCAGGCCTGTGGACAAGGACTCTTTCCTCCTTAGGTGCAAAAACTGCCCTGCAGATCTTCAGTGTTCTGGCATGGACTCCATGTGATTCTGGCACAGAAGCTCAGGCACCAGGGGGGTCTCCTCCACCCGCCTGGAAGCCTCACAGCAGACACTCCTGGGGAGGGCAGCAATTCTGAAAGAGCAACAGCATTAAATGGCAGCTGGAAGTCACGCTTCTCCAAAAACCATCCCGAGGCATCTCGCAATGTCAAGCGAAGCATTTCGTTGTATGACAACAGGATTAGGATGATGATTTATTAATTTATATACCACTTATATGCCCAAATGGCTTCCAAGCAATTTACAACTGTGAAATCAGTCCATAATTAATTACACAGTAACACCAAAACATTCTTAATTAAAATATACAATAAAACAAGCAGTTAAGAAGCAAAACCATTTAAATAGGTAAAAGAAAACTGTTAAGACAACATAATCTCGAGTTCAGTGTCTTCAGGAGTTGGGGCAATGCCTCTCCTATCTCAAAGCTACAGGTAGATAGCCGTGTTGGTCTGTCATAGTCAAAACAAAATAAAAAAATTCATTCCAGTAGCACCTTAGAGACCAACTAAGTTTGTTCTTGGTATGAGCTTTCGTGTGCATGCACATGAAAGCTCATACCAAGAACAAACTTAGTTGGTCTCTAAGGTGCTACTGGAATGAATTTTTTTATTTTGTTTTGACTATCTCAAAGCGAGAGCCAACACTGGTGCCACCCATGAAAAAGGCCACCTCTGAGGTACCACCAGCAGATAATCATCAGGCCATGCCCAGACTAACTGTACCATTATTTTATTTTTATTTATTAAATTTATATGCTGCCCTTCATCCTACCTAGAATCATGGAGATTTACAATATATAAAAACACAAAAAATGCATAACATAGTAACAAACAAAAACAATACCCCCTATAGATAGTTTAGTTAGCCCAAGCCCTGGGAGGAGAGGAATGTGTTTGCCTGGTGTCTAAAGAGATGTAATGAAGGCGCCAAGTGAGTCTCCCAGCGGAGAGCATCCCGCAAATGGGGAGCCGCCACAGAAAAGGCCTGTCCTTGTGTTCCAGACCTCTTGTGGAGGAGACACACAAAGAAGGGTCTCCGATGATGATCTCAGGGTTTGGGGCAGTTCATTAGCTGATGGTGTTGCCCTTACCGGGCAGAAGAGTCCTGGTGAAGGATCCATCTCTGGCCAAACTGGCTGACCAACACATGTATCTGAGTGGGGACGGGTCTGGGATGCCACAGATGTTCTGGACAGAACAAATGTTTACCGAAACTCTTGGGGTCAGACAGAGCGAAATGTCCCAGACCAGCCCTCCTCTTCCTGAGTCGCTTGGCCAGACAACACCCTTGAGCACAGGCTGGTTTTGGGGTGTCCGTCCGTGGCACTTCCATCCCTTCCCCGTCAAGCGGTGTGTGCGCAGAGTGTCACCTCTCGTTCCGAGAACAGGGACATGACGCTGGTGTACAGCTTGGAGGGGAACGTTTTGTTCACAAAGCAAAGGCACTGACAGAGGATATTAGGAACGTGAAGCTACCAACATTTTCTTGCACTGGGAAGAAAAGAGCAAACTCCATGCTCTGCGGTGGGGATGAAGAAGCCTTTCACAGAGACTCTTGCACAGAGCAAAAGATGGACAGCGGGGACACCAAGAGCCCAGCTTGCCCACCCCTTTCATCCTTTCTTTTCTTCCATGGGTCACATTATTTGATACAGGCAGCGGCATGACTGCTGCCAGCCAAGCCACCCCAGGAACTGGAGAAAGGTCTGCTGTCTTCAGCTGACCACTGGCACCTGAAAACCATGTAAGATCCAATACAGAAATGTGGCAGCTTGCACTGCTCATAACCAGTTTTCTCCTTGAAGCCTGGTGTGTTCTCTCTCATTTAACCTGCACAACCTAATGAGTAAAAATGTTCCATTCCTATTGCACATTGTTTTGCTCCTAAACTGCCGACATCAGCCATGAGAGTCACTTCTGTTGTTTTAAAATACTATGTCAGCAAACCTTTGATCATAACTCATTGTTAGGCCATTTCCAATGGCTCTGCTGACAGGCATAGGCAACCTTGGCTCTCCAGATGTTTTGGGACTACAATTCCCATCATCCCTGACCACTGGCCCTGTTAGCTAGGGATCATGGGAGTTGTAGTTCCAAAACATCTGGAGAGCCAAGGTTGCCTATGCCTGCTCTGCTGATGTAAAACAACCTATGACTGAACCACCTGGATTCCATTTCCAGGAGAGATCCGGTGCAAAGGTCCAGATGTCTTCCTCTTCCTCTCAGGTTCCTCCCAGCAAGTGGGGACATTCTAGCCAAATTTTATCCAGTTCTTTCGTACTGTTGTGAGACTGAGGAGTCAGTCTTCATGATGTCCTGAGGCCCTTCTAATTCTTGGAGTCCTCTGCCCAGTACAGGTGAAAAACTGGTGGAAAATTCCACTGCTTACTGGGCAATTGTAAGATAATGGCCATAGCTTGCTTGCCATTTGAGCCCCTCCATCAGCTTCTCTTTTTCTAGGCAATGGTTGTGAATCTGAGTAGTTAAGCACAATGATGAGCATAACAAAAGACTGTGTACCAGAGGGCAAATGGGTGGGCCTTGCCAATCCTCACCTGGCTGGTGCTTAGAAGGACTCTAGCCAGTGTAGAACTGTGCGTGAGCTGAGCTGGAAGCAGGCAGAAGCTGAGAGACAGAGCCATGCTTGATTCAAAGCTGTGACTAAGAGAAGCAAGACCCTTTGGGGTGCTAATGCTGTGAGCCCCTCCATCTTAGGCTCAGGTTATATATATAGTATGCATTTAAAAAACTATGGATCCTAAAGGCACCACAGTCTCTGCTGTTCCTCATTTCCCCTAGGTAAGCACCTGGAACCCCTGAAATCTCTCACCCGTCAGATTGGGGTGGCGTGCAACAATATTCACTGACGACGGTTCAGGTGGTTACCTAAATCAGCTTTGACTTTGCTGTGGGCTCTGCAGGTGGAGGCAGAGAGAAGGATGAGGAACTCAGGGGCGAGTTGATGAAAGCTGACAGATCTCCTGACTGCTAATCCAGCCCCACCCCTTCCAAGAAGGTTGCCTTGCCTTGCCTCACCCTAGAAGGTCAGTCACCCTGGCGCTGCCTCCCAGCTGCCCTCTTCGTCTGCTGGGCTCACACTGCCCATCCCTGGGGCCACCCGCCCTGGCCTTGGAGCTCCCATGAGCCTGCCAGCAGCTCCCTCCTGCTGCCTGCCTCCTCCCTCCTCCGGCTTGCTTGCTTTCCTGCTGGCCAAGCAGGGCCTCCTTAGCCGGAGTGGTCCTGCTCTCTTCCTCTGACGTTTTCCCAGCTCCTCTGACGCTCCTTTAGTCTCACCTGAGGCAGGAGGTCTTGCCACGGTGCGTCTGAGGACAGCTGGGTGGGTGTCCCAGTCACTGCAGCTGGCCATGGTCTTTGCCTTTACTGCTACATAGAATCATAGAATTGCAGAGTTGGAAGGGACCCTGGAGGGTCATCAGTCTTTGTCAATGGGGGGGGCATATGGCCCCCTAGAGGCCCCCAGGATATTCCATGGAGGGCACAGGTGAAAATTGTGTAAATGGGAGGCCACAGCATGAGGCTAGTGGGCTACAGAGGGAAGTGAGAAGTGATGGGGGGATCATTTGTTAAAAAAAAAAAATCCTCATTGGCTGGCTATCTGCTTGGCCAATCACAAGTGGGTAAGGGGGCGGGGGCGTCTCACCAGGGCCTAGCGCTCCTTTTGCCGCTTGTGTTTTCTTGGAGCAGTCCTGGTTTGTTTCTGGTGGGAGAGGCCAATCGCTGAGACCCCCGTTTTGACCAGTAGAGCCCACGATCCAGAACACCCAAGTCAGGTAAGTGCAGTGGTGGAGTGGCAATGGGTAGGGCTGGGAGAGCCGGAGCTGCTTGTTGCTGCTGCCAATGCTTGGCCTGCTGGCAGCCTGGGCCAAGGAGATCAGGAGATCTGTCAAACTCGCAGATGCTTTAGCTGAGTTTCCTGCGTTGCCAGGGGTTGCACTAGAAAGAGGACCCTTGAGGTCCCTTCCAGCTGTTTTTTCTGCTTCAGCAATATTTCATCATGTTCGTATCATTTTATGTCATTGTATTTTGTTTAAATTATAAAAATTATAAATAAAGCATGTTTTATTTACAATCAAAACATTTAAATAGCTACCTTTCTACCAGTAGGAGGGGGGGCATGGGCATAGCCAGGACTTTTGCTAGGGGGCAGGCTTTTGATGTGGGGGCATAACCTCAGATTTGTATTGATTTGTACTGATACTTATTGGAGGGCAGCTAACCCCCCTGCCCAACTGGCTGTGCCCATGAGGGGCCATGGCTGGAAAAAGGTTAGGAAACACTGATCCAGTCCAACCTCCTGCAATGCAGGAATCTCAGCTAAAGCACCCATGACAAGTGGCCATCCAACCTCTGCTTGAAAACCTCCAAGGAAGGAGAGCCTTTCCACTGTTGAACAGCATCTCTCTGCTCTCTTGAGCTCAGCTTCTTAGCTGTCACTGGAGGCTTTGATTCCTACACAGTTCTTCTTCTTCTTCTTCTTCTTCTTCTTATTGATAGAATTGATTCATCCAGTTCTTCTTCTTGTTGTTATTATTATTGATAGAGTTACAGGCTTGGATCAGGGGGATGCTGTGGAAGTAGTGTATCTTGATTTCAGTAAGGCTTTTGACAAAGTCCCCCATGATATTCTTGCAGAGAAGCTGGTAAAATGTGTCACGAGCAACTGGGAACTCCTCCTTGGAGCTGCTAGCCCTCAGTTGCCCTTTTCTTTGAAATGCCCTGGCAGTGCCGAGCGCCCATGATGCCCAGCCCCTGTTCTGCATCTGACCATGACCTTACAGAAGTGATAGGAATGGCAGCAGCTTCCACAGGCACAAGAATCCCTGGTGTGGAAAGAGTGGGCAGAGGAAAGTTTTTTTTCTCCATTTCTCGTAACACCAGAATTTGGGGGGCATCCCAAATTCTAGTGCTGAACGTTGGGAGATTTGGGACAAACAAATGGAAGAACTTCTTCATGCAGTGCGTAGCTGAACTGTGGAACTCCCTCCCACAGGAGGCAGTGACGGCCACCAACCCTGATGACTTTAAAAGAGGATTCAGGCAAATCCATGGGGGAGGGTAAGGCTACTATCCAGAACAGCTGTGCTCTACCTCCAGTTTCTGGGGGTCTCGGGTGGGCTCAGGTCCCCCTTGTGCACTTCCCTCTGGCCGGCCACTGTGAGGAGGACCCGAACCCTTTGGCTTGATCCTGCTGCCACTAGGCTCCTCCTGTGTCCTTGATTTGAACGTAAATCCCGTTGGGCTCTCTGCTTCCGTTCCTGGTGCTGCAGCAAGTTCACCTGAACCGGAGTCCTGTGCCTGCCAGAACGGATGTTTCCAGCTGACTGAGCTTGCCACACCAGTCCCCAGAAAAGACTCCTGCGATTCTGGCTGGCTGAGCCTTGCCAGGGCCTTGTTCGCCTCCTGGCTGGTCTGGTGAGGAGGGGGACCTGTGTCCTCCTGGCCTGGAGGGGCTCTGCAGGCTGCTTTTGCCCTGCTGGGGGGTGAGGGCTACTCTGAAGCTTGGGTGGGAGACAGGAGCAGGGCCCATGGGCCCATGCCTTCCTTCTAGGCCCCCTGGGGGCCCCCTCTCCCTCTCCAGGAGGTGGTTGTGAGCTCAGCTCCCCTCTTGCACTTGGGCAAGCTGATCCTGTCTGGCTGGTGGATTGAAAGAGTGCAGCCTGGAGCAGGCAGGGACCCCACCGCACTTATTCCCAGGGAAGGCGGCAGGTGGCACTGACCCTGGTGCCCTCTGGCTGCATGCCAGGCATCGGCAAGGGCTGGCCTGCTGCCTCTGCAGCCACACTCCTGCCATGCTAATCGGGGTTGATTTCTATTCATTCCTTGTTCAGGAGGGTGGGGATGGGTGGCGCTGGCTGGGTCCTTGGCCCACTATCCTCGCCCGTGGGTGTCCTTGGCTGGCAACAAGACCGGCCTCCCCTTCGCAGAGCTGCAGCTGCATGAGGTGGGACAGCCAAGCCCACCACCCCAGTGTCGCGACCCGACTAGACAGTGGGGTCGCGCCATGCGGGCGCCAGGAAGGGGAACCATGCAGCGGGCCAGGAAAGGGGGCAACAGCGGAGCCAGGCACGCAGGGGTTAAACCGAGCGCAGCAAGGCCCGACCTCGCCCAGGCATGCCCCACGGGGTAAACAACCCCAGGATGGGCGATAACGACCGCTAACGAGCCATCAGCGGCGGAACCGGCAGCATCGCAATAACAATGTAAAAAGCACCCATGAATAGTGCAGGTAGACCAGAGCAGTTAACTCTTTTGTCCAAGCCATCCCGGGTGGGGAAGTGGATTACCCCCGGACCTTTAGGGCAGAAGGGAGGGGGGAATTGGGAGTCACCCAGCAAGGTGTATTAAAGGGGGATTCTGAGATGGCCTCCTCAGAATCCTCACAGACTTTCCACGTATCTCTGTGTGCTGTACAATAAACTTCAAGACTTCTTCCGCTGACTTCTCGGAGTGGCGTGCGTTCTTGACAGCTAGCTACAGTTACCATTGGGGACACGACACCCAGGCTCCTCCGTGTAGAAGCAGAAAGTGTGGGCCTGGGGTCTGCAAGGAACTGGGCCTGCAAGAGGCCTGATCCTGCATCTCTGGCTCCCCTTCTCTTTCCCCTGCACAGCCCCTGAACCTTTTCTGTGGGGGGCAGCCGGACAGCCTCCCTTCAAGCCTCTCTTGCCTGCTACCAGACCCCCTTCCCCCTCCCCACAGCCCCCTCCCATTCATCTTCTTCATTGCCTCCTGGTGGAGCCCCACATTGGGCAAAAGATTCCTGCATTTCAGGGGATTGGACTAGATGACCCTTGAGGCTCCTTCCAGCTCCATGATTCTGTGACCACCTAACAGGAAGGCTGGCTGGATCACCTGAATCACTGCATCACATACTCCTTAGCTGTCCTTACTATTCCTCGCTCAGGAGTAAGTTTCTTGCCCCATACTTAGTGGGAGGCGCGGATGATGCCAATGGAACCCAACTAAGATTTCTATTGAACGACGAAGATCCATCTAGATCACGCACTGTTGCCAAATACCTGAACAGAGTCTTAGCTTTAAAGAAGAAAGAAAGAAAGGGATTTGGTATGGCCAGGAGAACCCCGCTAATCCAGGAGCTACAATGCGAAAATAGGAAGACGGACTGTCTGTGTTTTTATCTAGCAACGAGCAGAAGGTTTCAGCCTCTGCCGAAGGTTTTAAATATTATACGTTGTGTAGGAATTGTGTTTTTACGGGTTGGGCCAATGGCCGTAAATAAAACTTACCTTACAGGAAGGCTGGCTGCATGGGTCTCTGGGAAGGTCCAGCCTCTAGCTCCTGCCTTGTCCACTCGCCCCCCCCCCAAATGCCACCCCATCCTCTCTGTGCCATAAGAGATCTCTCTCCCTCTCTCCGCCCAAACTGTTTGTTCAGAGAGCAAGAAGGGGAAGGACTCTGACTATGGCGCTGAATATTCCCACCTCTTCCCGCTCCCTCTGGGCCTTTACTCTGCTTGCCTCACTCATCACTGACTCATCCTCGCCCTCAGGCCTTATTGGGGGGCGGGAGAAAACCTCTCTGCCATGAATATCTCATGTCTCCTGCACCACCACCATGCTTCCCTCAGGGTCCAGCATCTACATGCCAGGATCTGGCTCTCACACACACAGGAATTGCCATCCTTTTCTCCATTTCCTGCTCACATGCTGCATTTTGTTTTGCTACCTCCTTAGCAGGGGACAAGGTCTCAGTCATGGCACTGCCAAGACAGAGGCAAAGCTGGGGGGGGGCTAGCCAGGTTTTTTTGTCCCGAATGAACCCTCCAGAGGGGCAACAGTGAGGCTCCCAGCATGTGTGTGTGTGTGTGTGTGTGTGTGTGTGTGTGTGTGCATAGCGGGATGCCAAGCTGGGTCTTTGACCCGGGTGAAATAAAGCCTCATTTCCCCTCTGGCCAAGAGGTTGACCCTCCAGGTGCATCACAGCTGCGTCAGGCCATTGCGTTGCCCAAATTGAGAGCCAGCTTTCCTGCATCTCGCTGCAGAGGCTTTTCTTCTTCTTCCCTCAAGGCCCTCCCTCGCAGGCCGGAGGCTTTCTCCTGCTCCATGGGAGTGAATGGGAGCAAAGAGGGATTCATTTGTGTGCATTGAGAGGCACAGGATGGTTGACTCTCAGGGATACTTTAGGTGTGATTTAGTCTGGTGCTGTGGGTTAAACCACAGAGCCTAGGGCTTGCTGATCAGAAGGTCGGCGGTTCGAATCCCTGCGACAGGGTGAGCTCCCATTGGTCGGTCCCAGCTCCTGCCAACCTAGCAGTTCGAAAGCACGTCAAAGTGCCAGTAGATAAATAGGAACCGCTCTGGCAGGAAGGTAAACGGTGTTTCCATGTGCTGCTCTGGTTCGCCAGAAGCGGCTTTATGATGCTGGTCACATGATGTCGCGACCCGACTAGACAGTGGGGTCGCGCCATGCGGGCGCCAGGAAGGGGAACCATGCAGCGGGCCAGGAAAGGGGGCAACAGCGGAGCCAGGCACGCAGGGGTTAAACCGAGCACAGCAAGGCCCGACCTCGCCCAGGCATGCCCCACGGGGTAAACAACCCCAGGATGGGCGATAACGACCGCTAACGAGCCATCAGCGGAACCGGCAGCATCGCAATAACAATGTAAAAAGCACCCATAAATAGTGCAGGTAGACCAGAGCAGTTAACTCTTTTGTCCAAGCCATCCCGGGTGGGGAAGTGGATCACCCCCGGACCTTTAGGGCAGAAGGGAGGGGGGAATTGGGAGTCACCCAGCAAGGTGTATTAAAGGGGGATTCTGAGATGGCCTCCTCAGAATCCTCACGGACTTTCCACGTATCTCTGTGTGCTGTACAATAAACTTCAAGACTTCTTCCGCTGACTTCTCGGAGTGGCGTGCGTTCTTGACAGCTAGCTACAGTTACCATTGGGGACACGACATAGTGAGGATTCTCCAAAACTTCAACGTCCGTATCGTGTTGGGATCGCTTACCGGCAGCTACCGAGATGGCGACCCCATGGCGCGGAACGGCATGTTTTCAGACCCCCGTTACCTCGAGCAACCTACTCGAGCGGCCGGCGGATCTGTTCACCTCAAACCAACGGAGCCTTTCCTCGGCCAGACCAGACAGCGGGAGCCTGGACGAGCTACGGCGACTCCAGGAGCAGCTGAACCACCTCATCTGGGAGCGGCTGCGGGTCGGTGAGGAGTCAGGCCGGTTGTTGGACCAGGCCTGTGGGGGCGCGGTGCCCCGGACAAGTCGTAGCGGCGGCGGGAGCCAAGGCCACGCGGGATCGGGGGTCTGCAGTCGGCAGACCCCAAGGAAGGGCTCAGGTCAGGAGCCCGGAGTGACTCAACGACTGACGTGGTCGGATGGGACGGCCCTGAGGGGGCAGGTGTTTCCCCCGCCAAGACGTCGCAGCAGCAGGCTGGAGGATGACGTAGTGGCGGGGAGTTCCATGGGTGACAGCAGCGAGGACGAGTGCGCTGCAGCGACCCCGGAGACCCGCGGGAGGCACGTCCGCGGGAGGGCGACGGCGCGGCGCAGGCCGCCCCCGGAGCTGAAGGCCATTTTCGAGGGGGACCCGGCGGAACTCTCCACCTTCATCTTCCACGCGAGGAACCACGCCAGAAGGTACGGGGGAGACGACTGCGACCCAGAGGACTTGGTAGCGGCGGTCATCTCCTCCCTGCAGGGGAAGGCCGGCCAGTGGGCCATGCTCCTGGTCGACCACAGGGATCCGGCTCTGGCCAACCTGGAGGACTTCTTGGCGGCCCTTCGAGAGCGCTTCCAAGACCCGCAGGCGGAGGAGAAGGCGAAGCGACGGGTCCAGAAGGCCAGGCAAGGGGGTCTCCCGGTTCAGGACTATGTAGACATGTTCAGGGGGGAGGCTGCCCAAATCTCCTCCTGGAACGAGGAGGTCCTCGTCCACTATTTTAAGGAGGGCCTCCATCCTGAGCTCCGCAAGTGGGCCGTAGTGAAAGGGACCCCTCGGGAGCTGTCGACGCTGGACGGCTGGTGCCGCATGGTGGCTCAGTTGGAAGCAGACCTGGGGATGCTGGAGCTAGGACCCAGGGCGGGCAAGGACCGAAGGCCCGCGGAGAACGCAGGGACCCCCCGTCTCGCCAATGGCGCGGGGGTCCCCCGGCCCAAGCGCACCCCCGACCCGGAACGGGAGAGGAGACGCCGGGAGGGACTCTGCATGAGGTGCGGATGGGCAGGACACTATGCGGTGGCGTGCCCCAAGCGACCCCCAGGAGAGGTTCGGACCCCGGCAGGGTCCCAAGCGACGTCAGGAACCAGTCGGACACCCAAGACCGGGAGCCGGGCGGCTGTCGCGTCGGAGCCGAGGGAAAAGCGCCAGTCCGACTCCGAAGGCTCGGAGTCGGGAAACGACCTGGACCTGCAGTGAAGGACGCCCGGCTGCAGGTCCCGCCAGGGTCAACGGACCCCAAGAAATTGGCGGGAAGACCACCCAACCTGGTCCGGGTGAGGCTGGAAAAACCGGACGGCGGCAAGCAATGGACGGGAGATGCGCTGCTGGACTCGGGCTGCGACCACAGTATGCTGCACCCCGAAGTGGCCAAGGAACTGGACTTGCCCACCCAGGTTCGGAGCACCCCCTTAGTTTTCGTCCAGATGGACGGCAGTCCCATAAAGGGGGGTCCGTTTGGGGTGGAAGTGGGGCCGGTCTCCTTGTGGGTGGGGGACCACCGGGAGTCCAGGATGCTAGTTAGGGTCCCCACGGATGGGTACCAGGTAGTGCTGGGGTTGGATTGGCTGATGGAACATAACCCCATAGTAGACTGGCGCTCAGGGCGCCTGACGTTCGACCTGGATAGGTGTGGGCAGCACAGGGTCGAATCGGACCCCCAGTGCCCCGGAAAGGGGGAGGACAAAGGGGTCCACGGGGACGAGGGCAAGCTGGATGTGGTGGCGCCGGAGATACCCCCGGAGTACCGGGATCTGGCGGCGGAGTTCGGGGAAACCAAGGCAGACGAGCTGCCCCCCCACCGCCGCACAGATTGCGCCAGCGACATCCCAGAAGATGCGGTCCTCCCCAAGGGACGCATCTACAAGATGTCCGGGGAGGAACTCCAGGACCTCAGGGAGTTCCTGGACAAGAACCTGGCCAGAGGGTTCATCCGCCCCGCCAAGAGCCCCATGGGGGCTCCGGTCATCTTCGTGGGCAAGAAGGATGGCACCCGGAGGTTGTGCCAGGACTATAGAGGGTTGAACGCCATAGCGGCAGGGAACGCGTACCCGCTCCCCCTCATCCCGGATCTGCTGGACCAGTTGGGTACCAGCACGATCTTCACGAAGCTAGACTTAAGGGAGGCATACTACCGGGTGCGGGTCCGGGAGGGGGACGAATGGAAGACGGCTTTTAACTGCCAGTTTGGACAGTTCGAGTTCCTGGTAATGCCGTTCGGATTGAGCGAGGCCCCGGGGGTGTTCATGAGTCTCATCAACGAGGTACTCCACGACCTCCTGTACAAAGGGGTGGTGGTCTACCTGGACGATGTGCTGGTGTACAGTCGGGACCCCCGGGAACACGTCCGGTTGGTCCGGGAGGTCTTGCAGAGACTCCTGGACAACCACCTATACGTCAAGTTGCCCAAGTGCGAGTTCCACCGTCCCTCCTTAGATTACCTGGGGTATAGGATCTCGGCGGCGGGGGTGGCCATGGATCCCCAGAAGGTGGAGGCGGTCCTGGGGTGGGAGCGGCCGCGGACACGGCGCCAACTCCAGAGCCTGCTAGGGTTCGCAAATTTCTGCAGGGGCTTTTTGCCCAACTATTCGGCCTTGGTAACCCCCCTCACCGATCTCCTAGGTACCAAGGGGAAAGGAAAGGGGGCCAAGCGTCCCGGGGCGGCTCTGGATTGGGGGTCCCGGGCGGAGGAGGCTTTCCAGGGGCTCAAAGAGGCGTTCGCCGCCGAGCCTACGCTGATCCATGTGGATCCAGCCCGGCCCATGGTGGTACAGGTAGACGCTAGTGATGTGGCCATGGGAGCGGTACTCCTGCAGAGGGACGGGGAGGGCCGTCTGAGGCCCGGGGCGTACCTGTCCCGGAAGTTTGGGAAGGCGGAAAGGAACTGGTCTACCTGGGAGAAGGAGGCAGCGGCCATCCGCATGGCGCTTGAGGAGTGGAGGCACTGGCTGGAGGGGGCAAGGGAACCGTTCGAGGTCTGGACAGACCACCGCAACCTCGAGGCCCTCCGACAGCCGCGGAAGCTGACCGCCAAGCACATGCGGTGGGCAGAGTTCTTCTCCCGGTACGATTTCCAGCTAAGCCACATCCCCGGGAAGGACAACTTCCTCGCGGACGCCCTGTCTCGCCTGCCCCAGTACGAGGCGGACGTCCGCACAGAGATGCGTCCGCTATTTGAGGACAAACACCTAGCCCGAGCCATCACCACCCGCAACCAGGCTAGGAGGAAAGAGGGACAGACAGGGGGTCAAGTTGGGACACCCCCCCGGGAGCGCAGCCAGCCTTCTGCAGCGCTCCGCGACAGACTAGTGGCAGCGTATCCGACAGACACGGAACTACAGAACCTGCGAGACTCCTTGACACTGGAAGGGGACATCTGGCGAAGAGGGAGCCCCGCGTACGTCCCGGAACCCCTCCGGAGGGCCGCCCTGGAAGCATGCCACGACGCCAAAGCGGCTGGGCACTTCGGCTTCGTCAAGACGTGGAAGCTGGTTCGGCGGAGCTTCTGGTGGCCCACGCTCCGTAAAGATGTCAAGGACTACGTTGCGGGCTGCCCCATCTGCCTCACCTGCAAGCCGGCAGTGGGCAAGCCGCAGGGCCTCCTACAGCCCCTGGAGGTCCCACCTCGACCCTGGTCGGTGATCTCCATGGACTTTATTACGGATCTGCCACCCAGCCGAGGCAAAACAGCAATATGGGTCGTGGTGGACCTGTTCTCCAAGCAAGCCCATTTCGTGCCCTGCGCCTCACTGCCTACCGCCACCCAGGTGGCAAAGCTGTTCATGGAGCACATCTTCCGGCTCCATGGGGTTCCAGACAAGGTCATTTCCGACCGCGGCTCCCAGTTTGTGTCCCGATTTTGGAAGGCGTTCCTGGGATTGCTGGGGATCGAGCAGGGACTCAGCTCGGCCTACCACCCCCAAACTGACGGACAGACGGAACGTGTCAACCAGGTGCTGGAGCAGTACCTGCGATGTTTTGGCTGCTACCAGCAGGACGACTGGTCACAGCTGCTTCCGTTGGCGGAGTTCGCTTATAATAACTCCGTACACAGCAGCACGGAGATGTCCCCCTTCGCCGTGGTCTACGGGACCGACCTGAGGCACCTGCCGGACTTGGGGGAGCCCACCGCCCGGGAGCCGGAGGAGCTCGGAAAGTGGAGAGAGAGGACGGCCAGGTGCTGGGAGTCCCTTCGGGAACAACTGCTGGAGGTCAAGGCGGCGCAGAAGAGGACGGTGGACCAGCAAAGGAGACCGGCGGGGGACATCAAAGCGGGGTGCCGGGTCTACCTGTCCACGCGGCATCTGAAGCTGGGCCTCCCCAGCAAGAAACTCGGGCCCCGGTACTTGGGCCCGTTTAAAGTGTTAGAGGTAATCAACGGAGTTTCTGCGAAGCTGGAACTCCCAAAGAACTTGCGACAGATACACCCGGTGTTCCACTTCAGCTTGCTGAAGAAGTCCCCGGAAGACGACGGTTGGCACCCCGTGGCGGCGCCACCCACCCCGCTGATCCTGGCGGGAGGGGAGCACCATGAGGTCAAGGACATTTTGGACTCCAGATTCCACAGAGGGCGTTTGCAGTACCTGGTGGAGTGGAAGGACTTCGCAACGGGGGACCGAGAATGGGTGTGGGCGTCGGACGTTTTGGCCCCACAGCTGGTCAAGAGATTCCACCAGCAGTGGCCGAACCGGCCGGGGGGCCCCGGGACCCAGGACGCTCCCCAGGGGAGGGGGGTGTCAGTTTCGGGGGGGCAGGATGTCGCGACCCGACCAGACAGTGGGGTCGCGCCATGCGGGCGCCAGGAAGGGGAACCATGCAGCGGGCCAGGAAAGGGGGCAACAGCGGAGCCAGGCACGCAGGGGTTAAACCGAGTGCAGCAAGGCCCGACCTCGCCCAGGCATGCCCCACGGGGTAAACAACCCCAGGATGGGCGATAACGACCGCTAACGAGCCATCAGCGGCGGAACCGGCAGCATCGCAATAACAATGTAAAAAGCACCCATGAATAGTGCAGGTAGACCAGAGCAGTTAACTCTTTTGTCCAAGCCATCCCGGGTGGGGAAGTGGATCACCCCCGGACCTTTAGGGCAGAAGGGAGGGGGGAATTGGGAGTCACCCGGCAATGTGTATTAAAGGGGGATTCTGAGATGGCCTCCTCAGAATCCTCACGGACTTTCCACGTATCTCTGTGTGCTGTACAATAAACTTCAAGACTTCTTCCGCTGACTTCTCGGAGTGGCGTGCGTTCTTGACAGCTAGCTACAGTTACCATTGGGGACACGACACATGACCCAGAAGCTGTACGCCGGCTCTTGGCCAATAAAGCGAGATGAGTGCCGCAACCCCAGAGTCGGACACGACCGGACCTAATGGTCAGGGGTCCCTTTACCTTTACCTTAGTCCAGTGATGGCTAACCTTGACACTCCAGATGTTTTGGGACTACAACTTCCATCATCCCTGACCACTGATCCTGTTAGCTAGGGATGATGGGAGTTGTAGTTCCAAAACATCTGGGGTGTCAAGGTTAGCCATCACTGCCTTAGTCTGTGAGCACTTGGAAAAGGATGCTGTGATTACTAAGACCCCGGATGGGCTTCTCAAAAACAAATCATTTCTCTCTCTCTCTCTTTCCAGAGTTACAAGCTTGGTGGATCAGGGGAATGCTGGCAGAAGGACAACACGGAGGGAGCCAGTCAAGCTTCTCTAGGGAGGGAGTCCCCAAGTTGTCTGGGAGCAGCCACTGAGAAGACCCTCTCCCACAATCCCCCCCCAAGCTGGCCTGTGAGAGTGGCAGGACCAAGAGAAGGGCTTCCCTCGAAGATCTCCAAACGCAGGCAGTTTAGCATGAGAGAATACAGTCCTTCAGATAGTTTGGAGCTCAGTCATGTAGGGTTTTAAAGGTCATAACCAGCCCTTTGAATTGTGCCTGCATACAGACCAATAGCCAGTGGAGCTGCTGAAACAAGGGAGTCGTCTTCTCCCTATAACCAGCCCTGGTCAGCACTCAGGTTGCAGCTTTTTGAGCCATTTGAAATTTCTGAGCCCTTTTCAAAGGCAGCCCCACGTAGAACGCATTACAGTAGTCCAGACGGGATGGAACTAAGGTGTGTGTCGCTGCAGCTTCAACTCAGACACCTCAAGGAAGGGGCACAGTCGGCACACTAGCCTGAGCTGTGCAACTGCAGAGACCTGGGCATCCAGGTTCAGGTTTGAGTCCTGGAGCCTGCCCAAAATGCAAATGTGCGTCTTTAACAGGCTGCATCCCTCCGAAATAGCAGAGCTGGCTGTCCTCAGCACCACTCACCCAAGATCCTCTCCCTGCAGTCTCATGCAGATGTGATATAGCATGGAAGGCTGACTGGGTCTGCCCAGGCACTCCACAAATGCCTTGGGAAGAGCAGCGGCAGAGCCACTCCTTGCAACTTCTAAAGAAACGCGCTTTGCCTGCCTTCATGTTTGCTTGCTCACCTTCATGCTCATGGTTTGCTAGAGTTTGTGCTTCTCCTCCTCTTCCTTATGTCAAGAAAGGCACTTTTCAGAGTCAGCCTTTGGTGGCCTCTTTGACTCTGCTCATTAGGCTTGCTGGCATCTCCTTGGATTTCCTTGGGCCTTTTGTCATCTGTCATGTCCATTTCTCTGCCAGTCTATTCTACTCCTCTCCAATCTTCCACAGAGGGGTTTGGCCTCTGCATCTTCCCTTCAGCTTCAGCCAACAGCCTCCCTTTGGAGAGAAGTCCCTCTTCCGAAAGTCAAAGTCACAGTGGGTGGACATCCCTCTCGCTTTCTCCTCCCATCCAGGATGGATGGTGTCCTAATCACTCCTTTGAATGGTTTGACAAAAACAAGGGACAGTAAACTAAGTACCGGTAGACCCACTGAAATTAATGGAATTAATGGGTGAAACATGGCAGTGCGCATTCATTCCAATGGATCTGCTCTGTGTAGTAATACCGTAATAATAATAATAATAATAATAATTTATTACTTATACCCCACCCATCTGGCTGGACCTCCCCAGCCACTCTGGGATGCTTCCAACAGGATATTAAAAACAAAATAAAACACCAAACATTGAAAACTGAGTTACTAGTCCAACCCGCCCCCCCCCCCCCGTGCAAGAATCACGGCTACAGCGTCCCTGATGTAACAGCTGGCTTTGGCTCACTCTTCTCTGGTCAGGCACTTGATCCCTGAAGCCATGTAGCATAAAAGGGATCTCTGGCCTTATTTGGCTTCCAATTAGGGGAAGCTGGTGGGTTAATTTTTCATCAAGTGAGAAGGCAAATGGCTCCCGTTTGCTGCCCTCTGGTGATGGTTTTCTTCTACCCACAGTTGCTCTCCTAAGCAGCTCCCAGCAGCATCTGAAGACCCCAAAGAAAGAGGGAGGGAGAAGGCAGACACCTTCAGGGACGCCCCTAGGGGTGTTCTGAGTGGCTTTGTACTGTCTACTCCTTGGGTAGGCAACCTAAGGCCCGGGGGCCGGATGCGGCCCCATCGCCTTCTCAATCCGGCCCACGGACAGTCCAGGAATCAGCGTGTTTTGACATGAGTAGAATGTGTCCTTTTATTTAAAATGCATCTCTGGGTTTATTTGTGGGGCATAGGAATTCGTTCTTCTTTTTTTCAAAATATAGTCCGGTCCCCCACAAGGTCTGAGGGACAGTGGACCGGCCCCCTGCTGAAAAAGGTTGCTGACCCCTGGCCACTCTACTCACAGTAGACAGGAAGTGATTGTGCGCCTACCTTTCAGATGCAATTTCTCATTTGCTTATTTAATGGGGAAACAACTCAATTATAAGCTTTTGTGTTCAATATTGCTGAAATGCGTTTTCATGATCATAACTGTGCCCTTGAATTAAAAAAGCAGGAAATCTGACAACTATCCATTGATCAGAATAAAAAAATTACGGAACATCAATCAGCCTTTGATAGCATCATCAGTCTTTTCTGCCCAATCCACCACTGGCCCAATTTGTTGGGGAGCTTTCTCAAATTGCCCTCACTTCCATGGCTTCCCTGATTTTGATCCTTTGCTTTTTGATCTGTAATAATCGCAAAGTCAAAAAACGAAGTAACAGCGTGATGGGAACAGGGCAGCCCAAGGGGACCCCCCTCTCTTTTCCCTCATGCCCCCACCCTGGCAAGACCAGAGGAGCTGGAAAAATCCAGTCTAAGCTGGCAGAGTGCCCTATTTTAAATGCCACCCCCGAGGCAAACCCTGGTCCCAAATGGAGGGGGCAATTGCTCTGGTTCAAAAAGTGGGGGGGTCGCTCTTGTTGCTCCTTGAGAAAATCCAACTTTGCTGATCAAAACCTGGGAGGGAGGGCAAGTGATGATGTCTCCAGCCCATCCCAGACTCTCTTTCTTGGGGCTCTCAGAATCAATTAAGCATTTATGTGTTGAACATCAAGGACCTGCAGGAAGCCACACAGCCAGGTAAGGTGACAGGATTTCACAAAGGGACCATTGGCAGCCGGCCGCCCTCTTTCCCCCTTGCAAAGGCCATTCAGCTCTGTGTCCTTTGTGCATCAGAGGGCGGCTCTGAATCTGAGCACAGGAGGGAGGCTGCCCTTGGCCAAGGTGAAATCAAAGGCCCCTGGCCAGAAAGGAGACTCATTGCTTCCCATGGGAGGGAATTAATTGGATCTTTCCAGAGCAGGCCACCATCCCAAGCCCCTGTGCAAACTTTCACTCTTAGCTGAACTGGGTGGATCAGAAGAGAATATGCCAGCAAAATGAAAGTCAGGTTTCTGTGGTCTGACTGTGCAAATGCACACAGCTCAGATTCCTTCAAAGATGGGAGGACCTTCATTCATTCTAGGCTAATACAGGAAGACTTGGGAGGCAGGGCAGAGCCATCATAGCTAGAAGCCATCGATAGCCTCTCCTCTGTGAATTTGTCCAATCCTCTTTTAAGCCATCCAAGTTGGGAGCCAACACTGCCTCCCGCAGGCATGAGTTCCATAGTTTAACTCTGCCTTTGTGCCTTTAAAATGTTTATATTATCAATGACTTCAAGTCAGTTTATTACCCATCTGCTGCTGTACAAGGCTAAAGGTGTGTCTGTTTAACATGTTTCAGTTAAAGGTAGATAGCCATGTTGGTCTGTCATAGTCAAAGCAAAATAAAAAAATTCCTTCCAATAGCACCTTAGAGACCAACTAAGTTGTTCTTGGTATGAGCTTTCGTGTGCATGCACACTTCTTCAGATACACTGAAACAGAAGTCACCAGACCCTTATATATAGTGAGAGGGTGGGGAGGGGTATTACTCAGAGGGGTGGTGGAAATGGGTGAAAGGCTGATAGCTGTGGTAAACCTGTTGACGAATGTTAACGGCTGCAATTAGTCTTACAGGAAAAAGCAAGGGGTGAGAAGGTTAAAAAAGCTTTGTCATGTATAATGAGATAAGAATCCAATGTCTTTGTTCAGACCAGGTCTCTCCATGGTTTTAAGCTTGGTAATGAGTTGCAATTCAGCAACTTCTCTTTCCAGTCTATTTCTGAAATTCCTTTGCAATAAGACAGCTACTTTGAGATCTTGTATAGAGTGTCCTGGGAGACTGAAGTGCTCTCCTACTGGTTTCTCTGTCTTGTGATTCCTGATGTCAGATTTATGTCCATTTATCCTTTGGCGTAGGGTTTGGCCTGTTTGTCCAATATAGAGAGCTGAAGGGCACTGTTGGCATTTGATGGCATACACAATGTTAGACGATGAGCAATTAAATAATTTTTTTATTTTGCTTTGTTTAACATGTATTTAGGCTCGAGTTATCTGAGTGTAATTTTTGCATCTTGTCCTCATTCAGGGCACACCTTTTGGTCTTCTTTGCCACGGGCCTGGTAAGGAAGACTCCAAGTGTTTTGTGACATCCATGAAATCTCCCACCATGACTAAGTGGCAAAGTCTTTTAGGTGCCACCAGACTCTTTGTTTTTCATTCAAAACTGAAGGAGTAAACGCCCCTTGACTAAGGCAGCAAAGCCCAGGAGGCCTTTCCGCAGGTGGGGCTCCCCTCTGAAAGGCACCAGCGGGGGTGGGGGGGTGGGGTGAGGGTTGCTGAGCAGGGAGCGTCCAGACCCAGCGAGAGCTTCAGGGTCACAGCAGCACTGTGAACTGGGCCTGGAAGCAACAAGGGGGCCAGTGAGGTCTGATGGCTGGCAAGATGTGATCTGGGTAAGCAGTGGCACTCAAAGCCTCCCTCCCTCTTTTCCCTGCTATTTTAAATCGGCATGAAGCCACCGAGCTGAGATTAGCCTCAGCGGCCCAAAGACTCAGCCCGGGGGATGCCAACCCTTCCGTGTGCTCCTGACTGCGGACCTCAAGAAAGTGAGCCAAGGAGCTGGCGCCACAACGAAGGTGCCCCCCTCCACCTTCCCTCCCGGGGGGCTCCTCCTTGCGCGCCCCGGGAAAGGCTGCAGCGAAGGTCTCCGGCAGCAGGGAAGGGGCGAGAGCTGCTGCTGCTGCTGCCGCTGCTGCTGCCGCCGCTGCTGCCAGCCCGTGAAGGCGCCCCCGGGACCCTCAGAGGCGAGACCCACCCTTGCGCCCAGACGGGACGGGGGTCTCCCTGCTCTTGGGGAGCGCGTCATCCGTGCGGGGGCGGGAGAAGAGCGCCAGGCGGCGCGGCGGGGGGGGGAGTCGGCCCCGCCCCGCCAGGTGTGCATGACGTCACTGGAGGCGGGGAGGAGACCGGAAGTGTCGCTCGGCTCCGCCCCCCAGCTGGAGAGCCAGCCGTCTAGTCCGGCGGCCATTGGCCGCTCGCGTTCACGCGGCTGCGCCCCCTCCCCTCCTCCTCCCACTCCGTCGCCTGCGCGGCGCAGGTGAGACAGGTGAGGCCCGGGGGGGGGAGAGGGCCCGGGGGGCGCCTCTCTCCGACCCCGATCCGGGCGTGGCGTCGGGGGCGCAGCACCGGCTTGGCCGCGACACTGCCCGTTGGCGGAAGGGCGGGAGGCGCCGTCGGGATCGGGGCCCCCACCCTCCCGCCTGGGGCAGCAGCGGCCAGGCGCTCTGGGCGCCGCCCCGGGACCACCTGCGGCCGGGGTGGGGGGGGTCTCCCCGGTTGCCGGTCTCTGCGGAGCCCCCTCCCCCCGCCCCGCCAGCGGGCCTGGCTGACGTGTCTGGGCGAGGATGCCGCGCTGCCCCGTAAGCTGGCAGACTGGCACCGGGCAGCGGCAGCCTCGGCTCCGCCCGGCCCTCCCCGCGGAGCTTGGCCTCCCCAGGCTGGCCCCGGCCTCTTCCCCTCCCTGCTCTCTGCCTCGGGGCTTGGGCAGCAGGGAGTGTGATCCCGGCAGCGGGCTGGGCCTGATGACCCTTTGGGGTCCCTCCCAACTCCACCATTCTATGAGGGAAGGTTGTTGTGGGCACAGAGCCCAGGGGCCCTGCTTGCCTAATGCCCCGTTGCTTCTTTCTCTCTCTCTCTCTGACCCACATCCAGGGCCAGTGGGGGAGCTGAGCCCTTTCAGCTGCTCTCCCTTGGGGTCTTCCTCTGTTGCCCACCGGGCATCTTGGCCCGCCTGGAGCCATTGACCCCCCCCCTTGCACCAGCTCCCCCTCCTTGGGCAGGTCCAGGAGATAAGAGCCAAAAGCCCTTTGTCCCTGAGGCAGAAGCACCGCAGCATCACATGATCTCGCATTCAGAGTCCCTTGGGTGGGCTTCCAGGGACCCTTTTCTGCACCCCTTCCTTCTTCAGCTCTTCTGACCCCTCCTCTCCTCTCTGCAGGTTTCCTGGGAGACCCTGAGGGCTGGACTGCTATGGCGGCAGCGGCAGCAGCAGCAGCAGCAGCAGAGGACCCCTCTGACCCCTTGGATCAGTCGGATGGGCTGAGCTCCCTCCTGGATGAGGAAGAGGACGAAGATGAAGACGAGGAGGGTGGCAGCAGCCACACGGAAGGCCTGTCTGTGAGCTGTGAGGGCGACCTGGAGGTGAACCCTTACGACGGGCTGCCCTTCTCCTCCCGCTACTATGAGCTGCTGCGCCAGCGCCGCAACCTCCCCATCTGGGGCTCCAGGTTCCTCTTCCTGGAGCACCTGGAGGGCGGCAGCAGCATCGTCTTGGTCTCTGGGGAGCCAGGGGCCGGCAAGAGCACCCAGGTGAGTGGGCCCAGCTAGGCCTGCCAGCAGCCGCCACCCGGGAGAGGAGAGGGGGGGCTGTGCTGCAGAAAGAGTGTAAAATATTTAAAGAAAAATAATATGTCTGACAGCCAGAAGTGAAGTTACAGGGAACCATGCAGAGGCCCTTCTGGGTGGTGGTGCCCGCCCTGTGGAACACCTGCCCATCAGATGTCAAAGAAATAAACAACTATCTGACTTTTAGAAGATGTCTGAAGGCAGCTCTGTTTAGGGAAGTTTTTAATGTTCTATCATGTTTTGAATATTCTGTTGGAAGCAGCCCAGCGTAGCAGGGGAGGCCCGGCCAGATGGATGGGGTATATTATTATTATTATTATTATTATTATTATTATTTTATTCCCGGGGGTGGGGTGAGAGGTTCTCCCCTTCCTCAGTCCCAAGAGGCTGTGGGTGGCCTTGGGTGCTGTGTTGTTGTCTGAACTTGCTTGCTTAGCTGCCAAGGTGTGCCCCTGCCTTGGTCTCCAGGTAGCATGAAGCTTGTCTCAGCTCTGATGCCAGTTAGCATCTCCTTGACTTGGGGTTCCTGCCAGAGAATGCACAAAATCTCTGTTGGCATAGATGGGGTACGTCATGGGGGGGGAGCTTTGTGGCCTCACCCCTTTTCTTTCTTTATATATATAATTTTTAAATTAAATTTTCTGTTTTACAATTTTTAATTCTCCTTTTGCATCCTTAAGATATCAATGACTTTGCTTCTTCTCTTTCTATGGTTCATTTTAGATATCATAAATCCCTGTATATTTTACAAAAAGCTATACCATTCAGTGTTCCATTATTGCATCCGTCAAAACTTGTTTACACTGTTGAATTTATCTTTACTGCTGCCAGCGTTTTCAGCTGTATTTCACTCCTTTTCCTCTTGGCAGGGGCTGGCTTATCCTTCCTTGCCTACAACCAGCTTTTGCCCTCATGGCCCCCCCTGGTCCAGGCAGCAGGGGCTCAGCATGAGAGGCGTGGGAGGGGGAGCGCTTGGGACCCAGGCGGGCAGATTCCAGGCAGAGCCTCTCCTGACATGGAAGGAGAAGCCACAGGGAGGTGGACTTTGGCCTGGGTGGGGCGCATGTGAAGCAGCCTTCCTCGCTAGCTCCCTCTGAACAAGGAAGGACACCTGTTTGCCCAAGGAGAATCTTGAGCACCGCAGCTCTGGGGGCATCAGCTCGCCTGGCTGCCTGGTATTAGCACAGCGGTGGGCAGGGAGGAATTTGAGTGGTGTTTGCCCTTTCTCCATCGGTTTCATTGAAATTCCTGCTGATCAATAGCAAGCAAGAAACCCACCCTTTTAAATTAAGGAGAGCCTGCTGGATCAGGCCAAAGGGGCCCATCGAGTCCAGCTCCCTGCTCTCCCAGATGCCCCAGTGCAAGAGCACTTTCTCCCCTCCTGTGGTTTCCAGCAACTGGGGTTCAGAAACGGACACCTCGCCCCCCAACCATGGAGGCAGAGCTAGCTGGTGGCTCCCAGCCAGCGGAAGGGAAGCCCTGGTGGTCTCCCTGGGTTGGGGCATTCCTGGCTCCCGCTTACCACGGAGACTCGGCATAAGCTGTTTTTCTGTGGGGTGTTGTGTCCGAGTCCCTAATGTGGAATTCTTGTGGCTTCACATTCCCTGCCTATGGCTTTGGGGAGGGGGGGTGTCCTCGCAGGCAGTTGGCAACCCAGCTGCCCCTCCACCCAAGGACAATGAGCCTGCCTGTTGTTTTGGGGGCTGGATCCTGCTCATATTTGGGTGTTTTCCCTGGAGAAGGGAAGACCCAGCAGGGACAGGATGCCATTCCTCAGATGCTGAAGAAAAAGGCTGGAGGGAGAGGGGGAAACATCTGGAGAAACTTCTGGTGCACCATTCAAAGTGTTGGTGCTGATCTTGAAAGCCCTAAACGGCCTCGGCCCAGTAGACCCGAAGGAGCGTCTCCACCCCCATCGTTCCGCCTGGACATGGAGGTCCAGCTCCGAGGGTCTTCTGGCAGTTCCCTCGCTGCGAGAAGTGAGGTTACAGGGAACCAGGCAGAGGGCCTTCTCAGTGGTGGCGCCCGCCCTGTGGAACGCCCTCCCATCAGATGTCAAGGAAATAAACAACTATCTGACTTTTAGAAGACATCTGAAGGCAGCCCTGTTTAGGGAAGTTTCTAATGGTTGACGTTTTATCGTGTTTTTAATATTCTGTTGGGAGCTGCCCAGAGTGGCTGGGGAAACCTAGCCAGATGGATGGGGTATAAATATTATTATTGTGCAGTGTTAGAAACAGGGGTTCCAGTTACAGGTAGGTAGCCGTGTTGGTCTGCCATAGTCAAAACAAAATAAAAAATAAAATAATTCCTTCCAGTAGCACCTTAGAGACCAACTAAGTTTGTTCTTGGTATGAGCTTTCGTGTGCAAGAAGTGTGCATGCACACGAAAGCTCATACCAAGAACAAACTTAGTTGGTCTCTAAGAAACAGGGGTAGGAAAGCTAAGAGCCACGGGGCTCCTGGAACTTAGGTGGTGAGCACCGAAACAAAATGTCTCGGCACTACTTTTTTCCTCTTTTTTTGCTGCCACGCCACCAGACCAGGCAGCCTGGCAGCAATTTCTCTTTCTTTCTTTCTTTCTTTCTTTCTTTCTTTTCTCTTTTTGCTGCTGTGGGAATCAGCTGGCCTGCAGGGTCTTTTGCTGCTGCGCTACCCTGCAAAAGGAGGGTTGCTGCTGGCTGTGTTGGCTCTGCTCATCGCCCATAGTTGGAGGCCGCAATGCTTCTGAGTTCCAGCTGCTGGAAGCCACAGGAAGGGAGAGTGTTGCTCTTGAGCTCGGATCCTGCTGTCAGATTTCCTTTTGCGGGATCTGGTCAGCCACTGTGAGACCCAGATGCTGGGCTAGATGGGCCCCTGGCAGGATCCAGCCGGCTCTTACTAGGTTGTTATAAGCTGCTCTGAGAGCCAGTGTGGTGTAGTGGTTAAGAGCGGTAGACTCATAATCTGGGGAACCGGGTTCGCGTCTCCTCTCCTCCACATGCAGCTGCTGGGTGACCTTGGGCTAGTCACACTTCTTTGAAGTCTCTCAGCCCCACTCACCTCACAGAGTGTTTGTTGGGGGGGCAGGAAGGGAAAGGAGAATGTGAGCCGCTTGGAGACTCCTTCGGGTAGGGATAAAGCGGGATATCAAATCCAAACTCCTCCTCCTCTTCTTCTTCTCTGCCCCCTCCAGATGGAGGATTCTGGGCTTTTCCCCTGGGTGCCTTGGAAGTGTGGAGTCCAGAATGGCACCGCCTGGAGGGGAGGGATAGCCAAGCCCTGCCTGGCCGGACCTTACCTGTCCCTCCTCCCTTCCGCAGGTGCCCCAGTGGTGTGCTGAGCACGCCCTCTCTCTGCAGTTTGCTCCTGGCCAAGTGGTTTGCACGCAGCCCCACAGCCTCGCCGCCCTCAGCCTGGCCTTGCGGGTGGCTGACGAAATGGACCTCAATGTGGGCCATGAGCTGGGCTACAGCATCCCCTACGAAGACTGCTGCACCTCCGAGACGCTGCTCAGGTGAGGGGGCAGGGGACCCTCCGGGGCTGCCAGGGGGAGGGGTGTTCTTTGGCCTGCCTCCCACTTGGGCCTGGTGCAAATGGAGCCAAGCAGGCTTCAGACTTGACTTAGAATCCTAGAGTTGGAAGGGACCCCCAATGGTCATCCAGCCCAGCCCCCTGCAAGGCACGAATCACAGCTGACAGGTCGCCATCCAAGCTCTTCTTCCAAACCTCCAAGGAAGGACAGTCGGCCAGCTTTTGTGCGAGTTCTTTCAACTGTCAAACAGCTCTTAGCATCAGAAAGTTCTTCCTGATATTGAGTCGGAATCTCAAGGAAATAAGCAACTATCCTACTTTTAAAAGACACCTGAAGGCAGCCCTGTTTAGGGAAGTTTTTAATGTTTGATGCTGTATTGTGTTTTTAATATTTGATTGGGAGCCGCCCAGAGTGGCTGGGGAAACCCAGCCAGATGGCCGGGGTATAAATTATAAATTATTATTATTATATTCTATTGTTATTATTATCTCCTTTCCTGTAACGGGAAGCCATGGGTTCAGATCCTGCCCTCTGGAAGAGCAGGAAACAAGCTTGCTCCATCTTCCAGCCCTTCAGATATTTGAAGATGGCTGCCATACCCTGCCCCCGCCATTGCAGAAGGAAAAGGGGCAGGGGTGGGGGAGCCCAGAGGAGAGGAGCACCCCAGACACGCCCGCGGTGCTGTGGCCCCCATCGCACCCATCACCTGGCCCAGAAGGAGCTGTCCTGTTCAACCCACCCCAGGCTCTGGGTTGCCCCTAAAGAGAAGACTCAATCGACCCGAGCGCCACCCTTTGGGCACCTTTGCCCCCCACCCTCTTGACACACAGGCGGAAGGAAGGCTGAGAAGTGGTGAGGCTTCTGCCACACACACCCTTCTCCCATCTCTGGGTCACCCAGGAGCCTGGAAAGGCAGCAGGAGTCAGCCTGGGCAGAACTGGGCTGGCAAGTCAGCCGGAAATGCCTCATGGGCAAAAGGACATAGTTGCTCATGAAGAGTTTGAGGGAGTCGGAAAAGGGAGATCCTGACTAGCTTGAAAAGCGAAGGGCGGCGGCGATGGAGGAGGCCCTGCCTAATGAGAGGCCTCAGGAGCTCGAGAGGAAACCGTGTGAGGTAGCAGCAAGAAAAGCGAAGGTTATTTTAGGCTTGTTCTAGAGGCGTAGTGTCCAGATCAAGGGAAGTGACAGTCCTGCTCTCTTATGCCTTGGTCAGACCACACCTGGAGTCCTGTGTCCGATTCTGGGGACCAAAATGGACGAAGGATGTTGGCAAGCTGCGATGTCTGCGGAGGAGGGCAACCAAGATGGTCAAGGGTCTGGAAAGAAGCCTTCCTTGGAGGCAGAGGCAGAGCTAGCTGCTCCGGCACCCAGGGGCAGGGCTAGCCACGAGAGGCCCGGGGGGGGGGTGCCACGAGCTGCGAGCGGCCCAGGGTGTGTGTGTGCTGTGAGTGGCGAGCATCCCAGGGGGGCGGAGCAGCAATGTCACCCCCCCTCAGGGATGACACCCGGGGCGAACGGCCCCCACCGCCTCCCTTCCTCCACCACTGCTTGGAGGTTTTTAAGCAGAGGTTGGATGATCCTGTGTCATTGATGCCTCAGTTGTGATTCCTGCATTGCAGGGCAGGACCCTTGGGGGTCAAAATCCCCAATTCTTCTATTCTCCAGGGTGGTCCCTCCTTATCAGCTTCTGCCATGAGGCTCTTGAGCAGGGGTAGGCAACCTAAGGCCCGTGGGCCGGATCCGGCCCAATCACCTTCTAAATCCGGCCCATGAACGGTCCGGGAATCAGCATGTTTTTACATGAACAGAATGTGTCCTTTTATTTAAAATGCATCTCTGGGTTATTTGTGGGGCATAGGAATTTGTTCATATATTTTTTTCCAAAATATAGCCCCCCCCAAGGTCTGAGGGACGGTGGACCGGCCCACAGCTGAAAAAGGTTGCTGACCCCTGCTCTTGAGAGACCTGCCCGGAGGTCCAGTTATTTAGGGGGGGGTGTCTTGAGTCTTCTGCCTGCTCAGGAGCTTCAGCCGCAGCAGGAGAACAAGGGGGGGGGAGCCCAAGCATCGAGGGCCCTGCCCCCCCGGACCCCGCCCACCAGGCGCCTTGTGGCTTTCAGGTTCTGCTCGGACGAGGTCCTTCTGCGGGAGATGACGTCGGACCCCCTGCTGCACCAGTACGGGGTGGTGGTCCTGGACGAGGCGCAGGAGCGGACGGTGCCCACCGACCTCCTGCTGGGGCTGCTGAAGGACGTGCAGCGCCAGCGCCCCGAGCTGCGCCTGGTGGTGGTGACCGAGCCGCTGATGGAGGAGCCCCTGCGGCGCTTCTGCCCCGACGCCCCTGTGGTGCGGGTCCCGGAGCCCAGCCCGGCCCCCCGCTTGGCCTTCAGGCAGCCACTGCTGGGGGGGCACGTCTTGGCCGCCTGCCAGGCCGCGCTGGAGCTGCACCGGCGGAAGGAGCCGGGCGACGTGATGGTCTTCCTGGCCAGCAAGCAGGTGGGGCTCGCGGGCAGCGGGTCTCAAGGCATCCCTGGCCCTCCCTTGCCAGTCGGGATGAGGCCCCAGGCAGGCAGAGAGTGGGAGGGGTCCCCCGAATGTGGCAGGCCTTGCCTTAGCCCCCGAAGGCGGTTGCCGTCCCCTGAAGGAGCAGGTTTGGGGTTTGGGGGGTGTTCATGGCTCTGGCTCTGGCTCCCTGGGGGCTCAGGGAGTCTCCGGGGCCTGAGGGGCCATTGACAACCATGGCTGGTTCTTCACCTGCGGCCATTCCTGGACCAGGAAAGCCTTGCCAGAGTAGTCCGTGCCTTTGTTATTTCAGGACTGGGTTCAGGGCCGGATTTAGGTTTGATGCGGCCCTCAGCTACTGAAGGTAATGGGGCCCTTTCTATGTCCAGCTGTCCTTTGTCAACAACAAATTGTTGCTGTTTTTCTGTTGAATATATGATATATGGTAATTTATGCAACCAGTCTATGCAGAATGTAGGCACCCTATATCTAGAAATGAGCAAACCAGGGATATTTTAGGGAGCAGGTGAGCAGGCGGGGCCCATCATAGGAGCCTACACAACACAAAACACTGTTGCTGGATGTAGGTTTTATTTTATTTTATTTTAATCTTATATTTTGGAAATGTACACCCAGGTGTTTTTTTCCTTTACTTTTTTGGTGGAGCCCCAAGAGAGTGGGGCCCTAAGCTATATCTTGTTTAGCTTATACGTAAATCCGGCACTGCCTGGATTACTGCCATGCGCTCTAGGTGGGGCTTCCCTTGCGCTGGATTCGGAAGTTGCAGTGGGTGCAGAATGCTGCAGTGCGATTGCTGAGAGGAGGGAGGCCTTGCCAGCATCCGACACCTGGGCTCAGAGATTGCATTGCTTGCCAATTTGCTACTGGGCCCAGTTCAAGGGGTTGCTATGAGCATAAACTTGGGAACTGTTTACCTGCATGTGCCCATTGGCAGAATTGGAACCAGTCCAGGTGCCCCATTCTGCACTGGCAAGAACTCCAGAGTTTAGTGTGGCAGCTTCTGCACTTTGGAACTCCCTGCCTATTGATATCAGGCAGGTACCACCACTGTCCTCTTGGGGGCACCTGCTAAAAACTTTAAGGTTTAGGCAAGTCTACCCAGTTGTTTAGAATACCTATGCCTTTTAATTTTATTGCTGGCTTTTAATTTTTTGCATGGTCTTACTGTTTTGTTCTCCTAAATTATTTGAGGTTTTCTACAGTCAAGCCGTATGTCCATTTTATTAAATAAAATGAGATTGTGAGTTCTTGGGGGCCTTTGTGGGGGCAGGCGAACAATGTTAGTGTCTGGGGGGGGTTGCCTTTCAAGTGGGTTCCCTAGACCCCTGGGTATAGGGCGGTATATGAATTAAATAAAGAATAAGTCGGAGGCTTCTGGGCTGTCGCTTGAGTTCCTCCTGCAGCTAAAGATCTTTCTCTTCCCGCCCCCTTGCAGGAGATTGACGAGTGCTGCGAGGCCATCCGGGCAGAGGCCCCGGCCTTGGACCCCGGCCTGGGGCCCCTGCTGGTGCTGCCCCTCCACCCTGGCGTGGGCCGAGACGTCCAGCGGCTGTACGAGACCGGCCAGGAGCAGCCCGGGGGGGTCCGGGCACGCAGGATCGTGGTCACCCACTGGGTGGCGGACGCCGGCTTCTCCATGGGGAGCGTCAGGCATGTCGTTGATGCCGGGCTGGAGCTGCACAGTGTGAGCCGGGGGGTGGGGAGGCCTGTGAGCCCCCTGGGAGGAGCTTTGGGGGGGGGGGAGAAAGAATTATAGTTGGGGCGGGGAAGGGGGGTGGTCCTGGCTCCTCATCCGTATTGCTGTCTTCTCCTGCAGCGATCACAGAATTGTCGCGTTGAAAGGGGACCCCCCAGGGTCATCTAGTCCAACCCCCTGCATTGCAGGGAACGGGCAGCAAAGAGGTCTCCCCCTGGGCAGCTCCCCCTTTGGTCTGTCTGCACAGGACTCCCCTGCGTCCGTCTCCTGATGTGGTTTTTTATATATACACTAGTAAATTAAGCCCGTTGAAAAACGGGCACTGCGGCGAGCACTAGCCGGGCAGCACACGCGCGTGCCTTGCGGGGCGGGGGGCACAGCCGCGGCAGCGCTCCTGCCGCCGCGGAGGGAGGAGGCTGAGCGCGGGGAAACCGGGGAGCCCCCCAACCCCGGACGCCCCCTCGGAGGCCGGCACCGCCGCGCGTGCCTAGCTCCCTTGGCGGCTCCGGCCGCGCAGGAGAAGAGCCGGGCAGGAGGGAGGGCGGGCGGGGGCGCTTCTCGGGCCCGCGACGTCCCTCCCCGCCCGGGCTCTCCTCGCCGCCGCCGCCCCGCAACCTCCTCCGCCTTCTCTCCTTGGCAGGGAGGGAAGCAGCAGCAGCAGCGTCGGCGGGTGAGCGCGGGCCTCGGAGAAGGGCGGTGGGAGGCAGAAGACCCCCCTCCTCCCCCCCGCGCTTTGGCTGGCGCTGCTGCGGGGAGGAGGAGGGCGATCGGCGGCGGCGGCCGGATCCGAGGCGCGGAGGCGGCCGGCGGCGGCGGGAGCCGCTGCGGCGCTTCCCCCGCGCCGCGCTTTGGGTGGCGCGGATCGGCGGCGGGCGGCGGCAGCGGCAGCGGCAATGGCGTCGGCGCAGTTTCGCCCGGCCGGAAGTGTCTCTGCGTCGTCCCGCCCCCCTCTCCGCCCCCTCCAATCCCTGCGTCCCCGTGTGACATGCGCAGAACGCACTTCCGTGACACACGGAAAAGCAGGGACACAGGCTCTTTATTATATAGGATAATAATTTTTATTTTTCAATTACAATCCAATAATAGCCTCATTATAACAATACCAATTTATAATACAATTCTTAACACCAATAGTTCAAATACCAAATTATATAATTTAGATAAGGTGGCCCCCCCACGTGCTAGAATTGATGGCTTGATTGTTTGCTTTATTTCTGCATTCCAAAATCTTATTAATTTCCCTTACATTCCAGTCATAATAATAATCCCTTATACAACAACTGCAATATTAATAACTTCTATTCGTGCTGACACATTAAATGAAACTAGAAGTGAGGCACTCAAACTGAATCCTTGCTCATCCTGTGTGTGGCAATTATTCTCTCCAGGATGTTTCTTCCTGTCCTTGTAAGAAGTTATGTCTTTCTTTCCCCCAGTTGTTGCTGTTATCTATCGTGCAAAGCTGATATCCCATTGTTGTTTCCCAGATGTTTCCATCGCTCTGTTGTTTTGCAACTTCAGCAACAGCTACAAAAATCACTCTGTCCCAATGAATAACCTGTTTTCACCATTTTCCCTCTCAGCCTGGGAAGAAGAGGGGTCTGTCAAACTGCAGATATCGCAATAAAGAACCTTATCAGTTCCTTGGCAAGTTCACAGACTCCTTTCATTCTCCCATCCAACTGAAGATAAATGAGCAACAATACTTCCAATTAAATTAAATTGCAAGTCCTCTTAGCGTTATTCAGTTCACTCCGTAAATAATAAAGGATGGGGAAGAGTCAGCTCTAAGTTTCCATTGTAAACTTTTTGCAAACTAGAGTTTCCCTCCCTTTTTCCTTTTTTTCCTCCCCCCCCAGTTCCGTTTAATGTTATATTCCATATCTGTAATCCAATTTATTCCGTCCTCGCTTGTACAAATATAATTTGAACTAAACCAGGCTTAGGCAAACTCAGCCCTCCAGAAGTTTTGGGACTACAACCCCCATCATCCCTAGCTATCAGGGCCAGTGGTCAGGGATGATGGGAGTTGTAGTCCCCAAACATCTGGAGGGCCGAGTTTGCCTATGCTTGAACTAAACATTCAGAGGAGGGTTGCCAAATCATAAATGTAGAAAAGAAAACTTTAAATAAAGAAATGGTAGCCTCCCCTCCCAGCCCCACCGTCTTTTGCACCGAAGGCAGTTTTATCTCAAACTCCAACCTGAAAGGCCTTGCCGTTGTTTATGCCCCGCAGTTGTTGTTCTGTCTCCTGACGTTTTCTCTCCTGGGCAGGTTTACAACCCGCAGATCCGAGCCGAGGCTCAGGGCTTGCGCCCCATAAGCAAGAAGCAGGCCGAGGCGCGGAGACTCAGGGCAGCGGGGAACCCCCCAGGTAGGCCACCCCTCCTTCCCCAGGGCCCCTGGGGTCTGTTCTGCAGAGACCCTGGGACTTCAGGGACCCCCAAGGGCCATCCAGTCCAGCCCCCTGCAATGCAGGAATCTCAACTAAAGCATCCTTGGCAGGTGGCCACCCGACCTCTGCTTAAAAACCTCCTGCGAAGGTTTTTGGGTGGGGGTGGAGAGCAGCCTCCTTCTCTTCCCTAGGGACTAGAGCCTTGACTCCGCCCGCCTCACTGCCCCCTCCTGTGCCCGGCAGGGTCCTGCCTCCGCCTCTACTCGGACGCCTTCTATCAGCAGCGCCTGCCCCCCGCCCCTCCGGCCCCCATCACGGAAGCCAACCTCAGCCGCCTGGTCCTGCTGCTCAAGAGGCTGGACATTGCGGACATGGGCCAGTGTGACTTCCTGGACCGGCCAGGTATGTGGGGGGGTGTCTGGGGGGCAGAGCAGGGTGGGGCCTCTGCCTGCCAGCTAGCCAGGCTCAGCGGGGCTCTCTTCTCCCTGCCCAGCCCCCGAGTCCTTAATGCAGGCGCTGGAGGACTTAGACTACCTGGCTGCCCTGGATGACGACGGGAACCTCTCTGAGGTGGGCATCATCATGTCGGAGTTCCCTCTGGACCCCCAGCTCTCCAAGGCCCTGCTGGCCTCCTGCGAGTTTGACTGCGTCCATGAGATGCTCACGCTGGCCGCCATGCTGACGGGTAGGTGGAGCCGCCTCTCGCTCAGCCCTGCAGGGGGCGCTGTGGGGGCTCCTCTCTGACGGACTCTGCTGGCTTGGCTCTCGCAGCTCCAGAGACCTCGGAGGGAAAAGGTCGTGTCAGCACTTGAACTCGCTACCCTAGGAGGGCAATGATGGCCACCAACATGGAGGGTTTCATGGAGGAGAGTTTTAGCCACAAAGGCTCTTCTCGGCCTCCATCATTGGAGGCAACGAGGCTTCTGAATCCCAGTTTCTGGTAATCGGGAGGAGAGAGCTACAGCAGTGCTTGGGTCCTGCTTGCTGCTTTCCCAGAGTGGCCATTTGGTTGGGCCCCCTTTGGCCCGATCTAAAAGCCTGGCACTTTTCCTGCTCTTATGGAACCTCCAGGTCCAGGCGCAGTCTATCTGGATCCCTGGCTTCTTGGGGGGATTTGGCAACTGTGAGAAGAGCATCTTTGCCCTTAAGGCCCTCGTGTCAGACCCCCTTCCAGCCACAGGTGCTGCAGCAGCTAAGGCACAGAGAAACAGAACGGTTGGGTCCTCTGGCTCAGCCGTCTGCAAGGCGGAATTGCAGCAAAAGGCATTCCCTGTAGGGATGAGAAGAAATGCTAGGAGAGGCTATATTTGTTAGTTCAGCAGAGTGCATCCCTTTGCAGCTTAAAAAGAAGCTTAGAAGGGCTCCTTTTAGCCTTTTCATTTAAGGCAGACTGGATTCTCCTGAGATTTCCCCCTTTTAAGACAATAGTCACACAGACAGTTTCTGTTGCAGAATAACAGATACAGCAGCTTTCTTCAGGCAGGCTTAAAATGATAATTCAGTTACAAAAACCTACCCCCCTTTTCTTTTTTTTGTAAAATCTGACTTTTAGAAGACATCTGAAGGCAGCCCTGTTTAGGGAAGTTTTTTATGTTTGATGTTTTATTGTGTTTTTAATATTATGTTGGGAGCTGCCCAGAGTGGCTGGGGAGGCCTGGCCAGATAGGCAGGGTATTATTATTATATATTTATATTATATATATATTATTATATATTATTATATATATTAATAATAATAATAATAATTTATTGTTTATACCCCGCCCATCTGGCTGGGTTTCCCCAGCCACTCTGGGTGGCTTCCAACAGAACATTAAAATACAATAATCCATCAAACATTAAAAGCTTCCCTAAACAGGGCTGCCTTCAGATGTCTCCTAAAAGTCTGGTACTTGTTTTTCTCTTTGACATTTGGTGGGAGGGTGTTCCACAGGGCGGGTGCCACTCCCTTTTGGACTGCCCTTGAAATATCCCACATTCCCCAAGGTGGGTGGCAGGCAGGCAGGCAGGCAGGCACCCAGGCGATGGTGGCAGCAGGGACCTCACCAGCTCTCCCTCCTCCTCCCTCTGCAGCCTGGCCCTGCTTCCTGGCTCCTGAGGGGGCGCGCTGGGAGGAGGCCCTGGCAGCCCGGCAGCGGAGTCTGCTGCACCCGGCGGGAGACCACTTCACCCTCATCAACGTCTTCAATGCCTTCCAGCAGCGTGAGTTTGTGGAGGGGGCAGGACAGACCGGGGGGGGGGAGCCTTGCTGGGGCTCCCTCTCAAGGGATGCAGCCAGGAGAGGTACCCACACCCTCCCTCCCTCCCTCCCCAGAGAGCGACCCGGAGAGCTGGTGCCGGAAGAATGCGGTGAGCGAGGCAGCCCTGCGGCTGGCGGGGGCCGTGCGGGCAGAGTTGCTGGAGGTCATGCAGCGCATTGAGCTGCCCGTCTCCCCGCCGGCCTTTGGCAGCGACAGCAACGTCCAGCGCCTGACGCAGGCCCTCATCTCGGGCTTCTTCCTCAAGGTAAGGCTGCTGGCTCAAGGCCTGGGGGGCGCAGCTGCTGGCTCTGGGCTGGGGGAGCCCTGGAGAAAGCTGGCCCTGAAGCACCCAGGAAGAGGGTCCGGGTGGCAGGCAGGGAGGCTGGGAGCGGAGGGTCTCTCCTTTTCCCCAATGGTTGGCCTTCGCCCCCAAAGACAAACTCTTCCATTGTCTTCTGAGACAGATGGGTGCCAGCAACATCTCTCTCTCTCTCTTGGACACTATCTCTCTCCAGGGATTTGGGGTGCTGGAGATCTTGGGGTGCTGCTCAGCTCCAGGAAGAGCTGCCTGGGGGTTTCCTTGTCTGCCTCCCCAGAGGTCCTGCCCAGGGAGATTCAGGCTGCTGAAGCCAAGGGAGATTATCTCTGAGCCCAGAGTCCCTCTAAGTTGGGGGGCTCCACCCTGCACCCCATCTAGTGGCTAGACACCTCCCATCAGCCTCTCCCTGATGGGACTGCCTGCAATCTCTCCCTGCCTGGGCTCTGGGGAAGGGGCTGGATCTGTCCCACCCGCTTGAGCCTCTGCTTCCCCTCCTGCTTCCAGGTGGCCCGGGACATTGACGGCTCCGGCAACTACCTGCTGCTGACCCACAAGCACGTGGCCCAGCTGCCCCCCAGCTGCTGCTACCGGCTGCGTCGCCCGCCCCCCCGCCCGCCCCCCTGGGTGCTCTACCACGAGTTCACCATCTCTCAGGACAACTGCCTCAGCATCGTCTCCGAGATCCAGCCAGAGATGTGAGCATCAGTGGGGGGGGGGCAGGGCTGTCGACTCCGCTCCTTTGCCATGAGGACTAGGACCCTGGCTTTTCTGAAGCCAGAGCGGGGGGGGGGGCTGTAGGCCGTAGGCCAGCTCCACAGGCATGCCTCAGCACTGCCTTGACTTTAGACGAGGACTGGACAGATTCATGGAGGAAAGAGCTCTTGGTGGCCCCTAGCTGGGATGGCTCTGCTCTACCTCCACGGTCAGGACAGCGGGTGGCGCTGTGGGTTAAACCACTGAGCCTAGGGCTTGCCGATCAGAAGGTCGGCGGTGGAATCCCCTCGACAGGGTGAGCTCCCGTTGCTTGGTCCCTGCTCTTGCCAACCTAGCAGTTCGAAAACACGTCAAAGTGCAAGTAGATAAATAGGTACCGCTCTGGCGGGAAGTTAAACGGCATTTCCGTGCGCTGCTCTGGTTCGCCAGAATTGTTTTAGTCATGCTGGCCACATGACCTGGAAGCTGTCGGCGGACAAACGCCGGCTCCCTCGACCTATAGAGGGAGATGAGCGCCACAACCCCAGAGTCGTCCGCGAGTGGACCTAACGGTCAGGGCTCCCTTTACCTTTACCTCCACAGTCAGAGGCAAAAGTGCTTCTGAATCCCAGTTGCTGGAAACTGCAAGAGGGAAGAGTGCTGCTCTTGCGCTCGGATCCTGCTTGCGGGTTTCCCTTTGGGGGCATCTGGTTGGCCACTGTGAGAGAACAGGGTGCTGGGCTAGGTGGGGGTCCCCTGTGGACTGATTCAGCAGCCAAACTCTTCTGGCATTCTTATAGAGCCTCCAGGCCCAGAGGCAGTCTATCTAAACTCCTAGTTTGGCCACTGTGAGACCAGAATGCTGGACTAGATGGGCCCCCTATGGCTCTTACACTCTGTGGACCAGGAAGCAGCAGCAATGGGGGTTTATGCAGGGTGGTATGGTAATAATAATAATAATTTATTATTTATACCCCACCCATCCTTCCGGGTTTCCCCAGCCACTCTGGGCGGCTCCCAACAGAATATAAAAAGATGATAAAACATCAAACATTAAAAGCTTCCCTAAACAGGGCTGCCTTCAGATCTCCTCTAAAAGTCAGGTAGTTGTTTATTTCCTTGACATCTGACGGGAGGACATTCTACAGGGCGGGAGCCACCACCGAGAAGGCCCTCTGCCTGGTTCTCTGTAACCTCACTTCTCACAACAAAATAAAAAATTAAAAAATTCCTCCAGTAGCACCTTAGAGACCAACTACCGTAAGTTTGTTCTTGGTAAACTTAGTTGGTCTCTAAGGTGCTACTGGAAGGAATTTTTTTATTTTGTTTTGACTATGGCAGACCAACACAGCTACCTACCTGTAACTCACTTCTCACAGTGAGGAAACCACCAGAGGGCCCTCGGCGCTGGATCTCAGTGTCCAGGATGGACGTTGGGCGTGGAGATGCTCCTTCAGATCTACTGGGCCAAGGCCGTTTAGTGCAGCCTTCCTCAACCTCGGCTCTCCGGATGTTTTTGGCCTACAACTCCCATGATCCCTAGCTAGCAGGACCAGTGGTCAGGGATGATGGGAATTGTAGTCTCAAAACATCTGGAGGGCCGAGGTTGAGGGAGCCTGGTTTAGGGTCAGCACCAACACTTTGAATGGTGCTTGGAAACATACTGGAAGCCAATGGAGGTCTTTCAGGACCGGTGTTAGATGGTCTCGGTGGCCATTCGCAGTCCCCAGTCTAGCTGCTGCATTCTGGTGGACTGTGACTGTTCCTGCCCTCCCTCAAGTGGGTGCTTCCTCCCCCCAGGCTGGCAGAGCTGGCACCCCAGTACTACCTGAGCAACTTGCCCCCCAGCGAGAGCCGGGAGCTGCTTCTGGAGCTGCGTGAGAAGCTGGCGGGGGCCTCGGAGTTGCCGCCTCCGCCTCCACCCCCGCTGCAGGACGAGGGGCCTCAGGCACCCAGAGCTGGCGAGGACACAGAGGACACCTGCATACTGCAATGAGCCCAGCAGGAGCACCGCCGGGTCCGGATGAAGCCCAGGCCCTGGAGGAGTCCTGTTCCCAGGGGACAGAGGAGGGTCCCAGGCCACTGGTGTCCCTGGGTGGCGAGGCCTGCTGCCCCTTGACGCCAGAGCCCCTGGCATTCCCTGGGCATGGGAGAGGGCGGGCAGGGGCCCCAGGAGGCAGGTCTTGCTGTACTGCTGTTGGACCCTCTGGGGCAGACTGCGGGGAGCCTGGCTGCTCTTTCCGGGACCCCCCCAGAGGCTGGTGGCAGCCAGGTGGCGCAGCGGATGGTGGGGGTGGCCTGGCCTGGCTATAAGGGTGGAGGTGTGCCGTGGGCTCAGGGCTCCACTTCCCCCCAGCTGCTCATTGGCAAAGGTGGCGGAACCCCAGGCAGACGGTCAGGTCTGGCTGGAGGGGGTGGCAGGGGGTGTCTCCTTGTGGGTCCTTGCTGTGTGGAGTGGGCAGCAGTGGGGGGGCAGTGCAGGAAGGGGCGGCTGGGTCGGTGGGTCTGGGCAGAGCTTCCTTCTTGCATGTAGCAGGAGACTTTGCTCTTCCTCCTCCCTTGCCACAGAAGCCATGCGCCTGGGAGCTGTTGGGGGGCTCCTCTGAGAGGCTCCCCACAGTCTTGGGGCAGCTTTAGCAGAGGGTGATGTCCGGCCCCCTTGTTTTGGGACTCTCTGGGTTGGCTCTTCCCTGAAGTCTTTTCTTAGCTCTCTGCTTTTACTGCTGCCTTATTTGGGGGGGGGGGCAAGCTGGCCCTTGACTGGCTGCTGAGCTTTTTATGGACTCTTTGCACCAGGGGAGTGGGTGGGTGTCTCTCGCTTGCAGTAGCGGCCATGATCCTCATCCGCAAACGTTGCTCCTGGACTGTTAACTTTAGAGAGGCTGCTTGGGATTGGGGCACCCCTGTCTTCTGTCAGTGCCATTTGTGGGGTGCCTGGCCCCTGGCGCCCCCACCTTGATACTTTCTGGCCTAGAATGTGGTTCACCAAGCAGAAGAATTAAAAGATACCTTTGGAAACACTGAACTCTGTGAAATGCAAGGTTGAATTCTGATCACCCTGATCCCCCAAAAGGAGCTGAAGGCGCAGGAAAGGTTGCGCCAAAATGTGGGGAGAACCTCAGGCCCAGGGGGCTAAATACAGCCCCCTCCCCCCAAACTCCTTACAGACCCTGCTTTGCCCCTTCCTCTGGTATTTTGCCTGGCTGGAATCTGTCCTTGAACACTTTCCTTCCCCAAATAAATTATTTTGTTTTGTTTGTGCGGTGTACAATGATAAATAGTAACCAATGAGCCAGCCCCTTCTCCAAAGTTGCCGGCACCTGCTTTGCATGCAAGCGCACCCCCCCCCCCCCCGTTCATTCTAGACGCTCCCACTCCCACCGTCGCTAATTGGGATTGCTTGGGAAAGGGAGAAGACAGGCAGGCGAACGGTCAACCGCAGGGAGCAGCGAGAGGGCCAAGGGGATGAAAGCTCTGCTTTAGCCCGGAGTCGGACCAGCCTAGCCTGGGGCGCCTCTGCTGAGGCTACTCCGGTGAGGCTCCCGCCTGGCTCCCCTCCCTCAGCCCGAAAGCGAACAGGACCGGGAAGCTGCCCTTCGCGGCTACGCGCGCAGGAACCGAGACCAAGGGAGCCCGGGACGCGGGCGGACGCGAGAGCAGCTCCTGGCCCCTCGACGCCCGCAGCCCGTCGGGCACAAGAAGCGACGGGGAAGAGGGGCTGCGGTGCCCCTAACCAGGAGTGGCAAGAGACGGAGCCCGGCCGGCAGCAGCGAAACGTGCTCGGGGAAAGGGGGGAGACGGCACGGGGGTAGCCCAGCGTTCTCCCCGGGACTCCCGTTTTGCAGGGGGCGGGTGTCTCCCGGCAGTTCCTTCAGGGCTCCGGTGACGCCTTGGCGGGGGCGGCGATGAGGAGGATCCTAAGGCGGAGGTGGGGAGGGCGACCTTTTAAGCCTTGCAGGGTGAATAACCTGGCTAGTTGCGGGGGCGGCGCGGGGTTCCCCAACCAGAAGCGGGGGGAGGCTTTCGAGGAATCCCGGACGAGGGAGCGGGTGAGTCACAAACCTCTCCAATCTGAAGGAAATCAGCCCCGAGTGCTCACTGGAAGGGCAGATCCTGAAGCTGAGGCTCCAAGACTTTGGCCACCTCCTGAGAAGAGAAGACTCCCTAGAAAAGACCCTAATGTTGGGGAAGATGGAGGGCACAAGGAGAAGGGGGCGACAGAGGACGAGATGGTGGGACAGTGTTCTCGAAGCTACCAACATGAGGGAGGCAGTGGAAGACAGGAGTGCCTGGCGTGCTCTGGTCCAGGGGGTCACGAAGAGGCGGGCACTACTAAACAACAACAAGTGTGTGTGTGTGTGTGTGTGTGTGTGTGTGTGTGTGTTTATTAGTTTTACATAAAAGTTATACACCATAAACATAACATTTTCATACATTAAAAAAGAAGAAGAAAATGGTTCTTTCGAACCTTGAGACCTCCGTCCTTCCCTCCATGGGTTCCAATTATAAATTTTATTCCTGTATCTTTATCTGTTACGTAACCATAGTATCCAAAATTCATGTTACTTTACAAGTGTCATTGTATTCCTGCCAATGATTCCAACTGTTTACAGTGATCTCTCAAATATATTAGAAAGTTATTCCAGTCATTTAAAAATACTTGGTCCTTCTGATTTCTGATCTTTCCCATCAGCCTTGCCATTTGAACTCATTCGCTCTTCCATAACTCCATGAACTCCAAAGAGAACTTCATCCTATTGGAATGTCAGTAATATTTCTGCATGTGCCTTGATTATCTTCAATAAATCTATGTATGAGAGCTTTGTGGAGTTTTGTTGAATACTGCCGAGATTGAGAGAGAAGTCTCCAGACAGAACAGTAAGAAGGAATGAATGCTGATCCCTCTTTCTAACAAGAATTTGCATCTTCTCTGTGCATGAGGACAGCAGCTGTTTGCATGTGAAACCAGCCCTGTCTTCTTCCTGCAAAGGAAGTGTTGGGTCTCCTAGAGCAAATTTGCAAATGCATGCAGTCTACAAACAAAGTCTGCAAACAAAGTTCTCAAAGTCTCAGCCTGCAAGCATGCTAGCCCTGGGATTTTTCCCTACACTGTATTGAAGAAAAGGGCAAATCTCTAACTCTGCAGACTCTGCAACTCTCCTTCACCCAGTTGATTAGCCTTCTCCCTTGCAATTCCATTGCTAACTCTCCATTGCAGGCCCACGCACCTTCTCAAACAGCTAAACTGAAAAAACAAAACAAAAAATAAAAAATTTCCTTCCGGTAGCACCTTAGAGACCAACTAAGTTTGTTCTTGGTATGAGCTTTCGTGTGCATGCACACTTCTTCAGATAGCTAAACTGAAAGATTACAGGAATACACCCCTAGAGAAAAAGGCCGCACCTCAAATCCTGTGGCTCAAAACTACTATTACGGCTTTATATTCTAAATTCACAAAGGCTTCTGCAGCAGCCATCTCACCCAACGTGACAACGTGACCTGGTGTTGAAACACGGTACTGCAGCCTTCCAATTTAGGTATATTTGAACCAATTCATAAAGAAAATGGGAGACCATTCTGAAAACGTAACTGAACAGGGGATGAGACCGGAAGTAACTTCTAATACAACTAATGGTGACACAGAGTCTGTAGGTCAAAACAGACTTGGGAAGCTGGACCCCAAGATGAGATAAAAAAATTCCTTCCAGTAGCACCTTAGAGACCAACTGAGTTTGTTTTTGATATTAGTGACTTAGCTGGTCTCTTAAGATGCTACTGGAAGGAATTTTTTTACTTTGTTTTGACTACGGCAGACCAACACGGCTACCTGTCCCAAGATGAGAGCTATCTAAGGACGGAATAGCTCCCGTCTCTTTCTCTCTCTCTGCGTCGGCAGATGGGCGGGGCGGGTGGAGCACTAATTTCACCCATTGCTGTTGACGCTAAGGAAGTGACAATCAGTCAGATCTGGGGCAGCTGAGGCAGAGCGATCTGTGGGCGGGGGGGGGGGCGTGATGAGGCGTGACTCAAACATCCTCGACCGATCGTTTTCTGACACAGGTTACACATCGAATTCTTCATGCGACATCAGAGCAATTTGGAAAGAGCAGAACGAAAAAGTGGCGACCCAAGAACGAAGTATTTGCTTGGCTGGCTGTTGGCACAGCAATCACCAAAATTTAGGAAAGTGCAGAACTTTGGATGTTTTATGACCTTTGACAGGCTACGAGACGAGACTTGAGTGCAAACTCAAAAACACAGCGAAGCACACAGAAAATCTTGGGCAAGAGTCATTTACTGAGCCAGATGAATAACATAACATAATAAAATGTTGGCAGTGCGGGGACAGAGGCCGATGGTGTCGTTAGGAGGGACCCTGTTTTCCAGAACCCCGTTCTAGTCCTGTGTGCAAGAAGGAAACCCTTCGATTGTGTCTTTGCACAGTTTAGCCACTAGGTGGCGAATGGCACTGCTCGCCTCTCGCAAACAGCTCTTCCTCTTTGATGCCCCGTGGCACCTGCGGGCGCGAGTGGGCACCGTGCAGCCCCAGCCAAGAGGGCGCTGCCGCCAAGGGAATTCTCCTCCCCGCTGAGCTCATGGCCGCAGCTTCCTCTTCTGGCTGAAGGCAAAGAGAGCAGGGGACCCCCCTTTGGCTCATAGGAACTCCCAGCGCAGGCAGGGAGGGAGGATGCCCGCCTGATGGTTCCTTTGTGGCATTTCTACCCCACCTTTTCCTCCAAGGAGCTCAAGGTGGCTCTACAGGGTTCTCCCCTTCCTCCAGCACCCCCCCACAACAACCCAGTGAGGTAGGTTAGGTTGAGAGAAGACAGCAGCTGGCCCAAGGTCGCCCAGTGAGCTCAGGCCACACACAGCAGCAGCATTGCTGGAGCGGGGGGGGGGGCTTCAATCTGGCCACTGCTGTGTCAGGCATGTTTGAGGGGCAGCTGCCCTCCCTCCTCACCGGCTGTGTCCCCTCCCAGCTGTTTTCTTTGACTAAAACGGCTTTCCAGTCCCTATACTGTGCTCCCATTGTACTGTGCAAACACAAAGAATGGCAAGGACCATAAAGGGGGGGCACTATAGACAGCCCCTTACTTATTTAAAAGTCATGGCTGCAGTGCGGGTGGGGTTGATTCTGCCAGGCTGAGTAGAATGGGGCCAAGCCTTGAGCTTGGGGGTTTGTCCCCATCTGCCTCTGCCCTAAGCCCCTTTCCTTCTCACCAAGAACATAGGAGAGCAGGCCTTCTCTGTGGTGGCTCCCCACTTGTGGGATGCGCTCCCCAGGGAGGCTCACCTGGCACCTTCCTTACATTTCTTTAAGTGCCAGGCAAAAACATGCCTCTCCTCCCAGGCCTTGGGCTAATTAAACCATTTGTGGCTTTTTAAACTGTGCTGGTTTTGTTTGTTAATGTGGTATGTGTTTTAATATTGTAAACTGTAATATTGTAAAAGGGCGGCCCGGAGGCACTGGAGGTTTTGGAAAATTGGTAAATAATAAATAAACAGAGCATGCAGGATGAGGTCATGGGGGGCCCATCTAGTCCAGCACCCTGTTCTCACAGTGGCCATGCAGATGCCCTTTCTGTGAAACCCAGAAGCAGGATCCCAACACACGAGGCCCCTCCCCTCCTGTGGCTTCTAGCCACATTTATTCAGTAGCATGTGCTGCCTCTGACCCTGAGATCAGGGAGTAGCCATCCCAGCCAGTAGTCACAATCCCCGAACTGACCTTTAAAGCATCTTAATGTGTGGGTGTTCTGCGCAAGGAGCTGTTACCAGTCCACCTTCGCATAAGCCCCCCTCCCCACCCGCAGCCTTGGAGCTCCTGGTCACGCTCCTCCTTCTTCATGGGCCTTGGCCTGGTGCTTGGGGGAGTCGTTGGCCAAGTGACTCAGAGCATCTCATGGCTGTTTGGCAGCTGATGAAAGCAGGAGTGAATCAAGCATCCCTTTGACCCTGGTGGGGGCTGAGCTGGGGGGATCACACACACCCCCATGAAACATGGCACAAAGTGGAGATATGAGAGCCCCCCCCCCAACGCACTCACTATTCCTGCAAAGGCTCAGAGGAAGGAGGAGAGTGGCTCTTTGTTCTCACCCTCTAGGCATGGGGGGCAGGTGTGCTTATTTACTTCTTTAATGTCATAAAATTTATACACTGAGGTCCAGTGCCCAGGGCCGCACTGTGAGAAGTGAGGTCACTGGGAACCAGGCAGAGGGCCTTCTCGGTGGTGGTGCCCGCCCTGTGGAATGCCCTCCCATCAGATGTCAAGGAAATAAACAAGTATCTGACTTTTAGAAGACATCTGAAAGCAGCCCTGTTTAGGGAAGTTTTTTATGTTTGCTGTTTTATCTTGTTTTTAATATTATGGTATGTTGGGAGCTGCCCAGAGTGGCTGGGGAGGCCCGGCCAGATGGGCAGGGTATAAGTAACAAATTATTATTATTATTATTATTATTATTATTATTATTATTACTACTACTACTACTACTACAGTACTACTACTACTACTACTACTATAATAATACACTGCTAGATTGAAAAGACAGCAACAACCTCAAAGTGGTTTACAAAAAGATAAAATAATAAAATTGAGGAAAAAGCACAACACGTTTAGAAACAAACAAAAAATAAAATACTAAAACAGATTAAAATTCACTGGCTTTCTAAGTGTCTAGACAGGCTTCTCAAAACAGGAATGTTTTTAGCAGGCACTGAAAAGAGCAGCAGGGAGTTTAAGTGCTTGCCGCACTGAACGACCGACTTATTACGGATGTGAAACCAGTATTCATATCTGAAGAAGTGTGCATGCACACGAAAGCTTATACAGTACCAAGAACAAATTTACCGTAGTTGGTCTCTAAGGTGCTACTGGACAATTTTATTATTTTATATATTTCGAAATGCGTCAGACCAACACGGCTACCTACCTGAATCTGGTATTACATTTGTGGCACCTGCAGCAGTGCCAGTTCTGCTGGTCAAAGCAATTGAGTGGGCACCTGTGGGGGGCAAGGCCACCTCATAGCAGAACTGGTCCCATGTGCTTAAGGGCTTTGTATAGGAACAATAACACCTTGAACTTGGCCAGGACAGATCTCTGAGCACTGTGTGTGTTGTGCAGATGAAGACCATTGAGGACACAAAGGTCTGGCACTGCAGCAGATGGGCAGCCCTGTGCCACCCCCACCCCACACCCCCGTTCCATTTAGGGCCAGGGCTTGCTTGGGGTGTGGCTGTAGATGTGGCAGTTCCCCAAGAGCTGAGTGCCGTTCCCCTGGGAAGGAAGGGGGTGTTGGCTGGCCTGGGGGTGGCTGTGGGCTGCTCCTCCCTGCAAGGGCCCAGAAGTGGGCGGTGATGGGTTACCTCTTCCTCCTCCTCAGTTCTGTGGTCTGGGGAGATTTTCGTTGCCCACTCATTAGCCTCCTCCCTGCAGGACAGGGACTATAAGACAGGTCTCCTTCTCAGCCCTTAGACACACACAGCAGCCGCTGCCTTGCCAGCCTGAAGGTAAGGGCTCTCTTTGGGAGGGGCGGTCCTGAGTCTCTGAGCCGCAACCTGCTTTGGGAAGGGGGCTTTGTGGTGCAGGCAGGGCCGGATTTAGGTTTGATGCGGCCCTCAGCTATTGAAGGTAATGGGGCCCTTTCTATGTCCAGCTGTCCTTTGTCAACAACAAATTGTCACTGTTCTTTGTGTTGAGTACTGTATATGCTATATGGTAATTTATGGACCTAATAGGTATCTCGAGCCATTTGCACATAACAAAATATGTATTTTATCAAAGTAATTGTTGAACTGAGATACAATTAAGAAGAAGTATATTAATAGTGAAATAATTACTTTAAATGATGTTTTACAGGTAGATAGCCGTGTTGGTCTGTCATAGTCAAAACAAAATAAAAAAATTCCTTCCAGTAGCACCTTAGAGACCAACTAAGTTTGTTCTTGGTATGAGCTTTCGTGTGCATGCACACTTCTTCAGGTATCTGCACATGAAAGCTCATACCAAGAACAAACTTAGTTGGTCTCTTAGTTGGTCTCTTAGTTGGTAATATGAGTAAGGAAATAGAAAGTTTTAAGTTAATATAGAGAATTAATATTAGTAAAATAACATAATATTAAATGATGAGAGGAAATTGCTAAAGATGAAATACAATGAAACGTAGTAGGAGTGACAGGAGGAAGTCTAACTAAAATGATAAGGAAAGAAGAAGGGAAAATTAGGATTTCTATGTTTATTGTTTATTGTTGTATTTGTTTTATCATATGTGATTTGTGTTAAGTTTGCGTTTATATGTCTGGAAAACCCAATAAAAATTATTTTATATATATAAAAAAACAGAATGGCTATGCTCTGTGCAGCAATGCTTCTGAAAGCCAGTTAGCGCAAGCCACAGGAGGGTGTGGTGTTGCTCTTGTACTCAGTCCTGCTTGCGGGTTCCCATTAGGTTGGCCCTGTGAGAACAGGATGCTGGACTAGTTGAGCAAGTTCTTTTGATGCTCTTAGGAGTCTCATTTCCTGCAGCTGGGGGGGGGGGAGTGGAGGGGTGCAGAGCCTTTGCTCCCAAGATGTGGCTGGAAGCAAGTGGGTTTTCCATGCCCCCGAGAGAGGCAGAGGCTGGAGGCAGACAGGTCTGGTGGCAGGGAGTGGGGTCAAGATGCCGCTGGAAGTCTCTGGCCCTGACACTGGTGGGCTGCTGGTGGTCCCTGTCTGGGGAGATTTGGGTTTCCCCTTTGGTCATTTTGCTGAGCCGCTTGTCTTCCTTCCTGGGCAGGATCCTCTCCCCTTAGCCTTCACTGCCCTCCTCTCCAGCGGAGTCTCTCCTCACACGGCCTGAAGATGATGGCCATGACATTGCTGGCCCTCCTGGGCACGGCGCTCATCGCAGAAGCCTCCGTGGCTTTTCCCGCCAACTGTAAGTGCCCCAGAGGCAAGCCCCATCTCCGAGGGCCCAGAAGGGGAAGGGAGGGGGTGGAATGTGGTCCACAAAGGGCTGTGTGTCTCTGCATGAATCTGTGCACACAGATGCACAGAAGGATGGAGAGAAAAGCAGGCTGCACCCAGATGTGCTGTGTAGCTCCTGTGCATGCCCCTCCATCCCAGGAATTTGGGGGGGGCTGTAATTGCTTAGTGGGACATCCCTTATACTTGAGCTGGAAGCTGCAGTTAGCGCAGAATGCTGCAGCATGATTGCTGACAAGGCCACAAGAGTGTCGCCTTGTCAGCATCTAACTTCTGTACTCAGAGGTCTGCACTGGTTTAATAATAATAATAATAATAATAATAATAATGATAAATAATAATAATAATAATTTATACCCCACCCATCTGACTGGGTTTCCCCAGCCACTCTGGGAAGCCCCCAACAGAATATTAAAAAATAGAATCAAACATTAAAAACTTCCCTAAACAGGTTTGAGGGACGCGGGTGGCGCTGTGGTCTAAACCACTGAGCCTAGGGCTGCCGCTCAGAAGGTCGGCGGTTTGAATCCCTGTGACGGGGTGAGCTGCCATTGTTGGGTCCCAGCTCCTGCCCACCGAGCAGTTCGAAAGCACGTCAAAGTGAAAGTAGATAAATAGGTACCACTCCAGCGGGATGGTAAAAGGCATTTCCATGAGCTGCTCTGGTTTGCCAGAAGCAGCTTAGTCATGCTGGCCATATGACCCGGAAAAACTGTCTGTGGACAAACGCCGGCTCCCTCAGCCAGTAAAGCAAGATGAGTGTCGCAACCCCAGAGTTATCCGTGACTGGACTTAACGGTCAGGGGTCCACTTTACCTTTAAACAGGTTTGGGCCAAGTTCATGGTATTACTGTTCATATATAAAGCCCTTAAAAACTTGGGACCAGTTTACCTGTGAGATCGCCTGACACCACAGGTGGCCACTCGACCACTTCAATCAGCAGAACTGGCACTGCTACAGATGCCACATAATACCCCCATTCCTAAGAATGCAATCATTTGGTGTGGCAGGACCTCCACTTTGGAACTCCCTGCCTATTGACATCAAGCCTTTGCTTTATTCTCATTTCTGTGCCTGTTGAAAACATTCTTGTTTAGACAAGCCTACCCAAATAGGTAGACTGTTGACCTGAATTTTAGCCTGCTTTAGCATTTTAAACTTTTCGTATATTTTAAAGCATTGTTGTAAATTTCTATCGATTTTCTTGTTTTATCCTTTTGTAAACTGCTTTGTGTGTGTGTGTAGTTTGCTTTTGATTTTCTTACGGTCAGGCGATGCATAAATTTTATGAAATAAATAAATAGGTTGGGCGGGAGCTGCCTAATAATAATAATAATAATAATAATAATAATAATAATAATAATAATTTATTTGTCTGTCACCCATCTGATTGGGTTGCCCCAGCCACTCTGGGCTGCCTCCAACCATTAGAAGACCACAGTGCCCTGTCCGAGGGAGGGGGGCACCCTCAGTGCAGTCCTCCCAGCCTGGAGTCTTGGCGTTCAGAACTTCTCATGAAGGGACGCTTCCCCACCGCAGCCCTTCTGCCACAGCTTCCCTCCAAATTCTCTCTCTCCCCCTCCCCAGTGCAGGTTGGGGACATCAACGAGAAGGTGAACCTGACGTGCGACGCCCCGACGGGGCAGCGGGTGAGCTGGGAAGTGGAGGACGGAGCCCTGGTGGAGATGGAGGAGCTGCCGCCCTGGGGTCACCTTCTGCGCGTCGGCCCGCTGGACCTCGCCTCCGCCCGCAACTACACCTGCCGGGGAGCTGCAGGACAGGTGCTGCGCAGAACCTTCCTGGCCGTGCGCGACCCGGACTTCCCCCTCTTCCTCCGAAAAGGTGAGGAGGGGACCCCTCGGGAGCCTTCGCAGAATCCGCGCAGAGGCTGCGGGGCCCCCGCCCGCGATCCAGTCCAGCGGCTTCCCTTGGGCTCTGACATTACGGCTGGGGCGGGCGAGTAGGGACCTGCCTTTGGGCATTTGGATCATAGGATTGTTATAAGAAATGGGCTTGGCTTGAACAGTCTAACTCCAGCCAAGGGAGGAATCTCTTGAGGTCCGCTATCGCTCAGAGATTTAAACAGGAGCTACAACCTGGTGATGGGACGCGGGTGGCGCTGTGGGTTAAACCACAGAGCCTAGGGCTTGTCGATCAGAAGGTCGGCGGTTTGAATCCCCGCGATGGGGTGAGCTCCCGTTGCTGGGTCCCTGCTCCTGCCAACCTAGCAGTTCAAAAACATGTCAAAGTGCAAGTAGATAAATAGGTACTGCTCCAGCGGGAAGGTAAACGGCGTTTCCGTGCGCTGCTCTGGTTCGCCAGAAGAGGCTTAGTCATGCTGGCCACATGACCCCGAAGCTGTACGCTGGCTTCCTCGGCCAGTAAAGCGAGATGAGCGCAGCAACCCCAGAGTCGTCAGCGACTGGACCTAATGGTCAGGGGTCCCTTTACAACCTGGTGAGAGGAAGCATGGAATCTTTATTGCACCTGTTGCAACCAAGTCTCCCCCCTCACCCTTGCAAAGAGGTGAGGAGCCCCCAACACACATAGAATCATAGAATCGTAGAATCATAGAGTTGGAAGAGACCACAAGGGCCATCCAGTCCAACCCCCTGCCAAGCAGGAAACACCATCAAAGCATTCTTGACAGATGGCTGTCAAGCCTCTGCTTAAAGACCTCCAAAGAAGGAGACTCCACCACACTCCTTGGCAGCAAATTCCACTGTCGAACAGCTCTTACTGTCAGGAAGTTCTTCCTAATGTTTAGGTGGAATCTTCTTTCTTGCAGTTTGAATCCATTGCTCCGTGTCCGCTTCTCTGGAGCAGCAGAAAACAACCTTTCTCCCTCCTCTATATGACATCCTTTTATATATTTGAACATGGCTGTCATATCACCCCTTAACCTTCTCTTCTCCAGGCTAAACATACCCAGCTCCCTAAGCCGTTCCTCATAAGGCATCGTTTCCAAGCCTGTGCAACATGTGCAACAACTTTAAAAAACCCATAAATTATCCGCCCCCTTGACATAAAGACCACGTCAAAACGTAACGTTAAAGTAATAGAAAAGGGTGGTCCAGCAAGCCCTGAGCAGGCGCCGAGATCCTGTTTTCGAATTTGCTTTTCAGCTTGTCAATGAAGATACTTGGTTCATGGCTCTTCCTGGTCTGTCTGATACATTCTATCCGTTCCTTTACATATGGCAAATACTCTTGGCCCCTGAGCCCATTGTCGCCAGCCTTCCCCCATTCATAAACAAAGAAAGGACCTTCATGTTGACAGGGCTGCCCCTCTTGGACTGCTCCAGCCAGTTTGCAGATTGGCGACCATCAGCGCTCCATCTTGGCGTTCCTGGCTAAAGAAGCGGTCAGAAGAGATCAGCGAGTCTAAACATGGCCTTTCCACTTCCTAGAATATTTCGGCCCGGGCTTCATTCATAAATTGTAACTTTTCGTTCATAAAACCCAAGGAACGGGAGGTAGATGAACTATTTTTCGCGGACGCTCCTGCAAGCCTGCAGTACCAGCGGGCGCTCCTGCAGGGGGCGGTGTTGCGCAAGTAGAGACGGTCCTTTTTTAAACGCGGGAAAGGATCTTAGTGATCATGCGCGACGAACCCCGATTGTCTTGTGACAGTCATGGAATCGTAGCGCTGGAAGGGACCCCGAGGGTCATCTAGTCCAACCCCTTGCAATGCAAAAATCACAGACCGGTAGAACTGTAGCGCTGGAAGGGAACCCCAAAGGTCATCCAGCTCAACCCCCTGCAATGCGGAAATCACAGGTCAGGGATCCTCGACAGGATGGCCTGAGAGATCATTTGGCTCCTCCTCCAAAGGGCCCAGCAGTGGGAAGGGCAAAGGCAGCCGCCAGCGTCCCTATTAACCACTCTGCCCGCTCCCTGCAGCTGGAAAGGCAGAAGCGGAGGTGACCTGCGAGGCGCCGTCGTACAGGGGCACCTTCAGCTGCTGGTGGAAGACTCAGCACCCAGCCACCTTCCGAGCCCACCTGCGCCACAAGTGAGTACCAAGTGTCCAACAGAGGGGGGGGGGCTCGCTTGGAGGCAGGACCTCTTCGAAGGTCCTGGAACACCTGAAGCATCAGGGGAGATGGGGAGGAGGGCGAGGGGGGCTTTTGGATGGGTGCAGAGCAGACACCCACCCCCTCACGGCTGCTAGGATTTTTGTGTAGCCTCTGCTGCATCAGCCGGGCTAGTGTGATTAGTGTAAATCACATGAGTTGTCTGAGAGAGAGTGTGAGAACGGAAGACTGTCTTATCTCTTCCGTCTGAGAGGGTTATTGTAATGTGATGTGCTTTCACTTATGCTGTGCGCAGTCTTCTTGTTCTGCCAGAGTTTGGAGAACACAGACATGGATGACGGATTCTCTGTATTGTTGTTGTTCAGTCGTTCAGTCGTTCAGTCGCGTCCGACTCTTCGTGACCCCATGGACCAGAGCACGCCAGGCACGCCTATCCTTCACTGCCTCTCGCAGTTTGGCCAAACTCATGTTAGTAGCTTCGAGAACACTGTCCACAACCATCTCATCCTCTGCCATCCCCTTCTCCTTTCCCAACATCAGGGTCTTTTCTAGGGAGTCTTCTCTTCTCATGAGGTGGCCAAAGTACTGGAGCCTCAACTTCAGGATCTGTCCTTCTAATGAGCACTCAGGGCTGATTTCTTTAAGAATGGAGAGGTTTGATCTTCTTGCAGTCCATGGGACTCTCAAGAGTCTCCTCCAGCACCATAATTCAAAAGCATCAATTCTTCGGCGATCAGCCTTCTTTATGGTCCAGCTCTCACTTCCGTACATTACTACTGGGAAAACCATAGCTTTAACTATACGGACCTTTGTTGGCAAGGTGATGTCTTTGCTTTTTAAGATGCTGTCTAGGTTTGTCATTGCTTTTCTCCCAAGAAGCAGGCGTCTTCTAATTTCGTGACTGCTGTCACCGTCTGCAGTGATCATGGAACCCAAGAAAGTGAAATCTCTCACTGCCTCCATTTCTTCCCCTTCTATTTGCCAGGAGGTGATGGGACCAGTGGCCATGATCTTAGTTTTTTTGATGTTGAGCTTCAGACCATATTTTGCGCTCTCCTCTTTCACCCTCATTAAAAGGTTCTTTAATTCCTCCTCACTTTCTGCCATCAAGGTTGTATCATCAGCATATCTGAGGTTGTTGATATTTCTTCCGGCAATCTTAATTCCAGTTTGGGATTCATCCAGTCCAGCCTTTCGCAAGACGAATTCTGCATATAAGTTAAATAAGCAGGGAGACAATATACAGCCTTGTCGTACTCCTTTCCCAATTTTGAACCAATCAGTTATTCCATATCCAGTTCTAACTGTAGCTTCTTGTCCCACATAGAGATTTCTTAGGAGACGGATGAGGTGATCAGGCACTCCCATTTCTTTAAGAACTTGCCATAGTTTGCTGTGGTCGACACAGTCAAAATCTTTTGCGTAGTCAATGAAGCAGAAGTAAATGTTTTTCTGGAACTCTCTAGCTTTCTCCATAATCCAGCGCATGTTTGCAATTTGGTCTCTGGTTCCTCTGCCCCTTCGAAATCCAGCTTGTACTTCTGGGAGTTCTCGGTCCACATACTGTTTAAGCCTGCCTTGTAAAAATGTTAGCAAAACCTTGCTAGCGTGTGAAATGAGCGCAATTGTGCGGTAGTTGGAGCATTCTTTGGCACTGCCCTTCTTTGGGATTGGGATGTAGACTGATCTTCTCCAATCCTCTGGCCACTGCTGAGTTTTCCAAACTTGCTGGCATATTGAGTGTAGCACCTTAACAGCATCATCTTTTAAAAATTTAAATAGTTCAGCTGGAATATCATCACTTCCACTGGCCTTGTTGTTAGCAAGGCTTTCTAAGGCCCATTTGACTTCACTCTCCAGGATGTCTGGTTCAAGGTCAGCAACCACACTACCTGGGGTGTATGAGACCTCCATATGGAGGTCTCTCTGTATATAGAATGTAAATAAATGTAGCTTAGATCTACAGATGTTTCCTTCTTCTTGCTGCGTGATGCTAGAAGACTTGTGTGCACTTTTCAGAAGAGAAGTGTCGCAGATAGGCACTTTGGAGTGAAGGGACATGCCATTCCAGAGGGGGCCTCCTGGGAGACACTCAGGGGTCTTGGAGTTCCGTCTCCAAGAGAGCGTCATTCCAACAATGGCCACCAGCCAGCCAGTCACCACCTCTTTCGAGTGGGGTTGGATGGAGCTTGCAAGCTGGCAGCTTTGAGCCCCAGGACTTCTCGTTTTAGGACTCCCTCCCTCTTAGAATCATAGGATTGGAACGGCCCCTCCCAAGGCTCCTTACTGGTTTTTCTCTCTCCGCAGAGGACTGGGCTCTGCCCGCTGCCCGGCAAGAGAAGTGTCTGCCTCTCCCGGCGAGGTGCGCCTCCTGCTGGAGGACTGCTCCCCCTGCCCTTTCGGGGAGAAGGCGGAGCTGGTGCTGGTGCTGGAGGGGCTGGGCGAAGATGGCAGCTACGAGGCTCTCCGGAGGAACGTCGTCATCCAGGACATTGGTAGGAATGCCAGGCCAGCCCTCCCCACCCCACACCCCGCTCAAGAATCCAAAGGAGGCAGGAGGAGAAGCCCAGCAGCTGCCTTGGAAGGCCAAGCAAAAGGACACCTGCAGAACTAGGGCAGAATCACAGGACCCCCAAGGGCCATCTAGTCTGACCCCGGCACTGCTTAGAGTGGAGCTGCTAAGTAACTGGGTCAGTTGGGGCTGCCCCCAGGGGTGTCCAAACTTTTTTCAAAAAGGGCCAGATTTGATGAAGTGAAGGCCTGTGAAGGCCAACCAAGGGACTGACCAAAGTTGTTGACTGAAGTTGTTGAGGTTTTTTTGGGATTTTACCCCAGGAATTAAACTGCCACAGGGGCTGAATTTAACCAACCGGCAGGCCCCCAAAATGGACTTTGGACATGCCTGGCCTATACTACGGAATGGCTCTATGGGCAGGGACATTTCCTCACTGAACCTCTGAGCAAGAGCCTGGTCTCTCCCCCCACTCCCCCCCACCACATGTTGGACTACAACTCCCACCAGCCCTTGCAGTCAGTGTGGCTCTTGTTGGCTGGTGCTGATGGGAGTTTAAAACATCTTGGTGGGGCAGCAGCTTGGGAGGGGGAAAGGTTGCTTTTAAGTATGAAAAGCAGATGATGTCAGTCCCTGTAGTTCTGCTGTCAGGGATTTCTCTTCATGACAAGCACCTCACTGGCTGGGAATGCCTCAACCAAAAGATCAACATCTGCTGATGGTTCCCAAAGTGGGTGATAGGTCCCTTGGGGGGAGAGTTTCCTAGAGTAGATCTTAGTGGTAAGGGGGTGGCCAGGGGGCACTGGAGGTGCAAATGGCTCTCAGACTTTGAAAAACTGGTATCACACTGGATCAAATTAATTCTGTTGAACTAATCAAACTAAATTTTTTTTTATTAAATTCATATACCACCCTTAGTCCAAAGATCTCAGGGCAGTTCACAGCATGACAATTCAAGATTAAAACACAAAATACATAATAAAAACTGGGGGCGGGGGAGCAATTGTTGACGGTTTTGAATTTAATTGTGTTATCTTCCTCAGTGGGTTGTACAAACCGCTATTTTGAGAGATGCTTTTCATAGGTTGGGTGGCTCTGGGGATGAGTATGGCAGCCTGAATAATATTTGGGAGCCTCTGATGTAGATGATTTGGGCCTCTCAGTAGTGAAAGGCAGTAATGGGAGGCTGGCCAGAGGGGCCCCATTGTGGCCCCTCCAGAGGCAGGGGGAGGGGGCCCCTGGGTGAAGCCTGACGGCTCTGTCGTTCCTCCCCTTGCAGTGAAGCCAGACCCGCCAGAGAAGCTGACCATCCACAAGGAGTTGGGGGCAAAGCGGAAGCTCAGCTGGGCTCCCCCGGCCTCTTGGCACGGCGCCTCGGCCTACTTCCCCCTGCGCTACCACCTGAAACTGGAACATTACGATGGCACCCAGAAGGAAGTCAGCAGCGTAAGTAACCAACTGATTTTCAGTCTGTCTGCTTCTTCCCTCATGGGCTGGTTTCCAACCCAATTGGTCAAGGAGATGGAGCTACTCCCCTATGAAGGAAGGTTGCAAAGTTTGGGACGTTTTAGTTTAGAGAAAAGGCAAGTAAGAGACCACATGATACAAGTTTGTAAAATTATGCATGGTGGCCTGGAGAAAACGGATACAGCTTGTTCCCCCTTCTCTCATAACACTAGAAGTTATGGACATGCGATGAACCTGAACATAGGGAGATTCAGGACAGAATCTTAGTCTATGCAGCACATAGTCAGCCTATGGAACTCCCTCCCACAAGAACCAATGATGGCCTCCAACTTGGATGGCTTTAAAAGAGGATTGAACAAATGCATGGAGGAAAGGGCTATGGAGGGCTACTAGTCATGGTGGTTAAGCTCTGCTCTCCACATTCAGGGGCAGTAAATGCTTCTGAATCCCAGTTGCTGGAAACCACAGGAAGTGGTCAAATCCTGCTTGCAGGTTTCCTACATTGCGAGAACAGGATGCTGGACTAGATGGGCCCCTGGCCTGATCCAGCAGGCTCTTCCTATGCTCGGTTTCTTCATAATGGTACATAGCAGTGTGAAGTTCCAGGCACTTACCCGGGGTCTGTGCTTCCTTTGGAAAAGATGGCACAGCAGAGTCTGCGGTGTCTTTATGATACAGGGTTCATCTGAACATATATACAGGCTGTGTCTAGACGGAGAGAGTTCAGAGCATTCACCTTCTGAGATGGTCCTGTTCCTTCCATTGCTGCAGTTTCAGATTCCAAGAGACCCCAGACATCATGTCTGACCCTCTCTGCAGCATAAAACAGACTTCCTGCCTTGTGCTCTGGCCCCCTCCTCCAACTTACAAAAGGGACACTTTTTTCCTGTTCACTTCTCTCATTGCTCACTATAACCCTGGAAATTTCCACCTCCCAAATCCAGATGTGTCTTTTACCTTGTTGATGGCTTTCACTGATGGGGCTAATGACAGGCCACCACCAGCCTTTGTTCTTCCAGTGATGCCCATCTCGATGAAATCTAACTCTTGTTGAATCCAAGAATTATGGGGGACTTGCACCCACAACATCTGGCACTCAAAACCTACAACAATAACATCCTCAGCCACTTTCCCACATAGAATCACAGAGTTGGAAGAGACCCCAAGGGCCATCCAGTCCAACCCCCTGCCAAGCAGGAAACACCATCAAAGCATTCCTGACAGGTGGCTGTCAAGCCTCTGCTTAAAGACCTCCAAAGAAGGAGACTCCACCACACTCCTTGGCAGCAAATTCCACTGTCGAACAGCTCTCACTGTCAGGAAGTTCTTCCTAATGTTTAGGTGGAATCTTCTTTCTTGTAGTTTGAATCCATTGCTCCGTGTCTGCTTCTCTGGAGCAGCAGAAAACAACCTTTCTCCCTCCTCTATAGGACATCCTTTTATATTTGAACATGGCTATCATATCACCCCTTAACCTTCTCTTCTCCAGGCTAAACATACCCAGCTCCCTAAGCCGTTCCTCATAAGGCATCGTTTCCAGGCCTTTGACCATTTTGGTTGCCCTCCTCTGGACACATTCCAGCTTGTCAGTATCCTTCTTGAACTGTGGTGCCCAGAACTGAACACAGTATTCCAGGTGAGGTCTGACCAGAACGGAATACTGTGTTCAGTTCTGGGCACCACAGTTCAAGAAGGATACTGACAAGCTGGAACGTGTCCAGAGGAGGGCAACCAAAATGGTCAAAGGCCTGGAAATGATGCCTTATGGAAACATGGAAACATGGAACATGCTCAAAGGAGCTGAGAATGGGTGAGATCTCCTGACCACAAAAGGTCAGGGACTCCCCCATCCACTGCCAAACTGGGCCAGGCCAAGTCAAGGGCTCCTCCAGCCCAATAGTCTAATCCCAACATCTTCCAGTTTCCCACACACAAGTGAGGCACAGTAGCCTCAGCTGACTCCCCTTCTTCTGTTCTTTGTCCCCAGAACCTGATCTTGGAAGGTATACTGTCTTTGTGCAGGGAGGAGCTAAGACAGAAGTAGTCATTGTGGCAGCTTCCATATGCTGCTGGACTCCATCTCCCAGCATCCAGCAATGGTCAAGAATGATGGAAGTTGGAGTCCAGCAACAGCTGAAAGGCTACAACCCACCCACCCACCCCCCCGCACATTCTCTGGACTTATCCTGGCTAAGAGCCTCTTGCAAATGGGTTCGCTCAGTAGGTGGGCCTGTGAGCACCATGGACTCTAACCATGGCCAATGGGAGAAGCTGGGACCCCCACATCAGAGAGCCTCCCTCCTCCCCCAGCAGACCCTGGCTCTGCCCCTCTTCCAGCCCAGTCACACCTGCTTTGCCCTCCTTACAGGACAAGCTGGAGGAAACCATCGAAGATGCGGAGGCTGTGCATCGTGCCCAGATTCGCTGCCAGGATCCTTTCACCAACTCAACGTGGAGCCTGTGGTCGCCCTGGGTCACCGTCCGATGAGGACGCCTGGCGAGACGCTGCTGCGGCCTCTCTTGAGGGACCCAGCCAGAGGTCTCTCCACAGCAGCTGCCTTGCAAACCTCCAGCCCTCCAATGAGCTTCATCTTCCTCCTCCCCCTCTGCTTTTGTACCTCTCCTTTCAGTTGGGGGGCTACTGGTGGGGCAGAATGTATCCTTGTCTCCATCTTGATGCTTGAGAGGTGTGTTTTCAGGAGCCTGTTCCTGGGGCTGCAATCCCTTTCAACTGTTTTTAATTCTGAATCTTAAATCCATCATTTATTTATTTGCTGCTGTGCGGTAAATAAAAATACTAAAACTGTTTACAGCAATAAAATATAAAACCTTCACTGTTTTGGAAGTGTGTGGTCTTAATTGCCTGCGGAGGCTGGTGGAATAGAAATTGCTGCAGCGCCCCCTGCATCCTCCTGACAAAGTGGAGGTAATAAATTTACCCCATCCCATGACAGTGGGGGTGGGGGGGAATCAGTCCCAATGTCATGTATAAAGAGCTGATCTTCTTTTGTGGCTTCCAATAGAATAGATAACCACCTCCTTCCACCAGATAAACCTGGACCCATTAAGTGCGGGATATAGCACTTCTGGAACTCTGAACTCACCATTGGAGGGTGGTAAGAGGAAGAACAAAGAAATATGGGCTTGACTCCATATGGTCTTGGTCTATATCAGGGGTAGGCAACCTAAGGCCCATGGGCCGGATGCGGCCCAATCGCCTTCTCAATCCGGCCCACGGACGGTCCGGGAATCAGCGTGTTTTTATATGATTAGAATGTGTCCTTTTATTTAAAATGCATCTCTGGGTTATTTGTGGGGTTAGGGTTATTTGTGTAGGCAACACTGGGTTAGATGAGCCAATGACCCCTCCACTCTTTCACCTCCCCCTCACACCTCGGGTTCAAGAGCCTCAGGCAGACATCATTTCACAAATATTTATTGATCCGATTCTGTCACAGACATAAAATGGGAGCAGCTGGTGAAGCGAAGGGGACTGCAGGCCTGATTCTGCCTGTGTGTGCGCATGTGTGTGTGGGGGGGTCTTCATTCCTTGCCCTTTGTATTTAGATTCACCTCCCCCTCCCTTGAGCAAAAGGAGCCCCACCTGCCTCCCGCAGCCCACCTCTGACAAACTCCCTCCCCCACCTAATTATGCCCTTTTAAAATGTGTTGAAGGATTATTGGGTTTCTCATTTTTGTTTTTATTATGTATTTTGTGTTTTTATATCACCGTATTGGCCCGAATATAAGCCGCACCTTTAAAATTGAAGGAGGGAAAAGTAAAAAAAAAGGGGGGAAACCCTAATATAAGCCGCTCCATTCCTCGCTACTCCTGGCTCCATACTGGGGGGCGGGGCGGGGGAGCCAAGCTGTGTTGCCAGCACCTTTCCCTTTCCTTGCTCTCTTCCTTCCTGGACCAACAGAAAAATTATATAACAAAATAAAAAAATTCCTTCCAGTAGCACAAAAGCTCATACCAATGACAAACTTAGTTGGTCTCTAAGGTGCTACTGGAAGGGTGTTTTTTTTATATTTCAACTATGGCAGGCCAACATGACTACCTACCTGTAACTTAATTAATATTGATATTGATAACAATAATAAACAACCCCTTTTCCCATAATCCTTTGCTTGGATCTCCACAGCAATTATTAGAGGCCAGCGCATTTTTCTAAGCAGGCCCGTCCATCCAGTCCAGCATCCTGTTCTCACAGTGGCTGGCCAGACGGAGCCCGCAAGTGTGGCAACCAAAGCCAAAAGTGGCAGGGGGAAAGAGTGTGCAGAAAGTGCTTTGGAGAAAGGAGTCCTCAGGAACAGAGGGTCTGGAGCCAGAAGCAGCCCCTAAGGAGTGGGAAGATGTTCCTTTACAGCAGGGGATGGGAATGGAAGAGGCAGGGGTCTTTAGGACCACTGCAATTGAGGAAAGGGGTGAGGTGGGATGGGGACACTGTATCCAGGTTTGGGAACTGCCTCTGCAGGGACCTGGGCGTCCCTGTGGAAGGTCAGCCTGGGGGCAGAGGAGAGAAGAAAGGGGAGCTCTCCTCACCCTGCCGGGGTCAGCAGAGGAAGGGGCTAAGGGACCTTGCAGGTTCCCCAAGCGGCAACACCCTCACACCCCCTGCGTTAGGAGGCTGCAGCCTCAATGGTCTGCTGGCAGGTGGGGGGGCATTGTGGGAATAGAGGGCAGCTTCTCTTCCCAACAGTGGGGGCTGCAGCCTTCCCAGAGCATCCCAGTTATTGGGTTGCTTCTAAGGACACAGCCCCAAACAGGGCGGTCTGGGGAGCAGGCTGCCTCTCTCCCTCAGCCCCGGCTGCATTGCCTGGGAGGGGGCTGTGGGGGGTCATTGCATGCAGTTTCACCCCCCAGTATCCGGAGGGGGCCAGGGTGCGTGTGTATATTTGAGGCTCTGGTTTCCCAGGGCACAGTGCTTGAGCGTGGGGGGGGGGCATCCCTCCCCCATTGACCTTGAAGGAGAACTGGGCAGAGGTGGGGCTGTTTATTCCAAGTCCGGGAGAGGGGAGGGGAGGGGAGGGACAATCCCAGGATATTATTAGTACTATTTATTGAATTTATATACCGCCCTATACCCTATATCTGCACCATGCATGTATTCAGGGGTAGGAGCAGCTGCTTCCAACTTAGAAAGAACAGCAAGTGTTCAAAACTCTCTTTTCTCAAACCTTTGGCTCCCAGGAGCAATCCTCAATCTGAGGACGGGCATGTTTCTCCTAAATACGCACCATTAAAAGCACTTTTTAAAGGTGGGCGTTCCCTCTTAAGAACAATCTGCGCCACATTTCTCTTCCACGCGGAGTCTCAAAACCCCTTTAGCAGGTGAGCCACTTTCACCAACACATTTTACACATTCTGCAAAATGAAAACTTTGTGTTTCTGTCCTGTTCCCTCCTTCCTTTTGTGTTGTGTCTTTTAGATTATAAACCTGAGGACAGAGAGAGACTGTATTGGGTTTTTTGTTTGTTTACAGATTAGTGAGAAGTTCTGAGAGCCTTGCAGACCAAAGAGCTGGGCTGGATTAAGGCCTTGGCTAAGGGGGGGAGCACTACTCCACCCTCAATTCTGAACCCACACATATGAAATACCGGTATTCCGAATAATTAAATGCCCTTCTTTCCCTGGAAGCCCTGCTAGGCCCCCCCAGTCCCAATTCTGGGCAGCCTGGGCAGCCCCCACTGGCCCTGACAGCATCAGCTTCCGCTCCGCAGGGTCCGCACTAACTCCACCCACAGGCACTGGGGGAGGGGAGCCATGCAGCCCTCAAAGTGGGAGCAGCACTGCAGCCCCTTCCCCTTACAGAGACCCCTTCACTCAGCTAATGGAGGCAGCCACCCCCATTATGTGTCCCAATTAGCCGAGACCTTGCTGAAAACACATTACAGTGGTACCTCGGGTTACAGACGCTTCAGGTTACAGACTTTGCTAACCCAGAAATATTACCTCGGGTTAAGAACTTTGCTTCAGGATGAGAACAGAAATCGGGCAGGGGGAGGCCCCATTAGCTAAAGTGGTGCTTCAGGTTAAGAACGTTTTCAGGTTAAGAACGGACCTCCAGAACGAATTCAGTACGTAACCAGAGGTACCACTGTAATTAAGTAGTATAAAACATAAGACCTCTCCGCCGTGCACCCAATTTCAGGTTGCAAGCCTGCTTATTTCCCTCCAAAGGTGAGGGCAGTGAGGGGTTTAAGAAGTGGGGGGGGGCAGCCTCACTGCAGGGGAAGGGGCTGCCTCTGGAACCAGGAGGGTCACACACACACACACACACACACACACACAGTGGCATCTCATGGCAGACTAAAAGAGCAGAGCTGGATGAGCAGGGGGTGAGGCTGGCCTGGGGAACCGGCTCCTCCCCCCTCCCCACAGCCATGGGGCAGACCCAGTTCCAAGGCCAGCGGGGCACCAGCCCACCCACTGAGGGTGCAAGCAACTTGATGGGGAGGCAGGGAGGTTCAAGGGGCAAGGAGGATGGTCATCAGAGGAGATTCCTTCGCTCCCAACAGAACCACCTGTCACTTCATCAGGGGTGGCAAGGAGGAAGAAGAGGTCCACCACATCTCCTCCCCTTCCAGCAGTTTCCTGAAAAAGAAGGGGGGGCAAAGGGAGTTTACTACACCTCAGCCTCGGACAAGGAGCTCAGCCACAGAACACAAGCTTTGAATGCAAAGGAGTCTAGATTATACAAAGTAGGCCAGAGCTTATTTTGGGGTTCAGGGACAGATGAACTCCAGCCTCTTATTAAGTGCACTAATTGAGGCTGTTTTAAACTTTGGTACACAAAAGAAGGAGATGGGAACCAGTCAGCCTTCTTGGAACAATTTGGCTGCCCTTCCTGTCAGTTTGCATTTCTTAGTACAGAAAGTATTGAGCTGATGTGTAGAGATCTTTCCTATTCTAATGAATTCAAGAGGGTCCTGGAAGCTTCTCTGTGCAAAAGAAACAAGCAGAAGGTTCCTGATGTTTGGGGTATTGCTTCAGAGAAGCTGAGTACAGCTGGTTTAAACTGGTTCTGTTATTTCTTTCTGTCAAGGTCATGCTGACTATAAGAAGAGGCCAGAAGGAGCCTGGGTTTCATTTTCTATCTCTTTCCTTCTGGTGTGGTGTTCTGTACATAGTATGCTTAGTGTTAAGGTTGAGTCTTCTTATAAGTTACTAGTTGAATTTAGCCCGTTGATAACGGGCGCTAGAACATAGGGGCAGCGGGTGGAGGAGCCGAGCGGCGGGATGGGCGAGCGGGGAGCGGTGGGCCGGAGAGCGGCGGCGCCCGCGGGAGGGGGCGACTCGCGGAGGGGCGCCAGAACAGCAGCCCGAGCCGGAGCCCGAGCAGTGGGCCTCAGCAGCCTCGGAGGCGGCGGCAGCGGGTGAGCGCAGGCGGACAGGGGCACCCCGGCAGGAAGCCATCCTCCCCATGTCCGTGCGAGGCAGCGGCGCTGGCGCAACTGACAACGCGCGTGCGCCGCCGCTGCCTTCCGGACACGCCCCCCTCTCCAATCCCTGCTCCAATCCCTGCGTCCGTGTGTGCCATGCGCAGTAGCGCACTTCCGTGACACACGGAAAGTTGGACGCAGGGACACAGCCACTTTATTATATAGGATTGTAAGTTTAAGTTAAGTCTGCTACAACTGGATTTCAATGGACAGTGCCAATCCTGAATGTATTGGATTTGTGACCATTATGCCCATTTGCCTTCAGTAGCAGTAAAGCTCTGCTGGATGAAATATCCATTGCCTCTGGTCTATTTTTGGGGACTCCTGCAACATGTTTAAGTTACTCTGCTAACTATACGTTGGAGTTCTGCTCTGGATCAAGATAGAGTAGAATACACGGCACTTTCTCCATCTGCCATAACAGAGAGCATATTTTACAGCCACCCATACACATGTGGGCAAAGGCATGGGACACCCAGGGAGTCAAGGAGCACCCAGCCCTGTAGCCTCAAGCACGGAAGTGCCGGGGGGGGGGCAGGGCTGCTGCAGCCCTTACCTGTAGGCAGCGATCTCTATGTCCAGGGCCATCTTGACGTTCAGCAGCTCCTGGTATTCACGCATGTAGCGAGCCATTTCTTCCTTGGCTTCCGAGATCTCCTGCTCCAGTTCTGCCACTCTCTCCTGGGGGTGAGGGGGTGGGGTCAAGGAAAAAGGGGAGACTGTAGGCTGGAACTGATGAGAGCCACCCCCTGAACATTAACCCCTGAAAGCACAGACGCCCCCACCTCTCCCTCTCTCTCACACACAGCCCTGGACTGCAGCTGGAAGCAGGAGTTTCTCTTTTCCCATTCCTGCAAGATTGCCAAGACCACCTTCTCCAGGGAGATCACCATCCTGCAGTTCCTAAGAACGGTGCTTAAGCACGGAGTCATAGCTGAAGTAGGAAGGGTGGGAGAGAGAGAGAGAGGAGACACCTGCTTCTTGCACTCCCATAAACACAGAATCGTAGAGTTGGAAGGGATATGTGTGAGACCTCCCAGCCTCATTTCTCCCCTTGACCTCATTTCCCTCCATTGACCTCCCACCACCACACACAACCACTTGCCCTGACCTTCTGATTTCTGCCTCTTTGCCCACTCAGCCGCTTTTCTTTCCTCCAGGTCCTGTGGGAGGTTTTAATCTCAGCCAAACTAGCCTCTCATTTCTCACCTTGGCTGGGCATTTCATGCCAGGCAATTTAAACCTTGGTCAGAAGAGCTCCATGAAGGTACAGAAGCCCAGGCGGCATTGCAGGAAGGGGGGGCGGCATTCAAAGCCAGCCAATTCCTAACCTAATAGCCACTTAATCTGCTACACATGGGAGGTTTAACCTGACAGGCCTTCATCATTAAATCAATCGGCCTATTAATAATAGAGGAGCTGTAAGTGGTTGTGGGGCCATCCTGCCAGGGCACCTCTGCCTTCCCTCCCTGAACAAGCCAGGCCACAGAGGTAGTGCCATTCCCACGCCCTCCCATCGCTCAAGGGCAGGAGCAGGACCTGCACTGAAGAAGAGGCGAGTGGAGGCAGGAGAAGGACCCTTGCACCTTAACCAAACTCTGAGACCTAGAGAAAGCTGGACACTAAAAGAAACTGGGCAAGGGCATAAGAACCGCCACATACACTGAACAGGAGTCTGGCATAAGGAACCCCCTCCCCATTCATGAATCTGATGTGCAGCAAGGGAGACAGAGGGACAGAAGAAGGGGGAGTGGGGGGGGGCAGAGATGAGAAGCTGCCTGGAAGACAAGAGCATCCCAAGGACTCCTAGACGTTTCCTAGCACAATTCAAAGTGTTGGTGCTGACCTTTAAAGCCCTAAACGGCCTTGGTCCTGTATACCTGAAGGAGTGTCTCCACCCCCATCGTTCAGCCGGGACACTGAGATCCAGCGCCGAGGGCCTTCTGGCGGTTCCCTCACTGCGAGAAGCGAAGCTACAGGGAACCAGGCAGAGGGCCTTCTCGGTGGTGGCGCCCACCCTGTGGAACGCCCTCCCATCAGAGGTCAAAGCGATAAACAACCACATGACCTTCAGAAAACACCTGAAGGCAGCCCTGTTCAGGGAAGTTTTTAATCTGTGATATTTTAATGTATTTTTATATTTGTTGGAGGCCGCCCAGAGTGGCTGGGGAGACCCGGCCAGATGGGCGGGGTATAAATAATAAATTATTATTATTATTATAGACATGTGGTGCTGGAAGGAGGATTTGGGAGCCATCTTGGACCGACTGTTCAAATGTTTCCTCAAAAGATGTCCATGTGATCGACAGTTATAAAATGCCCCACGGAATTGTGCTGGCTGGAGATTTTGGCTGTAGCGAGGCTGAATCTGGAGGAGGCAGCAGAAGGGGAGGCCCTTCTAGAGTTGCCAACATGGCGCCCTCTAGATGCTGCTAGGACTCCAACTCCCAGCATCCCAAGCGTCAGACATATGGAGGCCCCCCCTTGACTCCCCCTGCCAGATGAGAAGGGTTCCCAGCCCTTCCGGTGGAGATGGGGGGGGGGGGCAAGTCGCCGCTTTCTCTTCCCCTGGAAGGACCCCATTGCAGGCGCCGAGAGCAGGAAGGGCGCCAGCTGGAGCCCCCGTCGCAGAGGGAGAGGCGCATCAAGACCCGCGTGCTTGGAGACCGAGAGCGGCGGCCCTCTAACTCTCCCGGCCTTACCTGGCAGCGGGCCACCTCGGCTCCCTGCTGGCCCTCCAGGCTCTCCAGCTGCTTGTGGAGGGAGTCGATGGCGCCACGCAAGGTCTCGATCTCCGCCGAGCGGGTCTGCAGCAGCCGCCGGTACTCGACGGTCTCCTGGCGGATGCTGCGCACGGCCTCCTGGTTGCGGCTGGCCAGCTCGGCCACGGAGGCGAACTTGGAGCGGTACCACTCCTCCGCCGCCTGCATGTTCTTCGCCGCCAGGCTCTCGTACTGGGAGCGGATGTCGCGCAGCGCGGCGGAGATGTCGGGCCGAGCGGCAGCAGCAGCCGCCGGGGCGCCCTCCACCGCCCCCCGGGTGGCCGCGGCCAGCTCGGCTTGGGCCACCAGCTCGGCGCGCTCCTCGTCCAGGAGCTTCTGCAGGAAGGCCAGCTCGGCTCGCAGGGAGCCGGCCGCCCCGTCGGCGTCGCAGGTGGCCAGCGCGGCCCGGGCGGCCTCTTCGCGCACGCGGCTCAGCGTCTCCTCGGCGTCCAGGCGCCGGCGCGCCTCCTGGGCGCAGCGCTCGCGGAGCTGTCCGCAGGTGAGGCGCAAGCGGTCGCGCTCCGCCTCCAGGCGCGCCTTGTCGCCGGCCTCGGCGTCCAGCAGGGCCCGCAGGGCGCGCGCTTCTTGCTGGTAGAGCTGAGGCAGCCGCGCCGGGGCCCGCTGCTGCCGCCGCAGCGCCTCCAGCTCCAGCAGCAGCGCCCGGTTCCGGTGCTCCAGGTCCCGCACCCGCTCGATGTAGGTGGCGAAGCGGTCGTTGAGGTCCACCAGCTGCTCCTTCTCCTGGGCGCGCAGCCCCAGCAGCTCCGCGTTCAGGTTGCTCACCTGCGCCAGGTCCAGGCGTTCCAGGGGGTCGGTCAAGGGGCCGAGCGCGGAGGCCGAGAGGCGAGCCGAGCGCCGCGGCACCGGGGAGCAGAAGCTGACACGAACGGAGCGCGCCGCCCCCCCGCCCCCGCCGCGGTAATCCTCCCACGGCTTGCGCCAACCAAAGCCCTCGGAGTCCATCGTGGCGCCCGGAGGGACCGAGGACGCGGAACTGCCCTCCAAGCGCGGCGATTGGAGCCTCGCGGTGTCCCTGCCGCGCTGCCCACTAGCCCTCCCGGCCCAGCTCTGCGCCAACTGCGAACTGCGGCAGAACGGCCCGCCTTTATATAGGGGCAGAGGCAGCCTGGGCAGCCAATCAGGGCGCTCTGCAGCAGGGGCAGGAGAATTCGCTGGTTCTCGGAGCAAAGGCGCTGGAAAGGGGAGCGGGAGGGAGCCGGAAATCTTTTAGGATCCCCCACCTCGCATAGGACACCTGCCGAACGCGGGCGTGCACGTGTTTCTGCCACCCACCCATCCTCAGAGAAATATCAAGCGCGTGAGGAGGGTGGAAGTTTCCTCTCCTCCGAGCAGCGCTGTGACATCCCAGCGCCTGAGGGGGGACTGCGGGCAGGGAGAGCCAAGAAGACCGAAGCGCCGAAGCGCTCCTACAGGGCCGCCACTAGAGGGCGGTGGAGCCGCGGCAGTCAAGGCAGGGTGGGGTGCGTGCGAGGTGCCCGTAGGTGTCGCTCTCGAGCCGCGGAAGGAGCCTGCCAGCCTACTTCAGCCCCCCTCGGCCCCCTGGTCAGTTCTACTGACCCGCCCCCTCATCACCTGGACAATACAATGGCCCGCCTTGGGGCGAAGCCGGCAGCTGAGGAAGCCGGGCTATGAAGACAGAAGTGACAGCCATGTAGCCCCACCCCCACCCGCGCGCTGGATGTGCCGGACTGGGCGCGCTGGGTGGGTGGGTGGGGACTGTCGCCATCATCCTTGACCCACGTCCAATGACTTGCGGGTCGTGGCAGCTGGTCTTCCTACAAGCCAGACCTGCCCGGGCTGTGGAGATAAGACACAGACCTCGCGGCTGGTAGCCATCGGTCCCTCCGGGTTTTCCGTGAGTGGGCGGGTTGGAGTGTGTATCTTTCGCTTCTTCAGCTAGTGGGCAATAAGGGGAAGAGACGCTTAACAAGGGGGGCTCTGAAATGCCTCAGTTGAGCTGATCCTAGAAGAACCCCCAGCCTCGTTTGCACCACAAACCAGGGGCAGGCAGGAGAGATGGGGAATGGGGATCCCATGAGCCCCTGCCCTACCGCTCTTTGGGGAAACTCCATGGCAACTGGATCGACCCCTGGGGTCCCTTCCAACTCTGTATTTCCATGATTCTATGAGATAAGTGGAGAGGAGGGCCCTCTGGCCCGGAGAGCCCAGGAGACGTCGAGGTGGGGCGCCTGTTTGGGCTTGAGATTCCTGGCCCCTTGGGCCCTACCTCTGGGGTCTTCTTCTCCTGCGGCCTCTCGCTGCCTCTTGTTCTGCCTCTGAAGCCCGCTGCAGCGAGGAGGAAGGCGAGGCTTCCCTCGGGCATGGCGGAGCCTCCAGCACCATGGACAGGTCTCGCTGCGTCTGCTCAGAACCCCGCGCTCGGCTTGGTCTGAGCCGGAGCCACGAGTCGGGTCAAGGACAAAAACCTCACCGACATGGCGAGGGCGGCCTAGGTGGAGTAGTCCAGCCCCAGTCCTGGGGCCAGTTTGCCCGACTCAATTCATCGCAGCTTGACCTCCAGCGACCACTCTGGGTGGGTGCGCGCGCGTTCTGCGATAGGGGGCCCTCTCTGCAGGTTCCAAAAGGATGTTGACAAGCTGGAAGGTGTGCAGAGGAGGGCGACCAGGACGACGAAGGGTCTGGAAACCAAGCCTGATGAGGAAAGGTTGAGGGAGTTGGGTATGTTTAACCTAGAAAAAAGCTGAATTGGCCTCCTCCACAGTCACTTAAGGACACACCATTCATACTCATAGAATCATAGAATACTCATGGAAGACGATCCTACTCGGCTACGAGTCATCGCCAGAAGCAGCTTAGAAAAGAGCAGAGGGAGAGGTGATGTGATGGCCATCTTCAGATATCTAAGGGATGGAAGAGGGAGCCAGCTTGCTTTCTGCTGCTCCAGGGGGGAGGATCCGAACCAACCGATTCAAATGGCAATAAGCGAGATTCGGATTAAACAATGGGATGAACTTTCTGCCAGTAAGAGCTGTTCGGCAGTGGAACAGACTCCCAGAAGAGGTGGTGGACTCTCCTTCCTTGGAGGTTTTTCAGCTGAGGTTGGATGGCCACCTGCCAGAGATCTGCGATTCCTGCATTGCAAGGGGTTGAACTAAATGACCCTTGGGTGTCCCTTCCAATTCTACAATTCTGTGATTCTATGAAGCCCAGTGCTCAGTGCAGGTGGTTCAGGGAGGGGAACACAATGCGCTTGCAAACAACCTTTCCGCCGCCGAGGAATAGCTGGATTGGATCCCGGAGAGAGACTTTGACACTTTATTGTGGAAAGAACCAGTCACTATAAATTAGCGGCGGGGTGGGAGGAGTGGCCGGGGCAGAGGAGGCGGCGGCTGCCTGGTGGTGCCTCTCCGGGGTGGTGAGGTCACAGCACCGAGCGGCGCTCCGCGTGAGGAAAAGGCTTTTCGGCCAGTCCGTGGCGCCCTTCCGCGCCCCTGAGTTTGCGGGTCCGTCTCTCTGGCGCTCCGGTCACACCAGGGCCGCCGCCCCGGAGACGGACGTGACCTTGTGCTCCTCGGCCCAGGGCTGCAGGTTCTGCAGGGCGAAGAGCGAGGAGTTGTGCAGGCAGAGCGGGTCCTGCTGCAGCGGCTGCCCCAGGCTCTTCTGGAAGGCCTCTTGCTGGAGGTGCAACATCAGCCGGTTGGCTTGCTGGCGCTCCGCCTCGCGCTCCTCGGCCGTCTGCCGCCTGAGGGGTCGGGGGAGAGGGAGAGGAAGAGGAAGCGGGTGGGCGTTAGCGGCAAGGAGGGGCGAGCGAGGGGCGGCCAGGCTAGAACAAATGGAGGAGGGCAGCGCCTCTGGGCCAACGCCGCGGGGCAGCGCCTCCCTTTCTGAACAAGCAGCACTGGCAGGTGGGGAGGCAATCTCCCACCTGGAGTACTCTCCCACCTGCCTGGGGGTCTCGTCTATACATCCCGCCTCCCGCACTCTTAGCGCTTACAGTGGCCGGAGCGCCTCACCTACATTTCTCACTCACCCTTACAACAACCCTCAGAGGTGGGCCGGTATTATTATCATCACGACCATTTTGCAAACAGGGTAGGGCTCCCGGTTCTCCTGAGGACCCTCCCCCACCACGGGGTTCAGCGGGGATCTGCGTGGCTTGCAGCCTTTAAAGTTCTCATTAATTTATGGCCAGATAACCATCTTGTATTGTTGAGCATTTTACATTTTTTCTAGTTTTAAATTGTTTTTATGGGCTTTTGGGGGGGAAGCTACTGTAAAAAGCTACTGATAAATGAAAATCATCATCGTCCTAACAATAGTCACAAGGGCAGCGACCCTCTCTCCTCCCCTCATACCTCCACTTGGTGCGGCGGTTCTGGAACCAGGTCTTGACTTGGGCGTCGGTCATCTTGAGCGCTTTGGCCAAAGCGGCTCGCTCGGCGGATGCCAGGTACTTCTGCCGGTGAAAGCGCTTCTCCAGCTCGCAGATCTGCGCCCGGGAGAAGGAGGTGCGCGGCTTCTTGCGCTTGGGCGGAGTGCGGTTCTGGTAGGGGTGGCCTATGCGCCGGGCGACGGAGAAAGGCGGCAGGGCGGCTGCGGGCAGAGCGAGAGAGCACGAGACTGGTCATAGAATTATAAAATTGGAAGGGGGTCCCTAAAGTTCATCTAGTCCAACCACCTGCCATGGTCAGGGCGGCGATGGAGAAGTCTCCCTCCGGGTACGCCCTTCCCGGGATCACCGACCGAAGGGATCGCATCCCCCACTCAGACCCTGACGTTCCTGCTGGGAGAAGAGCCTCACCAATCCCTCTCGCCTATTTTCCAGGGCGGGGAGACGTTTGTACGACCTCTGGGGAGGAGGCAGGAGGGCAGGGAGGGGGCAACCGCTTTCGCTCCTGCTGTATCTTCACAGCAATGCGAGCCGGAACCAAACCTTCCCGCTCCCGCTCCCCATCGCCTCCCCCTGCTCCCCACTCACAGAGAACGGTCGGAAGTCGCTTGAGGTGGAGCTGGAAGCGACACTCTTTTGAAGGCTAGATGACCCTTGGGCTCCTTTCTAAATCTATAATTCTATGAAAGTCTCCGCCAACTGCGAGGCGAAGAAGTCTCCGAGTGTGGAGCAGAGGGGGGGGGGGGCTGGTGGCAGCACCTCGAGGATGGGGAGGCAGAGGCATTGCAGAGCGAGGCGGGGATTTATGGGGACGGCCCCCCGACAGCCTTGCCATACAAGCCCCTCTGCAGACTTCCTCTCCTGCGGAATCCTGAAGATCGCGCTCATATTCTCCTGCCCCTTCCGGAGAATTCAGTTGTTAAAAGGGTTTGGGGCAGGAGAGACCCAGAATATGGGGAGCCCTATGGATTCGGTACCTTCCTTTTGGGGCTGAGCCCCGGGAAATCTTGGCTCAGATCCAAGCACTTCTGGGCAGGGGTACCAACTTGAATAAAATATTGGGGGGGGTGAGGTAAGCCCCGCCCTGCATAACGGATCACATGACGTGGTGCACGCACACCATTTGAATGGCAATGTTCATCAACTTTTGGGGGGCCCTCCAATATTTTATTGGGGGTCCCGAAGACCCCTCGACCCTTGGGAGTTGGCGGGGGGGGTTGCCTCAAGTCTGCGGGAGGGCCCTGCCATCATGTGAGGCTGTTCTCACCTGCGATCCGATCCTTGGTCAAGCGTCTGTTGCTCTCCATCCAGGGAAAGGTGAGGCTAGCTCCCCCCGGCTGGGGATGGGCCGCTGCGGAGGGCACCGGCCTGTGCGCGGGCACTCGGATGACTCCGCCGCCGCCGCTGCTGCCAGCCGCTGCCCTGGGAAGGCCGTAAGCACCCAGCGAGCAGGCCGGGTTGTATTCTGCTCCGTAACCGCCGCCATAGAGTGCCAGGTCGGGCTCCCCGAGGGCCCCGACGGCAGCTCCGCAAGCGCCTTGGTGGTGATGCTGCTGCTGCTGCGAACAGCCCAGGATCTGGTCGATGCCGAAACGGATGGGCTCTTGGGGCGGCGGCGGCGGCGGCGGCGGTGTGTGGACGTTCCCCTCCAGCAGCTCCAGGCCCGAGGGCTCCATTCTGCCCTCCTCAGCAACAGCGGCGGCTCAGCTGCCGCATGCCGGCGCCCTGCTTCGGGTCCGCGCAGGGGCACCCCGCTCTCGCTGCCTCTTCCAGGGAGCCTTCCCCGACGGCGCGCCCCGGACGGGCCTCGCAGAGCTCACTGCGAGGGAGCATCGCCCCGCGGTGGCCCCATGGGGGGCGGCCGGGTGGCCGAGCGGCCCCTCCGACGGGCGCGGAAGCAACGGCGCTCTCTCCCGGGGCTGGGCGCGCTGCCGCCTCTGCTCGGCGGCTGGACATACCCGGAGAGCGCCAGGGGCCACGAGGCTACGGGCACTTTTCTCCCTGTCTCCATCTCCGCCTGCCAAAATCGCTGCCTCCAACCTTCTGATTGGCGGCCTCTGGCAGTGATTGACAGGCGGACATCCAGAGGGGGCGGGGTGGGGATGATATCAGAAAGAAGCCGCCCAATCCCTGCGCTTCCTCCTCCTCCTCCTTCTCGTCCTCCCGCCCTTCGAGTTGAGGGGTGTCTGGGTGGATCCTGAGGGTGGGGGAAGGTGCATCCCCGCCGCCACACCAGGGAGCTGATGCTCCGGTCACCGGGGCAAGAAATGCACGGCTCCCCCCCGCACACACACAAAATAAAATAAAATATTTCATTGGGTTGCAGAATCCGGACCACTCCAGGCGGATCCGACAGCGGGAGGGGTGGCGTAAGGTGGGGGGAAGGGCGGGGATGCCCTCGGGGGTCTCTCCTGGGTCTCCGTCCGCCTGGTGTGATTCGGAGCGGGACCCTTTCTCCCCGCCCCTCGAGACAGCCTTTGTTCCCCGGCCGGGTCCCCCGTCGGGTCTGCTGTCCTTTCCAGGCGTCGGTCGTGGGGAGAGTCTTGACCTTTGGTTAGCCTTCCCAAATGAAGCGCTTAAATCCGCTCCACAGGCCTGAAACCGCGGCCCGACACGGACTTCTCGGCAAAGCACCCGAAGCTGAGACTCAGAAAGAGGCCCGGGGGGGCAATTCGGACGCGATTCACCGTCGGACCAGCCATGAAAGCAGGCAGGGTTACCTCCGAGTAAGCGCAGGCAGGAGCCAGGGCCGATAGCCCTTAGGGGGAGACAGAGGGGAGAAGCTGGAAGGAAGCGGGAGGAATCGCGCGACCATTCCTCGTCGTCTACCGCGCAAAAAACCAGGAAAACCCAAGAGAGTCGCGCTGCCGAGGGCGACGGACGTTGAAGAATCTGAGGTGCACGCACGAAGAATTCCTTTCGTAAACCTTTAAATATGACGACTTGTTGAATGAACGGAGGAGAATTATTTGGAATAATTCATGAATTAATCTCCGTCGGTCTCTGGGCGCACATCCCTCCGGGCCCCGCTCCTCCAATCCCGGATTTCTTCGTTCTCCTGGTCAAAGCCGCCGGCCGGGCACCCCCTGGCTCTCTCACACACCGATTATCTGGGAGGGGGGAGGCTGTTCCTTGGCAAGGCAGCTATAGGGGTTTTGGCCGTTTTAGGCTGCAATCGCCTGGACTTCTGGGGAAACAATCTCAGGGTTGTTATTAAGGCTGCAGCAGCCAGATATTGACTTCCCGGGGTCTAAGTCCCATTTAACTAGAAAAGGGCTTCTTGTCTCTGAGTCGATCTCTCTATTTATATTTCTATTATTTATTTTCTACCCGCCCTGCACGTTAAGGTCCCAGGGCAGTTTACAGCATTTAAAAGCAATATATACAAAGCAAGATATATATTGCATATTACACAGATAAAAATATTACATAAATAAATTACAGGCATTCAACAGCATCTCTGCCCTCTCCGTTTTTATTTCGCGGGGAGGCGGATCCCTAATCCGCTCTCTGTTTACAATAAGATCTGAAGCGAACAGCCCTGAGCGTTTTCCCGCGTTGGAAAGGCTCTCCTGGATCCCAGGGGACGCGGACCGGGAGCCGGCAGCTTCTGCTTGCCAAATACTGTAGAAACCATTTCAGCAACGATCATGTAACAAGGAGGACAAAACCGCCGAGGCGGCAGTCAGAAAAATGCCAGAAAGCCAGAGCTGCGCGACAGGAGGAAACCACCAGGCCAAGAAAAATGCGATTTATTTTTTTTAATTTTTTAAAACTATATCACGTTTATACTTTTTTTCTTTTCTTTTTTAAAACCAAATCCGCACACGTCATCTCAATAAAAAGAGCCGAGGAGATAGAAAAGGAAGACGCGTGAAGAGGAAGGAGGCGAATCGCCAGTCAGGCCCCGATCCGCCGCGCCGGGAGGTTCAGGTAAAATGGGCCGTTTGCAGGAAGGCGGTGAAGGAAAGCGAATTCTCTCTAACTGAACTCTGCATTTAAGTAGCCTGCGGAAGAGAAGAAAGGCAGCAGCCAAAGTAAGTTATTTCATTTATTGAAATATTTCTAATCCACACTTTAAAGTATATCGAGTCGATTTACAGCATATGAAATATAATAAAACCAGGGGAAAGAATCCAAACGCATAATTAAAAACATCGGTAGGTACTGTTTGGTTTAAAAGGGAAAGATCGTATTTATTGGATGTGAAACTCGGCCCGATTTCGTAAGAAAACCAGAGACATACCGACCCGCGGAAAGAAGCTTCCCGCGCCCTGCGCTGAAAACCGGGAGGGTCTCGAGGGCAGGAATGCGGCGGAGGATCGAACCTGCGGCCAACAGTCCAGCTCAGGTCCTGTCCCCCCCCCCGTCCTGCCAGCTGGAGTCCGGGGGGGGCCGCTTCCGCCCGAGGAGAGTCTGGCGCAGGAGCGGGATCCGCGGCGCTCTTCGATTTTGGGGGGCACCGTCGGGTAGGCTTCTGCACTCGGCCTCTGGTCGCAGCACCCTGCGGGGGGAGAGATGGGGGTGAGGGAGGGGTTCACTGCCTCCCCCCAGCTGACGCCCAACTTCAGCCGGGGAGTCCTTCGGCCTGCTCCGAGGGCAATGGAAAAGGCTTTTCTTCCGTCGGTGCACGGACGGCCGCGACTGAGTATCCCAACAGGAGAGCCCTACTGAGGACCCGCTTCTCCATCGCGTGAGAACCTCTTCCTCGACGGGGAGGAGAAGGAGGCGCGCCGGTGGAGCGGGAGTCGGTTGTGGGTCTCCTCTTTCTCCAGGTCCCACTTTGGCCCCGGCCTCGAGTCTGGGCTCTCAGGCCGAGCCGCCATCCCTCCACCGCGACCTTGAATGCTCGCATCATTCCCGCCCCAAGAGACCGTCCACCATCAAGGAGCAAAATGGACATTTGGACGGGACAGGCGTGTGTGTGACGTCACATGCCCCCGTTGTGGCGACTGGCAGTGGCACCCACAGTCCTGAGGGCAAGATGGCGCCCCTGGCTTTGACGTTGGGGATCTTTGCTTCTTCCAATACACTAACGTTTGTTCATCTGTCTTTCCAAGTAACATAAAAACAATTCCGAAGACACCATTGATGGAATATTTCAAGAAGCTGGAGATCGGGTTTATAAGTGGTCCATGTTTTGAAAACATACAGTAGGTAAAGTTGGTACCGGTAGTACAATGGCTTTGTAAACAAGCATTTTGGTTTCCCTGCGAATGTCCCAGTCCTCAAACACTCTGCACTTCAATCGGGAGAAAGCCGCACTCGCAGAGCTCAGGCGATGCTAGATTCATTTCGGTATCAATGTAGAAAGATAACTTCCTAGGTCAGAAAAGTGATTGACAAATAATGATCAAAAAAACCCTCAATGGCAGAACAGGCAGAAGATAACAAGAGGTGTATGTTTCAACAGCTGTGAAGGCAGATGAAGGCTGCAGCAGATAAGAGACCCTCATGCCATCAGAATAGAGCCTTTCTGCAAAGACTGTGCGTTGGTCAGTGTGTGCTGATCTCCACACATAAAACAAATGCGCGCACAGGCAACTTCCAAAACCCATTATATGTTTAGAATGTGTATGTGTGTATGGATGGATGGATAGACAGACAGACAGACAGACATGACTTCCTGACTCCCTCTTAGTGTCGTGTTTCCCTGGAATGAAGGAAGCAGACAGAGGCGCTTTTGGGGCTACTTTCAAAACCACATTCCTAAAGTTTGCAGCTCCCTCCCATATCACTGAACAGAGGAGGTTTTCTTATGACAAGTTGTCGGATTCTGCCTCATCGGATGTTAGTGGCCCAATGACGCCCGAAAAGCAACCTGGAGCTGGACTTGAGGTGTTGGAGAAGTTCCTCTGAGGAGAATGGAGTCCATGCAGCTTGCAATGGAAGGGGGCGCTCTAGAACTCTAATGGAATGGTCCTACCTAATTGGGAAATATTTATCCCAGTTGTTGTGGGAGATTGGCAGCCAAACCTAACAAATGCATAGCCTATTCTTCCTAGACAGCATGACAATACCACAGTACTGTATTGCTGAGAGGCAGATATTCAGACCATAGAAAATGTAATTGGTAGAGAGGGCTCTGTGTGATGTCATTTCCCCTCTTCTCCTGGGAGGGAAAGAGCAGTGTAACTTCCTATTCTCCCCCTCCCCCTCTCTTTCTCTCTTTGACCAGCCACAAGGGCAGACTCAGCCTATGCTTGCTCCAGTCCTAGGCACAAACCGGAGACTGCTTTTAACTGTAAATATAAGTATTTTACCTACATAGTTTTTACTGCTGTTGTAGCTGAAAAACCATGCAAGACTACTGAGTAAGTAAATTGTATTTTAAGCTTACTTTCCTGTCTGTTATAATAATAATAATAATAATAATAATAATAATAATAATAATAATAATAATAATATTTATTTATTTATACCCCGCCCTTCCCAGCCGAAGCCGGGCTCAGGGCAGCTACATCCGTAAAATTGCAAAAATATAAAAGAAACCGTTATCTGGTTTATTTGTTAAGCAAGGTAAGAAAGGGGGAATTCTCCTCACTTCTAGCAGAACTTAATTTCAAAAAGACTTCACAGTCTAGTCCTACATGCTGCAAATTTGCTGCTAATGGTGGGGGGCACACACATGGGGTCCTGGAAGGATAAATTACAATTAGTATGTATTCTACCTTTTAAAACTCTGGCCCACGTTGACCAAGGGCAAAGGAGGGTCTCAGCCTCCTAACCTCTGAACATTCCACTCACCAACCACACCTTAATGTCAGTTTCTTGGGAGAGTTCTCAGTCTGCCATGACTCCTTTGCTACCACACACTGAATGAGCTGCTGAACTCCTCGGATCAGCCAGCCATCTTTGGGTTTGGTGCCCCTTTTGTGGGAATGTTCAGGGAGGCAGGAGAGGATGTATTGCTTATTAATATTCTTCCTAATTTGTGTTAGCAAGTTTCTTTACTTAGCAGAGTGCATTCCGCTTTTCACAGCACAGATAGCTGGTTGCAGGCTCATGTGAGCCTCTCACTATTACATTCCTGGTAAGTTCCCTTGAATCCCTCTTAAAAAGAATAAAGACACTGCAATCTTATTCATAAGTAACAAAAGAAAGTTTACTCACGATCAGGCAGAGCACAGTGTGATCCCTGAAGGTAGGCTTTAAGCTTAAAGTTTCAAACATATACAAACAGGTTTACCCCATAAGGGAGATTTACCTAGTGACTGCAGACTAGCAGTGGCTTGTCCTTTGGTTACCTGGACAGGTTAGGTCACGCCCACCTTCTAGTCACATGCAAGAGGAAGGATGCTCCAGCCAGGAGGAACAGGAACAGGAAGTTTCGACTGGCTGGACCAAATTCCCTTGCATGTCTTCTCTAGCATTACAAGGAATGTTGTACTTGACTGCTCCCAGTGGATTACATCCCATACCTTTTTGGCCTCACCCAGAACCCTCCTAGCCTTCTGTGCATTCCTACTGGAATGAAGGGTCGGCTTTGGGCAGCTGCATGTCATCTTTGTGCTTCTAAGCATTTCGGCGCGGCCTGCACAGAAAACATTCCTGGCAGGAGTCTCGGGTTTTAACATGATAAGGAAAATTCTGGGTTGAGAGACTACTCAACAGCCCAGCTCATGTGCCCCCCACTGTAATTTCCATAACAAACATCTCCATTGAGGATGCTGCAGTGCACACCAATCAGCTGAGCTACGGTGCCAAGTTTCAGGTCCTGGTTCTGGAGGAGGACCTGGAGATTTGTGGAAAACCTAGCCAAGCCCTGTACTCAGGCAAGGGCCTCTGGAGGGCACCATCTTCTCAGGAGATCCCATCCGCAGGGTGTCAGGATCAGGCCGTGAGTGTGGCAGCCCCTCTGCCCTCTGGAACTCAGGCTCCTTAAATATCAGACAGGCACCTCCTCTGTTGTTTGTTTGGCACATACCCAAGGCCTTCCTCTGCCTTTTGAGTTGAGCTCCTTCTCAGTCTGCATTTGCTCTGGATTTTTTTGATGTGCCTTTATTGTTTTATCGCTTGCTGTGTGCTGCCCTGGGCTCCTTTGGGATGAAGGGTGGTGATAAGGAAAAACAGGGCGCCACTCCCCGCAGGTCTCTCCGGTCAGCAAAAGGAGGAGTTTCCAGCCAAGTTAAAGAAGCAAACAGCGGTCAGTAGACCTGATCTTTATTTGCTGCAAACAAGGTTCAAACACAGGAAGAGTAGGAACACCAAGCATGGGGTTGCGTGAACTTTTAAGGTCTCTCCCCATTTCCCATAATACATTTTTTCAACAGCATCACTGATACATCACAAATATGTCACAAAGTGGGAGTGTTTGGCATGTAGAAACATGAGCCCATCACCCACCCCGCCAATGGCCCCAGTTCCTGACACCTTTTAACTACCCTCTTCCCCAAAGAACAATAAGAGTATTTACACATCCCCCTAGCTGCATGGCTTGCTTCTCCTTTGAAAGTATCAGGATTCAATCCACTATCCAGATGCGTTTCTGCCTGGGGTATGTGCTGCCCAGTGATCACCTCCTATTGTATGGCCAAGTTCACATTGTGGATTGTGTGGCCAAGTTCACATTGTGGAGGGGGAAGGAGTATGTGACCTGATGCTTAAGGGATTATGGATTCCCCTCTTCCAGAGGAGTCATTAGCCGTTGGAAGCAAGGAAATCGGTCAAGCCGTTGAATTTTGATGATTATTTGAAGTTTCTACAGTTTTCTATATTGGATAGTCAGCGGCGGAAACAGTACGATTCGTGGTATCCGCTTATTGCTACAATTTTATAGACTGCTTTTCTGAGCCTCTTTGCTGTTGTGTATGTATAGTGCCTGTGAGTGTCACCAGTCATTGTCCTCGCCTTAGTTAGAGGCTGTGGTGGGGACTTGGGATTTGAGGGGAGGACTGCCCCCCCCAATTCCTGGTTTGACAGGTAGGATATACAGTGGTACCTCTGGTTAAGTACTTAATTCGTTCCAGAGGTCCGTTCTTAACCTGAAACTGTTCATAGAATCATAGAATCGTAGATTTAGAAGAGACCCCAAGGGCCATCCAGTCCAACCCCCTGCCAAGCAGGAAACACCATCAAAGCATTCCTGACAGGTGGCTGTCAAGCCTCTGCTTAAAGACCTCCAAAGAAGGAGACTCCACCACCCTCCTTGGCAGCAAATTCCACTGCCGAACAGCTCTTACTGTCAGGAAGTTCTTTCTAACTTCTTAACCTGAAGCACCACTTTACACATCCCCCTACCGGTAGGGGGATCTTAACCTGTTCTTAACCTGAAGCACCACTTTAGCTAATGGGGCCTCCCCCTGCCGCTGCGCTGCCAGAGCACAATTTCTGTTCTTATCCTGAAGCAAAGTTCTTAACCTGAAAGTTCTGGGTTAGCGGAGGTCTTAACCTGAAGCGTATGTAACCTGAGGTACCACTGTAAAATTATTAAACAAATATGGGAATCAATATGGAGGCATCTGAAACCACTTCTGGTGGAGGCAGGGGGGGCACAATACTAAACCCCCTTAGAGCCCAGGAGAGCCTCGGCCTTGGCCCTCTTATGAGGGTTTCCTGCAGGAGAGGGGATCTGAAGGCCAATGGGCACAGTCAGCTAGCCACCCACGCAGCCCACTCTGTGCCTCCTCTGGGTCCAGGGCTGGGGGCGTTGAAGGGAGAAGGAGGAGGAGGAGGAGGAGGAGGCGTGTTCCCTTCCTTGGCAAGTTGACACGATGAATGGTGTCTGCCTGGAAGAGCCCAAGGGGCGGAATGCACACTGGCTCCCAGGGAGATGGATGAGTGGGCGGGAATGGGAGGCCAAGGGGGGGGGAGGTCTTGGCTCCATCCCAGGCCCTGGAGAAGGTGCTTGTGTCGGAGGTGCTGCACCAAGGACGCACTGCACTGCCAAGTGACGCCTGGCTTCTCCCTGTCTCACTCTGTGGGTCCTGCCCTTGTTCCCTGCCTCCTCAGAGCCTAGTCTGGGAAGTGCAGTCCACCTGCAAAGCCCAGCGCTAGTGGCTGGGCAAATGTCCTCATCTCCAGCTCTAAGGAGGCCCAGCCTCAAGGACATGAGGAGAGCCTGCTGGATCAGGCCAAGGGCTGCCTGGTCCAGCCTCACAGTGCCCAGCCAGATGCCCATTATGTAAAGCTATAATAATAATAATAATAATAATAATAATAATAATAATAATAATAATTTATTATTTATACCCCACCCATCCAGCCAGGTTTCCCCAGCCACTCTGGGCGGCTCCCAACAGAATATTAAAAACAAGATAAAACATCAAACTTTAAAAAATTCCCCTAAACAGGGCTGCCTTCAAATGTCTTCTAAAAGTCAGGTAGTTGTTTATTTCTTTGACATCTGGTGGGAGGGCGTTCCACAGGGTGGGCGCCACCACCGAGAAGGCCCTGTGACTGGTTCCCTGTAACTTCGCTTCTTGCAATGAGGGAACCTCCAGAAGGCCCTCAGTGCTGGACCTCAGTGTCTGGGCAGAACGATGGGGGTGGAGACGCTCCTTCAGATATACTAGGCCGAGGCCATTTAGGGCTTTAAAGGTCAGCACCAACACTTTGAATTGTGCTCAGAAACATACTGGGAGCCAATGAAGATATCTCAGGACCGGTGTTATATGGTTTCGGCGGCCACTCCCAGTCACCAGTCTAGCTGCCGCATTCTGGTTTAATTGCAGTTTCCGGGTCACCGTCAAAGGTAGCCCCACGTAGAGCGCATTGCAGTAGTCCAAGCGGGAGATAACCAGAGCATGCACCACTTTGGCAAGACAGTCTGTGGGCAGGGAGGGTCTCATCCTGCGTACCAGATGGAGCTGGGAGGCAGCTGCCCTGGACACAGAATTAACCTGCGCCTCCATGGACAGCTGTGAGTCCAAAATGACTCCCAGGCTGCGCACCTGGTCCTTCAGGGGCACAGTTGCCCCTGAAGGATCAGTCCTCCTCACCTGCCCGCCCCCTGTTCCCCCAAAACAGTACTCAGTAGGACTGGAGTGAACTGCCCTGAGGTCTACTGATGAAGGGTGGTATACCAATTTTAAAAATACCTACTACTACTACTGGTACCATTGAAGGTCTATCATCAGCACCATGCTGAGAAACCTATGAAATCTAGCGCCACCCCACCTCCCTGTGGCCCCACATGTACATGAAACTTCTTGAGGGATTGGGCTGCAGAAGCTGATGCTACTCAGCTCCACATTTCGATCAATCCTGGTGAATCAGTGAGAAGCTTGAGCTGCGATTTGTCGGGACAAAACAAGCTGAAACTTAACCCTGACAAGGTGGGAATCCTGTTGCTAGATGAACTGCCTGACTTGGGGTTAAATGGTCAAGCTGTCATGGAAGGCGTTGCACTTCCAACTCCCCCCCCCCAAAAAAAAGATCAGGTCAGTAGTTTGAGGGCAATCCTTGACCAGGCAGTCCTGTCTCTTTTCCAGTTTCCGTTGGTTCACCAGCTGTGTCCTCACCTGATGAATGAATACCAGATTTGTAGAGTTGGAAGGGACCTCCAAAGGTCATCAAGTCCAACCCCCTGCGATGCAGGAATCACAGCCATGCCAGAGGAGGGCCTTGTGCTCCCCTAAGGGAACCCTATGGAGGAAATGGGAGTGGGGCTTAAGGAGTAATGAGGCCTCCTAGCCTTGTGGCTCCCTGGCTGCTGTTGCCCCCTATAGGGAAACTGGGCTCACGGCAGAGATGGAAGCTGAACCCCCTCCAAACCCAAGAGAGCATCTGTTTATGAAGATGCAGGACCAGGCAGTGGTCAGATGCTAGAGGGACCATCTGAAGCAGGGGTAGGCAACCTAAGGCCCGGGGGCCGGATGTGGCCCAATCGCCTTCTCAATCCGGCCCACGGACGGTCTGGGAAGCAGTGTGTTTTTACATGAGTAGAATGTGTTGTTTTATTTAAAATGCATCTCTGGGTTATTTGTGGGGCATAGGAATTCGTTCATCCCCCCCCCCCAAAAAAAGGTCCGGCCCACCACATGGTCTGAGGACTGTGGACCCACCCACGGCTGAAAAAGGTTGCTGACCCCTGATAATTTCTGAAGGCTAGGACCTCCTTGGGGGCAATGGGCTACTTGGGCAGAGCAGCTGCCTCATATTAAACCTTAGGAAGAACTTCTGGGTGTTAAGAGCCGTTCAACAGTGGAACTCTCAGAAGGGGGCAGACTCTCCCTCATTGGAGGTTTTGAAGCAGAGATTGGGCGGCCATTGCAGGGGGTTAGACTAAATGACCCTTGGCTTCCCTTCCAACTCTACAGTTCTATGATTCTAAATAGAAAGAAAAGCCTTGTGTTATTGTAGGAAGATGCTGGAACAGAGCTGGGTGCACCTGGCCTGTGCGATGTCCTCCTGGCTAAAATCCATCAATCTTTCACACATGTGGTCAAAACCGGTTATTTTAGAAGGCCTTCAGTTGAGAAAATTATCTCTTTGTTGTAAATGTGATAATACTATTTTCCTTTCTATGTACCTTTACCTTGGATTTTGGCATGGGTGGCGTTAAGAGTTGTACGTTTTTGAGTTATTATAGTATTTTAATGCCATCTGTGGAGTTGGTTTTGTTGTATCTATATGTTATTGTTGTGTAAGCCGCTTTGATTTTTTTTTAAGGCAGGGCATAAGATTTTAAGCAAATAAATGCAACACCTTGAAGCAATTTCTGACCTGTCTGGCAGAAGGCAGATGTTTCCATGCCTCTCCCCAAAGTGCCAATGGGTCGTTCCTGCAAGGTGTGTTTCCTCAAGAAAAGAGTTGTGGAGACCACTTCTGTGCCACCTGCCTCCAGCACCAACCCTGTAGGAGAGCTTAACACCTTTGGAAAAGCTAGGAGGTGTAGTGTTCTTTCCTCAGCGGGTGCATCAATAACTTGGGGGGGGGGAGACTCTCTGCCTGGACATGTTGGTGGCCTAGAGACCCTGGGCAGCCTTGCAGGCAGGAGGAGGGCAGAGCTGCCATGGGAACACCACCAAAAGAGCTGGGTGCCACAGGCAGCCACCAGTCCATGAAATTTCTCAACTACATTTTTGTTGCTTTGAGCAAAATGGGATGGGGAGGCTGCTCCCTGTTTAGACAGGCACATTTGTCTGAACAGTAGAAACTCGACTCCATCCTCTGTTCCAGATGTCTTCAGGGCAGACAATGCAGCTTCAGTGAGCATCGCAGATGCTTCAGATCTCGACTGACAGACACATGGCAAACAATTAGCGCAGTGGAGGCCTCTGGCTATTACACCAATGGCTGCATTTGTTTCATGTTCGGAACCCCTTGGGTGTGAGCTGCTTTCTGAGCACAGCTCCAAACAACAAAACTGATTTTTAAAAAAATAAGTCATTGCTCTGGAAAAGTTAGCAAAACATACCCAAACTCAACTGCATCCGAAAATTAAGGAAAGTTTGATATCCATTTATTGAACACATTAAAGTAGAGAGACATGATTAGCAGGTCCCCTTGGGATCTCATAGATTCCTTTGGAAAGATCTCCTTATGAAGTGCAATTGTGTGGAAGTGTAATTCTGTTTTTTGGGAAACTACTGCTCCCTCCTCTCTCCTCCGCTCATTCGTTTTGTTTCTTTCTCTTTCTTGTTTGACCTTTGATGTTGTTGTTGTTGTTTATTGATTTTATATACCGCCCTATACCCGGGGGTCTCAGAGTGGTTCACAGAATAAAATCAAGATATAAAACCACAAAATACCAAATAAAAATAAAAACAACAACCCAATAGCCCACCCCCAGTAGTGTCGTGTCCCCAATGGTAACTGTAGCTAGCTGTCAAGAACACACGCCACTCCGAGAAGTCAGCGGAAGAAGTCTTGAAGTTTATTGTACAGCACACAGAGAAACGTGGAAAGTCCGTGAGGATTCTGAAGAGGCCACCTCAGAATCCCCCTTTAATACACCTTGCTGGGTGACTCCCAATTCCCCCCTCCCTTCTGCCCTAAAGGTCCGGGGGCGATCCACTTCCCCACCCGGGATGGTTTGGACAAAAGAGTTAACTGCTCTGGTCTACCTGCACTATTCATGGGTGCTTTTTACATTGTTATTGTGATACTGCCGGTTCCGCCGCTGATGGCTCGTTAGCGGTCGTTATCGCCCATCCTGGGGTTGTTTACCCCGTGGGGCATGCCTGGGCGAGGTCGGGCCTTGCTGCGCTCGGTTTAACCCCTGCGTGCCTGGCTCCGCTGTTGCCCCCTTTCCTGGCCCGCTGCATGGTTCCCCTTCCTGGCGCCCGCATGGCGCGACCCCACTGTCTAGTCGGGTCGCGACACTGGGGTGGTGGGCTTGGCTGTCCCACCTCATGCAGCTGCAGCTCTGCGAAGGGGAGGCCGGTCTTGTTGCCAGCCAAGGACAATGGTTCCCCTTCCTGGCGCCTGCATGGCGCGACCACACTGTCTAGTCGGGTCGCGACATCCTGCCCCCCCGAAACTGACACCCCCCTCCCCTGGGGAGCGTCCTGGGTCCCGGGGCCCCCCGGCCGGTTCGGCCACTGCTGGTGGAATCTCTTGACCAGCTGTGGGGCCAAAACGTCCGACGCCCACACCCATTCTCGGTCCCCCGTTGCGAAGTCCTTCCACTCCACCAGGTACTGCAGACGCCCTCTGTGGAATCTGGAGTCCAAAATGTCCTTGACCTCATGGTGCTCCCCTCCCGCCAGGATCAGCGGGGTGGGTGGCGCCGCCACGGGGTGCCAACCGTCGTCCTCCGGGGACTTCTTCAGCAAGCTGAAGTGGAACACCGGGTGTATCTGTCGCAAGTTCTTTGGGAGTTCCAGCTTCGCAGAAACTCCGTTGATTACCTCTAACACTTTAAACGGGCCCAAGTACCGGGGCCCGAGTTTCTTGCTGGGGAGGCCCAGCTTCAGATGCCGCGTGGACAGGTAGACCCGGCACCCCGCTTTGATGTCCCCCGCCGGTCTCCTTCGCTGGTCCGCCGTCCTCTTCTGCGCCGCCTTGACCTCCAGCAGTTGTTCCCGAAGGGACTCCCAGCACCTGGCCGTCCTCTCTCTCCACTTTCCGAGCTCCTCCGGCTCCCGGGCGGTGGGCTCCCCCAAGTCCGGCAGGTGCCTCAGGTCGGTCCCGTAGACCACGGCGAAGGGGGACATCTCCGTGCTGCTGTGTACGGAGTTATTATAAGCGAACTCCGCCAACGGAAGCAGCTGTGACCAGTCGTCCTGCTGGTAGCAGCCAAAACATCGCAGGTACTGCTCCAGCACCTGGTTGACACGTTCCGTCTGTCCGTCAGTCTGGGGGTGGTAGGCCGAGCTGAGTCCCTGCTCGATCCCCAGCAATCCCAGGAACGCCTTCCAAAATCGGGACACAAACTGGGAGCCGCGGTCGGAAATGACCTTGTCTGGAACCCCATGGAGCCGGAAGATGTGCTCCATGAACAGCTTTGCCACCTGGGTGGCGGTAGGCAGTGAGGCGCAGGGCACGAAATGGGCTTGCTTGGAGAACAGGTCCACCACGACCCATATTGCTGTTTTGCCTCGGCTGGGTGGCAGATCCGTAATAAAGTCCATGGAGATCACCGACCAGGGTCGAGGTGGGACCTCCAGGGGCTGTAGGAGGCCCTGCGGCTTGCCCACTGCCGGCTTGCAGGTGAGGCAGATGGGGCAGCCCGCAACGTAGTCCTTGACATCTTTACGGAGCGTGGGCCACCAGAAGCTCCGCCGAACCAGCTTCCACGTCTTGACGAAGCCGAAGTGCCCAGCCGCTTTGGCGTCGTGGCATGCTTCCAGGGCGGCCCTCCGGAGGGGTTCCGGGACGTACGCGGCGCTCCCTCTTTGCCAGATGTCCCCTTCCAGTGTCAAGGAGTCCTGCAGGTTCTGTAGTTCCGTGTCTGTCGGATACGCTGCCACTAGTCTGTCACGGAACGCTGCAGAAGGCTGGCTGCGCTCCCGGGGGGGTGTCCCAACTTGACCCCCTGTCTGTCCCTCTTCCCTCCTAGCCTGGTTACGGGTGGTGACGGCTCGGGCTAAGTGTTTGTCCTCAAATAGCGGACGCATCTCTGTGCGGGCGTCCGCCTCGTACTGGGGCAGGCGAGACAGGGCGTCCGCGAGGAAGTTGTCCTTCCCGGGGATGTGGCTTAGCTGGAAATCGTACCGGGAGAAGAACTCTGCCCACCGCATGTGCTTGGCGGTCAGCTTCCGCGGCTGTCGGAGGGCCTCGAGGTTGCGGTGGTCTGTCCAGACCTCGAACGGTTCCCTTGCCCCCTCCAGCCAGTGCCTCCACTCCTCAAGCGCCATGCGGATGGCCGCTGCCTCCTTCTCCCAGGTAGACCAGTTCCTTTCCGCCTTCCCAAACTTCCGGGACAGGTACGCCCCGGGCCTCAGACGGCCCTCCCCGTCCCTCTGCAGGAGTACTGCTCCCATGGCCACATCACTAGCGTCTACCTGTACCACCATGGGCCGGGCTGGATCCACATGGATCAGCGTAGGCTCGGCGGCGAACGCCTCTTTGAGCCCCTGGAAAGCCTCCTCCGCCCGGGACCCCCAATCCAGAGCCGCCCCAGGACGCTTGGCCCCCTTTCCTTTCCCCTTGGTACCTAGGAGATCGGTGAGGGGGGTCACCAAGGCCGAATAGTTGGGCAAAAAGCCCCTGCAGAAATTTGCGAACCCTAGCAGGCTCTGGAGTTGGCGCCGTGTCCGCGGCCGCTCCCACCCCAGGACTGCCTCCACCTTCTGGGGATCCATGGCCACCCCCGCCGCCGAGATCCTATACCCCAGGTAATCTAAGGAGGGGCGGTGGAACTCGCATTTGGGCAACTTGACGTATAGGTGGTTGTCCAGGAGTCTCTGCAAGACCTCCCGGACCAACCGGACGTGTTCCCGGGGGTCCCGACTGTACACCAGCACATCGTCCAGGTAGACCACCACCCCTTTGTACAGGAGGTCGTGGAGTACCTCGTTGATGAGACTCATGAACACCCCCGGGGCCCCGCTCAATCCGAACGGCATTACCAGGAACTCGAACTGTCCAAACTGGCAGTTAAAAGCCGTCTTCCATTCGTCCCCCTCCCGGACCCGCACCCGGTAGTATGCCTCCCTTAAGTCTAGCTTCGTGAAGATCGTGCCGGTACCCAACTGGTCCAGCAGATCCGGGATGAGGGGGAGCGGGTACGCGTTCCCTGCCGCTATGGCGTTCAACCCTCTATAGTCCTGGCACAACCTCCGGGTGCCATCCTTCTTGCCCACGAAGATGACCGGAGCCCCCATGGGGCTCTTGGCGGGGCGGATGAACCCTCTGGCCAGATTCTTGTCCAGGAACTCCCTGAGGTCCTGGAGTTCCTCCCCGGACATCTTGTAGATGTGTCCCTTGGGGAGGACCGCATCTTCTGGGATGTCGATGGCGCAATCTGTGCGGCGGTGGGGGGGCAGCTCGTCTGCCTCGGTTTCCCCGAACACCGCCGCCAGATCCCGGTACTCCGGAGGTATCTCCGGCGCCACCACATCCAGCTTGCCCTCGTCCCCGTGGACCCCTTTGGCCTCCCCCTTTCCGGGGCACTGGGGGTCCGATTCGACCCTGTGCTGCCCACACCTATCCAGGTCGAACGTCAGGCGCCCTGAGCGCCAGTCTACTATGGGGTTATGTTCCATCAGCCAATCCAACCCCAGCACTACCTGGTACCCATCCGTGGGGACCCTAACTAGCATCCTGGACTCCCGGTGGTCCCCCACCCACAAGGAGACCGGCCCCACTTCCACCCCAAACGGACCCCCCTTTATGGGACTGCCGTCCATCTGGACGAAAACTAAGGGGGTGCTCCGAACCTGGGTGGGCAAGTCCAGTTCCTTGGCCACTTCGGGGTGCAGCATACTGTGGTCGCAGCCCGAGTCCAGCAGCGCATCTCCCGTCCATTGTTTGCCGCCGTCCGGGTTTTCCAGCCTCACCCGGACCAGGTTGGGTGGTCTTCCCGCCCGTTTCTTGGGGTCCGTTGACCCTGGCGGGACCTGCAGCCGGGCGTCCTTCACTGCAGGTCCTGGTCGTTTCCCGACTCCGCGCCTTCGGAGTCGGACTGGCGCTTTTCCCTCGGCTCTGACGCGACAGCCGCCCGGCTCCCGGTCTTGGGTGTCCGGTTGGTTCCCGACGTCGCTTGGGACCCTGCCGGGGTCCGAACCTCTCCTGGGGGTCGCTCGGGGCACGCCACCGCATAGTGTCCTGCCCCCCCGCACCTGATGCAGAGTCCATCCCGGCGTCTCCTCTCCCGTTCCGGGTCGGGGGTGCGCTTGTGCCGGGGGACCCCCGCGCCATTGGCGGGACGGGGGGTCCCCGAGTTCTCCGCGGGCCTTCGGTCCTTGCCCGCCCTGGGTCCTAGCTCCAGCATCCCCAGGTCTGCTTCCAACTGAGCCACCATGCGGCACCAGCCGTCCAGCGTCAACAGCTCCCGAGGGGTCCCTTTCACTACGGCCCACTTGCGGAGCTCAGGATGGAGGCCCTCCTTGAAGTAGTGGACTAGGACCTCCTCGTTCCAGGAGGAGATTTGGGCGGCCTCCCCCCTGAACATGTCTACATAGTCCTGAACCGGGAGACCCCCTTGCCTGGCCTTCTGGACCCGTCGCTTCGCCTTCTCCTCCGCCTGCGGGTCTTGGAAGCGCTCTCGAAGGGCCGCCAAGAAGTCCTCCAGGTTGGCCAGGGCCGGATCCCTGCGGTCGACCAGGAGCATGGCCCACTGGCCGGCCTTCCCCTGCAGGGAGGAGATGACCGCCGCTACCAAGTCCTCTGGGTCGCAGTCGTCTCCCCCGTACCTTCTGGCGTGGTTCCTTGCGTGGAAGATGAAGGTGGAGAGTTCCGCTGGGTCCCCCTCGAAAATGGCCTTCAGCTCCGGGGGCGGCCTGCGCCACGCCGTCGCCCTCCCACGGACGTGCCTCCCGCGGGTCTCCGGGGTCGCTGCAGCGCGCTCGTCCTCGCTGCTGTCGCCCGTGGAACTCCCCGCCGCTACGTCGTCCTCCAGCCGGCTGCTGCGACGTCTTGGCGGGGGAAACACCTGCCCCCTCAGGGCCGTCCCGTCCGACCACGTCAGTCGTTGAGTCACTCCGGGCTCCTGACCTGAGCCCTTCCTTGGGGTCTGCCGACTGCAGACCCCCGATCCCGCGTGGCCTTGGCTCCCGCCGCCGCTACGACTTGTCTGGGGCACCGCGCCCCCACAGGCCTGGTCCAACAACCGGCCTGACTCCTCGCCGACCCGCAGCCGCTCCCAGATGAGGTGGTTCAGCTGCTCCTGGAGTCGCCGTAGCTCGTCCAGGCTCCCGCTGTCTGGCCTGGCCGAGGGAAGGCTCCGTTGGTCTGAGGTAAACAGATCCGCCAGCCGCTCGAGTAGGGCGCTCGAGGTAACGGGGGTCTGAAAACGTGCCGCTCCGCGCCATGGGGTCGCCATCTCGGTAGCTGCCGGTAAGCGATCCCAACACGATACGGACGTTGAAGTTTTTTCGTGAGAATCCTCACTATGTCGTGTCCCCAATGGTAACTGTAGCTAGCTGTCAAGAACACACGCCACTCCGAGAAGTCAGCGGAAGAAGTCTTGAAATTTATTGTACAGCACACAGAGAAACGTGGAAAGTCCGTGAGGATTCTGAAGAGGCCACCTCAGAATCCCCCTTTAATACACCTTGCTGGGTGACTCCCAATTCCCCCCTCCCTTCTGCCCTAAAGGTCCGGGGGCGATCCACTTCCCCACCCGGGATGGTTTGGACAAAAGAGTTAACTGCTCTGGTCTACCTGCACTATTCATGGGTGCTTTTTACATTGTTATTGTGATACTGCCGGTTCCACCGCTGATGGCTCGTTAGCGGTCGTTATCGCCCATCCTGGGGTTGTTTACCCCGTGGGGCATGCCTGGGCGAGGTCGGGCCTTGCTGCACTTGGTTTAACCCCTGCATGCCTGGCTCCGCTGTTGCCCCCTTTCCTGGCCCGCTGCATGGTTCCCCTTCCTGGCGCCTGCATGGCGCGACCACACTGTCTAGTCGGGTCGCGACAAGTAGCTTTTTGCGTATTTGAAAGTGAAAAATTACAGAAAATATTTAAAAACAAAACAAATGCAGACATAATTATTGGTTTTATTTCAAGCCAACTTCTCCCTCTCTCTCACACACACACAGCCAGACCAGGAGTGCCAATGGAGATATACACACACAGAGAGAGATCATTTGGATTCCATGCTCTCCATGACTCTCCATGCTCAAACCAGCACAGAGACCGTGTCCTTGGCTGCCTGGGGTCAAGTTTCTCCTTCCATCCCAACAGGTCTCTCTCCCTAATGACCAGTTGGTCTGATAGAAAGATTCACTGGCTTGCCCACAATCCTGCGATGTTTTGGGTTGGGCAGAACAAAGGGACTGGGATTTTTCAGAATAAAAGTGGCAGTTAAACCCTTCGCCATGCAGTTGGGCATCACCTGCCTCCTCTCCTCCTCTGAGGAGCTTATCTGGTGGGTTTCTCCCTGAAAACAGCTTGCTGTATTTGGCAGGCAGAGGACTGGCAAAGGATACCCTGGGAGATGACATCACCATTGAGCAGGGTGTGACATAAGCTGTGGCGCTTCATCCCTGCCCATCCCCTGCTGGTGGCCAATTTGCAAGGTGTTTCCTGTTGCAAACACTTCTCTCCATGGCTCTGTGCATTTCCATATACTTTGGGATCTGGATCCATTTCATATATATATATATATATATATATATATATATATATATATATATACACATACATACACACACACACACACACATATATATATATACAGTTTTATTGATTTCTAATATATAACAATAATTACAAAATAATAATAATGCAAAAACAAAATCCCAATTTACTTCCACCTCTAGGACAGATCAGTCTAATTTAGTTTGCCAAAGTCCAGTCTGTTATTTCGGTGGTTGCCATTCTTCATGGTTATCCGTGAAATATTTTATAAAAGGACACCATATTTAAACAAAAGTGTCTACATCATTTGTATCAGTAATCTCCTTGTTGTTGTTTTTTTCTGATACAACAATAGGCTGTGCATTCTGGATGCATTTTGATCTGGTTTCAGAGCTTCTGTTCCTACCTGTCCAGTTCCATAAGCCAGTTCTCAGAGGCCCTTGCTTTTTTAAAATGGTACCAGACATCAGTAATGGATCATGACGGTCGATATTGGAAAATAGCATTTGACAGCTGATATGTGACTGACGGTTTGATTACATCATTTATTAACATCCACCCCTTATGGCATTCTAAAATACTATAAGGCAACATTTCTAAAGAGTATGACATAATCTACAAATTCTAGCAGCATCAATAAAAACACCACCCTACAGCTTGAGAAAGGGGTTACTGTCAGTGGAGGAGCAGACCCACGCCAGCCCCTCCCGAAAGCCTTTCCGGAGAGCCACGAGGCAGGTCATCTCTTGGAAGATTATTTCAGAGTCCCGTTGCCAAAACTGGGAAGGCCTCACCCACCCCCCATCCCCAATCTCTCTCTCTCACACACACCACAGTACGACTGATAACAACCTTTATCCATTTGAATAAAAAGTTTTGACATAAAAAATTCACATCCAAAACTTGAAAGACACAACGAGAGATTACGGCGAATTGGCAAGGATTGATTGATTGATTGATTGATTGGGGGGGAGTATTCATTTCCAGTCTGTCAAGATCCTTAAAACAAATAAAATAAAACTTTAAAAATGTTTCCAAATTCTCGCTCGCAGGCCGTTTCCTGTGCAGCAGCCGGAGCTGCCTTGCCCGCTTTGACGAAACGCGCTCCCGGTTTTCTGAACGAGCTCGGCCGGCTTTACCGTACCTGAAACCGGGGCGCGAGCGCGCAGCCTGGACAGGGGGTCGCTTCTGTCTGTTTTTAGGCGTATCCTTCTTCCCAACAAAATAAAAAAAAAATCCTTCCAGTAGCACCTTAGAGACCAACTAAGTTTGTTCTTGGTGTGAGCTTTCGTGTGCATGCACACTTCTTCCCACTGAGGTTCCGCTTGCGCGTATACTGTATTCGTAAAGCCAAGCCAAGTTTGTTCGGCCTCCTCTTGCGCAAAGGGGCTGGGAGGCGCTGCGGGGCGTCCCCTCTGCTTCCACAAGCCGGGGCGAAAGCGGCGAGGAAGGGACGGGAAAGGGCGAGTCGCCAAGGGCGACCAACGCAGGCGGGGCTCTGGAGGCACCGCGTCTAAAGGCAGCGCCTCCGCGCAGGATCAGGGCCCGGCGCCGAGCGGCGTCTGACGCGGCCTGACGGAAATGTGAAAGGCCTGTCTGAAATCCCTCTCGGATGGAGAACCCTCTGGGCGACGAGATCTGTTGAAATTATGTTTAGTGTCACATAAAATTATATATTTTATTTGCATGGTATTCAAATGCTTTAGGCATGTAACCGGTATTTTTCCATAGGGCTGGACGTTTCCCACTAAAGTGTGATCCTTTAAAGGCTACCTTGTGACCGAGTTTTATGCTTGGATCACGAGTTAAATCACAAGGCAGCGGTGAGAGGAGCCGAAACCTGAGGGTGTTTGTTGGTGTGGTTTAGGCTATATATGCAAATGAAGCTGCTTGCATCACGCGGACACACACAGAGTTGCACGTAGCCGTTGGTCTTTGGGTGTTGGCCGGGTGCACGCAGGAGGAAGAAGGAGACGTCGTCTTTTGTTTTTTAGCTGGAAAGCTACTTTTTAGTAAAGCAAGTTTAAAGGCTCGCCGTGGGACCAGTGCAAGAAAGTTTTTTAATTGAAAATAATGTATCTTGTTACATTTGAAACTGACTTCTGCAACTAAACGTTTGAAAATTAATTTCTAATGTTGAATTTTTTTTTTATTTCTGCGCAAAAATCAGATCAGAGATCTCCAGCTGTTACAATATCTAACAAGATTCAGTTCTTATTTTCTAGAAACAAGTTTCTAGTTATTATTTGTCCTCCCACCCCACCTGACAAAAGCATTTTTATTATGTTTAGTAGGGTGGGTGGGTGGGTGTGTTTTCACTACCCCAAAGCAAGTATCCAAAAACAAAACCAATAAGTGACCCTCAGAGTCCCTTGAAACTCTACAGTTCTATGAAATGAACTCTCTTCAGGGATGAATCCAAACTAAGGCTCACATTCTATAGTACTGTATATTGATTTTGGTAATATATCGATTAATCTTAGATCAACCTTGCACACACCTGAATAATAATAATAATAATAATAATAATAATAATAATAAATTCTATACTACCCTTTATTCAAAGATCACATATAATAAATGTATATGTATAATATTCTTATATAATATATGTATAATAAAATATAGAATATAAATAAAAGCCACATTTCATCCCGAAACAAGAAGCCCAGTGTTTTCTTGATGTCTTGTTGAGAAATTGTTCCTCCCTTTAAGCGGGGCGAATGGTCGCTTTTATTTAAATGTACAGGCATACAGCATTTTAAAAATCTCCCGCCCGGCCCTGTTTGATCTGGAAGCTTTTAGTCGATTATAATTGTAATATACCGATATTCATCTCGCTCATGAATCCGTTTAATGTGAAAAACAGGGCGGCAATGCTGGAAGGATCCAGACGTTTTCGGAGCATCGATTATACAAATGTTCTGCTTAATATCCGCCCTCTTCTGCCATCGTGAAGGGGTGCCCAGGGGGTTGTGCCCCTCTGCCCGCCCTCCCGCCAGCAAAGTGCCCCACGCTGGGACCTTTGGGAAGAGCCCCGATTCCGAAAGGCACACGTCATTTAACGTTCAGACATGTGTTTAGTCTCCCGAATTCGTGGGAACGAGCTTTATTCAGTTGGAAGCTCAGAGGGAGCTGGAGGGGAAACTTACTACGTGCAATCTAATTCAGTTCCATTTACTATTCCCTGCAAAATGGAAACTGTTTCTTTAGATTGCGCTTTCCCCCCTGCAAAATCATGACCATAATCACCAAACAGCAAAGGATGACGTCCCTGTTTCCTCTCTAGCGGACTAGGCTGGACGCATTTCTGGTGTTTTCGTGCGTTTTGGAGCGTAGTCTCCCGGTCTCCAGCGAGGTCCGCGGCTTCCCAAGCAGGTCTCTCCAGGGTCTCCAAGGACCCGGCGGTGTCCCTTGGCGCTTAGCAGTGGCCTTCCTTCCTTCCTTCCTTCCTTCCTTCCTTCCTTCCTTCCTTCCTCCCTCCCTCCCTCCCTCCCTCCCTCCCTCCCTCCCTCAGGGGGATTCCGGGGCTGCAGGTTCAGAATTCTGACGTTCCTGTTTTAAGAACTTATTAAAGCGTTTGAGTCAACGGTCTCGCCTCAGGAAAACAGCGACTTTGCCAAGATGACGGCGCTTTCCCAAAAGCCGTCCGGCGTCTCCTCGGCTCCTCGGAATGCCATTGGCCCCGATTGCGCGTCAATGTACCAGTTTAGGGCACCTGTACTCGGCCTATACCTCGACGACCTGTTGTCCCCGCCTCCCCACTTCTTCCCCAGTGTAAAAGGGGAGGACAGTGGTCACTTGGGCTGACAAGGGGGCCGTCAGAAGTGTGGCGGTGCAAGTCAGATTGCACTGAAGTCTGCTGTTCCTGCATGGGAGGAGAGGAGAGGAGAGAGAGGCCTCCAGGTTTCCCAGACAGTCCTTCCTGACCCCAAGGTCATCTAGTCCAACCGCCTGCAATGGACTGGTGCCTCTTAGGGTTGCTGCTCTCATTTCCTCCTTCCTCCTTCCAAAAGGGAGAGTCTGCTGCAACTACCACCAGCTTTTCCACCTGCCTTGCCCCCCAACACTCCGGGGGGGTGTATTGTTTCTGGTGCTTGTAATTTGTTAGGCATTGTTAGGCAGTGTATATTAACATGACAAGTTTGTTTGCCCTGTTGGTGTTAGGGAGACTTTTTAAAAAAGTGTTCTGCTTTGTAACTGTTACAATTATAATGCATATAATGCATATAACTGTAATGCATTATCTTGGTTTTACATTTTATTCTGTCACTAGCCCCTTTGAAAAAAGGCATGCAGATAAACCCAAGCGGATGATGTCCCTCCCCTTCGGAGACGAGTCTTTGTGAGCGTCTCCTGCGAAAACGCAAGAGCTCAAGCCCCCCCCCCGCCCTTAGCTCGACAGAACAAGGGACGCCGCCTATCAATCATGCGTTTTGTTTCGAGCAGGCGTCACGTGGCTTCCTTAGTTTTCTTAAACTCCGATTCTCCGAGTATTAAATCAAGGGTCAAGGGCGCACCTCCAACAGGGTATTAAGTTCAACTTCCGCTGAGCATTTTAGCACCAAAAACCAACAGAAGGCACCCATCTAGCCTAGCGAGGAGGGGGCTGGGCAGCAGAAATGGCCTGTAGATTCATTGGCAAAGGAGGAACCTGTCCCGGTTGTTGGCGCTGAATCCCTACCGGCTGCCGCGACCTTCTCTCTCCGCCGCTCTTTCGCCAGTTCTGCCGGGCGTGAGACTTGCACACGCGCCCCCTTCGCCCCCAGCCTGTTCTCCTCCCTCCGCCGCTGATCAGGTTTGCCCGCCTGAGCGGGACCAGAGAGAATCCCTCCCTCGCACGTTCTCACGTGCGAGAACATTTGTGCTCGGTGTGTGTTGCGCGTCTTGGGCGGGCGAGCGCCGGAGAGAAGCACCGGGACGCGAAAACAGAGGCAGCGAGTCAAGGCTAGTCCTCAGCCGCAGGTTGCCGCCACAGCACTTTAGGGAAAAAGCCAAAGCCTTCATTTGGGGGGGGGTATTGCGTTTGTTTTTAGGAGATGTATTTCTGTGTTTTTATATTGTAAGCCGTCCCTGTGATCTTCGGGTGAAGAGCGGTATGCAAATAATAATTTGACTGATGCCAACAAATACTTATTACATTTATAAACCACATTTTCCTCCAAGGATATCAAGTTGGTGTGCATGGCTCCCCCCCCCCATTTATAATCCTCACGACAACCCTGCGAGGTAGGTTAGGCTGAGAGATGGTGACTGGCCTCGAAGCTTCGTGGCTAAGCGAGGATTCAGCCAGGCCTGCTCTCTAACCATTGCACCACGTGGGGGCTTCTCTCTTTATTAGGGCCAAGAAAAACCTCCCCACTTTCGGGTCCCCCTCATAGCTCTTCTTCTGGCAGGACGTCCAGTCAAAGCGACCTGAAAATGGGAGGATACCCGAAGGGACTAAGGTGACATGTGAACGCAAAGACCCAGGCGGCCGTAGCTTGAATCTGATTCTGGCAGGGGGGTTCCTGGAGGCCATCCATTCGGACCCACACCCTCAAGGCAACTTCAGCCTGAAAGGCGCTTCTTCCGACTGCATTCCACAGGCGCGTGTCCTTCGAAGGACCCTGAGGGGCAGCGCCCGGTATCCTTATTTCACATTTGGGAAACTGAGGCTCGGGCTTGCCACGCGGCCACGGGGACCCCGCCCCCCGCTTCTGCTTCCCTGAAGGGGCTCGGAGGGGACCTGGTGCCGGCCCGCTCCGTCTTTGGGCGAGGGGGCGCCCACCTGCGGCAGCTGCTGGCAACCCTGCCAACGAGCCGCCCCCCGAGGGCGCCGCGGCCTGCCTGGCCATCTCCTCGCCCCCCACCCACTTCCTTGGCTCCCGCAGGGCAAGCGCGGAACAGCCGCCCCCTCATCTCTCGGCTGGGTTAATTCTGGGCTAATTGGATTGCGGCGGCCGCAGATTGCATTAGGCCGGCCGTGCGCTGGGTCCTTGCGCTCCCGGGGGAGCGGCTGGCGCCTCCTGCCTCAATCAGACACGTCGTAACCGCATGAAGCGCTCCTCGGACCCCCCCCCCTCCCAGGCGGCAACCGGGGGCCCTGCCCTGCCTCCTCCCCAGCACAGGAAGCTGAAGAGCAGCTCGCGGGGACCGACGGAGGCCACCACCCTCCCTGCCTGGCCGCCCCCTCGATGCCGACACCGGTTCCCTCTTGAGCAAATTAAGGAGGCCTGGTTGGGAGGGGAGAGAAAAAAGGGGGAAAACTTCGTCTAGGAAGCAGGGCAAAGGGGGCAGCTGGCCTGGCAAGGAAGGGGGCAGTTGGACTTTAGCAGAGCCGCTGGCCTTCCCAGGGAGATAGCCTCTCTCTAGGGCGGAGCTGCAGGGATGGGGCAGAAGCAAAAGCCGCCCCCCCAACCACTGAAACATTCACCCCGGTGGGGCAGAGAGGCTGAAAGATGAAGGCTGCCTAAGCATATTTGGGGGGGGGGAAGCACCATCAGCATCCCCACCCACCTTTGAGCACAGTAATACTCAAAGCAACTGAGTACTGCAGTTGCTGGATCAGGCCCATCTAGGCCAGTGCCTCTCCCCTAGTCAAACAGATGACTCTTTTGGGAAACCCCAAACAACAAACGTAACAGGCTGGCAAACATAAATTCCGATAATTCAAGATATAAATAATAAAACACATGCACACACAAGACCAAAATCTGTATATAATTTGGTATAAACTAACAGAAAACCTTTTGGGAAACCTGCAGGACCTCAATGTGAGATGGATTTGAATGGGCAGCAGAGGGTATATTAACTGCAATTTACCCTTCCAGCACCAACTTGTGTGCGCTGAACAGAATTCCAAAATCCCACCCTTGGCAGCAGAATTAAAAGCATAAGAATTAGGCTGTAGAACTTTGTTTTAAGCAAGTCCAGCTATGAAGTCACCTGGCTCTTCTTTTCTTGCCCTACTGAAAGAATCAGACAACAACTTGGAAAGTAAGTTTAAAACATGATTTACGGTACTTACTTTATAGTTACAGGTAGGTAGCCGTGTTGGTCTGCCGTAGTCGAAACAAAATAAAAAAATTCCTTCCAGTAGCACCTTAGAGACCAACTTTGTTATTGGTATGAGCTTTCGTGTGTATGCATCTGAAGAAGAACCTGAAGAAGTGTGCATGCACACGAAAGTTCATACCGATAACAAACTTAGTTGGTCTAAGGTGCTACTGGAAGGAATTTTTTTGTTTTGTTTTTACTTACTTTATAATCACTCATGGTTCACAGCAATAGCAGCAGTAAAAACCTTTGCAGGCAAAATACGTTTTCAAGTATTCCCACCTCCAAGCATTTACCTGAGCTGGAGCAAGCAAGGACAAGTCTGCCAGCATGGCTGCTCACAGGAAGAGAGAGAGAGAGGAACAGGAAGTACTATATGCTCCTTGGGGAAATGACATCACACAGAGCCCTATCTACCAATTACATTTTTTACGGTCTAAGTATCTGCCTATCACTAATACAGCTCTGTTGACTCAGGGTCCCTTCCAACTCTAAATTCTATGATTCTATGTCTCATGCACAACCTTACCCCAGTTACATACACACTTGCACCCCATGATCCATTCCACCTCCCTGCCCCCTGGGCAGACCCTGCTTTTCCACTTCCACTGTCCTTGGCTTAAGGTGAGGCACCACTGCTGCCTCATGGTCTTATTTCCCCTACGCTGCCATGGGCGTAGTGGGGGGGGCGGAGGGGCAGCTGAGTCGACTAAATCAATCAAAATACTTAACTGAGGTTCTGCACCCCCCAACATGAAGCCTGCCCCCCAACAAAAATCCTGGCTGCCCCCATGCTTGATGCTCTTCTTAGCGCCTGCCCTTTCTCCACAGACAGAGTCCAGATTCATGTTTGCACAGCAACATTATGTGGGATATAACATCACGTAAGCAGTCAAATACAATGCTTCCTGTTTGCCCAGAGTGGACACGCAGGGGGATGTTACTCCAGGCAGGAGGACTTCCTGTGACACCTGGTCTGCAGCATCCTCCCCCTACGTGTGACCCGGTAGATGAGAGTGACCCTGGCAGACCCTATATAAGGACTGATCATGCAGCCATCTTCCCTTTTCCCCTTTTCCGCCTTATTCTTGATGCCTTTTGCTGTCTGCTGGCTCTCAGCCAGCAGCACAGGGGCTCATCCCTCACAGAGGATGAGGCCACACTTTTCTCTGTAACTGTAACTACAAGCTCAAGCCTGCCTTCAGGACCATACTGTGAATTGAATGTAAGTAAACCTTATCCTTGCTTTCTCAAAGAAGACTGTTGTGTCATTATTGTTTCTAAGAGGGAACTAAAGGGGATTCACCAGGAACAATCCAATCTGGACAAGCCAGACTGACTTGCTTAACTCAAGAGATTCTAACGAATCCATCAACTAGCTTCCTGCTATGTACAAGGGAATGTGCTCTGCTACTAGCTCACTAGCGTGAGTGAGGAAGGATTTGTTGTTGTTCAGTCGTTCAGTCGTGTCCAACTCTTCGTGACCCCCTGGACCAGAGCACGCCAGGCACGCCTTTCCTTCACTGCCTCTCGCAGTTTGGTCAGACTCATGTTGGTAGCTTCGAGAACACTGTCCCAACATCTCATCCTCTGTCGTCCCCTTCTGCTTGTGCCCTCCATCTTTCCCAACATCAGGGTCTTTTCTAGGGAGTCTTCTCTTCTCATGAGGTGGCCAAAGTATTGGAGCCTCAGCTTCAGGATCTGTCCTTCTAGTGAGCATTCAGGGATGATTTCTTTAAGAATGGATAGGTTTGATCTTCTTGCAGTCCAGCACCAGAATTCAAAAGCATCCATTCTTCGGCGATCAGCCTTCTTTATGGTCCAGCTCTCACTTCCGTATATTACTACTGGGAAAACCATAGCTTTAACCATACGGACCTTTGTTGGCAAGGTGATGTCTTTGCTTTTTAAGATGTTGTCTAGGTTTGTCATTGCTTTTGAGGAAGGATAATAATTATTTAATCAATCTATCCTCAACATTCCCACACATTGGTACCTCCCTCTACCTCCTGGATGTGGCCCATCTAATGTCACCTCCCCAGATCAGGCTTGCCTTCCTTGCAGCTGCATCACGCTGCAGCCTCTGAGCCACTTTGCTACCAGCTGAAAATTTGATCTCTTCTTCCCTCTGCCACATCCAGTCAATGACTTTCCAGCTGCTGATGTTTGTTTTTGGTTAATGATTGCTATCTACTGTGGGGCATGACTCCTTTCTTCTTCTTCTTTTGCCCTGGTTCCTGAGGTCATCCTTCAGCCTGAACCAATTCCTGATCATCCGGAAGGGATCAAACAGCAGCAGATCAAGCACACCAGACAGCACCCGACTGGTATTACCTGGCTGTCAGGACCAGGAGACCGAAAGTGTCAAAGGAATTGGAAGGAAGCTGCAGAAGCAGAAAGAGTTCAGCACCTTTGAACTGAGAGCAGGTTCACTTAATGGCAAGCAAAGATATTGCTCCGTGGCAACAATCTGGGGAGCCAGAGGAGCAGCGTGCTCAGTACCCACCAGCACCTGCCGCTAGGGGGAAGGACACTTGGGTAGTGACATTTTAGGGGTGCCTCTTGCTATGCCCCAAGTGCTGTTCCTGAGGCACTGGAAGGGGCACTCCAGCAGAAATAGCCACCTTCTGAGTCCAAAACAAAGAGCTCTGCAAGGAGGGAGGGAGGGCAATTGTGGACTATCTAAAGGGGGCATGAATAAGGAGCCTGACTGAGTAGCAAGGGGGCGGGATTCTGCCTCCACTCTTCAAATGATTCAGTTTGCAGGTTAGTAAGACCCAGAGGCTTGCTCAATCAATCAATCAATCAATCAATTTGTATTCCTTTTAACACCTTTATGCATATTTTGTAAACTGCCTTGAGGTGTTCTACAATCAAGCAGTATATAATTTTTATGAAATAAATAAAATTATATAAACCAACTAAGAAGGAAAAGGGATGCGGGTGGCACTGTGGGTTAAACCACTGAACCTAGGGCTTGCCGATCAGAAGGTCAGTGGTTTGAATCCCCGCAACGGGGTGAGCTCCCGTTGCTTGGTCCCTGCTCTTGCCAACCTAGCAGTTCGAAAGCACGTCAAAGTGCAAATAGATAAATAGGTACCGTTCCAGCAGTAAGGTAAACAGCATTTCCGTGCACTGCTCTGGTTTCGCCAGAAGCGGCTTAGTCCTGCTGGCCACATGACCCGGAAGCTGTACGGTGGCTCCCTCGGCCAATAATGCGAGATGAGCATCACAACCCCAGAGTTGTCCGCGACTGGACCTAACAGTCAGGGGTCCCTTTACCTTTAAGAAGGAAAAGAAGAATGAAGAACCTCATAGCATGAGGGATCAAACAGAGGCAATGCAGAAATTATAACATATACATACATGTGTGTTTATGTGTGTATGTATTTCATAAACCCATCGCTCGGCATCTTTCTTATCTCTTAAGACAAAAGACACAAATCAGGACAGGGCCAGGGGGCCTTATTCTGCTTTAGACTCGAATGACTGTCAACAGCCCCCCCCCCATCAAAAGGCGCAAAGAGTTTGAAATCTTTGCAAAATATGAGGGGGGGGGAGGCTCTTCTGTTCTGTTCTGTTCTGTTTGCAAAACCACTAAAATCAAACCACTGAGCAGGAGCTTCTGAGGCACAAACCACATTTCAGCCACTGGTGGATCCCAGTTTGCAACGGGGGGGGGGCACACACCATCTGCCAGGGCTGGCTGGCAGTGGGGGCGGCGATGGGGGAGCTCAGAGCTTCAGCAGAAAAGGAAAAAGGCTCTCCAAGTCCAGCCTCCACTTCCAGACGAAGAGAGCGGCTGCTGGGCAGCTTGTCTACCCTGAGGCTACCAGGCCTTTATGAGCACAAGCTGGTGCCAAGCAAAATGACGCTCTGTCTGCAAGGAGGAGTGAAGGGGGGGAGGCTTGTGGGCCCACAAGATGAAGGCCAAATGCCTTGGGAGGGAGGGCGGGGAGCTAAAGAACGATTGTTGGAGGGGGTGGGAGGGGTTTCCAGGGATCATCTAGTCCAGCCCCCTGCATTGCAGCAGGCAGGGCTGGCCCAGTGTATTTGGGCACCTGAGGTGAACTGCAGAATGGCACACACGCACCCTGCCAGGGAAGAAGGGGTGAGTGAAGATCCACACCAGGAACAAGGTGGCATGCAGGGGGGGGGGATAAGGAGGCAGATCTGGCCTGCAAGGCAATGCACTCCTTGGAGGCAAGATCTGCTGCCCCTGTGGATCCTGCCACCTAAGGCAGATTCCCCATCTTGCCTCATGGGTGGGCCAGCCATGGCTGCAGGCAGCGGCTTCACGTGGGACCTTTTTCAGATTTAAGAGGGCAGCCAGTTCCCTCCCCCAAGGAAGCTGAGTCTGCCACTCACTTATTGTGGGATGTATAACACTGGTGCAGTCAATCACAACATTCCTAGAATGTACACAAGGGACCTCAGTCCTCCAGTTAGTTTCCTGTACCTGGACTGAGACCACTTCCTCTGTGTGACCAGAGGTGGGAGTGGCCTTACCTGCAGTTACTCAAAGTCACAGGTCAGCTGCCATTCTCTCCCCTCTTCCTCATCGGATCTTCAAGCAAGCAACATCTCAAGAGAAGATGCACTCTTGGCTTCCAGCCAAGGGGGCCCAGATGGAGCCTCCTCCCTTAAGGAGAGTCTCCACATGTATATACATTTTAATCTAAGCTAGCCTGCCTTTCTGAGACTTGTAGAACCTTGGAAATGTCTGTGAGTAAACCTTTTTACTTTTAAAAGGCTATGTGTCATGTATTTACTTTTAAGGGGGGACCAGGGGAAATATATGCCAGGAATCTGCCTTGTTCTAGCAGTTCAAAAGAACTTGATCGCCATGTTTTGCTGCGCTTAATTGGGGATGAGAATCTCTGCTAGTTTGGAGCTTGTTAACACAAGCTGGGATAGGAAATATTAAACAATATTCCCTCATCCACATTCCCACTCATCTCCCACACTTATTGGGCCCAGTTCTTGAGAGGAAAGTCCATATCTTCAGCCACCTTCTCTAAACTGGTCTCCTTTCCTCGCACGGGGTGGGGTGGGGTGGGGAGGGTTAGATCTGCCGTGTAGCCCCCACTCCACTCCAACCTGGACTTCCAGCCAGCTGTGTGCCTTCCTAGCCTCTGGGCAAGGCTAAGCCCATCTATCTCTGTGCGGGGGGGGGGCGCTGCAGCCCCCTCCCTGATGGATGAGCAGCCCGCACATTGACCGCAGCCCTGAGCCAGGAATCTAGGATCTCCACTTGTGGCAGCTACAAATGGTCAGCCCAGAGCCTTCTGCCAAGGCAGGACCATGCCTGTTGGCTGGTGGAGGAGGCAGAAGGTGGCTCCCTCACCAGCTCCAGCAGGGTGCCAGGGAGGACTCAGGGGGAGCCATAAGTCCACACCCAGCTGGCATGCAGGCGATTCTGCTCCCCTGTCAGAGGAATCCCTAAATACAGTGGTATCTCGGGTTACAAACACCTCGGGTTACAGCATGGGTAGGCAAACTAAGGCCTGGGGGCTGGATCTGGCCCAATTGCCTTCTAAATCCAGCCCACGGACGGTCCAGGAATCAGCGTGTTTTTACATGAGTAGAATGTGTGCTTTTATTTAAAATGCATCTCTCGGTTATTTGTGGGGCATAGGGATTTTCCCCCCCCTCCAAAATATAGTCTGGCCCCCCACAAGGTCTGAGGGACAGTGGACCTGCCCCCTGCTGAAAAGGTTTGCTGACCCCTGGGTTACAGACTCCGCTAACCCGGAAGTAGCATTGGGTTAAGAACTTTACCTCAGGATGAGAACAGAAATCGCGCGGTGGTGGTGCGGTGGCAGCAGCGGGAGGCCCCATTAGCTAAAGTGGTACCTCAGGTTAAGAATGGTTTCAGGTTAAGAACGGACCTCCGGAATGAATTAAGTTCATAACCTGAGGTACCACTGTATATCTCTTACATTTTTATACTACCTTTTCTCCCAAGGACCTTTGGTGCCACATGTGCTTCTGCTCCTTCCCATTTAATCCCCACAACAACCCTGTGAGGTAGGCTGCTAGGCTGAGAGTGAGTGGCTGACCCAAAGCCTCGCAGTGAGTTCCATGGATGAGCGGGGGGATTTGAACCTGTGTCTCCCAGGTCCTAGTCCAGCACTCTAACCACACTGCTCCCTCCTCAAAGTGACTGGTTTATCATCTTCTTCTCTGCCGATCCCTCGTAGCCGAGTAAGATTGTCTTCCACAAACACGGTTTTAACAATGAGTCCGTAAGTGACTGTGGAGGCCAATTCTGGATCCACACTTCCTTCCACAGTGGGGACATTGGTTTCCGGGCGGGAGTTGATCACGTTGTGGATTTGCCAAGCGTGCCTTCCTCTTAGCACGTTTCTCCCTTGCGTCCTGAGTTCGAGTGTCTTCAAAGCCCATGACACCTTTGGTAAAGGCTGTTCTCCTACTGGAGCACTCGCAGGCCAGTGTTTCCCAGTTGTCAGTGTTTATACTACATTTTTTAATATTTTCCTATAGGCCAAGTCAGGGTAACGCCCCCTCTACTTTGGGTATAAGACTGGGCACAACCGCAAACCAGGCACTACACTGGGCCCCACCGGCACTTATATACTCGAGTATAAGCCTAGTTTTTCAGCACATTTTTTGTGCTGAAAAAGCCGCCCTCGGCTTATACTCGAGTGAGGCAGGCAGTGGCTCCTATGAAGCTTTCCCAGGTTTTTTGTGGTAAAATTGGGTGCCTCGGCTTATATTCGGGTCGGCTTATACTCGAGTATATACGGTATGTTGAAAGCAGTAACAGGCCCCAATAAAATATTTGAGGGGCCAGCTCCCCCCCCCAAGTTAATGGGCATTGTCATTCAAATGGTGCATGGGTGTTGCATCATGTGATCAATCATGCAGGGTGGGGCTTACCTGCCCCCCCCCCATATTTTATTCAAGTTGGCCCCCCTGGTTGTTGTGGTTATGAATTCCAGGCCTGCAGCTTCTTACTCCAGCTTCCCTTTGAAGGTGCAGCAACCAAGACATCAGAAGGAGGGCCTGGGAGAACCGGGGCTGCAGGAACAAGGAACAGGCAGCCCTGCAGCGGGTCCAGCTTGGCTACGTGTAGCGATGCAGCGCCACCTCATGCCAGTTTGGTGCCTTGCACTCAACACTGGCTCCAGAGGAGACCCTTCCCTCCCCAGGTCCACCCCCCTGGTTGTATCAGTGACTAGATCAGGGGTCAGCAACCTTTTTCAGCCATGGGCCAGTCCACTGTCCCTCAGACTTTGTGGGGGGCTGGACTATTTTTGGGGGGGGGATGAACAAATTCCTATCCCCCACAAATAACACAGAGATGCATTTTAAATAAAAGGGCACATTCTACTCATGTAAAAACACACTTATTCCCGGACCGTCCATGGGCCAGATTTAGAAGGCGATTGGGCTGGATCCAGCCCACAGGCCTTAGGTTGCCTACCCTAAGATGCTTGGATGCCTCTTTGCAGGCATTGCGGGGGGGGGGGGTCCTTATGGGGAAGGCTCTGCATCAGGAGGGAAGGCCTAGTTCCCCCCTCCCCGGCTGATGGGGGCTTCTTAACAAGGGCTGTGCATGGCCTGAACCAGGAAGGAAGGAAGGAAGGAAGGAAGGAAGGAAGGAAGGAAGGAAGGAAGGAAGGAAAGAAACTCGGACCAAGTCAGACCGTGGGATCATATAATATTTGGCTGGCAGTGCCCTTCTGAGTTTTCTCCAAGCCACCCCCCACCCGCTCCATGCCTGAAGTTCCCTTTTAAATTTTATGATTTATGTGGAAATTGTTTCCACTTGGCTGTGTACTTTCTGATGTGTTTTATTTAATGTTTATGACTTTTGTTATGTTTGTAATTGTGTGAATCTTGTCATGTCGTAAGCCGCCTTGAGCATGGTTTCAGCTATGGAAAGGTGGCATACAGATAAAATGAGGAGGATGATGATGATAAAATGGAGGTGCCACCAGGGATTGATCCTAGAACATTCACGTGCAAAGTGCCCAGCCACTAAGTCCTGAGCCTTCCTCAGCAGAGGCAGCGAATGAAATCTGCATTCAGGAATTCTAATGCCATTCCTCAGGGAATAGAAACTGACCATTTCAAGTGCCTCCATCAAAACAGATCTGGGTAGAGCAGGGAAGGGGGGTCACAAAGTAGCCTCTTCCCCAAAGTTATGAAGCTATGAAGAGGGAAGAGGACCTTCTCTGTGGTGGCGCCCGCCCTGTGGAACGCCCTCCCATCAGATATCAAGGAAATAAACAACTATCTGACTTTTAGAAGACATCTGAAGGCAGCCCTGTTTAGGGATTTTTTTAATGTTTGACCTTTTATCATGTTTTTAATGTTCTGTTGGAAGCCGCCCAGAGTGGCTGGGGAAACCATATGGGCGGGGTAGAAATAATAAATTATTCTTATTATGATGATGATGATGAAAGCCTGGGTATTTGCTGAGGAGCAAGGGGAGGAAGCATGCAAAGGGACCAGATGTCTAACCACCTCCATTCTTATTTTCTTTATTTCTTAAAATTTATACAGAACTTTTTACTTTATTTTTAAAGAAAACCTCCTCAAAGTGGTTTCTTCCCTTCCAGTTTTATCGCCAGCTGCTTCCAAAGTGAAAATCCTGCCTTGCTGACCTCCCACTTTCCACAGCTCCACATAGATATTTCTTGGCTGTTGGGTTTTGCTCTCTCCCGCCTGGCACTGGAGCCGGGCGATGGGCACAGCCAGCTGAGTGGGCCCAAGCCAAGCCTCCCCCCAAGCCCCTCTGGCCTCTCCTGGGCTTCTTCCATCTGCAGTTGTTTAATGAGTTTCTTGGGGGCCGCCACAGACAGGAGACTGGCAGCCGATCATTGGGATGGGCTTCTTCAGGGGGCCGCTGGGGGCCGCAGCATTATTACCTGTCAGGCGGGGGGGAGGGGCGATGTCAGCAGGAGATGCTGCTGGGCATGGGAACTGCAGGGAGAGAAGGAGGCAGGAGAGGCTGCAGGACGTCATGGGGGGAGAAGCTCTAGGGGAGCCCCCCCCAACACATTCAGCCCAAGGTCACAGCACATGGTAGAGGCTGGGAATGTGCATGAAGAATCACAGAATTGTTGGGTTGGAAGGGGCTACCAGGGGTCATCCAGTCCAACCCCCTGCAATGCAGGAATCAAAGCTGAAGCTGCATGACAGGCGACCATCCAACCTCTGATCAAAAGCCTCCAGCGGAGGAGAGTCCACCGCATTCTGCCGCTGAACAGCTCTTATGGTTAGATGGGATTTTCTTTCTTGTCATTTTAATCCATTTATTTGAATCCTGCTGAAGTTAGTTAGTTAGTTAGTTAGTTAGTTAGTTAGTACAAAATCCTGAAACATGGACCACTTACAAACTCCATCTCCAACTCCTCGAAAGATTCCATCAAAGGTGTCTCCAAAAAATCTTACACATCACTTGGGAAGACAGGCGAACTAATGCCAGTGTCCTGGGAGAAGCGAAGATCACCAGTGTTGAAGCAATGATTCTTCAACATCAACTTCATTAGACTGGTCATGTTGTGCAGATGCCTGATTATCGTCTTCCAAAGCAACTACTCTATTCCAAACTTAAAAATGGAAAGTGTAATGCTGGTGGTCAACAAAAGAGGTTTAAAGACTCTCTCAAGGCAAATCTTTAAAAATGTGGTATAAACACTGACAACTGGGAAGCACTGGCCTGCGAGCGCTCCAGTTGGAGAACAGCCTTCACCAAAGGTGTCGTGGGCTTTGAAGACACTCGAACTCAGGACGCAAGGCAGAATGTGCTAAGAGGAAGGCATGCTTGGCAAATCCACACCATGATCAACTCCCGCCCGGGAACCTATGTCCCGACTGTGGAAGGATGTGTGGATCCAGAATTGGCCTCCACAGTCACTTACGGACTCATTGTTAAAACCGTGTTTATGGAACACAATCTTACTCAGCCACGAGAGATCACAGCAGCAGCAGCAGCAGCAGCAGCAGCAGAAGAAGAAGAAGAAGAAGAAGAAGAAGAAGAAGACCCTTCACCTGAAGATCTCAGGTTGGTTCACAGTATAAAAATGCAAAATAAGAACACAAGATACATAAGAAAAACAAGGGCAAGAACAAAACAAACTCATCCACACCCACCCCCCCCAACACCTTTATGTTAATCAGCCCAACTCCGCTGGTGGGCAAGTTTGCTGCATCTTCCATGCAACAGGTATTTGAAGATGGGCCTCACCTCTCAGTCTTTTTTGCCCCCCCTCCAGCCCTGGTCTGGTTGCCAGTCAGCTCCAGTGGAAGACCCCAAATTTACAAAAATACAGAATAAAAGCACAAATAAATACTTAAAACAATAACACCCCCCTATGTCTAGTAGGGCTTCTCTAAACCCACAGTAATTACAAGCTGCTCTCAGTCGGAGTTCTTCGCTGCCTAACTCTTTCAAACTAAGCTATGTCAGGCAATCAGGAACTGGAAAATAATTGCACAATATATTCAAATATATTTTTTTATTATTCTAGAAAAAAGCAGCTGCACGGGTTACGAGTCTGTTTCTAGGCCCGGTTCTAAGCATTGGTATTACTGTTACAGCCCTAAGCAATTTGCTCCCAAGCTATTTACTGGGCTGCCCGCACTGGGCAATCTGCTTCAGAGCCTCTGCTGGTGTGACCCTCTGCTAGGCTGGTCAGGTGGGTGGCCATGAGAGAGAGGTCCTCTTCTGTGGTGGGCCCTGGGGCTATGGAACTCCCTGCTCCTGGACGTATGCCAAATCTCTGCACGGCAGCCTTTTCAGGCCCTGAAGACTATCTCTTTCCCAGCTGGCCCTCCAGGCCATGTGCAGGATGAGGTTCATTTGACATAAAAAATCCCTGATAGAGGAAAAGGATCCAGAGATCACGCTAAGGGTGGCCAAATTTTGCGCGACTGCCATAAAACTCAGGGAACAAGCTGTGCTATTACAAAGACTAAGGCCTCAGATGCAAACTCTAGATAATATTTTAGAGACCAAGACCTTAACCACATTTCTAATGGCTGTCATATTCGTATTGTTTATTGTTTTTTGTTATATTCGATTGTTAATTCAAACTTAATTCTATTGTGTTTTATGTTTGCTTAGTACAGTATGTGAAGCTGGTCTGGGACCCTAATAAATTTCATTTCATTTCATTTCAACATGAAATAGAGCATTTAGGGTCGTCCTGAGCCCTGTTACTGTGGGAAACTGCCAAAGGAGATCCAGTCTTCTCTCTCAACCTTGAAGCACCTTCTGAATCTTTTCTATGCTGCCAGGATTGTAGAGGCAATTAAGAAAACATCTTTCCACAATAGCTAATCTCCTCTGATTTTAAATTAGTATGTGCTTTTTTATTACATAGAGATATTACTGCAAACCACTCTGGTATTTTTTTAAGATAGATACAACTTTTTACTCATAAACAATATTTAAGTGTTTGGCCATTTTAAATTTGGTGCTGTTTTGTCTTTTATGGTGCTTCAGATTGGCATTTGCCCAGAAAGGCAGCCTAAAAAGATGGTTAATTAAATTAAAAAGATTTCCTCTGTGATCTCCAGCGGCTCCATCTTCACATCGGCATCGAGGCTGAAGAGGAACATGCCCCCAAGGGTTGCCCTGGAGGGCCCTGGAGGCTGGCAAGAGGAACCCCTGGATTGGGGGAGAGGGGGGCAGAGACTCTGCTTGGGTCTGGCCTTGTTGCTCTACTCCCCAAAGCGGAGCAGCCTCCCCCAGGGTTGACTTGGGCCAGGGAGTGGGGAGGAGAGATGAGACAGACCCCCTCCCCACGCCCCATGGCACTGCCAGCTCCGCTGCCTGGAGCCAGGCTAATGGGGATGATTTGATCAGGGCCGACTAATGCAAAGCAGGAGCACTGCCTGGCTGGCGGGGGGCTCCTTAGCGGGAGGCTGGCTAAGCGCTGCAATCCGGGTCTCAAGTGCCGCCTGGGGAGCCCCCAGCGGGGAGGAGGAGGGCAGAGGCAGCCAGGCCTGAGAGAGATAGAGACAGCTTCAGCAATAGGGTGCCAAGGAGGAGCTGGGGCTTGGCCTCTTCGAGCAGCTGCCAGGGTGGTCACTCTAGGCAGGAGGTCCTCAATTCCCAGCAGCACCACATGCCGGGCAAGACCTCGGCTTCCCCTGTGATGGCACCCACCACTCAATGCCAGCCTCCCTCTGGTAAACAAGATGAACTTTAACAGGGAGAAATGTAAAGTACTACACTTGGGCAAAAAAATGAAAGGCACAAATACAGGATGGGTGACCCCTGGCTTGAGAGCAGTACATGTGAAAAGGATCTAGGAGTCTTGGTAGACCACAAACTTGACATGAGTCCACAGTGTGATGCAGCAGCTAAAAAAGCCAATGCAATTCTGGGCTGCATCAATAGGAGTATAGCATCTAGATCAAGGGAAGGAATAGTACCACTGTATTCCGCTCTGGTCAGACCTCACCTGGAATACTGCGTCCAGTTCTGGGCACCACAGTTCAAGAAGGATACTGACAAGCTGGAGCGTGTCCAGAGGAGGGCAACCAAAATGGTCCAAGGCCTGGAAACGATGCCTTATGAGGAACGGCTTAGGGAGCTGGGTATGTTTAGCCTGGAGAAGAGAAGGTTCAGGGGTGATATGATAGCCATGTTCAAATATATAAAAGGATGCCATATAGAGGAGGGAGAAAGGTTGTTTTCTGCTGCTCCAGAGAAGCGGACACGGAGCAATGGATTCAAACTACAAGAAAGAAGATTCCACCTAAACATTAGGAAGAACTTCCTGACAGTAAGAGCTGTTCGACAGTGGAATTTGCTGCCAAGGAGTGTGGTGGAGTCTCCTTCTTTGGAGGTCTTTAAGCAGAGGCTTGACAGCCACCTGTCAGGAATGCTTTGATGGTGTTTCCTGCTTGGCAGGGGGTTGGACTGGATGGCCCTTGGGGTCTCTTCCAACTCTAGGATTCTATGATTCTTCAAGATAGCTCAGATGGTCGAGCATGAGCCTCTACAGGGGCCGCCTAGTCCTGAATGGGGTCACTGTGCCCCTGAAGGACCAGGTGCGCAGCCTGGGAGTCATTTTGGACTCACAGATGTCCATGGAGGCGCAGGTCAATTCTGCATCCAGGGCAGCTGTCTGCCAGCTCCATCAGGTATATTAATTGTGAAATACAATTAAGAAGTATATTAATAGTGAAATAATTATTAAGCTCTAACTTAAAATGATTTTTATTCATAACTTAATAATGCAAACACATTGGCATTTGGCAATATCAAAAGTTCATTTAGAAACACAATTTACAAAGACTCATAATTTGGGGGGGGGGGGGGCCAAGAGAGCGGGGCCCTAAGCAAGAGCTTGTTTAGCTTATACGTAAATCCGGCACTGGCCATTGGCCTGAGCCAGCAGAGTTCTTCTGATGTTCTAACTGCTGTTTTGTCAAATGCCCCCCACCCAGAAAAGAAGCAAGATGGGGGGCGGGCGGAATGACAGCCACACAACCTGGGGTAACTCTCCTTCCATTCTGGCTTGGGGTGGGGAATGATATAGCACAAAAGCCGAGGGTTGTGAGGGGAAACAGTCTGAATCGCCCCTTGCATCCAGAGCCCAGCTGCCACAGCGACTGGTCCAACAGGCAGCCATCCCACAGGGTTGGTGAGGCTGGAGTCAAAGTACCTGGGGCCTCCCACAAACCCCCCCCCCCCTGTAATGCAATGCAGGAATCACAGGTGTTCTCCTGTTCAGTTGCTGGGACTGCCAAGTGGCTGGCCCCTGGGAGAGCAGGACGCTGGACTGGACGGCGGCAGGGCTCTTCTGATTCCTCCGCTCAGAGATTCGTAGTCGGAAGGGTTCCCGAGGGTCATCTAGTCCAACCCCCTGGCATGCAGTTTCTCCTCAACCACAGCTGAATGGCTACCCAACCTCTGCTTCAAAACCTTCCGTGGAGGAGAGTCCAGCCCCTTCCGAGGTCCACTGTCAAACCGAAAGTTCTTCCTGATGTTTAGACGGAACTTAGATTCAGGTAGGTAGGGAGCCGTGTTGGTCTGACGCAGTCGAAATAAATTAAAAAATTGTCCAGTAGCACCTTAGAGACCAACTAAGTTTGTTCTGGGTATAAGCTTTCGTGTGGTATCTGAAGAAGTGTGCATGCACATGAAAGCTTATACCCAGAACAAACTTAGTTGGTCTCTAAGGTGCTACTGGACAATTTTTTATTTTATTATTATTTAGACGGAACTTAATTTCTGATCGTTGGAATCCTTGGGTCCAGGTCTCGCCCCCTAGAGCAGCGGGGAACAAGCTCGGGCCCTCTTCGACGAGGCGGCCCTTCGGGGCTCTCCCGCCCCCTCTCCTCCGGGCTGGACACGTCTGGCTCGCGGGCTTCCCTGGCCAGGAGATCCGCGGCTCCTCCGGCGCCCGCCCGCCCTGTCGAGCATTGCTGCTGCTGCCCCCTCGTGGCCAGAGCGGGAACTGCTCGCGGCCGCTCCTTCGCCCGGCACAGGAGGGGTTAACGAGGGGGGGCGGGAGTCGCCCTTTCTACCCTCCCTCTCTTTTTTAAAAATAATTTTTATTAATTTTTCATTAATAACACTCGAATTAATAACGTATCAAATCTTGCCACATCATAATACAAATAACAAAGCCAATTATACATTCCGAATTACCGGTATATAATTTAAAAAGACTTTCTATGTTCTGGCTGGTCAGAAAGAAAATCTTTCTCTCCCTCTCTCTCGACCTGACGGACAGCAGCCTGCCCAGCCGCCAACTACAACTCCCGGCGTGCCCCGCGCGCTCCCCTCGGCGTGACGCTAGCAGCCGTTGCCGCGGCGACAGGCCCCGCCCTCCGGCCAACCCGGAAGTGGGCGAGGCAGCTCCAAGATGGCGTCTCCTCCTCAGGGGGGCCCGATGGCGATCGCCATGCGGCTCCGCAACCAGCTCCAGGCCGTCTACAAGATGGACCCGCTCCGCAACGAGGTGAGGCCCCGGCGGGACCGGGAGGCGGCGAAACGGGGGCCGCGCGGGGGCGTCGAGCGCCCGGCGGCGGGGCGCATGCGCAGCAGGGGAGCCGCGGCAGCGTGCGCAGAGGGGGTGTGGAAAGGCCTGGCCCCGCCCCCTCGCTCTCAGGGGCGGAGCTAAGGAGATGCCCCTCGGAGAGAGAGAGGGAGGCTTCAGAGCCCCTGATTGGTTGGGAGCGCCGGCTGGAGTTCTGGGGTTGGGCTAGATGACCCTGTGGGGTCCCTTCCCTGTTAAAGGCGCAGGAGCCGCACTCCTCGGTCGGTCATGGAACCCTGGCATTGTAGAGTTGGGAGGGACCCCCAAGGGACATCTAGTCCAGCCCCCAGCAGTGCAGGCCCCTTCCTTCTCTCTGTGCCACCTTAACCCAGTGCTGGATTTACATATAAGCTAAACAAGCTATAGCTTAGGGGCCCACCCTCTTGGGGGCCCCAAAAAAATGTAAAGGGAAAAAAAACTGGATGTACATTTCCAAAATATAAGATAATAAATAAATAAAACCTACATCCAGCAACAGTGTTTTGTGTTGTGTAGGCTTCTCTGATGTAAGTCATGGGCCCCGCCTGCTAGCCTGCTCTCTGAAATATCCCTGGTTTGCTCCTTTCTAGATATAGGGTGCCTACATTCTGCATGGACTGGTTGCAGGGCAACATGTGCAAATGGCTTGAGATACCTATGAGGTCCGTAAATGACCATATAGCATCTAATCAACACAAAAAACCGACAATTTGTTGTTGACAAAGTAAAGCTGGGCATAGAAAGGGCCCCATTACCTACAGTAACTTAGGGCCCCATCAGACCTAAATCTGGCCCTGCCTTAACCCCATTAGCATCCAAACCGTGCCACCTTCCTTGCCACCTCCAAGGGTGGCATTATGGGTTGGATGCAGTAAGAAGAGTCTTGTGGCAGATTAGCCACAGACAGATTTGCTTCCTACAGATATTTCATTTTGTTTCCTGTTTGTGATTGCCACCTTCTCCACCTCCCTGCAAGGAGCTCTTGGTTCTCCCCTCCTCCATTTTACCACAACAACCCTGTGAGATTCTTGGCTGAGTGGGGACTCGCACCCGGGTCTCCCAATTCCCAGTCCAACGCTTAACCCCTGCACTGCCCTGGCATCATCAGGGGCTGCCGGACGAAGTGACATTTATGGACTAAACGTGCTGGTATTTCAGGTGCCGCAAGACTTTGTCCTGAGAAGAGCAAGTTGTTATTGGCCCCATTTCTCAGGCAGGCAAACTGAGACTCACCCCAGGCCATTTCCTGACCAAAGGGCAGCTCTTGATTTCAGAGCCACACCCTCTGTGCCGGCTCAGAGGAAGCTGTGACCTCCAGGTGTTGCAGAACTACAACTTCAAGCAAGCCCAGCCAATGGCCAGGAATGATGGGAGTTGTAGTTTGTTGAGCCAGGCGCCCACTGGAGGAAGAACTGCATGGCAAAGGCAGGCAAACTGCTCACCTGTCGCCAGGCAGGTCCAGACTTTGGCATCCCTCCCTCTCTTGTAAGACAGAGGAAGAAAGTCCGTCTTTCCACAGTGCATAGTTAAACTGTGGAACTGACTGCCACAGGAGGCAGTAAGGGCCACCAACTCTGAGGGGAGAGGGCTGCTCTTGTGCTCGGATCCTGCTTGCTGGTTTCCCTTTGGGACATCCCGGGGGTCCCTGGGAGATGAGGACATCCTGCCTGATGTGGGGGTGGTTTAAATGGGCACAAGGGCACAAAAACAGACATCCTAGGAACGGCATCAGTTCAACCCAATATTCAGAGGAGATGAGGAAAACCAAGGCCCAGGAAGGCTGGCCCAGGAATGGAGGCGGGACACGATCCGCAGGGGGAAAGGGGTGTTCACGGAGCACGTCTTCATTTGAGGAGGCTTGTTCTGGGGGGGGGGTCCTAAAGGAGAGAGGGAGATTTGACCAAGATTAGAAAAAGAGGCCGTGGCAGAGCCGGGTTTTGAACTCGGGCCTTTTAGATCTGGACTTGCGTGTAGGGACAAAGGTGTGGGTCAAGCTGCCCCTCCAGCAGGCCGGTGGGGGGCCCCTCTTTCAAACAGGGGGCTAAGGCTTTGACCAGTGGGCACTGGGCTGGCAAGGGAGGGGGTTCTCAAACTACAATTCTATGGAGAGAGAGTGAGAGAGAGAGAGATGGTAGAGGAGCAGCTCTCTCGGCCGGCTGGGGGGGAGGGGCTGAGGAGCTCCCCACCACACACACCTGTCTAATCCAGCGGTCAGCAAACTTTTTCAGCAGGGGGCCGGTCCACTGTCCCTCAGACCTTGTGGGGGCCGGACTATATTTTGGGGGGAGGGGAATGAATTCCTATGTGCCCCAAATAACCCAGAGATGCATTTTAAATAAAAGGACACATTCTACTACTACTACTACTACTAATAATAATAATAATAATAATTTATTATTTGTACCCCGCCCATCTGGCCGGGTCTCCCCAGCCACTCTGGGCGGCTTCCAGCAAACATTAAAATACACTAACACATCACAGATTAAAAACTTCCCTAAACATGTAAAAACACACTGATTCCCGGACCATCTGGGGGCCGGGTTGAGAAGGCGATTGGGCTGGATCCGGCCCCCGGGCCTTAGTTTTCCCACCCCACCCCCTTAGTCTAATCCACCTGCCTGTCCCCAGGAGGAGGTGAGGGTGAAGATGAAGGAGCTGAACGAGCACATTGTCTGCTTCCTCTGCGCCGGATACTTCATCGATGCCACGACCATCACCGAATGCCTGCACACCTGTGAGTAGCAGCAGGGGAAAGGGGGGGGGGTCAGGCTGACTGTCCTGGGGGGGGAGAGACCAAAGAGAGGTGTGTTAAGCTACAGAAGGAGCAGCCTTTTGCAGATGAGGGCCACCTTCCCTTGGGAGGAAATCTGCCAGGGGCCACATGCCAGCAGTAGGGGGACCAGAGCTAGCAGGGGGTGGGGGGCAGTGCAGGTGGAGGTTGTTGCTCTGAAGTGTAGATCCCCCCCACCCCAAACTCTTCCTCTCTCTCACGGAAACTGCGAAGAGCCATCCCTGGGGGGGCTCAGACCCCCAACCTTCTGGTTAACAGCCATCTGAGGGCGAGGCCAGTGGTTCCCAGAGTAGGTAGTAGCATCCCCTGGTGCTGGGGGGGGGTGCTAAGAGACAAGGAGGCAACTGGGGGGGCGTGCTGGGGTTTGAATAACCGTCAGACTTTGAAATGATGGTATCACTGGTCCACACGTTCCTCAGTTTCAATGAATTACCAGTAATCTAAATAGCTACAGCTAGATTTTGAAGAAATGTTCAACTAATTGTAACTGTTTTGAGTTTTATTGTGTTATCTTCCTGGGTGGGTCTTGCAAACCGCTGCTTTGAAAAACACTTTTCATAGGGTAGAGGGCACTGGGGATGAGCCTGTGGAGCCAAGGGGGAGGGGCAGGGCCGTAGCTAGGGGGGAGAGGTGGGCCCCCGCCAGGGCCGCAGGCAACGGGTGGGGGCGCAAAATTGGCTAAAAGTATGTCCATCAATATAAATTTTGATTATTGCCCCATAAGAAATGGTTTTAAATAGAGGGTGAATTGAATGGGTGGAGGGGGGGGTTGGAGGAGAGATGGAAAGAAGAGCTCCTTTGTCCGTGGCTGGGGGGCACAATCCGGACGGTTCTGCCAGGGGCGCAAGATCTCCAGCCTACGGCTCTGGGAAGGGGACCCGAAAAAGTTTGGGAACCTCTGAAGTTTATAAAGAGTTTCCTTTCCTGGTCATTCCTGTGGCCGAGAGGGAAAGGGACTCTGGCGGGACCCCCTCCCACTATCACGGTGCCCCCCTCCCTCCCTCTCTCTCAGTCTGCAAGAGCTGCATCGTGAAGTACCTGCAGACCAGCAAGTATTGCCCGATGTGCAGCACCAAAATCCACGAGACGCAGCCCCTGCTCAACCTCAAGCTGGACCGCGTCATGCAGGACATCGTCTACAAGCTGGTGCCTGGCCTGCAGGAGAGTAAGTGCGGGGAGGGAGCGGGGAGAGCCCTCCAGCCTCCTCTTCCCCCGCCCCCAGGGCAGGTGTCAGGGCAGCCTCTGAGGCAAGGGGGGCATTGCCTGCTGCTGCCCCTGGTGCCTTGGTGGGGCACAAACATCCGCTTGCAGGGGGGCTCCCCCAAACTCAGCCCCTGGGAGGCATCTGGGCCTTGGAGAGGGGCCTCCACCTGGGCATGGGAAAGAGACTAGTCCCCCCACCCCAGTCCTTCTCCCTCCCTGGGTCCTCCCTTTTGGAGGGTCAGTGCAAGCTGGCCGGGATTTGCCCCAGGACTCCAGCAACTCTCTTCCGCCCCCCGCAGGCGAGGAGAAGAGGATCCGAGAGTTCTACCAGTCCCGCGGCCTGGAGCGCGTCAGCCAACCCAGCAACGAAGGTGGGGGCGCTTTCTTTTTGACCCCCTCACCCCTGCATCAGCAGGGAACTGAGCGAAGGAGCCTGAATTGGGGTGGGGGCAGGAGGGGGAGGGGGTGGCTTGCCAGGCCTCCTCTGCAGAAAGGGAGGGGACGCACGGGTCCTGACTGCTTCCTCGCCTGTCCCCCCAGACTCGGCCTCTGACCGCGTGGGGCTGCCCTACACCGCCTTTGACCACTCGCGGGCCCATTATTACCGCTTCGACGAACACGTCTTGCTGTGCCTGGAGAAACAGAGGTGAGGATGGCGACCGGGGGGGGGGGGAGGCTGGGGGGAGTGCGGTCAAGGGGGGGGCACTTGGAGACAGACCTGGGGCAGGCTCCAGTCCTCGCCCAGCCCTGTCTCCAGATGTGCAGCTGCTAGGGGGCCAGAACTGTGCCTTTGCACCACCAGGCAGTCTCTGTGGGGCAGCAGCAGGAGGGGGTCTCAGGGACACAGCCAGGGCCGGATTGACGTATAAGCTCAACAAGCTCTAGCTTAGGGCCCTACTTTCTTTTTGGGGCCCCCCAAAAATTTAAAGGGAAAAAAAACTGGATGTACATTTCCAAAATAATAATAATAATTTATTATTTTTACCCCGCCCATTTGGCCAGGTCTCCCCAGCCACTCTGGGCGGCCTCCAACAAATATTAAAATACATCAAAATCACAAGTTAAAAACTTCCCTAAACAGGGCTGCCTTCAGATGTCTTTTAAAAGTCTGGTAGTTGTTTTTCTCTTTGACATCTGGTGGGAGGGTGTTCCACAGGGTGCCACCACCGAGAAGGCCCTCGGCGCTGGATCTCAGTGTCCGGGCTGAACGATGGGGGTGGAGATGCTCCTTCAGGTATACAGGACCGGGGCCGTTTAGGGCTTTCAAGGTCAGCACCAACACTTTGAATTGTGCTCAGAAACGTCCTGGGAGCCAATGTAGATCTCTCAGGACCGGTGTTATGTGGTCCCAGCGGCCACTCCCAGTCACCAGTCTAGCTGCCGCATTCTGGATTAGTTGCAGTTTCCGGGTCACCTTCAAAGGGAGCCCCATGTAGAGCGCATTGCAGTAGTCCAAGCGGGAGATAACCAGAGCATGCACCACTCTGGCGAGACAGTCTGCGGGCAGGTAGGGTCTCATCCTGCGTACCAGATGGAGCTGGTAGACAGCTGCCCTGGATACAGAATTAACCTGCGCCTCCAGGGACAGCTGTGAGTCCAGAATGACTCCCAGGCTGCGCACCTGGTCCTTCAGGGGCACAGTTACCCCATTCAGGACCAGGGAGTCCCCCACACCCACCCGCCCCCTGTCCCCCAAGACCAGTACTTCTGTCTTGTCAGGATTCAACCTCAATCTGTTAGCCGCCATCCATCCTCCAACCGCCTCCAGGCACTCACACAGGACCTTCACCGCCTTCACTGGTTCTGATTTAAAAGAGAGGTAGTTTTTTATAAGATAAAAAACAAAAAAAATAAAACCTACATCCAGCAACAGTGTTTTGTGTTGGGTAGGCTCCTATGATGTAAGTCATGGCCCCCGCCTGCTAGCCTGCTCCCTAAAATAAAAAAAAACTTTTAAAGTTAGAGCTTAATAATTATTTCACTATTAATATACTTCTTAATTGTATTTCACTGTTAATATACTTCATTGTATTTCAGTTCAACAATTGCTTTGATAAAATACATATTTTGTTATGTGCAAATGGCTTGGGATACCTATCAGGTCCATCAGTTACCATATAGCACAAAAAACAGCAACAATTTGTTGTTGATCAAGGACAGCCGGACATAGAAAGGGCCCCTTTACCTTCAGGAGCTGAGGGCCGCATCAAACCTCAATCCGGCCCTGGACACAGCGCTGGACTGGCTTGAAGAGTCTATGGGAAACTTGAGGCAGCAGGATGGGGGGAGGCAGTGAAAGTTTGCCTTCCCTGTAGCGCGTGGCTTGACTCGCTTGCTTGAGTAACCCAGAGTTGGCGACTCCACAGGCCCCTCCGTGGCTGGGGGGGGGCTGCCTCTGGGCTGCAAGAGGGAGTTTATCTGTTGGCATCCCTTGAAGCTGAAGCGGCCAGCAGGCAGCCGTCCAGTGAGCCCCCTGGCCGAGTGGGCATGCGCCCCCAGCCCTGCCTGGTCTTCAGCTCAAGCCTCTTGTTGCTGCTGGGGGGGGGGCTTTCCCACTGGGTGGGGTTGCAAAAGATGGCCGGTGGTTCTTCCCAGCTCCTGGCTTCTTGTGCCCCTCAAGAAGCAGAGAGGTGAGCACCCAGCGCCCCACAGGTCGCCTGCCGGGGGGGGGGCCTCTTCCCTCTCCCTCCTCCAGGGCAGGCTGCGGTGCCCCAGCGTAGCACTAGGGGGCGCTCTGGCGCTTCCGCCACAATCAAGGCAAGGAGCCACTGGCCTTTCGGGGGGGGGGGCAGGGCAAGAGCCAGGCCTCTTGGGAAATGGCCGGGGCTCTTCTCCAGCCGGGGGGGGGGGGCGCCCAGGAAAGGAGGGCGACAGCTCCTGCCCTCTGCATGGTTTCCTCTCTCTTCCTCTCTTCCCGTGGGGACGAGTGCAGGGGGAGGATGGGATCTTGTGGATCCCCCAGTCCTCTACACATCCCCTGGTGGGGCAGAGAGCGTGGACAGGGCTTGCTGGCGTGACTCTCTTTCTTTCTTTCTTTCTTTCTTTCTTTCTTTCTTTCTTTCTTTCTTTCTTTCTTTCTTTCTGCAGTTCTGGAAAAGAGAAGAACAAGCACATTCTGCAGGTGAGGAGGCCGGGAGGTTGGGTGGGCTCTGGCTGCGGCCCAAGGGGGCCTGGAGACCTGGCCAGGTGGGAGAAGAGCCCCCCCCTGGCCCAGTCCAGCTCTGCCATCTCCCCCTCGGCCAGGGCCATCTTTTGCATATGCGCTGCTGGGGTACAAAGATCCACCCGGCGCCCCCAAATTTAGTTTAGCCACCCCCCAGGATTTTTTTTAGGGGGGCAAACTCAAAAGTTCTTGACCTTTTTTGGGGAAGGAATATCGCTCACCTGTAGCAACGACGCAGCGGAAATGGCTGCTTTTGTTTCCTGACTGGTTGGGAATATTTAACGCTATGGAGTAACAGAGCGACCGGGGGGGGGGGGGGGGACGTTTGCTCCATTGCTTTTCACTGCCACCAATCGAGAGGGACTGGTATGCAGTAGGTATACATTTGGTGCCCAAGACAGCCCTGCCCTCAGACGGCCCTGCAGTGAGAGGCTGGCAGCTGGTGGCCAGAGCGTGGGGGGGGGACTCCCCACCCGGGCGCTCACCCATGCCCTCCCTCCTCTTGGCACCGTCTCTGCCATTCCTTGAGACGGAGACCCGGGGGGGGGATTTGTGTGAGAGAAAACATCCCAGGGGTGGAGGGGAGGGGGCTGCCTCTGTCCCTTCCAGCTGCCTCTCCCTTCACCCCCATTTCAATTTTTCCTTCCCTCCCCCAGCACAAATACGTTCGCTGCTCGGTACGGGCCCAGATCCGCCACCTCCGCCGGGTTCTGTGCTGCCGGTTAGAGCTGGCGCTTCAACACGTGAGTAAGGTTCCTGCCTGGAAAGGGTTGGGGAGGGGCTGCCAGCCTGACCTCTGCGGGCTGCAAAGACCTCTGTTGCTGATCCTGGGCAGGTGCTCCAACGCTGAGCTCCCCCCCCCCCAAAAAACCACTTCTCTCTTTAAAAAATATGTATTTTATTTTCAAATTTTATAATCACAATAATTCATACATTCAATGTTTTTCGAATCAATCACAAAAAACAACGAACAATATAGACTCCCCCCCCCTCCACTGGATTCCAGTCTTTCCCCACAAAATTTATTGCATCTCATTTCATCTCCAAATTCTTTGTTTTCCCCTCTTGTTTATCTTAATTTCCAATTATTTGTTTACATGAATGTTATATCAAACCGGCTAACGTTTTAATATATTTACAGCGGCCTTTTCAATAATCTATTAATCTTTTCCATTCTTGCTCAAAAAATTTCTCATCCTGATCTCGTGATCTTCGCAGTCATCTTTGCCATTTTGGCATAGTTCCTCATCTTAATTATCCATTCTTCTTTCGTTGGTATCTTCTCCTGTTTCCAATTCTGGGCCAGCAGCATCCTTGCAGCTGTTGTCGAAAACATAAATAACCTTTTTAGGTCCCTAGGTCTTCCCTCTCCGGTTAATCCATGTAAAAAGCCTCTGGTTTTTGGGGGGTGGGTGGGAAGGTATATTAAACCTCTTTTTCAATTCATTATATATCATTTCCAGAAGTCTTTTACTTTTCTACAGGACCACCAAAAAACGGTCAACCTTTCTTCTTCCTTGAAAGACAGTTATAGGGCTAAATGTTCAGGAAACCCCTAAGTGATTTATAATAATAATTAATAATAATATTTTTTTATTTGTGAGATGTGGGGTGTGACCCCCTTGCATTCCCCTCCCCGAACACTGAGGAATTGCTCCCTGTGGCTGTTAGGAAGCAGCAGCCTGGGGGGGCGGGGAATACGTGGCAGGGGGTTGGGATGGATGACCCTCGGGGCCCCTTTCAACTCTGGAACCCCAAGCTTCTAAAATCAGCATTGCCTGATCTCTGCAACCAGGACCAGCAGGACACAGCAGAAGGTCCCCGGCGGGGGGGGTGGCTCTCTTGATTTTGTGTTGCGCCCCCCCCCCCCCATGGCAGCTGTTTTGTGACTGCCTCCCCCCCCCCCAGCACCCTCTCAAAATCTGAAATGCGCCGGCTGGTCGAAAAAGGTTGGCAGTACCCGGGACGGGTGGGCAGGTGGTCTGCCTGCAAGGAAACGGGAAGGTGAGACCCTCGCTCAGGTGCGGAGAGGCAGCCGGGGGTCCACCTGGCAGGTGCTGACGGGACTCCGCCCCCCCTCCAGGTGCAGATCCTGTTCAACAACGAGGTGCTCCCCGACCACATGACCCTGAAGCAGCTCTGGCTTTCTCGCTGGTTTGGCAAGGTACGTGGGGTGGGGGGTGGGGGTGGTGACCCCCCCCTCTCCCTGGAAAATCAGAGACACTCACCCTCCCTTCCCCCCTCTTCCCTTTGCAGCCGGCGCCTCTGCTGCTCAACTACAGCGTGAAGGAGAAGAGGAGGTAGGGGGGCCGTCGGACGGGCTGCAGCCCCAGCATCGTCGTCCCCCCACTGCCACGCCCCCCCTCCGCCTGTCCTCCCTCCCGCCTTTTAACTTAAGCCCTGCCTTTTCTTCAATACGAGTCTATTTTTTGGAATAAAAGAACTGAAAAACCGCACGCCCCTTTGGTCCCTCCTGCCGGAGCTGAGCAGCATTTCCTGGGAGATCAGGAAGTCATAGTCTCATGTTGTCCTCATCTGCCCCCCCCCCCAAACAGTGGGAACTGGGCGGGAAGGGGGGTTATCCTAGCGCCACTCAGAGAAGTCGCAGTTCTCAGATTGGCCAGCGGGTGGCAGCGACGCTCCCGTTTTCAGCCTTTGGAAGGGGGGGGGGGGCTTGAGGTTGGAATCCCTGCAGAGAGGGAGGGAGCCCAGCCCAGCCCAGCCCCCTCCCCATTCCTGTGCAGTGATTTAATGCGCCGCCAGCTCAGGCACGTTTACCAAGTGGCAGTTGCTGTGCTGGCTGGGGAGATTAATCTCCGTCAGTCCCCAGCCGCCCCCCCCTCTCCTCTCCACGCCCCCCCTTTTGGGTGTCAGAATTCCAATGAGGAGTGATGAGCAAATAATGATCCCCATTCCAGCCCCCCCCTTCTCCCTCCACCAGAGATAATGGGCATAATGCAGTCATGAGCTCCTGATTGCTGGGGGGGGCGGAGACGGGTGCCCCCCTGGCTCGCAGCCAATTAGGAGCTGTTGTTGCAGCCAATGGGGGTGGCCTTCTGGGCAGCTGTCAGAAAATGGGGGGGGGACGTGTATCAAGATCCCCGCCTGGAGTCCTTGGGATTCCTCCTTTCGGGGGGGGGGGCCGTCCGTGCAGATGCAGGCTGGGCTGTGAACCAGCCGCCCCGCCTGCCCTCTTTGATTCCTGGAAACGTAACAGGTGCCCCTGAGCTCTGGCCTCATGCCCACAGCTGGAGCCGGCCCCCGAGGGGGGGGGCACTATCCCTTCCCTCCATGCCGACTCCATCGCCAATTCCTCTTGGCCCTGCAGAGTTCTCGGAGATGTCTTCCTCCAGAGCAAGCCTTTCCCTCTTCATTGATTCATTGCGTTTCTATCCCAGCTTTTCCTCCCAGGAATTCAAGGAAGCGTCCGTGGCTCTCCTCTTTTAATCCCCGCAGCGATCCTGCGAGGGAGGCCAGGCCCAGGCAGCAGTGACTGACCCCCAAGTTCACACCCAGTGAGCTTCATGGCCGAGGGAGGATTTGAACCCTGGTCCTAGTCCAACACGCATCACTCTGCCACGCTGGCGCTCCATGCTGCCCTTCCCCTGGCAGGTCATTTTCCTCTTTTTTTAAATAATATTTATTAGGTTTTACACACACAATTATTGACACAAACAAGACAAATAAACAATAAAAAACAATACTACAATTACACACACACTCAATTGGTAAATTCCCTTCTCTTTTCCTTTACATTTTGGTTTGACTTCCTCCTATCTATCCCTCTGCGTTTCTTTGTACATATCTTTATTTCTATTGGCAATTTCCTTTCCTTATTTAATATTATATCTATGTTCTAATTTTATTCACTATTCTTAATTTTGTTTCTTTGTCATAGTATCTCCATATCATATCTAGCCTTATCACTTACAATTCTCAAATTTCAAACTTCAAATAAATGCTAAGCTTATCTATTCCTACTTCATTTTCCCAAATTCCCATTCTAAATTCAATCTGCAAATTGCTATTTCTTCGGCATTATTTAATATCTAAATTTTACAATGCTTTTTAAGATATTCTCTAAATTTCTTCCATTCTTCTTCCACTGCCTCCTCCCTCTGGTTGCGGAGTCTCGCGGTCCAGTTATGTTGGGAAGAGAAAGATTTGAGGAAGAGGAACGAGGTCTCCGGGGTTCAGGCTCCAGCCTTCAGCGCCTGCCTTGGCCATCTCTGTGGTCCAGGGGGCCCTTGAATCGGGGACTGTCGTCCCACCCTCTCCTGGGGGCTCCACCTCCCTTCTCAGGGTGGGATGTTGGGTTGCACAGTCCTGGGTGGGGGATTCCTGCCAGATGTGGTTCTTCTCCTCCAGCCTCGAATTTGGGCGCCTTCGAGATCTAAGCTCCATCCAGCTCTTGGACTCTAGAATTGAAAGGAGCGGCAGATCAGAACTGGTCCCTTTCCCCCCTTGTGGTTTCCAGCACCTGCTCTTCAGAAGCATCGCCACCTCCAATTATGGAGGCAGGGCAGAGCCATCGTGCCTAGAAGGTTTTGACAGCCCTGTCCTACATCAAGGTGTTTCATCTTCTTCCTGTGGGAGGGAGTTCCGTAGGTCAACTGCTTCAGATGGCCAGCTCCTTTATTCAGGAGGCCTTCATCACGTGGAGCCCAGACCTGCCAGCTTGCAGCCCCCTCCCCATTTCCGCTGCCCATGCCTTCTCTACTGGCTCCCTGGGATCCTTTCGTTGTGAATCCTGCATTTCTTGGGGTTGGACTAGATGACCCATGGGGTCCCTTCCCACTGCAGTCCTGTGATTCTGTGGCACTGGGGTCTCAGCAGATGAGACCCCCTTTGGCTTCAGTGGCTGCTGCCTTTTTCTGCCCCACGTCTTTCCTGGGGGTCGCCCAGTTCCTTCACGCTGTTCTGCAGGGCATTTTCAGCTTGCCACCCTCTTTGCTGATTTAGTGTCGGGCCAGCTCAGGTTGCCCAGAGCGCCACACGGCCCGCACTCCATGCCTTTCCTGGTGCTGAGACAAGCAACTCTCCTTTCTGAAGCCCCAGAGCCTCTGTGGAGGTGTATCCCCATGGCCAATTTATTGCCTACCCATAAATATCTGCCTTCGCGGCGCTATCACGAGGTTTCCCATTTTCCTGCGGGTCCCGCCTGGCACTGGTCCTTGCCAAACTCCACTCCACCGCTCTCTGCCCAGCCCAGCAAAATGTAGATACCTCTGGATGTTTTGCAGCCCAGTCCCACTTTGGGTCACCTCGGATTTCATGTGCCCCTTCTCCGCTGTCACCTGAAAGTGCCAAACGGCCTCTGGACCCGGCCTTGACCTTGCAAAACCCTTTGGCGGCCTCTCCCCCTCTTTGACGGCTTGGCAGGTTTAACTGAATAAACCCTTAGCGGCATATCAAGAGAGGAGGTCCCAACTCGGATCCGAACGGCTGTCCTCTGGTTCTGGGCTCCCCTTTGCCAACCAAACGCGCAGGGGTGGTGTCTCCCAAGTAGTGCTTGGCTTGTGCTGTGGGCCTGATCCATTCTGGCGTCCGCAGGGGATGCTAGGAGAAGCAGGCCACTGAGAAGACAACGATGAAGGAGGTCTTGCGCCTGAGTTTTCCCCTCCTTGCCTTCCACATTCTGAAAGTTCCTTGGTTCTCCTCAAGCTCCATGCCACCAGCTTGCTCTCCTGCATTTGGGGGGGGCAGCTCCATTCTCTGCCCCCCCCCAGACCCACCTAGAACTGTAGAGTTCGCCTTCTCCAGGCGAAACCTGCCCCTTCCTTCTGGAGTTCTGCCTTTGCCACCCTCGCCTCCTGTGTCTCCGCTGTTTCCTCCCCAAGTGAAATGATTTACAGGGCTCTGGCTGGTAGTTAACCCTCCTCTTGCCCTGCGCTTAACCCCTGAGCGAGGGATGCTGCTGCTGACCCTGAGCCCCCCCAGCCCCAAACTGCGGGGAGGGGGGGGGAGATCTGGTTACCCTGGGCTGGCCCTTCCCACCAAGCCCAGCTGTTGGCGATTTCTCACCCGTCTGGACGGCAGCAGCAGCGCTGGCAGCAGCAGGGAGATGGGCTGGGGTCACGCTGCCCCCCACCCCTGTTTGGAAGACCCGGGCCTTGCTAAGTACGTGGTGAAACGCAGGTCGGAGGGTCAGGGATCAAAACCATCAGGCTGCAGGACCGTGGGCCAGCGCTAAGGACTTGCAAGGAATGGCTCAGCTGCCCCTTGCTAATCCCCACAATTCAAAATGAGCTGGCACCGAGAGAATTTATAAATAAATAAATAAATTTTTATTTATACCCCGCCCTTCCCAGCCAAGACTGGGCTCAGAGCGGCTAACACCCACAAAATCATGACAAAACATACAAAATAATCAATTAAAATGCAAGTTAAAATACAATTTGAAATTTGAAATGCAGCCCACCAATCGAACAGAGTTAAACTAAAACCAACCCAAAGGCCAGGCGGAACAGCTCTGTCTTGCAGGCCCTGCGAAAGGATGCCGGATCCCGCAGGGCCCTCGTCTCTTCTGACAGACCGTTCCACCAGGTCGGGGCCAATACTGAGAAGGCCCTGGCCCTAGTTGCGACCAGCCTAGCATCTTTATGGCTCGGGACCTCCAACATGTTATTGTTTGAGGACCTTAAGGTCCTCCCTGGGGCATACCAGGAGAGGCGGTCCCTTAGGTATGAGGGTCCTAGGCCGCATAGGGCTTTAAAGGTCAAAACCAGCACCTTAAACCTGATCCTGTACTCCACCGGGAGCCAGTGCAGCTGGTAGAGCACTGGGTGAATGTGGTCCCGCGGTAAAGACCCTGTAAGGAGCCTCGCCGCAGCATTCTGCACCCGCTGGAGTTTCTGGGTCAGCTTCAAGGGCAGCCCCGCGTAGAGCGAGTTACAATAGTCAAGTCTGGAGGTGACCGTCGCGTGGATCACTGTGGCCAGATCAGGGCGAGAGAGGTAGGGGGCCAACTGCCTAATACGGCGGAGATGGAAAAATGCCACCTTTGCTGTGGCTGCAACCTGCGCCTCCATGGAAAGGCAAACTTGCAAAGGCAGGTCCTTGAAAGGGGACGCTGCTGCCTCATTGTGCCCATTTTACAGACATTGTGAAACATCCGCTCCAAAAAAGAAAAATTCTCCAGACTTTAAGCCTTTGGGCCAGGCCTGGGGGGGTTTGTCAGCCCTTGAGCGGCTTCCAGAGTTTCTCTTCGCCCCCCTCCATTGTTTACACCAGCTATTGGGGTGCTCCACATCTGAGTGGAGAAACTACGAACATCAGAAGAGCCTGGCGGCTGGATCAGGCCCATGGCCCATCTAGTCCAGCCTCCTGTTCTCACAGCGGGCAACCAGGTGCCCCCAAAGGGAAGCCCAGAAGCTGAGCCAGAACAAGCAACCAGCAGTCCCTCCTGGTATCCAGTAGCCTTGCTGCCTCTGACTGTGGAGGCAGAGCAGAGCCGCCCTGGCTAGAAACCTGAATTTAGAGTCTCCTCCATGAATTTGTCCAGTTCTCTCTTAAAGCCGTCCAACTTGGTGGCAGCGAGTTCCAAAGTTTAGCTTTCACTGCGCCCATTTCCTTGATGAGATGGAGGACAAAGAAGGGGAGGGATGGAGGTGGGGCAGAGGTCCTCTTCCCACAGCCCCTCCAAGAGTCCAGAAACCTGGACAGAGCCCCCCTCCCCCCAGATCTGTCATCTCAGCTGCCAACTTTGCCCTTCTCAGCAGTTGGGGACGGGGTTGCCCAGCTGACATTTGGGAAGCAAGAAGCAGCTTCCCATGAGAATCCATACAGCTTCTTTAAGGTTGTCGGAGGGAACCTTGGCGCCCCTGTTGAATTTTGACACACCCACACCCTTTGTTCCTTGTTGCCATTGCTTCTATTGCTGTGGTGAGAGAAATGCACTCTGCACATGGCCAGGAGCCCCCCCCTTTTCATTCCCAGCACGGTTGAGAATGCTTTCCTAAGACCTTTTACTCTCCAGGAGAAAGCAGCTTTTATGGAACATGACTAATGGAGGGAGGGATCGTGGGGGGGGGGACGACAGCTCTTTGATATCGCCCCCCTCCCTGGTCATGCTCTGGGCACTGTTAATGGCCGCAGGCTCCAAACTACAGGAATGGGGAAACCTGAGCCCCCCTCCCCTCCCCCTCCCCTGCAAGCAGTTAATGGGGGTGAGGGGAGGGGGAGCTCAAGTTCCTCTGAGTTGCAGCAAAGTGGGTTGGGCTGGCCGTGAGGAAGAGGCCCCTGGACTGTCTGCAACACACACACAGTGAGTGTCTGATGCGCAGTCTCCCATCTAACCATCCACCAGACCTGCTGCTTCTTCCCGGAGCACCGGGCTGCCTCTGAGTGCCACCTAGACAAGGCTCGGTTCGCGCTGCAGCCAGCCAGTGGGAGGCCGGGACTCTGGAACTCCCTGCCACAAGAAGGCTGGGAGTGTGCAAGGGCCCCAGTCGCTCGGGGCCAGAGCACCAGAGGCTCTGCGCACATAAGCCCTGAGGCTCCTTCCCCAGCCGTAGCTGCCTGGAGCTTTTCCCAGGCTAGATGTGCAAGGGGGCAGACCTAGGATAACAGAATTGCAGAGTTCCCCAAGGGTCCGCTAGTTCAGCCCCTGCAGCCTGGCAGGAGGCAGCTTCTTCTGTCCCGGCCAAGTGGGCTGTGAGGAGGGTTTGCCTCCCGAAGGGAAAGGTTCATCAAGGGGCGCAGCCAGGACAGGCCCCCAGGCATCCCTCAGAGCATCAGAGGGCCCTTGACTCCCAGCTTGTGTGAAGGACAGGCTCTAAGTACAGTGGTCCCTTGGTTCTCAAAATTAATCCGTTCCGGAAGTCCGTTCCAAAACCAAAGCGTTCCAAAAGCAAGGTGCACTTTCCCATAGAAAGGAATGCAAAATGGATTAATCCATTCCAGAATTCTAAAAACAACCCGTAAAACAGCAATTTAACATGAATTTGACTATCTAACGAGTCCATTGATCCACAAAATGAAAGCAATAAACAATATATTTGCTGCCAAGGAGTGTGGTGGAGTCTCCTTTGGAGGTCTTTAAGCAGAGGCTTGACAGCCACCTGTCAGGAATGCTTTGATGGTGTTTCCTGCTTGGCAGGGGGTTGGACTGGATGGCCCTTGGGGTCTCTTCCAACTCTAGGATTCTATGATTCTATACTGCAGTCACACCATTAATCCATCAGTAGCTGAACCGGGTCCCACACAGTCACAAAAACAAAACAAAAAGCCGCAAAAACAAAAACGCAAAATAAATAGCAAAAACAGACCTCAGTGTAACACTCAAAACGGAAGTGTGACACTCAGATTGGAAGCGTAACACTCAAAACAGAGCATGTTTGGCTTCCGAAAAACATTCGCAAACCGGAACACTTCCTTCCAGGTTTGCAGTGTTTGGGTTCCAAGTTGTTTGAGAAGCAAGGTGCCACTGTACTTGATAACATCATCTCTTGCTGGCTTTTTCTCCAGGGGGGGAGGGATTTCTGTCCCCTGCTTTGGGGCTGCTGCTGCTGCTGTTGCTGCTGCCTTGGCTGGGTGCAGTTGCTGGAGGTTTGTGCACTGCTTGCTGGAGACAGGGAAGAGGCTGCCCCCAGAACCATCCTTGCTGACAGGTGTGGGGCAGCTTGCTCCTCCCAGGTGAGGCGGAAAAGGCTCTCTGCAGGTGCTCCAGGGCACTTTTGCTGCACTTCCTGCTTTGACACCAATTATGCCCCCCCTCCTTGCACTGCCCCCTCCCCCCACAGAGCGCTGCTCCTGCCATATGGCTGTCAGAGTGGGAATGAGCTGTCAGTGCAGGCGGAATAGAAGCTCTCGCATAACGAGCTCACGGGAGACGAAGCTAATGAGAAAAATCCAAAGGCAATTTTGCAACCGCTGGTGCCCGATTGGCATTAAACGACTGCACAGCCAGATCCACTCACACAGGCACACAACGCACACACCCCCAGGGGACGGGGAGCCTGTCAACTTGCCTGACTCGGCCCCGGCCCAGCCATGGCTGGCTGCGCAGGGAGAGGGGACCAAGTCGAAGGGGCCTCTCTGTGAGCCTCGGGGTGGGGATGGGGGTCCAGCGTCCACACTGGGCCTTAAGGCTCAAGGTTCCTTACCTGTCAGTGCAACACAGAAAGGCCTTCTCCACACAGCGCAGAGTTAAACTGCGGAACTCCCTGCCACAGGAGGCGGCGATGGCCACCAAGCTAGATTGCTTGAAAAGAGGGTTTGGCAAATTCAGGGAGGAGGAGAGAGCTATCAAAGGCCACCAGCCAAGATGACTCCTCTGCCCTGCCTCCACCACCAGAGGCTGCAATGCTTCTGAATACCAGTTGCTAGTGGGGAAATGTTGCACGTGTGTGCGGCATTGATGTTCTTAATGCCACCTGACTGGGCCCAGGCACCTGTGACCTCAGTCCTGGACACCTGGCAAAATAAGTCAGGCTGTTCCTGAGCATGTGCAGAATGCTGTTGCTTTAAGATGGAGTAACTGCGGCCAACCTTGTCTTAGGGCAGAGGTCCTGCTGCAGCCGCGCCTTCAAGCCACTGGCTCTCCATTTCCAGTGAGGGGGGGCAGGGACCCCCCCCCCTGCCCCGTCCGTGAATCATTCCGTGGCACTTCCCACTTTCCCAGCCCTCTCAGGGGAGCCAGGCACTGCGAGGACGGGAAGCGCCAAGTGTTGGGCTTCCTGCCCGCTTCCAGGATGCCGCCAGTCACGAATGTTGGCACACCACCCTCTCGGCCCCTGCCCATTGTTCCTTCATGTCCAGACTGCAGAGAAGGCCTGAGATGGCCTGGAGGGTGGGGGCAGCCCCTGCCCCAGGACCTGGGAATAGGGCAGTGCTGGCGGGGGGGGGGGGAGACGTCCTGCCTGGGCTTTAGCACCCACAGCCCAGAGCAACGTGGACTCTATCACAGAGAGAGAAGACACAGAGCGAGGTGATGGGGGGGGGGTGCTGGTTACTGGGCAGATGATGCATCACACCAGGCATCAAATGTCACACTCACACTAGAACTCGTGGACATCCAGGGAAGGTGACCATTGGAAGATTCAGGACACAGGAAAGAAAGCCCTTCTTCGTGTAGGTCAGAGTTAATCTATGGAACTCATTTAGGCAGGAAGCAGTGATGGCCACTGTCTTGGATGGCTTTAAAAGAGGGTTAAATTGCATTCATGGGGGAGGAGAAGGCTCTGCCTCCACAGTCAGAGGCAGCGGTGCTTCTGAATCCCAGAGCAGGAAAGCGCAGGAGGAGAGAGTTGCTCAGAGTGGCCACCGACTATATAACACCGGTCCTAAAAGACCTTCATTGGCTCCCAGTACGTTTCCGAGCACAATTCAAAGTGTTGGTGCTGACCTTTCAAGCCCTAAACGGCCTCAAAGGCCCAGTATACCTGAAGGAGCATCTCCACCCACATTGTTCAGCCTGGACACTGAGATCCATCTCCCAAGGGCCTTCTGGTGGTTCCCTCCCTGCGAGAAGTGAGGTTACAGGCAGAGGGCCTTCTCGGTGGTGGCGCCCGCCCTGTGGAACACCCTGCCATCAGATGTCAAGGAACTAAACAACCATCCAACTTTTAGAAGGCAGCCCTGTTTAGGGAAGTTTTTAATGTTTGGTGTTTTATTGTGCTTTTGATATTCTCCCAGAATATCAAATATTGGTAGCGTCCCAGAGTGGCTGGGGAAACCCAGGCAGATGGGCAGGGTATAAATAATAATAACAACATGTTATGGTTGTGATTGTGCTTGACTCCTGCTTCCGGGTTTCCCAGAAGGAGCATCTGCTTGGCCCCTGTGAGAACAGGATGCTGGGCTAGACTGGCCCCCTTTGGCCTGATCCAGCAGCGCCTTCTTACACTCTTATCTCTGTACTTTGAAGTTCAGAGACCCGCAATACCATCTGCCTGGGTGCATGTGGCCAAACCGCTGCTTGGGTGTCCCGCAGCAGCTGCCTTTTGACACGAGTTGCCACTTTCGCACATGGCAACAACTTGCCAGCCCGGGAGGAGGAGGAGGAGGAGGAGGAGGAAGGCAGAAGAGGACAGAGGCTCCAGCCGGCCGCTTCCTCCCAGGGGCTGGGCTGCGATTCCTGCTGGAGGCAAGAGGCTAACTCAGCAGTTCCCTGGCCAACTCGTCTGGGCCTGGCTGGGCCAGAGACGGAGAAGGAAGCAGAGATCTGGCGGAGGAAGAAGCCCCGTCTTCCGTCGTTGGAGCTATTCTTGGCAGGGAAAGTCAGTCTGCATCCTTGCTGGCTCCTCTCCCACTTATGGGGAGGGAGTGGGGCGACTGAGGCAGAGAGGGCCCAACTGCTAGGACTCCTGCACACACACACCCCATTCCACCTGGGACTCAGATAATGCACCCCTTTCCTGGTACTGGTGGAATCAACATTTTGGGCCCTGGTGTGGTATAGACATAAGAAGATCCCTTGTAGCTGAGTAAGATGGTCTTCCATGAACACGGTTTTAACAGTGAGTCTGTAAGTGACTGTGGAGGCCAATTCTGGATCCACACGTCCTTCCACAGTGGGGACATAGGTTTCCGGGTGGGAGTTGATCCCGGTGTGGATTTGCCAAGCGTGCCTTCCTCTTAGTGCGTTTCTCCCTTGTGTCCTGAGTTCAAGTGTCTTCAAAGCCCAGGACACCTTTGGTGAAGGCTGTTCTCCACCTGGAGCACTCGCAGGCCAGTGTTTCCCAGTTGTCAGTGTTTATACTGCATTTTTAAAGATTTGCCTTGAGACAGTCTTTAAACCTCTTTTGTTGACCACCAACATTACGCTTTCCATTTTTAAGTTCGGAATAGAGTAGTTGCTTTGGAAGACGGTCATCAGGCATCCGCACAACATGACCAGTCCAATGAAGTTGATGTTGAAGAATCATTGCTTCGACACGGGTGATTTTTGCTTTTTCCAGGACAATGGCATTTTGCCTGTCTTCCCAGGTGATATATAAAAATTTTCGGAGACACCGTTGATGGAATCTTTTGAGGAGTTGGAGATGGCGTTTATAAGTGATCTACATTTCACAAGCATACAGTAGGCGTGGTAGTACAATAGCTTTGTAAACAAGCATTTTGGTTTCCCGGCAAATGTCCCAGTCCTCAAACACTCTGCACTTCAATCGGGAGAAAGCCACACTCGCAGAACTGAGGCGATGCTGGATTTTGGCATCAATGTTGGCCCTTGTGGAAAGATAACTGCCCAGGTAGGAGAAGCGATCGACATTTTCCAACTTTACAGTGTCACAAATCCAACTCAACGGTGTATCTGCCCAATGGCTCATCTAGTCCAGCATCCTGTTCTCACAGTGGGCAACCAGATGCCGCCATGGGATACCCGCAAGCAGGATTCGAACACAAGAGCAACTCTCCCCTCCTGTGACTTCCAGCAACTGGCATTCAGAAGCATTTTGTGGTTTGCCAAAAGGTCTTCCAGGAACCGAGGAATAGGAAGTAAAGGAAAGTGCTTCTCCTGCAATGGGGGTCAGGGGGTTCTGTCCCTGCCAGTTGACATGCCACCATTTAGGGTCTTCCCCATACATAGCCTGTGGATGGTCAACAGCCCCACTTTGCCCCCCATCCCAGTGGGCAGAGGCAGGGCTGGCTTAAGCATATGCGGCACCGGGGTGCAAAGATCCGCCCTGCGCCCCTCCCCCCCGTTTTCCCAGTCCCAGGCACACAGGAGGGCGGAGCAGGCCAGACGCCTCAGCGTCTCACTGGCTCAGTCGCCCCCCGAACTCGCAATGCAGAGCCGCCCACAGCAGAAGAGCCCACTGAGGCACTCAGACCAATGGGCAGGCTCTTCCCCGGACTCTCAGGCCCCGGACTCTCGGCCTGGCGCCCCTGAGAGCCGGGTGCCCCGCACCCCTAGCACCTATGGGTAAGACGGCCTGGGACAGAGGCATTTCTGCCCAGTTCTTTAGGGGGCTGGAATTGTTGGCATGGTGGATGGAGGGTGCCAGTGGCCTGGGGTAGGAAGCCTCCTGTCTGGCCCCCCTAGCCCTGCTTCCCCACCAAGTTGACTCCTCAGCCCTCGCTCAGGCGCCCCTTAAATCAATTCCCCCCTTTATTGCAGAGGCTCCTTCCCAGCCTGGGAGCTAATTGTCTAGGATGCCTTGGAAAGAGACTCATATCACCACAATGAATAATTCACAGCACTCCTGTCAATCAGCGGCAGGGGGAGGGGGCATGCATGGACATCTCCTAGGAGAGGGAGGGAGTAATTTTGCCTGGACAGGAGTTGAGGTGGGAGGGGGGGCTGGCAATGAGGTACAGAGCCCCAAGCGCCTCCCAAGTTCCCTTCTTCTCCATCACTACCGGACTACTGCAGGGAGGGGCCACAGGGGCTGGGAAGGCCTGCAGCCACAGGAGCTGGACACCCCCTGGACACCCCCACAGCCCCATAGCTCAGACTCGGCCTTGGGCCCTTCAGTTGTTCAGAGAATCAAACTGGGGGGCCTGGGAGGAAACCACTGGACCGTGGGCATAGAAAGGGTTTTTGTTAGAGGGGGGCAGGCCTTTTGTTGGGGAGGGAAGAACCTTGGTTAGCGATGTATTTATATTGATTTGGGAGGGCAGCTGCCCCTCTCTGCCCCCCTGGCTACGCCCATGGGTTGGCCTCAATCTAGTGGGTGGTGGGACTCCCTGTGTCTGTGGGCAGGGGGTGGTCTTATAGGTAAATAACCGAAGCCACCTCAGCTCTATGATCCTATGAAACAAAAAGGCCAAATAGATATTTATCTTAAATAAATAAATAGCATTCAAAGCCGCACACATATGAAAATGACAGCTGAAGTACATTTCTCCTACACAAAGAGCAAGAAAAGTGCAGGATTGACCAATCAAGGAAGCAACATTAAATTCCTGGATAGCTCAGTTGTTTGGAGTGTGGTGCTGAGAATGCCAAGGTTGCAGAGTTGATCCCTGTATGAAACAAGTGCACCTTCCTGCCTTACAGGGGGTTGGGCTAGATGACCCTCAGGGTCCCTTCCAACTTTACAATTCAATGATTCTAAAAGCACCCACCCACCCATCCTGGGGCCCAGAAGCCTCAGTGAGGCTTGTGGGGAAGTACAACTTTTCCTGGCATAAAAAAAGAGGAAGGGCAGAGATTTGGTTCATGCCAAAGCACCATAGAGACTCACCCGCCCTGTTTCTATGAAAGGCAGGGCTTCCTCTGAGGCTCAGCCCATGAGGAAACAGTCCCAACCCCAGGGGGCCTGAGAAGAAATGTTCGGGGAGCAGACAGGCCCGGCGGCAGCCGCTCCTTGCCGCCATGTCTCCTGTCAGCCAGACTTTCCCAGCGCCAGGACTGGGACCAGCCCATCGCTCTCTGGCAGCTCATCCAAGCAGCGAGATGGCGGGGAGGGAGACGGGATCGATCCACTGCCATGGGGCATCACTGGCTGGTGTGAATCGCAGCGTCTGCACCCACCCGCATCCCTGCCACGCACGAGCCGCGTGGGCGACGGGCTGGTGTATTTAGCTGAACTTTTATTTTTAATTAACCTCTGCGTGTCGCGGCCCAGCAGCCTTGTTGGGGTTAATGATATCGCTGACCCGCCGTACAGCCGGATCAATACGCTCCGTTTGGGACTCTGCTCCCCGCCAGACGCTACGCCTCTGGAAAGGCAACGCTCCCCGCCAGCCCTGCTGTGCTGGCTCCTCCCGAGAGGGGAGGGGGAGACCTTTGTGGAAGCGGGTGGCAGAGAAAGCAGGCTTGCCGAGCCAGCCCTGGGCCCACCGAGATGGCCGACACAGGCCGGCAGCACACCTCCCAGGTTGCCGCAGTCTGGCCCTGTGGGAAGGAAGAGGTTGGGGTGTCGTCGCTGAGGGGGCAGACGCAGCACCCATCAAAAACTATTCACAGGCTCCCTGCCCAGGTGTGGCCGTAACTAGCCTGGCCCAACTTGAGAGATGCCCTTTCTCTCCTCCGTTCAGAGTCATAGAATCACAGGAATTCATTCAAGGCAGGAATCTCAGCTAAAGCATCCCTGACGGACGGCCAGCCAACGCTGCTTAATTTAAAACCTCTAACAAATGAGAGTTTGCCACCTTCCAAGGGAGTCTGTGTGGGAATGTTCAGGGTGGCAGGAGAGGATATGTTGTTTATTAATATCTTTCCTACCGGTAATTTGCGCCAGCAAGTTCCTTTACTTAGAGTTTACATTCCCCCTTTTTTACATGCACAGACAGCAGAGAGCTGGTTGCAGGCTCGTGTGAGCCTCTCACTATTATACAATATAGTCTGTCTCAGATTGAATTGTACGTTCCTGGTAAGTTCCCTTGAATCCCTCTTAAAAGAATAAAGACACCACAGTCTTATTCATAAGCAATTAAAAAAAAGTTTACTTACATCATTCCACAGTTGGATCCCTGAAGGCAGACTTAGTTACAAAGTATATACATGTGGATCTACCCCATATGGGGGAATAATCCCAGTGTTTCTTCTAGCTGAGAGCCAGCAGAGCAGTCCTAGCTAGAAGCTGGTCAAACGTAGAAGGAAGTTAAAAAGAGAGAGGTGTGCTGCATGTCTCGTCCTTTTGTTACCTGGACAGGTAAGGTCATGCTCACCTTCTATCACAAGCAAAGGAAGGATGCTCCTGCCAGGAGGAACAGGAAGTTCCCCCTGGCTGGACCAAACATTCCCTCGCATGTCTTCTCTAGCATTACAAGGAATGTTGTACTTGACTGCCTCTCAAGGATCACATCCCACCGTCTGTTGTGTCAGAAAGTTCTTCCTGAGGTTTATTCAGAATCTCCTTTCTTGTTCTTTGAATCCATCTGTTTGGGTCTTACCCTTCGGAGCTGCAGAAAACAAGCCGGCTCCATCTTCCACATGGCAGCCTTGGTTGGTGTCTCTCCTGCTACCTCTCAGTCTTCTCTTCTCCAGGCTAAACACCCCCAGTTCCCTCAGCCGTTCCTCATAGTTCCAAACCCTTCATCCTCCTCCTCTGCGCACCTTCCAGATTTGCCCATATCCTCCTTCAACTGGGGTGCCCAGAACTGGACATGGTCCTCCAGACAGGGTTTAAGTCAAGAGTGCCTTTAAGGAGTACAGGAGTAACTAGATCCCAGTGAGCTCAGTCCTTTGCCCAGACCACCACGACCATTTGGCTGGCCAGTCAGCTGGCCTCTTCCTCGGCCTCCATTGCCCCTGAGTCAGCAGCCTACAGGTCTTTTCTCCCAGAGCGCCAGTGGATCGTTCATCTAATGGAATTCATCTGCTGGGCTAGGACTGACTGAAGGAAACAGCTACCGGTAATTCTCCAGAAAACCTGTCTGTCCCACACAGAACATGACTGCTTGGGAGGTCCTCTAGAATAATTCCACACATATGCTCCAGGTGCCACAGAATACTTTTTTTTAATCTTGTTTTAACTGCCTTTTAATGATCATTTCAAAATGGGTCTTTGCCCCGATTCAGCAGAGCTTTCCTGACCTTCTTTTCGGGTGTTGGGAATCGCCAGCGTTGCGAATGCGGTTCCTCTCCAGTCCTGCTTGTGGGCTCCCCAGAGGCATCTGGCTGTCCTTGGGAGGACAGGATGGTGGGCCTGGGGCCTGATCCAGCAGCCAGGCTCTCCTCGTGCTCCAATTCCTTGTCGCCTCTGAGCCAGGAGCCAGGAGGTCAAGGCCAAGGAACGAGGAGAGAGCCCAAGTCAAGGAAGCCAACCGCATCATGGGGTGCGTCCCCTAGTCAGAGCCAAGGGCGAGGTCAGGAGCAGGGGGCAAGGCCAGAGCACCCTCAGGAGGGTTTTGACCTTTAAAGCCCTATGCGGCCTAGGACCCTCGTACCTAAGGGACCGCCTCTCCTGGTATGCCCTATGTAGGACCTTAAGGTCCTCAAATAATAACATCTTAGAGGTCCCGAGCCATAAGGATGCTAGGCTGGCCACAACTAGGGCCAGGTCCTTCTCAGTACTGGCCCCGACTTGGTGGAACGGTCTGTCGCAAGAGATCAGGGCCCTGCGGGATTTGGCATCTTTCCGCAGGGCCTGCAAGACGGAGCTGTTCCGCCTGGCCTTTGAGTTGGTTTTAGTTTAACCCTGATGTTTTATTCCTTTATGGTTTTATTGGTGGGCTACTTAAAAATGAGGCTGCATTTTAAATTGTATTTTAACTTGCATTTTAATTGATTGTTTTGTATGTTTTGTTGTGGTTTTTATGGTTGTTAGCCGCTCTGAGCCCAGTCTTGGCTGGGAAGGGCGGGGTATAAATAAAAAATTATTTTTTATTATTATTATTATTATTATTATTATTATTATTATTATTATTATTAATTATTCCAGGCAAGAAGCGCCTTTGCAGCCCACCCTGCCCATGAGGGTCCGGCCTGGGGAGGGAGAGGAAACGGCCTTCCATGGAAAGATGCTCTAGCCTGCAGTTCGGCCTCTCACCACACGGGGCAGCTGCGCGCACGCACCTGAAAGCTCTCCGTTGCAGCTGCTTCTGGCCTTCAGCTCCGCAGCTGCAAGAGGATTTCTTCCTGGCAGCTGTCCGATTCTGCGATTGCGTGATTTAGCACAAGGAGAAGCCCGGCTGGATCAGGCACTCTCAGTCCCTTCCCTCTATTCTCTTCTTCCCTGAGTGCTGGGCAGGGAATGTGGCATGCAAAAGCATCGCTGCCCCGCCCCCCCCGACTGCGGAGGCAGAGCAGAACCACCCTGGCAGGCAGGCAGCCCCGGACTGCCCTATTTCCAGTGCCGGATTTACACAGAAGCTCAACAAGCTCTAGCTTAGGGCCCCTCTCTCTTGGGGGGCCCCAAAAAAATTAAAAGAAAAAAAACCTGGATGTACATTTCCAAAATATAAGATAAAAAAACAAATAAAATAAAGCCTACATACAGAGACAGTGTTTTGTGTTGTGTAGGCTCCTGTGATGTAAGTCAGGGGTCAGCAAACTTTTTCAGCAGGGGGCCGGTCCACTGTCCCTCAGACCATGTGGTGGGCCGGATTATATTTAGGGGAAAAAATGAATGAATTCCTATGCCCCACAAATAACCCAGAGATGCATTTTAAATAAAAGGACACATTTTACTCATGCAAAAACACACAGATTCCCAGACCATCTGTGGGCCAGATTTAGAAGGTGATTGGGCCGGATCCGGCCCCCTGGGCCTTAGTTTGCCTACCCATGATGTAAGTAATGGGCCCCGCCTGCTAGCCTGCTCCCTAAAATATAAAAAATATTTTTAAGTTAGAGCTTAATAATTATTTCACTATTCTTCATTTTATTTCAGTTCAACAATTACTTTGATAAAATACATATTTTTTAATGTGCAAATGGCTTCAGATACCTATTAGGTCCATCAATTGCCATACAGCATATATACAACACAAAAAACAGTGACAATTGGTTGTTGACCAAGGACAGCCGGACATAGAAAGGGCCTCGTTACCTTCAGGAGCTTAGGGCCACATCAAACCTCAATCCGGCCCTGCCTATCCCTCCCATCTTCTTCTAAAGCCAGCCAAGTTGGTGGCCATTGCTGCCTCCTGTGGGAGGGAGTTCCACAGATGCACCTTGTGATGCATCCTGCGCACTTGGCGCTGCAAAAGAGATCCGGGACACAACCGCTCTTATCTCTAGAGCTGAATGGAGGGGGATGTTGGTGAGTTTTGGGGACACTATTAAGATACAGAATTTGGAAATGGTAGGCACAGAGAGACTGCTCTGTTCTCTACAATGTTTTTGTAAAAAAAATTGGTCAGTATTTATATTACAGCTTAGGTCCAAGGTATCTGAAAGACCATATTCCCTCATATGAACCTGCCCAGGCTCTGGGATCTTCAGGGAAGGCCCTTTTCTCAGTCCTGGCACCCTCCCAGGGACACTGGGTAGGGGAATCAGGAGAGGGCCTTCTCAGTGGTGGCTCCTCCCGGACAATTGTGGAAATCCCTCCCTAGAGAAATCCCTGCTGGCTGTCCTTCCACCAGCCGGTGAAGACCTTCTTATTCCAACAGGCCTCATTCCAACTGGCCGCTTTTAATTAAAGGGCTGGCATTGTGATGTTTTTATTGTAATTATCTGTATGCTTTCAGCAAATCTTTTATATTTATATGTAGTTTTAATTCTATAAAAGTTTGATTATTTTTTAATGACACTCCCCCCCCCCATTTTTGGCTGTTCCTATTTTATTTGTGGGACCCAGGTGGCGCTGTGGGTTAAACCACAGAGCCTAGGGCTTGCTGATCAGAAGGTTGGTGGTTTGAATCCCCGCAACGGGGTGAGCTCCCGTTGCTCGGTCCCTGCTCCTGCCCACCTAGCAGTTCAAAAGCACGTCAAAGTGCAAGTAGATAAATAGGAACCGCTCTCGCGGGAAGGTAAACGGCGTTTCCATGCGCTGCTCTGGTTCCCCAGAAGCGGCTTTGTCATGCTGGCCACATGACCCGGAAGCTGCACGCCGGCTCTCGGCCAATAAAGCGAGATGAGCGCCGCAACCCCAGAGTCGGACACGACTGGACCTAATGGTCAGGGGTCCCTTTACCTTTACCTATTTTATTTGTGAATCACCTTGAGTCCCTGACGGGGGGGAAAGGCAAGCTATAAATAAATATTTTATTATTAATTGATTCAAAAAATTACACACTGCTTGACTGAAAACAAACAAGCATCAGGGCAGTTTGCAAAGAGAATAAAACAATAAAATTATCAGTAAAAAAAAAAAGCTCTTTAAAGATAAAATCAGCAATAAGATAATTATACAGTAACGAACAGATTATCTCTTCATCCACTATACCCAGTAAAAAGGCTTCTGGTTTTTTAACAAAAGTATCCAGTCTTCTTCTAAAGCCATGCAGGTAGGTGGCCATTGCTGTCTCCTGTGAGCTTACAGGATTTGAAGGTTTTTCAGAAGCTAGTTTCCAATGTTTAACATTTTAAAGTTGCTCTAGGAATGCCAAATATGCACACTGATAAACAATATAACTAACTGTGTGTGTAAAAATGCACACTCAAGCCTGGCGTCCTTCCCTGTGGGGTCTGTAGGGGGCGCTCCCTCCCCAGCCTGCCTTGGCTGCACGGATCCTGGACTGGCCTCATCCCTCCCCAGAGAGACTCCTTCTGCCACCTCCCTGGGATGAGTCAGTAGATGGGAATCAGAGAGGAGCATCACCTGCTCTCAGCACAAACGGGACCCTTTCATGATGTAGGTGTTAAAAACGGGGGGGGGGGGGGAGAAAGAGATGGAGGCTTGAGGTGCTTCAAAGGACACAGGCTGAGACTCCTCCTCCAGATAGGGCTGAAACATAGAGCCTCTCCAGTCCACTCCAGATAAGCAGGCCATGTCATGACCATGGAGAGGTCCAGGAGAACCAAGGGGGCTGCATTTCCACCCTCCTCCCCGCTATCCGTTCCTCAGCTTGTCAAGCATTAGGCAACTGAGGCTGTTTCCATAAAAGGAAGGGGTCCTTGGCGCAGTTAATCTACGGAACTCCCTCCCACAGGATGGCCACCAGCTTGGATGGCTTTAAAAGAGAATTAGACAAATTCAGGGAGGAGGAGAGGGTAATAATAATAATAATAATAATAATAATAATAATAATAATTTATACCCCACCCATCTGGCTGGGTTTCCCCAGCCACTCTGGGTGGCTTCCAACAGAATATTAAACAGAACATTAAAAACTTCCCTAAACAGGGCTGGCTTCAGGTGTCTTCTAAAAGTCAGGTAGTTGTTTGTTTCCTTGACATCTGCTGGGAGGGCGTTCCACAGGGAGGGAGCCACTACCGAGAAGGCCCTCTGCCTGGTTCCCTGTAGCCTCACTTCTCGCAGGGAGGGACCTGCCAGGAGGCCCTCGGATCTGAACCCCGATGTGCAGGCTGAACGATGGAGGTGGAGACGCTCCTTCAGGTCTACTGGGCCGAGGCCGTTTAGGGCTTTAAAGGTCAGTACCAACACTCGGAAACATACTAGATGGCTACCAGGCAAGATGGCTCTGCTCTCTGCCTCCACAAACGGAAGCAGTGATGTTTCTGTAGGAAATTCTCTAGTTCTTATTCCTGCGTTGCAGGGGGTTGGACTAGATGACCCTCGGGGTCCCTTCCGACTCTACAACTCTATGATTCCATGCCTTTTGTTGCTTTTGTGCTCTGCTTGTGGAGCTGGCCAGATTCTGGAGGAGAAGGACCCACCTTGGCTTTGAAGCAGCTGGCGGCTACGTTCTTAGACAACATTGAGGGTTTGAGTGTGAGAATAAAGTTTGCACCGAGGACGGCCCTATACGCTCTGCCTGCTCTCCAACCTGGGCAGAGTCTGCCCCCTCGGGAGTGGGCATAGATTCACGGCACAGATTTCCCTCCTCGGCTCCCCCCCCCCTTTCGCCCGCGTGGGACTTGAAGGATGAAAGGAGATGTTGACCTTTGGCACCTGGTGCTTAACCCCCGGTGGGCCTTCCGGCCTTGGCTCCCCACAAAAGGTCATGATTAAATAACAGTAAATCTGCAGACAGCAAGAGGGGGCCACTTTTATTGTTATTAACTCCTCCTGCCCCTGGGAAAAGAGGCAGAGATAAATGAGGCCGTGTGGAGCGCAGATTTCATGAGCTCCAGCAGCAGGCGGAGGCCAAGGAGGAGGAGGAGGAGGAGGAGGAGGACAGCCAAGAGGGGGGGAGAAGAGGCTGAGCCGCTGCCAAAGGGGCAGGAAGAGGGTCCTGGGCGGAGGGAGCGCCTTCGAGACAAATAAAATAAAGGTGCATAGCTAAACTATGGCAATGACTCACACAGGAGAGAGGGCTGACATCCAGTTGGATGGCTCTTTAACAATTATTATTATTATTATTATTATTATTATTATTATTATTATTATTAGAAGAAGAAGAGTTTGGATTTGATATCCCACTTTATCCCTACCCTAAGGAGTCTCCAAGCGGCTCACATTCTCCTTTCCCTTCCTCCCCCTCTGTGAGGTGAGTGGGGCTGAGAGACTTCAGAGAAGTGGGACTAGCCCAAGGTCACCCAGCAGCTGCATGCGGAGGAGCGGGGAAGCGAACCCGGTTCACCAGATTACGAGTCTACCACTCTTAACCACTACACCATGCTGGCTCTCATTATTATTATTATTATTATTATTATTATTATTATTATTATACCTATACCACCCTTCATCTGAAGATCACAGGGCAGTTCACAACATAAAAATATGTAACGAGAACCCAAAATACGTAATAAAATCAAAAACAAGCCAGTAACCCCCACCTCTCACAAATACATTTTAAAGGGCATAGAACAGGGGTCAGCAACCTTTTTCAGCCGTGGGCCGGTCCACTGTCCCTCAGACCATGTAGTGGACGGGACTATTTTTTGGGGGGGGAGGTGAACAAATTCCTATGCCCCACAAATAACCCAGAGATGCATTTTAAATAAAAGGACACATTCTACTCATGTAAAAACATGCTGATTCCCAGACCATCTGGGATTGGGCCGCATCCAGCCCACGGGCCTTAGGTTGCCTACCCCTGGCATAGAATGTTAATCAGCCAAAGGCCTGGTTATAGAGCAACGTTTTTGCTTGGTGGCTAAAGATACGTAGAGAAGGCACCAGGTGGGCCTCTCTGGGGAAGCATCCCACCAGCAGGGAGCCACCGCAGAAAAGGCCCTTTCCCGTGTTGCCACCTTCCAGACACCTCTTGCAGAGGAGGCACACAAGAGTGATTTAAAAGAGGATTAGATAAATTTATGGACGGGGGGACTATCAAAGGCTGCCGGTCACAGTGGTTGTGCTGCTCTGCTTCCACAGCAATGCTTCTGAAGACCAGTCGCTGGAACCTGCAGGCAGGGAGACAGAGGGCTGCCATTGTGCTGAAAACCTGCTTGCTGGTTTCCCTTTGGGGCATCTGATTGGCCATGGTGAGAACAGGATGCTGGCCTAGATGGGCCATGGGCCTGATCCACCAGGGGTCGTCTTACATGATGATGTCCTTCCCTTCCCTGGTCATGCAACAGAACCTGCAGAAATCAGCGGCGCCACAGGGAATTTCCAGGAAGACACACCAGCGCAGCATCAGTGTGCAGGAAGGCAACAGGTGCAAACGCACTCTGCATATGCTCAGAGGCACTTACTACACCTATTAATCAGATTTTTAAAAAATATAGGTTGCTTAGAGGTCTTGATGATTGAGCGGTATATCAATCCTGTTAATTAGTTAATGAAATTATGAAGATGGCAGCAGGGTAGATCACAGCTGCCTGCAGGAAAGAATCCAGGGATCTGGGTGTTACAGCCTGGCTTGGAGAAGAGCAGTCCTGTGCCCCCCCACCATCATCTCTGCAGATGGCAAGGGCCGTCGCTCAGTGGCAGAGCATTGCAGGTGCTTCATTCCTCGCTGGCATCTGCAGGTAGGACTCAGAGAGGCTCCTTCATGCCTGAAATCCTGGAGAGCTGTTGCTGCCAGTCAGTGTCGACGGCACCAAGCAAGATGGTCTTGTGGGGTGTAACATCACCATAGCAGTCAAGTTCAACACTTCCTGTTTGCCCAGAGTGGACATGCAGGGGGATGTTACTCCAGCCAGGAGGACTTCCTGCCACACCTGGTCTGGACCATCCTCCCCCTGCGTGTGAACAGGTAGATGGGCGTGACCCTGGGAGACCCCATAAAAGGGCTGGTCACGCAGCCATCTTCCCTTTTCCGCCTTATTCCATTTTTCCTTCTGCTGTCTGCTGGCTCTCAGCCAGCAGCACAGGGGCTCATCCCTCACAGAGGATGAGGCCACACTTTTCTCTGTAACTACAAGCTCAAGCCTGCCTTCAGGACCATACTGTGAACTGAATGTAAGTAAACCTTATCCTTACTTTCTCAAAGAAGACTGTTGTGTCATTATTGTTTCTAAGAGGGAACTAAAGGGGATTCACCAGGAACAATCCAATCTGGACAAGCCAGACTGACTTGCTTAACTCAAGAGATTCTAACGAATCCATCAACTAGCTTCCTGAAATAAACAGGAAATAAAATGTACTCTGCTACCAGCTCACTAGCATGAGTGAGGAAGGATAATATTTCATCAATATATCCTCTCCTACTATCCACAACATTCCCACAGGTCTGACTCTGCGTAAGGCAGTTGCCCACGCTCCTTTGTTCCAGGGCACATCGGGCTCCAACTGGACTTCTCTGCCCCCCGTCCCAGTCAGCTCCAGCCACTGTAATTGTTTCTGGGGCCTGCCAGCCCTGCCTCCCCAGGGGAAGAGGGTTAATAAACTTGCAGTGAGGGAAACGATTTCTCGCCTGGCCTAGCAGGAGCTCTGAGGCGTGGGAACGTGAGTGGGATCTGTTGCCGATGGGAGGAGGGCGCATGAATGGAGTGGTGAGCCGCAAGAAGGCAGGAGGCCAAGGGGTTATGCTCAATTCCACTCACTCAGCCCTGAGCCCTTCTTCTCCTGAGGCCTCCAGGCACCTGCCAGAGGTGCCTAAGCCCCAAAACTGCTCTCCCTTCTGCACCCCACAGCATGCGCCCCAAGCTGCATTCCCATTCAGGACGTTCTTCCTGGGGTAGGTTGGGTTCCGTATTGGGATGAGCCACCCCAAACTCCAAGCAGGCAGAGGAGCCCAGGGTCCCAGCCCTTGCCCGGAGCTTGGTTTCCTTGGAATGAGAAGAAGAAGAGTTTGGATTTGATATCCCGCTTTATCACTACCCAAAGATCTACATAACAGATGCCTTCTTGTAAGAATTCCTGCTGGTTCCTGTGGGGAGGGGCCAGCATCCAGGCTCCCTTGAGGAATACAGATTGTGGGGACTTGCGGGGGGGGGGTCCTAAGAGAAGGGAGGACCTGCAGGCAGGGGAGGTGTAAGAAGCCTGCTCTGTCTCCCTCTGGGGTTGCCCCCTCCCCCTGGCACTGTCTGCACAGAAGCTAAAAAAGCTTTGCAGCAGCTAAACAAGCCAATGCAATTCTGGGCTGCATCAATAGGAGTATAGCATCTAGATCAAGGGAAGTAATAGTACCACTGTATTCCGCTCTGGTCAGACCTCACCTGGAATACTGTGTCCAGTTCTGGGCACCACAGTTCAAGAAGGATACTGACAAGCTGGAACGTGTCCAGAGGAGGGCAACCAAAATGGTCAAAGGCCTAGAAACGATGCCTTATGAGGAACAGCTTAGGGATCTGGGTATGTTTAGCCTGGAGAAGAGAAGGTTAAGGGGTGATATGATAGCCATGTTCAAATATATAAAAGGATGTCATATAGAGGAGGGAGAAAGGTTGTTTTCTGCTGCTCCAGAGAAGCGGACACGGAGCAATGGATTCAAACTACAAGAAAGAAGATTCCACCTAAACATTAGGAAGAACTTCCTGACAGTAAGAGCTGTTCGACAGTGGAATTTGCTGCCAAGGAGTGTGGTGGAGTCTCCTTCTTTGGAGGTCTTTAAGCAGAGGCTTGACAGCCACCTGTCAGGAATGCTTTGATGGTGTTTCCTGCTTGGCAGGGGGTTGGACTGGATGGCCCTTGGGGTCTCTTCCAACTCTAGGATTCTATGATTCTATGATTCTACCTGATCTGCAGAATGCCCCCCACCCCACTGGTGACCCAACCTGAGCAAGGCTATCAATAACCATTGAGAGGCAGGAAACACCTTGAGATCATCCTGCAACGAGATCTGGAAAAGCTGGGAGGGAGTGGGCCGCCTCTTTTGTCCCCACTCTCCTCCTCTGACCTGCTTCCATACACAACTGGAGCCCCCACCCTCTGTGTAGCCAGGCCCAGAGCCACGCCGATGGTTCTGTAAGGTCCAAGAAGCCCCTGGAGAGAGGAATGCCTTGGGAAGGCAGCCAGAGGCAGAAAGAGGAAACCCCTTTGCCAGCATAGGGCCGCTTCTCCAGCACCAAGAACAGCAGCCCTGGGCCCTCAGTTCAGGAGAACAGGACCAGAGACCTTGCCAGCCCTGCAGGATCCAGGTAGCCCAACTCCTCTTTCCTCACAAAGGCCAGTCATCTTCAGGTGGGTCAGGAGAGAGAGGGGGACAGGAAGCACCAGCGTTTCATGCTTCCTGTCCCTCTTGATCGCCATCTTGTTTGAACAGGACACTCCAGACGCCTCCTTCCCCTTTCTATTCCCGATGACACGTGAGACACGGGGCTTCCTATTCCTCTGGCATCAGTCGTGACCTTGAAAGCAGCTCTTCAGAGTTTCCCAAATATCTGGAGACAACGGTGGCTATGACTTCATGAAGGTAAAGGGACCCCTGACCTCCAGTCACGGACGACTCTGGGGTTGCGACGCTCATCTCGCATTATTGGCCGAGAGCCGGCGTACAGCTTCCGGGTCATGTGGCCAGCATGACAAAGCAACTTCTGGCGAAACCAGAGCAGCGCACGGAAACGCCGTTTACCTTCCCTCCAGAGCGGTACCTATTTATCTACTTGCACTTTGACGTGCTTTCGAACTGCTACATTGGCAGGAGCAGGGACCGAGCAACGGGAGCTCACCCTGTCCCGGGGATTCGAACTGCTGACCTTCTGATCGGCAAGCCCTAGGCTCTGTGGTTTAACCCACAGCGCCACCTGCGTCCCTATGACTTCATAGAATCCTAGAAACCTAGAATTGTAGAGTTTGAGGGGATTCCCAAGGGTCAGAGATCACCTTGGCTGTGAGTCCTGCACGACCTGCCAAGAGACTCTCGGGGCAGGGGGTTGTTGAGGAGTTATCGTTTATTTTTTATTTATTTTTTTTAAATAATTTTTATTAGATTTTCCAATTTTTGTCCAGCCCCGATTCAGGCCGGATCACATACATTTTATACATTCTCTGATGACTTCCTCACGCCCCCCCTCATTGTTTTCATTTATCATTATTCACATTCTTACCAGGTTTCTACTTCCATATCTTTAACATTTCCATAGTTCATTAATTCCAAACTGCTTACCAACCACTCACATCTTTTATAATCTTATCTTTTACTTTAAACATATTCCTGCTCCCCCCCCCAGTCCCCGGCGCAGACTATTTCAGCATCAAAATTACTTATCACAACTTATCATGCAAAATACCTATCAATGTTAAATCCTTATTATCAATCTTCATTTTCACTCTTATATCATTATCAATCTTATATCACTATCTTCATTATCAATCTTATATCATTATTTTTCTAAAATCATACTATAATCATATCCTCCAATCCAGATTCAAAAACCAGTAATCCACAAAACAATTACTTTGTATAAATGTTCATCCTATTCCAGCAGGATCCCACTTTGGAACCCAATGTCTTTGCTGCAGGGTGACATCCAAAACAGTGTCCATAAAAATTTTTGGCCTTCCCTTCCACTTTTGGTCCAAATTGTCACGACTTCCTCTCCGCTGCTTTTCACTGAGCTGTAATTTGTTGTCCATTCTCCTAGTAATTCTCTTTTTCCTGATGATGGTGTCAGCTCTTGGCTTGAAATGTATGCGTCTTTTGCGTCCTTTGCAGCTGGTTGTCTTCTGGGTAGGCTTCCTTTGTTTGGGCACATCAAATACACTGTTCACAGAGTTGAATTGTAAGTCCTGACCAGTCAGACCATTATTTATATTTTGCTTTATCTCAGTCACAATGCTGTTCCCAGCAGCAGCCAGTTCAGCTCTCAGTACTTTCACTCCAGCTTTGTAATCCAGTCTGAGTTCTTTCAGTTTCTCCAGCAATGTTTTCAAATCCACATCCTGTTTCACCGCCATCTTTAGCAAACAGTTCTTTTCTAATTTTACTGACTTTTCCAAACTTTTAGAAATTTTTCAAAAGTTCCAAAGCTCAAAATGCTTCTCTTACTCTTAGCAATTAAATTTACTCCGTCTGCCCCCTAGGACCGGGGGGGGGGGGGGATCGCAAGGGTTAAATCTCCGAAACAAAGTGTCAAATTCCAGGCATAACTTCTCAATCTGTGCAACAATGCCCTGTCGTTGTTACACAATGGCAAGGGACGGACCTCCGTAATTTCGCCCTCAAGCCAGGTTCCAAATGAAGCAAAAATTTAAAAGTTCTTTCTTGTAGGTTACTTACAGCAGCGTTTCCCAACCGGTGTGCCACGGCACACTAGTGTGCCGCGAGACACCGGCTGATGTGCCGCGGAAAAAGGGACCTGCAGCCCAGGGCTGCACAGGACCGTGGCGGCGGCGCTGCTGGAGCCCGGCGGCGAAGCGGAAGCCAGGGCGGCGCTGCTCCCTTGGCTGCTGCAGCAGCAGCAGCAACAACAGCAGCAGCCTCGCGCGAGAATCCCGACCGGAAGCCTCGCGCGCGCCGCGCTACAGCTGATCCCAGAGGTAACTCTGGGTCAGGAGACCCGGCGCAGCCGGGTGGGGGAGGAGCGGTGTGCCGCGAGATTTTTTCATTGATTCAAGTGTGCCGTTGCCTAGATTAGGTTGGGAAACACTGACTTACAGTTCCGAATTAGAATTAGGAGGAATCAGCGCGCTCGGCCGTGGCAGTCTTGCAGCTTCGCCAGACGGGGCTGTAAGCGGACCCTGGAGCTCCGCCGTCCGATCGCCGGAGAGCTCCGCTGGGAGCTCCCTGGGACCGGGACCGGCATCCGAGCTCTTGCGGGTCCTCCTGAGGAGTTATCGTTTAAGTCTGGAGATGCATAATTTTTGCTGGTTTTTAGACCCTATTATGAATCACGTGGGGATTGTTTAATTTTATTGTGTACTAATTGAGTTGTTTTTATTTTCCTTCCTTCCTTTTGACATTGCAAGCTGCAGGGATCATGGTGTAAATATGGAATGGCAGCATACAAATAAACAATGTTGATTAAAAAAATTATTATTATTTGCCAGTAATGTGTAGTTTGGTCCTTATTTTCCTAAAACTTAAGAACTCTAGACTGATTTAGACTGATTTAGACTGATCTAGACTGAAAACAGCAGCAGGAGACTTTTTCAGGTGGTTCGCAATTTAGCGGAACCACCTGTTCCATCAGGGCCCAGCACGGGCCACATGCTCTCCTGCAATGATTTTGCAAAGTTTTTTGCAGATAAAGTCGCTCAGATTCGGGAAGAGGTAGACTCCACCGTGGGAGCAGGGCCGGGGCGGGAGAGTGCTAGAGTCCTGTCTAGTCCAGTTGTGTGGGATCAATTCCAATCTGTTACCTCCGAGGATGTGGACAGGCTGCTTGGACGAGTGAAACCAACCACCTGTCTCCTTGATCCTTGTCCATCCTGGCTTATAAAAGCTAGCCGGGAAGGGCTGGGCGATGGGCTTTGCGGGGTGGTGAATGCTTCTCTTTGCGAGGGAGCCTTCCCAGACCCGCTAAAAGAGGCGGTTATTAAACCGCTTCTTAAAAAACCATCTTTGGATGCGGCCAATATGGCCAACTATCGCCCAGTCTCAAATCTTCCATTCTTGGGCAAGGTGATTGAGCGAGTGGTTGCTGAACAACTCCAAGCACGCCTGGAGGATGCGGACCATTTGGATCCCTTCCAATCGGGATTCAGGCCTCATCATGGGACTGAAACTGCCTTGGTCGCGCTGGTCGATGATCTCCGGCGGGCTAGGGACAAAGGTGAGAGCTGTTTCCTAGTTCTGCTGGATCTCTCAGCGGCTTTTGACACCATCGACCATAACATCCTTCTGGACCGTCTAGAGGGTTTGGGAGCTGGGGGCACTGTTATACAGTGGTTCCGCTCCTTCCTCCTGGGCCATGTTCAGAAAGTGGTGGGGGGGGGATGAGTGTTCAGACCCCTGGGCTCTCACTTGTGGGGTACCTCAGGGCTCTGTCCTCTCCCCCATGCTTTTTAACATCTATATGCAGCCGCTGGGAGAGATCATCAGGGGGTTTGGGCTGGGTGTTCATCAGTATGCGGATGATACCCAGCTCTACCTCTCTTTCAAATCAGAACCAGTGAAGGCGGTGAAGGTCCTGTGTGAGTGTCTGGAGGCGGTTGGAGGATGGATGGCGGCTAACAGATTGAGGTTGAATCCTGACAAGACAGAAGTGCTGTTTTTGGGGGACAGGAGGCGGGCAGGTGTGGAGGACTCCCTGGTCCTGAATGGGGTAACTGTGCCCCTGAAGGACCAGGTGCGCAGTCTGGGAGTCATTTTGGACTCACAGCTGTCCATGGAGGCGCAGGTTAATTCTGTATCCAGGACAGCTGTCTACCAGCTCCATCTGGTACGCAGGCTGAGACCCTACCTGCCCGCGGACTGTCTCGCCAGAGTGGTGCATGCTCTAGTTATCTCCCGCTTGGACTACTGCAATGCGCTCTACGTGGGGCTACCTTTGAAGGTGACCCGGAAACTACAACTAATCCAGAATGCGGCAGCTAGACTGGTGACTGGGAGCAGCCGCCGAGACCACATAACACCGGTCTTGAAAGACCTACACTGGCTCCCAGTACGTTTCCGAGCACAATTCAAAGTGTTGGTGCTGACCTTTAAAGCCCTAAATGGCTTCGGTCCAGTATACCTGAAGGAGCGTCTCCACCCCCATCGGTTAGCCCGGACACTGAGGTCCAGTGCCGAGGGCCTTCTGGCGGTTCCCTCGCTGCGTGAAGCCAAGTTACAGGGAACCAGGCAGAGGGCCTTCTCGGTAGTGGCGTCCGCCCTGTGGAACGCCCTCCCATCAAATGTCAAGGAAATAAACAGCTATCTGACTTTTAGAAGACATCTGAAGGCAGCCCTGTTTAGGGAGGCTTTTAATGTTTTATAGATTATTGTATTTTAATGCTTTGTTGAAAGCCGCCCAGAGTGGCTGGGGGAACCCAGCCAGATGGGCGGGGTATAAATAATAAATTATTATATTATTATTATTATTATGATTTTGCTAAAGGTAGTCATAGTGAGGAAACTAGTGGAACAAGCAATGCTTCAGTCATTGGGGTTGAGGAGAAGATAGGGGCCTCAGAATGATAGGCAAAGGCCCTCTTGCTTGCCCCTGCCTCAAATTTTCACCCCCAAATATCTCTCCCCATACTGCCATCTAAAATGCTACCTACATGACTGGTGCAAAAGGCCCTTTCCTGAGGGGACTGAGCACCCTCCCCTCAGAATCCCAGTTCTTGTGCCATGGATGCTTCAGTTGTGATTCCTGCTTTGCAGGGGGTTGGACTAGATGACCCTTGGGGTCCCCTCCAATTCTACGATTCTATTATCCCCCCCTGCAGTTATTGCAAGAGCCACCATTGATGCAAAAGGTCCTGGTGGCACTCAAACCTCCGCCCACTAATTCATTCCTCCCCCCCAACTGCCCTCAATTTGTCATCCTTGGTGCAGGGCGATGAGATGCCCCCGACCTCGCTGGCACCCTGCTCCCCAGCGCCCCTTCTCCCCCCCTCAGGTGAGCCCTCTCCGCCTGCAAAGCTTTAATCGTTGGGGTCATCCATCTTCCATGTGCCGGCGCATGGCTGTCAGCAAGTCAGACAAACCATTTCCTCATTTCATTGCCCCAGTGAGGGGGTGAGCTGGAGTTCCCTGCAACAGCGGCAGCTTTAATTGAAGCCTCATGTTGGTGAGAGTAGCAAGAGGGGACAGCAGAAAAGGGGGGGGGAGATGAGGCTCACTCCCCCCGCCCAAGCCAGCACCTTGCAGTGGCCGGGGGCACCGTGGCACCCATGCCCACACCTATCTCCCAGGTGGGCCTTTGACCATGGGCACTGTGGAAACGCCACTCTTGCTTTCAGAGCAGCCCCTCGCTCTCTACCCTCAGCCCCCAGACGTCTCTCCAATGAAGCTGAATGTTGGAAGGATCAGGACATATAAAAGAAATAACTTCGTCATAGTGCCAAGCCCCCACAGGAGGCAGGGATGGCCACCAACCAGGGCCAGATTTAGGTTTGATGCGGCCCTCAGCTACTGAAGGTAACGGGGCCCTTTCTATGCTCAGCTGTCCTTTGTCAACAACAAACTGTCACTGTTTTTTGTGTTGAATAGATGCTATATGGTCATTGATGGACCTCATAGGTATCTCAAGCCATTTGCACATGTTACCATGCAACCAGTCCATGCAGAATGTAGGCACCCTATATATAGAAAGGAGCAAACCGGTGATATTTTAGGGAGCAGGCGAGCAGGCATAGGAGCCTACACAACACACAACACTGTTGCTGTATGTAAGTTTTATTTTATTTGTTTTTTATCCTATATTTTGGAAATGTACATCCAGGGTTTTCCCCCTTTAATTTTTTGGGGCCCCCAAGAGAGTAGGGCCCTAAGCTAGAGCTTGTTTAGCTTATACGTAAATCCGGCACGGCCACCAATCCAGATGGCTTTAAAAAAGGATTAGACAAATTCATGGAGGAGGAGAGGGCTATCGATGGCTAGTAGCCAGGATGGCTTTGCTCTGCCTCCACAGTCGGAGGCAGTGATGCTTCTGAACACCTGTTGCTGGAAACCGCAGGAAGGGAGAGTGTTGCTTTTGTGCTTGGGTCATGCTTGTGTGTTTCCCATAATGGGCATCTGGTTGGGCACTGTGAGAACCGGAGGCTGGGCTAGATGGGCCACTGGAATATTCAACAGCCTCATCCAGCAGGCCCTTCTTAAGTTTTTGTGATCTCTCTCAGCCCCTTCCTACTCCAAGTCTCTCCTAGAGTCAGGTGTTGCCTCCTCCAGAAGCAATGAGCAAGAGGGGGCCCCAAGGCAGCCTGGGTGACTAGCCCCTGTTTTGAATTAAGTGAAGTAAGGGGGTGACTATTAAGCTCTGTTCTGAACTGGAACTCAGGACCACAGCTTGCCTGCCAAGCACATCTGTTTGAGGAGTGCCACAGCAGGAAATAGCAGGGAACATCTGTAGCCCTCCAGATGGTTCTAGCTTTAAATATTGGCCCTGTTGGTGTTTAGCGTTAATATGCCCAACAGAAGCAGAAGACTGGATCCCTCTTGGACAAACACACTTTTTTGTTTTTTTGAGGGGTGAAAGATGCTTTTAATGGCCGCACCAACAACATTGGCGGGAGGTGACATCATAACCAGGGAAAAGTGTATGGTGACTTCCAGGAGACAAATCAGAGACGAGAACCGTAGAGGATCGAGGAGGTAAGCCAGTGTAGAGGTGACCTTCCAGGAAATAAAAGAAGGTACAGAAACATAGAAATGGAATCCAGGAGATGAACCAGAGATGGAGGTATAGGGTGATGACATCAAGGAGATAAACCAGAAAATTGAAGAGATGACATCTAGGACAAATGAGGAATGGAATAGTGGGAAGAAGCACCCTGGATTGAATTACACGGAGACACCAACTTCCCAAAAATAAGAAAGCTACATTTATTGCCTCAGCAGGAGAGAGGCAAGGGATGTCTCCTCTCCAGAGGAGGAAATGAGGTCAGCATCCCTGAGAGAGAGTCAGCCTAAAACCCAGGATGATCAATAGGTGAGGACAAGGAGGACAGTCTAGGAAGACTGGAGGCTCCTCTCTACTACTCTCAGCTTACTGACCTGGCATGATGGGAGCTGTAGTCCAGCAATGTCTGCGCAGCCCCCCCCCCCCCGGTCCCCCACTGCTGCTTCAACCTGCATCCAGCTTCCCACAGAGGCCTCTGCCCAGAGTGATGATGGCCAGGAATCCAGGCCAGCCAAAGCCGGCTTCTCTCCTCTCTGCCTCTTGCCCCTTTTTGAAGACCTGCATCCACCTTTCTCTTCAACCGTCTTCCCCCCAGGCAGGGAAGGTGGGAGATTAACAGTCAAACCTAACAAATGCATATTCTGTCCACAGCGCTATAGATACTGAGACCATAGAAATACAATTGGTAGAGAGGGCTCTGTGTGATGTCATTTTCTCTCCTCTCCGGAACAGGAAGGAGCATGTGGTTAGCATTTCCTGCTTCTCAGACTCTCTCTTCCTTTGACCTGCGTTGGATGCAGACATGTCACCACTTATTCCAGCTTTAGGAAACGCTGAAGCATAGCTTTTACTGCTGCCGTTGCTGTGAACCAATGCATGATTATAAAGTAAACCATATTTTAAAACTTACTTTACAGGTTGTTGCCTGATTCGTTATTCAGCTGGACTTGCTCAAAACAAGGTTTCACAGCCTAATTCCTATGCTTTTGATTTTGCTGCCAAGGATGGGATTTTGAATCATGGAAGAGACCCCAAGGGCCATCCAGTCCAACCCCCTGCCAAGCAGGAAACACCATATAGAATCATAGAATCATAGAGTTAAAGCTCTGTTCAACCCCCACAGGTGGGTGCCTGGAGGGATAAATTGCAATTAATATATCCTCAAGAACAGTGTTCTCGAAGCCACCAACATGAGTCTGACCAAACTGCGGGAGGCAGTGGAAGACAGGAGTGCCTGGCATGCTCTGGTCCATGGGGTCACGAAGAGTCGGACACGGCTAAACAACAACAACATATCCTCTCCTACCCATTAAAACCCACGGGGACTGCATCACTTCTGCATCTAACCTGGCATCACACTGTCACCGCTATATAAATATGACCCAGCACATCGACATTCCCTGGCCCAGGCTGAAGGTAGTCAAGATAAAGAGAGAAGATTCACCTGGGACCTCTGTTCGATTGCAGAAAGGCCATCCCAAGACATGCCGTGGCCTGAGAGGCTCCTGCTGGTGCCTTGGCAGCGTGGCACAACTTCCCAGGTCAGATGGGGCATCCTTGCTGCTTGGTTGCTTCGGCACAAGAGTCAGGCCCCCCCTGGATCCACCCACTTGGCAGACAGCGGCCCCGGAAGCCTCCCCCAGGGGCCCCGACCCTCTTCCTGCTCCTGTGATCCCCACTTTCCTATCTGAGGGAGCCAGCGAGGTGAGTGCAACTCAGGGGCAAAGCTGCTGCGGCTGCTCCAGAGTCCCAGCATTGGTCGGCTTTGGGGGTCCGGCAGGAGAGCACTTGGACACGGACACACATGCCAAGCTCAGTCCAGGTGACAGGCCAGGAGGAGGGAGGGTCTTGTTGTCACCCTGGCCCCAAACAAATGCCTCCCCCCTGTGCAACCTCCAAATGGTCCAAGAGGCCAAACGGGGTGGGGGGTGGGGCAGGCTGCAGCTTCACATTTCAAAGCTGCTCCCAATCTGATGGGGAAGGTCAGACAAACAGCCCCCTGTACTCCCCATGTCCCCCCTGCTGATGGACGAGACCCCTGACCTTGGGAAAGGCCAGAAGGGGAGGGCGGGAGGGGGAGGGGGGCCAGGCTGCCTGGCACCTTTTGGTCTCCAAGAGGGCCCATTTCTCCTCCCCCTCCTGGTCCGCTCTCATTTAAAGGGGCATCCTCAGTGCTAGGGCCCCAGGATGGAAGACGCCACCCCCAGAGGCCTTCCTTCCGGTCCTTTTGGGGCTCAGCACCCCTCGGATCATAAGGAAGCAGAGTGTGCTGGGGCATCTCTGAAATCCGGGCCCCGTGACCCAGAAAGCAGGGAAGACAACCTGCTCACAGTTGCGCTCCATGTTGCAGGCTAAGTCCTGGTGCCCCTTGGCTCAAGTGAAGCTCAGCGAGTTCCTTCACTTTTTGACAGGGAGGGATGGAAGAGCAGCAGCAGCAGCTGTGTTGCTCCTTTGCATTGCAGCCCCTTAAAGACCGATGAATTTATTATGCAAACCAGGAAAGTGGCCTCTAGCTGACAAGAGCTTCTGCCATCATAAATCTGCTAGTCTCTAAGCTGCCACAAGACTCTTCTTGGCTGTCTTGGTAAGGATGAAGGTCAGAGTCAGTCCCGTTGTCTTGGGGGGCTGGGGGGGCATGAAACAGGAGCAGCTCCAGGAAGCTCATGGAAAGAGACACCAATGGGCAGAGGTGGTCCAGGCCCCCCACCTTAAGAAACTCCAGCAGATCATCCTGAGATGAAAAAGATTAGCCTGACTCTGCTCTGGGCTGAATGGGAGGAAGGTAAACTATGGAATTCCCTCCCACAGGAGGCAGTGTTGGCCACCCACCTAGACGGCCATCTATCATGGATGCTTGAGCTGAGATTCCTGCATTGCAGGGGGTTGGACTAGATGACCCTCAGGGTCCCTTCCAATTCTACGATTCTATTATTCCCCCCATGCAGTTATTGCAATAGCCACCAACAGACCCTATGATTCTATGAAAAGATTCACAGAGGAGGAGAGGGCTTCTAGGGGCCAAGGAGACTTCGGCCCCCACAATAAAATATGTGAGGGGGCTGCCCCACAGTTGATGGGCATTGCCATTCCAATGCTCTGTGTGCCACATCATGTGATGATTATGCTGGGCGGAGCTAACCTCCCCCCTCCCCAATATTTTATTAAGCCACAGGAGGGGAGAGGACTCTCCTGCTGGGTCCTGCTTGCCTGTGTCCCACAATGAGCAGCTGTTTGGACCAGGCGGCGCCTTGAGCTGAACCTGCAGGCTGCTGCAAGCATCCTTCTTCTTTGCAGGAGCTGAGGGGGTGGCTCCATGTTGAGACCAGCCAGCCAATCAGACCCCAAGACCCTTCCAGCCCTGCCTCCTTTAGGAAGCCCCTGGACTCCACAGCAGGGAGGTGCAACCAAGCCCCGCCCCTTTCGCCCCAGACTCACGAGGGGCCTTTCACGGCAGGACCCCCTTCCCAGGCCTCCTTTCACTAACTAGGCTGGGAGGGTCCCTTGATGGATCAGGCCCAAATTGGCCCCCCAGGCCAGCATCCTCTTCCACACCAGTTTGGCGGCAGTGGCGACCCCCCCCCCCGCTTGCCCCTCTGCGCTACACCAAGTGACAGCCTGGAGGCGCCACTGAGCTGCCGCGGATCAGCTTCGCACATGCGAGATCCTTCCGCGGACTGGCTGGGGCTGCCTTGGGAGTGCAGCAGGGCGACCCTGGTCTGGCCCACCCCCCGCCCCCCTTAACGCTCTGGCCCGGCCCGGCTCTGCCTGCGAGGCTGCCACCACGTCTCCAGCTTGGCCGACTCTGCCCTCTACTCCCCCGGGTGCCCCATCCCATAATAATCGGCGGGGGAGACAGGGCTATGCCCGTGGGCCGGAATTGCGCCCAGCAAGAGCGCATCTCCCGCGGCTCTGGCCCTCAGTGACCCGGGAGCCGCTGCTGGCCTCTCCTCTGGGGCCGTAAGTCGAGAGGCTCCGAGAAGCGCCTCCGGCTGGACAGGCGCCGCCCGCGGCCTCCAGGCGCTTAATTGCTAATCGCGTTAGTTGCGCCTCCGCGGGCGATCTATAGCAATCGGGTTAGCGCGGAAGGCCAAGCCCGGCGGGCAAATATTGAAGGGGAGGGGAGGGGTCCCTGCCGGTCCAGCGTCTCTCCCAGCCGTGCTCGCGCTCCGCTGGGCGGTTTCTCCGCGCGTGGAAAGGCAGCGCAACTTGCAGGGAGGCGCGCGGCTGGCGGGAGGCCTCCGCTCCCTGCCGGCTCGCAAGCGAGGCGACGGCGCCCCCGGGGAAACGGACGGCGGGGGCTCTTCCGCTGGAGGGGCCCCGCGGTCTCGGGAAGCCGAGAGAGAGGTAAAGGAGCCTGGACGGTCCGGTCCGGCCAAAGGCGACTATGGGGTGCGGCGCTCATCTCGCTTCAGGCCGAGGGAGCCACGTTGACCAGGCTTGTCACCTCTGGCTGGCGGCGCCGTCGTAGAATCCTAGAAGAGTTGGAAGGGCCCTCCATGGTCATCTAGTCTAACCCCCTGCAAGGCAGGCAAAGCTACCCAGCTAAAGCGAGCAGGAAGGCGGGGGCAGGCACTTGACGCCGAATGCTCGGAGGCAGGCTGAGCTTAAATTATGCTTATTACATAAAATGCTTTATTTGTAGTTGCATTGTATTCTAGCTGCCATAAACAATGCTTTCGGCGTGTAGCCAGAATTTCCCCATGGCCCGCTGGCTTCCCCCTCGAGGGTGCGGTCGGCCACCTTGTGACGGAGTTTCATGCTTGGATCACGAGTTAAGTCACGAGGCAGCGGCGAGGGGAGCTGGAACCGGAGCGTCTTTGCCGGTGTTTAGATATGCAAATGAAGCCGCTTGCAGACACGCAAAGAATCGCAGGTAGCTTTCGGGCTGTGGGTATTGGCCAGCAGGAGGGAGGGGGAGGAGCAATATTTTGATTTTTAGCTGGAAAGCTACTTTTTAATAAAAGATGTTTAAAGGCTCACTTTGGGACCAGTGTGCGAAAGGGTGTAAGACTGAAACCAACGTATTTTTTGTAACATTTAAAGGCAAGTTATGCAAGCAAAGCTTTAAGAAACTAATTCATTGTAGTAAAGATTTATTTCTGCGCAAGATTCAGAGTTCATCTGTTGGCCTTATATCTAACAGACTGCCCCTGTCCACCAGGGCTCAGGGTCCGCGAAGCCCCTTCCCGTCGCTTTCTCAAAGCCCCCCGAGTCCGGCAAAGGCACGTGGCTCTTCTGCGGGAAGCGGACACGCGGGTTGACGATTTCCCAGGCTGCTTTGCTTGGGCTTTCAGGATACACTGGGCGCATAGCTGTCAACTTTCGGATTTGAAAATAAGGGATTTTTTCAAACTTTTGGATTTGAAAAAAAGGGATGCCGCCAGGGCTGCGCTCCAGAGGCTGCGCGTGAACGGGTGAGCAAAAGAGCGAGCGCATAGACGGCAGGCAGGCTGTCTGTCTGGTTGGGCGTGAGGGTCTGGCTGCACAAGGCATGCAAGCTCCGCCCCCATTCAGTCTCAGACTCCTTATTGGCAGCCGAGCAACGCAGCTGAGGAGCCTCCCTGGCCGGCAGGGAGGGAGAGGAGCTGCTTCTTTTGAAATCTGGGAAATTTAAGGGATATCAACAATCCGGGATAGCAGCGGGAAATGGCATTGGAATAAGGGAGTTTCCCGCAAAAAAAAGGGAGGGTTGACAACTATGACTGGGCGATGGAGCTGGTCATGGGCCAAAGCGCCAGTTTTCAAGGGGAGCGACTGAGCCCCGATTTCCCTCCCGACAAGACTCGCTTTTTCAGTTGTTGGTTTATTTGGTTGGTTTATTTATGTTGGCGCTTAAAGGGAATACTGTACATAAAAATACAGATAAACCCGGAGCTGTGTGGCGTAGTGGTCTGAGAGTCGGACTAGGACCTGAGAGAGAGCAAGGTTCAAATCCCCACTTGGCCATGTAGCTTACTGGGTGACCTTCGTTGCCTCTCAGCCTAACCCTACCTCGCAGGATTGTTGTGGGAATTCATTGCGGGAGATGGGGAGAACTGTGTGAGCCACCTCAGGCTCCTTGGAGGAAAAGTTGGCATATTAATGCAACGAACAATTTAAACAGGAGCCAACTGCAACCAGCAGATCCGCAGGAGATAGACGCGCCGTCTGAAGGCTGCGGTCTGGCGCTTGTTTGCTAGCAGGCGCCGTCGGCAAGAGATGCGCGTCCGGCGCAGCCTGAAACGCAGGCGGCGGGGGATCTCCCTGCGAGCCGGGAGCGCACAGTCCCGCGCTGCTACCGCCCTCGAAGCTGGAGCATCTCCGCACCCAAGAACTTGTTCGCTCCCTCCTTCCCTCCCCGCTTTTGCTCGGCGGCCTGTTCCTGGACGCAGTTCAAGGTGTTGAGTTTATAAGCCACTTTTACGAGGGGCGGCCTGGCTTCTCTCAGGATCACCCCGTGGCTCCACCGTTGCTCGCAAAGGCCACGGCTGAACTGACCCGGCTTCACCCCTTCTGGGTCCTCGAGGAAGGAAAAGGTTTCTCGAAGGAGAATCTGAATCTTCGAAGCGCTTGGCCTCACACTGGTTTGGTTGCACTCCGGGGACCGACCGATCCAAAAGATGCCGCCCTGGAATTGGGGGGCGGGACTTATTGGTACATGACCCCCTTCCTTTCAACAGGGCTTGTCTAGCAGCAGTCGCGGAGGATCGGGTCCTTCCTTTCCACAACGCCTGGACGTTGGCTGTTCAAACCACCCAAGCACTGAGCTCCTCAGGGGATCTTTGAGCGCGGCGAGCCGCGGCTGGAAAGGATCTGGGGAAGCAGCCTACCTACACCAGAGACCCCGCCCCAGTTTAACGACGACGACAAACATCGTGACCACCCCACCCCACCCCTTAGGCAAAGCCCCCTCGGGTCGGCCGCCTGCCTGCTTCTTAGACACTTCCAAGCCCTTCCTCGTGCCAAGTGAATTCAGGTCCAGCCTTGTAGATTTGGGGGGGGGGTATGTCAGGGAACCCTTTTATGTCTTCGCTCCCCTTCTGCAAAAGAAGGAGGATATTGACTAGCCAACTGTAAAAAAAGAAAGAAAATGCATTAGAACAATAAAAGTGCAAACACCTTTCAACAAAAATAAGGGTGAATAAAAAGGGAGACAAACACTCAGTTGCGCGTCACAAATAAAACTGAAGAAAAGCCAAAGGGGTTTGGATGTGGCTGTCTGGCGAGGGAGGGGAAAGACTCCAAGACTTCTGCCCCCCCCCCAGTTCCACCAAGCAGGGCGTAGGCAAGAGCACGGGAAGTAAATAAAAGACATTGCTCCACTTCGTACCCTATTCCCAGAGCCCCCGCAAGCAGCCAGCCCGCTCCACAGAAAGAGGTGAGATGTCCCGGCTTAATGTCCCCCAAACCGCCCGGTCAGCGGCCTGCGGGATGATATGGCTGCGCTGCGGTCGCAAGATCTAACGCAGCAGAACAAAGAGAGGCCTCTGCCTGGAACAGCAAAGCCAGTTAACATAAGAAGAGCCTGCTGGATCAGGCCAAAGCGTGCCTGTTCTCACAGTGGCCAACCAGATGCCCATTATGAAAAACCAGCATGCAGGATTTGAGCGCAAGAGCCCTCCCAGCTCAGGCTTTCAGAAGCACCGTTGTCTCCAACTGTGGAGGTAGAGCGCACAGCTTTCCTGGCTAGCAGCCGTGGATAACCCCCAAGAATCTATAGAATCCTCTTTTAAAGCCATCCGCGGTGTCGGCCATCCCTGCCTCCTGTGGGAGAGAGTTGGTGCAGACCCCCGAGTTGTGGGCCTGGCCTGGGTCATGGGCCTTCTGCTGCTAGCAGGGGCTGTGCTGGCGTGAGAGCCGGAGCCCAGAATCGCCTGCGCCCCGGGCACAGATACTATCCGCCTGAGCCTAACCTCACGGGGAGAGCTGCGGGAGGCTCTGGGCGGCGAGGGGCGGGCAAGTGTCGCCTGCTTTGGCCAGGGGCACCAGAAACGAGCCGGGCAAAGCCTTTTGGGGAAGCTAGGAAGCAGCAGGTCCCGGGCCCAGTACCCGCTGGCATCTCCCGGTGGAGTTGGGAGAGACTCCTGCCTGAAATCCTGGAGAGCCGTTGCTGCCAGTCAGTACGGGGCTAAATGGACCGATGGTCTGATTCAGTATAAGGCGGCTTCCTTCCTGTATTCCTTGCTATCTAGCTGGCGCAGAGGTGGAGAGCCACTTCGGCTCCTGGCCCAGCGGAGGGGGAGGCGGGGTGCTGCGCTGGGCTGTCCCAGAGCCGCCGGGGGGAATTCCCCGCCGGGGCTGCAGAGGAGCCGGGATCAAAGCCGACGCTCGTCTCCGCTGACCCCGCTGGCCTCTCCGCAGCCTCGGAAGGCGTGAAAGCGGCTGTCTTTGCCGAAGCCTGCTGTTCTCTCGCCGTCTTATTGACAGCTTAATTTTGCGCCCAGCCATTCCCCTTATTAAAGGGAAATTCATTTGGAAGCAATTTCCATCCGAAAACAGGAGCGGCCCTCCCGAGCCCTCCCCCCGAGCCCCCCCCCGGCTCAGGGACATAATTGAATTACACCCGCCAGATCTGCATTATTGAAATGGAGCAGCTAAATAATAGATGAGCGGGGGGGGGGGCACCGTTGGCACCGAGGGAGGCCTGTGCGGAAATGCGCCGCAGCTGCATCGCTGCCCTGCCGGGTGCTCGGAGCTGCGCGCTGGCGGGCGGGGCGGGGGGAGCAAATGGGAGCTCCGGGATGCCACCTCCCGCACCATCTGCTGGGAGGGTCACGCTGGGAAGGGGCAAACGGGGCTTGGAGTGGCTCCTCCCCACCGCTCTTCACAAGCCTTTTGATGGACTTCTAGCCAAATGAGGCCTCAAAGGCAGCGAGGTGCCTAGGAGTCAACACACACGTGTGAACAGACACTACGTCCGTGTCGGCAAATCAGCCGCGGTTGCGAGGCAGGGGAGAGAGTCTGAGATGGGCTCCTTCAAGCTGTGTTCAGCCGCAGCCTAGGATCCGATCCTTGCGGACAGCACCTGCGGAGAACAAGGCGCAACAAGGCCAGCTCCGACCTTCTCTGCCTTAGCTGTGATTCCTGCATTGCTGGGGGTTGGACTAGATGGCCCTTGGGGATGCCTTCTATGATTCTAGGATCCCTTCCTTTGGATCCCTTCCGACTCCAAGATTCTCTCCCACTCCTCTGCTCGCACAGTCCCACCGCTCGCACTGATGCCCAAAAGCGGAGCCTGAGCGCAGCAGCCGAACTCTCCGCGCCTGCGCTTCTCAGCCACTGGCATTCAAAAGCACGTGCTGCCTTCGACTGTGGACCCAATCCATACTTATTTTTAGTTAGTTGGTTTATACACACACACACACACACACACACAAACACACACACACACACACACACACACACACACACACACACACACACACACACACACACACCTCGGGCAGAGTCACCTGCAAGTCCTGGGAAGATACCATCCCCTTCCGCTCCTCTGACCCCGAAGTAACGGAAATAGATTTCTGCAAAAGGGCTGGGATGCTGCCCTTAGCTGAGTCGTTCCTCCCCGGAGAGACTGGGGTGCTTCCTTCACAGGCTTCGTCTCCTGGTCCCCCAAGGAGGCTGCCCGGTCCTGAAAGCAGCGGGAGAAGGGCAGTTTTGCTCATGGAGACCCGAGCTTTGCGACAGGAGGAGGAGATGGAGCAGACCTGAGGAGGGCCTGGGGACAGTTGGAGAAGCTTAGAGACTCGGTGGCTCCTGAGGTGGCTCCTGCTCCTCTGTTGCAGGTGGCTGAGGGGCCAGAAGGTCACCAAGCCCCCCCCCCCTGTGGAGCCCAGCGTATCAACGGTCCCATGTTCAGAACACCACTTGAAAGCTGATGTGGTCTTGACAAGAGTCCCACCTCCCGTTATGGATATATGTGACATAGCCAAAGGAAGGGGTTTGTTAGTCTCTGTGTGTTTGGTCTTTTTTCTACCGGTACTACATATTTTGTCTTTTTATTTTCTGTTTTTATGTTGTGAACCGCCCTGAGATCTACCGATGAAGGGTGGAATACAAAATTAATAAATTACTAAATAAAATAAAGATTATAATATTGGCTGTTCTTGTTGAGTTCTGCTTGGACCTTTCCTAAGAATGAGGAACTGGGAACTAGCTGGCAACCAATTCCATCCTCACCCCCTGATGGGTTCCATCCTGCCTTGGTGTGTGTAACTGTCTTATTCCAAAAGGTCTCCAGAAGATGAGGTAGAATAATTATTTAAATCGGGTTGGACATTTAGTTATTCTCCATTGCTGGGTCGCAGTTTTAAATGAGAAACATGAGTAGCTTTGAAAGGACTGTATTTTAATCTACCTTCGCTGTTGTTTTAAAGGCTTTTTATTCATGTGGTAAGATATAAGGCTGGCCCAGACATAACCCAGGAAGTTATCTTTAAAATAGATAAGACTGTTTCTCTGTCCATGCTCCTCTCCCTGACCAGTGACTCTGCAGGGCTGCTTCAGGCAGAGAGGGCGGTCCCTTCCCCATTTCCCCCCAACTGATCTCATATAATAGAGGGATCAAACCAGGGTCCTTCGGCCACACTCCCACCCCCCACCATAGAGCTGCAGAGAGAGATCGAGGGAGGTATATGCAAAACGCCTCAGCCCTCATCAAGGAGGCAATCAGCAGCGCATCACGGGAACAGCTCCGCACAGGCGCAAGCGGGTATACCTACCTAATCAACACTGCGTGCCCCGTGGGTGTTGCACTGACACACAAGCCATGTGCTTTTGTTGTATTTGAATTTGATTATTTAATTATGGGAAATCTCTTTGGGAGCCAGCTGGTGGAAGAGCAGGAGAAAAATGGAAGAAATGAAATGGAGCGCTCTCTCTCTCTCTCTCTCTCTCTCTCTCTCACTCACTCACACACACACACACACACACACACACACACACGGCAATTCACATGAACATGCATGCTCCAAGGCAAACAGTCTTTAACATACACAGCCAAACACAAGCACACAGACGCACAACATTATTTATTTGTTGATAGGAAATTATTTTCTGCTTATGGGCTGGCCAAACCTCAGCATCCTTCAGTAACTAGCTGGGACATGATGGTGCCCTGAGACACAAGGGTTGTGTGGTAGCCATTCCTTTATCACTACTCTTCTCCAAAAGGAGAGGTGCCAGGGTCAAGACCTCTGACTGGAGTGCCTTTGTCTTGTGACCAGCAACAAGACAGAGGAACTCTGCACATACCCAGAGGCACCCTTTATGATTACGTTGCATGTTCAGGAGTGCCTGCATTGCTGAGCCATGCTCATCCCTGTCTCAAATTACACCTTCAGGGATGTAGAGCAGTCGAGTACAACATTTTCCTGTTGCCTAGAATGGACACACAGGGGAATGTGGCTCCAGACAGAGAGGACTTCCTGTCCTCCCTGCTCTGGATCTTCCTGCCCCTGTGTGTGACCAGGTAGATGGGCGTGACCCTAGCTGACCAGGTAAAAGGCCTGGCCGCGCAACCATCTCCCTCTTGGACTCTCGCTCTCCTGGCTCTTAGTCAGTGCATGGCTCAACCTTCACATAGGATGGAGCCCACAAGCAGAAAGTCTGAGGTGTAGCTCACACTTCTTTTCACTGTAGCCACAAGGTAAAGCCTGCCTTCAGATTCCTGCTGTAAACTGAATGTGAGTAAAACCTTTTTCTTACTTTTAAAGAAGATTGTGCTGTGTTATTATTATGTTAAGAGGGGGGTAAAGGGGAATTTACCAAGAACAAGCCAGACTGGATTGCTTAATTAAAGGATTCTAACGAATCATCAACTTGCTTCCAATAAGTTGAAAAAGGAATGTGCTCTGCTGTTTTCTCACTAGCATGAGTGAGGAGGGATGATATCAAAACAATATATCATCTCCTGCCATCTTTAACATTCCCACAGTTGTCCTGTTGGGCAGGACCCCTGATAGGTTGAAAGGGGGCCTAATCCATCCAAAATGAGCCCATTGCATGCATTCTTAGAGAGGAGTCCTTTTGCTTTTTGGTTTTGGAGGGCAACCCTCCCCCTCCCCCCCAAAAAGGGGTTTTGTTTCCCACCCATTCCCACCACCCTTCTGAGTAATACCCCTCCCACCCTCCCACTATATATAAGAGTCTGGTGACTTCTGTTTCAGTGTATCTGAAGAAGTGTGCATGCACACAAAAGCTCATACCAAGAACAAACTCAGTTGGTCTCTAAGGCTACTGGATGGAATTTTTTAATTTTTTATTTTGTTTTGACTATGGCAGACCAACACGGCTACCTACCTGTAACTCCATTGCAGGAGTTGGCCTCCAGGGTCCCTTCTGACGCTACAGTTCTACCATTCTATGAAAAGGCAACTTTCTTCCTGCTTGGCTCCATACAAGATCCTTCCTGGCCCAGAGAATGCTTTTGCATCTTTCAGGCACACCAACCACCTTCCCATTCAATCTGAATCAATCTCTGTCTGTCTGTCTGTCTGTCTGTCTGTCTGTCTCTCTCTCTCTCTCTCTCTCACACACACACACACACTCCCATGTGTGTTTAACCTTATCTGGGGGATCACCCAGGAATTAGTGTGGGCCCATATCCTTTTGCTCCTGTCCAGCTCCACCCCATTGCCACCCCCCAATACCACACTGCCAAGTGCTCCCATTGCCAAGCCCAACACCACATGCACCAGAAGGTCAAAGGGATGCCGGCAGGAGCATGTGAGCACATGGGGGCGCAGCACAAGCCCCAGCATGTCCGTTGGTGGGCACCTGGCTGCCTCTGGGTGTTGCCAGGACTCACTCCGTGCGTGGGAGACCACGCAGGAAGTGGCTGGGCCACACCAGCCAGATGTGCTGGGGCTTTAGAGTCCCTTTTCATGGCTGTCAAATCAAAGTGGGGGAGGGGAGGTAGACAGGGGTTCCAGCGTCATGCTCACAGCAGCTGGATGGAGTCCCAGGGGTGCTTGCATCTGTTCCATCAATCACAGCAGGGGGAGGGGCGTGGGCAGCTGTGAGGGTCCGCCTGCCTCTGCCAGCCTCGGCTCACTTGCCCCTGAGGCCCAGGGCTTCTAGTGGCCAGAGCCCTCTGCCTTAGACTTAGAAGAAGAAGAAGAAGAAGAAGAAGAAGAAGAAGAAGAAGAAGAAGAAGAAGAAGAGGAGGAGGAGGAGGAAGAGGAGTTTGGATTTGATCTCCCGCTTTATCCCTACCCGAAGGAGTCTCAAAGCGTCTCACATTCTCCTTTCCCTTCCTCCCCCACGACAAACACTCTGTGAGGTGAGTGGGGCTGAGAGACTTCAGAGAAGTGGGACTAGCCCAAGGTCACCCAGCAGCTGCATGTGGAGGAGCGGAGACGTGATCCCGGTTCCCCAGATTACGAGTCCACCGCTCTTAACCACTACACCACACTGGCTTCCAGGGGTGGCTCCCCTGCCTGCAGTCACTTGAGAGGGAGAGAGGAGCCTGCAGGGTGGGGGGTCACAACCTCTTGGCCTGGAATCCTTGTCCCCAAATCCTGGACACTGGGTGAGTGTGAGGCTGACACTCCTGAGTGGTGAGGCAAAAAACTCTGCACATGCTCAAGGCATGCATTCAAGATCACGTCTCATGCTATGGAAAACCACCTGCAAATGATGATGAGTTTTCCAGCGAAGAGCCATCGTAGAAGTGTAAAGTTGGAAGGTACCCAAAGGGTAATCTAGTAGTCCAATCCCATGCAATGCAGGAATCACAGCTAGCGCCATTCTAGCCCTCCTGGGAGCCTCTGACGTGGGTGGGCCTGTGGCAGTGGAGTCACGGTGGTGGCAGAGACCCTTTTGCGGGAGGGGGTGAAGGTGAGGCCTCCAGGCCAACTTCATGAAGCCCCTCCCGCCCCACCCCAGCTTGAAGACGCCTAGCCTCTCCTGCTGCTGGACCCAATTCCACCCCTGCCCCTCCCACCACTTTCTCAGGCTACCCCCCCCCACACACACCCCACCACAATCCCTAGCAATTTAGGTAAAAAAGGACCCCTGGACGGTTACCTCCAGTTAAAGGTGTGGGATGTATAACACTGGTGCAGTCAATCACAACATTCCTAGAATGTACACAAGGGCCTCAGTCCTCCAGTTAGAGTTTCCTGTACCTGGGCTGAGACCACTTCCTCTGTGTGACTAGAGGTGGGAGTGGCCTTACCTGCAGTTACTCAGTACACAGGTCAGCTGCCATTCTCCCTCTTCCTCATCGGATCTTCAAGCAAGCAACATCTCAAGAGAAGATGCACTCTTGGCTTCCAGCCAAGGGGGCCCAGGTGGAGCCTCCTCCCTTAAGGAGAGTCTCCACATGTATATACATTTTAATCTAAGCTAGCCTGCCTTTCTGAGACTTGTAGAATCTTCGAAATGTCTGTGAGTAAACCTTTTTACTTTTAAAAAGCTATGTGTCGTGTATTTACTTTTAAGAGGGAACCAGGGGAAATATGCCAGGAATCTGCCTTGTTCTAGAAGTTCAAAAGAACTTAATCGCCACGTTTTGCTGCGCTTAATTGGGGATGAGAATCCCTGCTAGTTTGGAGCTTGTTAACACAAGCTGGGATAGGAAATATTAAACAATATTCCCTCATCCATATTCCCACTCATCTCCCACAAAAGGTGACTTTGGGGTGTGGCGCTCATCTCTCTTTTCAAGCCGAGCGAGCCGGTGTCTGTCCACAGACAGCTGTCCGGGTCATGTGGCCAGCAGAACTAAACCGCTTCTGGCGCAACGGGACATCATGAAGAGTGCACGGAAACGTCCTTTGGCTTCCTGCTGCAACGGTGCCTATTTATCTACTTGCACTGGTATGCTTTCCAACTGCTAGGTTGGCAGAAGCTGGGACGGAGCAACGGGAGTTTACCTCGTCGCACGGATTAGAACCGCCGACCTTCCGATTGGCAAGCCCAAGAGACTCAGCGGTTTAGACCACAGCGCCTCCCGCTCCGTTTACACCCTGCCTGCCTTCCAGCTCCAACGCGGCATCCACACGGCAGCCTAAAACTAAGGTTACAAATAATATCGCTTATATACAATTAAGTCAAGAGCCATTATTAAAAAACGCCCTGCTCCAGGGGCAACTGCCACGGCGTCTTGGTCTTCGCAAGGCGCTCCTCCGTTCACTTAAGGAAGTGGCTGCAGAGCCCAGCTAGTCCTTGCGCTCTTGACAACTGAGATTAGCACACACGCACGCACACAAACGCACAAACGCACGCATCTAAAGGCCTGGGATGGAGCTGCCCGCCCCACAAGCACATTCTTTTCCATCACTTAACTCAATTTCCCTGTCAACGCCCCAGATAAGCTGGGGGTGGGGGGAAGATGCTGAAGGAGAACAGGGGCGGGGGAAGAGATGCAAGACCTGCTGAGAATGAGCTGGGGGCCTGCAAGGATTCCCCTCTGCAGCAATTTCCTGGTGCGTGTCACAGGGCATTAGGCGAGACGGTGTGCAGGGCGCGGGGGGAGTGTCTGTACGAGGCATGGAGCGGGGAGGAACCGGGGAGGGCAGGACGAGCAATTGTCTCTCCTTGCAGGTTGAAGTGTCCTTGCGAACACGCCCTGAGTCCCTGTATAACGCTCCCGCACAGGCTGAACCAGGGCAGCGAAGACGCCTCTTTCTTCCAGAGGTTGTGCCCCGCCTTAGTCTGTTGCAGCAAAAAAGGAAAAAAAAGGGGTGGAGGAATGGTTTGTTGCGCCTTAACTATGGCATCAGGCTTTCATGCAATCGCGGGATTGCAGAGTTGGAAGGGTCCCAAACGGTCATCTAGTCCAACCCCCTGCAATGGAGGTTTTGTGGACCAGCGTCGACTGCTTCAGATGCATCGGGTGGGGCCTTAAAGACTCCCCGCTGTATTGTGGCATCAGCTGTAGCGGCGAGACAGAAGGCAGAGGGAGGCGCGGACTCTTTGGAGGAAAGTGGTTTGTCTGTCGACTGAGGTCCTTTGTCTTAGCGAGACTTCCTGGTCAGAGCGCTGGGCTAAGACCGGAGGCATCCTGGCTCAAACGCAGCCACGAAGCTCTGGGTGACCAAGAGACATTTACTGTTTCTTAGCCTAACCTACCTCATAGGGTTGTTGTAAGGAGAAAACAGAGGGAGATGGACAACACTGAGCTATTTGGACCACAGCTGAGAGCCCTTGTGGCATAATGGCTAGTGTGGGACCTGGGAGACATGGGAGTCAGTCCCCATCTCTTCGCCTAACCTCCCTCACAGGGTTGTTGTGAGGGAAAGAACCATAGACACCACCTTGAGCTCCTTTGAATTTAGAGGTAGATATAAATGTAGTAAGTACATAAATAAATAAAATAATAACATCAATAGTCTGGAAGAACTGTGGATCTGCCCCTGTGACGGGTGCCAGGCGATGCCCGCTCCGCACTCGTAAGAAGTCCATCTCTTAGTGTGGCAACACCTGTCCTCTGGAACCCCCTGCCGATTGACAGCAGGCAGGCTCCTTCCCTGCGCTCTTTTCTGCGCCTGATAAAAAGCATCCTTGCTTAGACAAACCTGCTCAGGTAAAATGCTGGTGTTTGTCTTCATCTGATTTTAGTTTATGGGTGGTTTTAATTTTTCGAATGCTGCTTATAACTTTTTATCGATAATTTTATTTTTCGTTCTTTTTATAAACCACTTTGAGGCTTTTTACAATCAAGCAAGACCCGTTTCCTTTGCTGTAGGGGTAGCAAAGAGGCAACCCCGGGCGAGCTGGATTTTCGCTGTGGCTTAGAAATCTTTCCTGGGGACTGATCCCGCCAGCAAGGCCTGCCTTTCCCAGAGCGCCTCCCCTGGGCTGTCCCTGAGGAGTCCCGAGTGAAATCTTGCGCGCCACCCGCGTCCACAGCTCTCCTCCCGCAGAGGCGCCGAGGGAGGTTCGGGCGCTGGACTGGGAGGCGGCGACGGACGGATTGTCAGTGCTAAGGAGGGAGATAAGACGGCTAAGAGGAGCTCTGTGGAACCAGGGACAGAAGGGATGGGGGCCACCGGCAAAAAGGCCCTGACTCGCTGGGCAAGGGCCCCTCGCCAGCCTCCAAGGCCCCACTGCAGCAAACAGACGCGCGCCGTCGAAGAAATGATTTTCCGACGTGCGCCATGCAGCCCTTCCAGGCCTCTGGCTTCGCTCGCGGATAAAAACTCTCTTAGTCCGCCTTGTCAACCAAAACGCTCGAGGCGGCAACATTTTAAAATCAGCAACGTAAAAAACAGACAAACGAAAACCAGTAAAGGCGCGGAAGCAGAGAGGCGAAACCGTGACCGAAATCCTGGAGAGCAGCTTGCACGTAAACCGCCAAAGGAGGAGGCCATGAATCTGGTCGCGGCGCCCAGACGAGAAGGGCCCCTCTGCGCCCGGCCATCCGTCGCCCTACGGAAACGGCGAGAGGGTCAGAATGACCAGGCATGTCCGACTGCAGCCGGGGAGGTGGGCGGGAGGGAGCCGGCGACTGCAGGCCGCTGAGTAAGTAGCCAGCCCGGCAACCCCGCGTTTATCTCTCTTGCATTTCGTTGCAAACGTCCACACGTCTTTTCGGCAACGGTAAAGTGGCGCACGGCTGGCGAGGGGAAGCGGGAGCGAGGGCGACTTGTAGACTTCGCACTTTGGGTGGTTTTACATTGGACGAGATTTTGGGGTGCTCCTGCTTTTCCCTGCCCCTCCCACTTCAGAGAGGACAGGAGGCAGCGGGGGTTCTCCTGCGTAGTCTCCTGAGGCCGCGGCGGATCGGTAGCCCTGGCTCCGGGCTCCCTCCTTCCTGGCTCCGTGTCAAAACTCCGCCGCCCGCGGAACTTTCGCACCTCCCTTCCTCGCCAGATGGAGCGCCTCTCGGCCCCAGTCTCGGGTCAGCGGCCTTCCACTCTCCTCGCTCCGCATCGGGATCTCCAGGAACCTACTACTTCTACGGCAACAGATACAAATAAAAATAGCGTTTGCCTTTCAAAACTATTGCTGCTCATCTGTAGGCCAGGAGCCGCCTCGCCTACCGCGTCGTGTAAGCCGCTTGGTGGGGCTTTGCCGGTTCTTCTGCGTTCGATGCGCTTCTGGCTGAAGAAGCATTTTCACGGCATTTTGACGGTCACTCAACCGCTCGGATAAGTCTTGGGATCGGAGCCTTAGGCGGCCAGGAGAGATGCGCCTTCGAGCTGCCGCCGGTCTCGCTCAGGGGACTCTCGGAAGGCAACAGGAAGGAGCAGGCGAGGGAAGGCCCGGCTTAGCGCAGGTCTTGTGAGAGAGGTGAACTATTGAAAGGGAAAGCAATTAAGAAAGGGCGAAAGCGAGAAAGCTCGGCCAGCGGGGCTTGCCAGACTCCCGCGCGGCTTCGCTGAAATCTCGGAGCAAAGCGGAGCCCGCGAGGCAGACCCGCTTGGAAGGAACCCGCGAGTGCCGGCGAGGGAGGCTCCCCTGGCGTGAGAGAGGGGGGGGTCCTCTTTTTGCAAAGGCGCCTCCCGCCCCTATTGTCCAGAACCATAAGGGAGTTTCGGCGGTTGGGAAAGGAAGACGAGCCCCTTCGGGATCGACTCCGGAATGGAAGGAGGCCGGAACCTGGAGCCCCCCGCCTTGGAGACAATGCCCCGTCCTCCCGCTTACGCTTTCCGGGCCTTCACACCAAAGTCAGCCCCCTCCCCGGCTCCGATCCTAGTGATTTTCATTCCCCACCCTCCCAAATTTCAATTTCCAGGCTCCCCTCCCTCAGCAAAAGCAGATGAGGCGACGCGCTGGGGTTTGTCCCGACATGAAAGTCACCATCTGGCGCAGCGCTCTCCCGATCCGCCGCCCCCCCCTCCGCCCGCCCGCCCGCGCGGCTGTGGCCATGGCGGGCTCCATCCGCTCCTAATCGCTCGTGTAAACGGCCCATCTATCACTGCGAGCGGGGATTAAAGGCCCCGGAGCGGAGGGGCGCGCAGCCCGCCAGGCGCTGAGTGACAGCTGCGCTTAACCATTTCGGCTCCGGGATGGGGCAAAACTTTTAACAGGACGGGGGGGCTATAGAGGGGGGGGGGCTCTAACGCAATAAGCGAATTTATTCGGGGTGGAAGCCTTGGGATCCGCGGGAGGAGCTTCCTCACCTGCTGTAAGCGCTGGGCCTGATCCGAACCATGGGGGGGGGTCTTTGGGCAGAGGAGCCCCCCTACCACACTGCATTGCACCCCCCAATACTGAGGTGATTCTACGCCGGGAGTTCCTACTTTCATTCTGGGGTTTGGGGCGTTCGCGGCTTTGCGTGCGACGGTTACAAAGAGGAACCTCTCCGCCGGAGGACTTTCCTTGATTCTGCCTCAGTGATCTCCGAGAGACTTTTCCCCGACGTGAAATGGCGCCGAAGGGTGGTTTGGGCCTAGTCAAGCCTGGAGCCCGTCTCCCGGTTTCTTGGGGGGAAATGGGGAGTAGGAGACCGACCAGGTTCGGGCAAAAGGAGCGGAACCTCAGCCACAGACAATCTAGGCGTTCCCACAGCCCGGGCAGAATCGGGGCCGATTCCCCTTTGAAAGCTGGGCCGAGAATAAAATGCAACCGGAAAAACGGCGGGGGGTGTACTGCCTTATTCGGGTTGCAGCTGACAATTTTATTTCTTTAATTTAAAAAAGAAAACGGTTTTCCAAACCCTTGCATAACGCATCCCCTTACCTGACAGATTCCTTCTAACTTTCCAAATATTTATCTTCTATACGTTTTCTTTGTTCTGTGTTAACCTACAACAAGCAAAATATTAAATAAGGGACCAAGAGACGATAGAGGGATGGATGGCGGCTCCATCCAACCCCTTTCCAACCGGGAAGGAGCTGGCCCTGGGTTGGCCCTGAGAAGCCACGGCCCGGCCGCCAGCGCTTTTCTCAGGCCCGGGCAGGGCAGAACGCCGCCTGCGCCTCACACCTGCTGTTCCACCCGGCCGTCAGGATGCAGGGTCGGGCAATGGGGACCGCGGGACTGGGAGACGGGGCGCCGGAACCTCTTTCACAGATCAGGCCCGCAGCTCTGGCGCCCGACACGCGAGTCGGCTGGAGGAGGCTCGGCCTTCGCTGCCTCCGCCGGCGAGGAGGGAGGCTCAGAAACCCTCGTGCCCCAGGCCTGTAAACTGAACGTCTAGACGGTGTTCTTGCGGGGCGGTGATTATCATGCGAATGAGCATTCTGCCCAGCGGAGGTTGTACCTTCCCGTTACAAACATATTTATCCACTTCTATCCCCACGAATGTTGTGAAGGGAACGGGAAACAAAAGGCGGCTTCTGAATATTGCGGGGTTTCTGGCTAGCAGGCTCTTATGGTCGCCTTTCAGGGTGATTGGAGGAGCAGGCAACGGGGCTGCTGGCTCTGAGATGCCTGGTGGCAACTGGCCACGTTCACACAGCCAGAGAGCCCCCCCACAAGTGCTTTGCCGTGTCTCGTGTGAACGCATCCGCCCTTCCCCTCTTCTTTCCTCGGGCCTCTTCTGGCCTTCGGTGTGGGCAGAGACTGCGGCTTGTAGGACAAACGATTCTCTTAGGACTTTCCCAGAAATCGCGTGCCCACACCGAATAAGATGTTATGGATTGGCTTGGGGCCAAGAACGTGGTGGAAGTCGCGGAAGGCGAGCGGAATGCGGACGGCCCGTGGCGAGTGCTGCCGGCTTCTCCTGGGCCTTTCGCGCTTTCTCCGGAGGTGTGAGGTGGCTCTGGGATATATTGATGTCCATGTTCCGTTTCTCTTCCGTCCAATGGCTAAGTCCTCCGGGCAGAGGTTGGATGGCCATCTGTCAAGGATTATTTAGTTGTGCTTTCTGGATTGCGAGGGGTTAGACTAGATGGCCCACGGGGGTCCCTTCCAACTCTACAATTATAAGATTGTGCGCCTACATTTGGGGTGTAGATGGGAGGGAAGGGGTTTTCCTGCCCTCACCCACCCCATAACCTTCAGAGATACCGCCCCCATTCCCTCTTTTTCTGCCTGTCAACCTTTGGCTGCTTGCGCTGTTGGCTCTCCTGGGGGGTCTTGTGCCTCCTTCCGGCCGAGTCCGGCCGGCTACAGGGGGCCCTCGGTGCGCGTCCACCGGGAGCCCTTTGCGCACAGGCGAACCCGAGGTTTGGACAGGACGGACAGGACGGGCCTGGCCTCTCAGCAGCTGGCTGTGGAGGGGGACAGGCTGGGAGGGAGGGAAGGAGGGGGGGTTTACAAGCGTGCGGGATCATGGAGCTATTTGTATGAGGCTTTTACGGCCGGTCCGGGCAGTGAAACTCAAAACCTGCCCAAAGCCCCGCGCTGCGGGCCTTAATCACTCCCAGACGCGGCGCTTTTATGGGCCATTTAGAACTGGGGAGGCTATAAAACTCCAGGCAGTCGAGGGGGGGTTAGAATAGTCGGGGTGCATCCTGGAGGGGGGTGGGGGACCCCATGGAGGCCCCTCTCTCCGGAGAGGCCGGGCTAGCCGTCGGGGGGAGGTCGGGCCCGCCCAGCCTGTCTACAGACTCCCCTCTCCAGCAGGCGGCCCGCAGGGGGCTTTGAAATGCTCTTTACAGCGCTTGGGGGGGGGAGCCGCTTTTTATGGCTCCCTTTACGGGGATGTTGCACGTCTGCCTTGCATTAGCGGCAGGGGTGGCGAAGGGGCCTCGCGGAGCGCCCAGCTGGGCCGCAGGCGGCGAGGCAAGCAGCCGGAGGGCCCGATCCACCAGAGACCTGGGACGCCGCCGAAGCCGCCCTGCACCTCGGGCGGGGCAGCGAGTCGGCTCACTCCCAAGAGCGCAGGGGAAGAACCGGAGGGTGGAGGGCCGGAAAGGGTGAAGAAGACCCTAAGTTGGCCTGGATGGGTGGGGAAGGAGGGCCTGTAGGGCACACAGGGAGACGCGAGGGGCAAACCTGGAGCGGAGGCCGCGGCTCCTCTGGGCAGCGTCTCTCCAGTCTCGGATCATGCGGGCCACGCAAGACAAGGACGCCCGCTGAACAAGCCGGAGCCGGCGCTGGGCGAGAGGAACCTGAGGGTGCCCAAGATAATAATGGCAGTAATAGCACGAATAATAGTAGGCTACTACTACGAAGAGTACTACTGATAGCACTACTACTAATAGTAACAACAGTAACAATAGTCATAGTAATAATAACAAAGCACATCTTCAACAACGGCAGCAGCAACAACATTTCGTGCGTCCGCGAAGGAGAGCGTGGAGTGGCTCTCGCGGGCTGCGAAGCCTGCCTTTCTCTTCCTTCCTTTCCTTACACCAAGCGGAGGAAAACCCCTCCGTGGCTCTGTCGGCTCTGGAGTAAGAGGAACCTCTCCCCGAAGTCCCCGCGGGGCTATTTCGGGGCCGCCAAGCTGGGGAAGGCGCTGCAATTGTGCGTAATTGCGCGGCGAGGTAAAACCAGAGTCCCGAGAACAATAAGCGAGGCTGCCACAAACCCCCGAGGCGTATTTAGCAGGAGGGTCGCCGCCGCCCGAAGGAGAAGCAGCCGGAGGCCCCGGAAGAACCCGGCGCTTCTCCTGCTTGAAGAAGAAGAAGAAAAGTTTGGATTTGATATCCCGCTTTATCACTACCCTAAGGAGTCTCAAAGCGGCTAACATTCTCCTTTCCCTTCCTCCCCCACAACAAACACTCTGTGAGGTGAGTGGGGCTGAGAGACTTCAGAGAAGTGTGACTAGCCCAAGGTCACCCAGCAGCTGCATGTGGAGGAGTGGAGACTCGAACCCGGTCCCCCAGATTAGAGTCTACCGCTCTTAACCACCACACCACACTGGCTCACTGCTTGGAAGAATCCTCGCCACAGAAGGGCGACTGGCGATTATGAACCGCACTAGAGGGAGAGGGACTATCTCTCCAGAGGGGAAGGCCGCAAAAGGCGCCCCACATGCTGGTCAAGGAAGGCTCCCCTACTCCAAAGCAGACCCGATCCTGGAGGGGGGGGCGAAGAGACAATGCCAAAACTCAGGGGGCTCCTTGAGCAGAGACATTTGCGGCAGCTTAAGACAATTGCCAGAGATGAATCCCGAAGGGGGAGGCAGGGTCCTCTATCGCCCACCCCAGCTGCCCTTCTTGTATCTACAGCCAGTTTGGCAGGGGGCGGTGGAAGGGTCTGGAAGGAGCGGGGACCACCGCGGAGCACACATACCGGGAGCTGGAGAGGCGAGGCCCAGCGTGATAAGCCGAGAAGGGGCCAGCCCGGAAGGCGCTGCTTCACAGCCGAAGCTGTCCTCGGCTTGGGGAGCCGGAGAAGCTGTCGGGTCAGGGCCCTGGCGCAGGCCTAGCCGCTCCCGCGACGCCTCTTTGCTCCCGGGATCGGGGCCGCCAGCTCAGCGGTGGAGTCGAGGGAGCCCCCACGCAGGCCTGCGAGCAAAGGCAGAGCCGCCGGGCGGTGGCCGCTTCTGCAAGGCGGCCCGAGAAGCGGGGACCCCCTCCCCTCCCCGCGCCCCCCCCACTCGCTCCCCCCCTCTGAAACTTTGCTAACACTTCCGCGCTGGCTCCTCCTACCCGGGTGCCCAATTGATGGCCCTGCCTGTGCGTCTTTAAGGCTGGAGCGCCCGGGCGGACTTGGCTAGGACTGAACGGGCTCACCGGCGGCCAGAGGCAAGGAAGACCCGACGGGACGCCCCCTCCCCAAGCCGCGCCGGGCGAGGCCAGGCAGGGGGATGGGCCGGGGGGGCCCTTGTGCGGCGCCGCTCTACTCTTAGGCCCGGATCCAGCGGGCAGCGGGGCGTGGGGGGGGGAGAGAAGAGGAGCTTCCGCGCTCAAAGCTGGAGGGGGCGGCTCAGAGCGGCTGGCGCGCAGAGATAACAACGCCGGGGGATCTGCAGCAGCAGCAGCACCATGACCCCAAGGGGGTGCTGAGCCCCATCCCGGATCCAGGAGAAGCTGGGGGGCTCCCTCCCCCTCCCTCCCGCCTCCCTCCCGCGGGCCATGACCTCCGCTAAGGAAGGGAAGGCGGCCCCCGCGCTGCCGCAGCCGGCCACCGAGGAGCGGCGCCGGAGCCCGTTGGACCAGCTGCCGCCGCCGGCCAACTCCAACAAGCCGCTGACCCCCTTCAGCATCGAGGACATCCTGAGCAAGCCCTCTGCGCGCAAAGCCCCCGCCGCCCGCCTGCTGGACAAGGTCGCCGGCTCGGCCGGACCTCCCCGCAACGGCGTGCCCGCTCCCGCCTCTCCTCTCTGCGCCCTCGAGGAGCTGGCCAGCAAGACCTTCAAGGGGCTCGAGGTGAACGTGCTCCAGGCGGCCGAAGGTAAGGGTTCGGCGCTGGGCGAGCGGGAGAGGAGGGCCGCGCTTGCCTGTTCCGCTCCGAGGGGTGACCTCCTCGGGGGCTCTCGGCCACGGGGCTTTGGCAGGCTCGGTAACGAGGTGGCACCCGGGGGCCACCCTTCCCACAAACGCTGCTGGAAGGACAGCTGAACTGCGAAGCGAAGGAAGCGGCGGCCCTTCCCCTGTCCGGAGATTTCTCGGGCAAAGCGAAGGGCGAGGCTCGGACCCTCCTCCGCGGTTTGGGAAGCCCAGGAGCCGCCTCTGGGGCTGGCGGGTGTCCCAAGGAAACGCCGCTGCCCGCGCTTTCACGAGAAAAGCGCGGAGCTCCCCGAGGCGAGGAAGAGACTCATCCGCCGCTTTCCCTCGGAAATCCTGATGCGGAGGTCTAGCGGCGTCCGAGGCGAAGGGCTTCTCCGCCCAGCCCTCTTTCCACAGGGTCCCCCAAACGCCAACGCCGCTTCCTCCCCTTTGGCCTTTCTAATCATTTTTTTCCTGCCCCGCAAGAATCCGCAGCCGGTTAAGTCAATATTATGTCAGCGGCCTGGATTTGTTTATCTGTCCCGCTGGCTCCACTTGACGGGCAGAGTCAGTCCAGACCGCGAACCGACACACAAGCCGCCTGCGCTCCGAGGACAGCAAATGGCTGCCGCGTTGGATCTTTCAAAACTAGACCGTTTTCTCTCTTTCGGTCCCGCCCGACGAGAAAGAAAAATGCCACCGGCCTAAACGGCGCGAATTCGTTCTTGGCGGGTGCTAAAAGTCCTTGGCTGCGGCTGGGTTCGTTTACCGCGCGCGATAATTTCTCCTTGCTGGGTTTCACACGACTGCGATTTAATTCTGCCTTCTGCTTCTGTAAAGTGACCCCTTCTCGCCCCTGCAACACACACAGAGACACTCTCTAGTCATACCGTATTAGCCGAAGGATGAACGCCGAAAAACGGCCCCGAATCGCCTTAAACCACAAAGCTAGTTTGTTCGGGGCCATTTACTCCGATGTCCAGGAGAGAAATCCGGGAGTCGAATCGGTTGGAGAACGGCCGGATAATCGAAGTGGGCACAGCCCTGCCCGGACCCCCATCCCACACAAAAAAAAAAACAAAACAAAAAACAACAACAAAAAACCGCCATTTAACATCCGGATTCCACCACCCCTCTTTTAAATTTTACTGAGAGTGAGAGACAACATTTCGCTTCCACTTTTCCGGGGAGTTTGACTTTACAGTCGCCGCTGCGGGTAGAAACCTTTCAGGCCGAGCAAACAATTTTCCGCCGGAGCCCCAAATTCAGGAAGGTTGTTCCCTGCTGAACCCCGCTTCGGAATAGTCAGCCCCCCCAATTGTTCCCTGGGCAAAAGGCGAGTGAAGGCCCGGGACTCTCCTTCTCAACGCTTCTCAAAGGTACCCAAAGAGCCACGTGGAGAAGCGCAATCAGACATTATATTAATTAGTTCAAATTAATTATATTAAATCATATTCTTTATATTTTACAATTTCCCATATTTTTGGGTGGATGTTCCTTGCCAGTCTTTCAGCTTAAATTGCTTGCAATTCCCCAAAACCATATTTCAACTTAATATAAATATGAGGGAGCATGTTTCAGACGCCTCTCTCCCCGCGCCAAAATATACACATATGTATTCTCCGTTCTGGGTAATATTTGAGTTCCTCTTGTTTTCCCAAAGAACCCGGGAAACTCTCTTTTTCCCTGCTGGTTAAATTAGCCAGGCCTCACCAGGTCCCGTTCGGCGCCCTTGGGCAGAATTCTGACTAGCCAAGGGCGAGGGAGGCGGCGGGTGATTTCCTTCTAACCGTGAAACAACAAAGCTTAGGAAAGTGGGATGGAAAGTGGGACAGAAAGAGAATTTAAACCCATTTTAAATCCAGGTTTTTTTTCAGGGCGCTTTCAAACTTTCAGTTTAAACCGTTTTTGCATTTTCCCCAGTTGAAGTGCAAATCATGCGCCGGAACAGAATCTCAATAAATTAAATTAAATTAAATTAAATTCTGGCGCATGGAAATGGGTTTAAATTCTCTTTCTGTCCCACTTTCCTTCCCACCATTCACAAGTGACGCTTTTCTAAGGTGTTCGCAGGACGCTCAAGCGGTTCACGTGTACAAATTCGGATTTCAGACCTGGGAAAGGGAAAATTGAGCAGCATTTGCGAAAAAAGCCGATAGAGGAAAGCAGGATTTGAGCGCGCAATTGGTGTAAAAGGGCCATTAGTTTGGATGAGCCCATCCTGAAGAGAAGGGCTCGATCCTGTGGATTCACCCAAACGGATTAATTATGCGAGAGGTCACTGGTTTCCTGGAGGCGTCCGGCTTCTCTGCTGTGGGCTGAATCGTTTTAATTCTAGACGAGGCCCTCGCGCGGGCTCAGCCGCAGCCTAGTCTCGGGCAGGTCCCTGGTCTCGTCACTCCCTCGGCCTTAAGGTCCTCGTCCGGGACGAGAGGAGAGGAAGACCTCTTGTCCTTTGGCGGTGGTCAGGGGGCGGCCAGAGGGTTGTCCCGCCAGCAGCTGAGGTCAAGGGTCCCGCACTTCAGAACAGCCATTTGGTTTCATTACTGCCTCTTGCGCGCCTTAGAGGTGGAAGAAAGGAGAAATGGAAAAACAGAACCAGGAGACTTTCGCTCTCCTTTCCCACAGTCAGGAGGAAGAAAGAAAGTATCACTGCTATGCGATTATTATTATTATTATTATTATTATTATTATTATTATATTGTTATTATTATCCCCACCCTCACTTCAGGATAAAAGTGTAGCAATTATTCATTGATCTGGAATTTTGTTCCAAATTTTAGTTTGGTGCCAAACATTAATCTCTCTCTCTCTCTCTCTCCCCCCTCTCTCTCTGCCTCCACGCCAGCCCAGTTCTTTGGGACAAAGGTCGGCGCCTTGACCGCCTTTACTTCGTTGTGCGAGCAAATGGTCGGGGCTTCCCAGAGTCTGGTTTTCAACAAAATGTTATCACCGCCTTTGAACAACGGCGGCCGCTCAGCACAGTCGCTCTTTGTGCTACTTCGCTCGCCCTTCCATCCCCACTAGAACTGGGTCCCCGCTTCAGCCTCAGGGCGGGGAGGTTAGGCTATAAGTCGCCCATCGTTCTCCAGGCGTTTCAGTTTCGGTTACCGTCGGGACGGGTCTCGCCCTGCGGCCAGTATCACGCTTTCCTGCGCCCAAGGGGAAGAGGTCTCTCCCGACCCCAGCAGAAGGCACAGCGAGAGGCCTTGCCAGACCTCCCTCCAGGCAGAGGAAGCGGTCGGAGACTCCCGCCAACCCCTTCCAGCCTTGGTGGGCTAGCTCTGGAGTCGCCCCGACGGCTGCAGGTTCTTTGGCGACCCCAGACTAGGCTAGGGCAGGTGCGGGATGGGGGGCGCTGGCACTTATGCCCGGCGGGGGCGGCTGATCGCGAATCCTTCTCATCTGCCTCCCTCTGCAGGCCGGGACCCGCTGGGCGCCTTCGGGCCGCGGCAGCAGTCGAAAAAGCGTCGGAAGTCTCGCACGGCCTTCACCAACCACCAGATCTACGAGCTGGAGAAGCGCTTCCTCTACCAGAAGTACCTGTCGCCCGCCGACCGGGACCACATCGCGGCGCAGCTGGGCCTCAGCAACGCGCAGGTCATCACCTGGTTTCAGAACCGCCGCGCCAAGCTGAAGCGGGACTTGGAGGAGATGAAGGCCGACGTCGAGTCGCTCAAGAAGCTGCCCCCGGCCGCCCTGGAGAAGCTGGCCAGCATGCCCGAGCTGGAGCCCCAGCCCCAGCCGGCCCGGGCCCGCGGGGGCAGCCTGCCCCGTGCCTCGCCTCCTTCTTCACCCGGCGCCTCGCTCCGCGTCACGGACCCCTTCTCCGACGGCGAGGACGACGACGAGGAGGAGGGCGAGGACGACGACGAGGACGAGGAGATCGACGTGGGGGACTGAGAGCCTCGCGCGGGGCCAGCCCGCTCCCCCAGCATCGAACCAAGGGACGGGGGGTTGAACCGTTGGACCCCCGTACCTCCCTCTCTTTCTCCCGCCTCACCACCAGCAAAGGGGCTTGAGACGGCGCCCCAGCCCAAGAACAGAGAGTCCCCACTTTCGACGTCCTGCACCCCAATTCCCTGACGCCCCAAGATTCCATTCAACCAGCTTTCCCTCCATCTTCATCCGCCTGCCCCGTCCATTCATCCCTTGCCCCGTCCCCGCCCTGCATGTCGTCCATACATTGCCCGACACATCCCTGCCTGCACCTCAGACCCGCCCCCCCCCGTTATTCTGGCCCCTCTGGCCCCAGCTGACCCCACCCCGTCCTCCTCCCCACCCCGTCCACCCCCGTCACTGACGTGGAAGATTTGGTGCAATTTCTTTTTCTAACAAACCAATTAATTTTATTATTATCATTATCTTTCAATCGTGGTTTGGTCCCTGCTGTGATCTCGACCCCCCCCGTGTCCTTGCTGTTTCCCTTTCCTCCATGAGTCCAGACTGGGACACCCACCCGGAGGAAACAGGGGTGTGTGGTAGTGGTGGGGGGTGTCTTATGGGAAGGCCGCATTTAGCACATTCCAAAAGGGGGCCCCGACGGCTGGGCCTGGAGCTCTGGCGATTCTGCGAGGAACCATCCCTCTACGGAAGGGAGGCCGCCTTTCCTCCCAGTTTGGGGGGGCAGCTCTCCCAGCTTTTCGCGCACCCCCACCCCACCCTCAGTTTCCCGGTTCTCTCGGTCGTGTGTGCGTGTATATATTTTGAATAAAAGGACACACCAGATGACGCTACCAGGTTCCAGCTTACGAAGAAATGGGGCGGGTGGGGGGTACTGGGGGAATCCGGTAGCCTGAGACAAAGATTTCAAGGGAAAGGTCGACTGAGGAACCGGGCTGTCCCGGAGCCAGGGAAGCGGCGCGGCCGGAAGGTGGGCGAGGGCGGCGTCGCAGGAGAAAACGGGAGCGTCTCCCCACACCATCAACCCACGGCGGATCTCCTGTGGAGAAGACGCTTCCCCGAGTGGCGGGGAGTCGCCTCAGACACACACACACACACCCCAAGTCTATCTCAAGCACAGGAAGAGGGGTTGGGGACGGGGCCCCCGCAGGGGACTTGCCGCTAAATCGAGGGGCTTCGTGGTTTCTTTGGTTTTGGTTGGAACAGGGGTGGCGGCGGTTACACGCTGGCCTCAACCCTGTAATTGTCAATTTGGGAGGGGTTCCAGAGGGTCATCCAGTCCAACCCCCCGCAATGCAGAAACAGCAGCTATAGCATCCCTGACAGATAGCCGTCCAACCTCCAACCGAGGAGAGTCCGCTACCTTTTTCCGAGGGAGGGAGTCATATCTACTGACCTTGGGGCTCGCAGTTTTCCGTTGCTTCTGGGTTAGGGATGTTTTCAACGGGGAATAACATGTGTGAGGCGGGGGCGGGGTGGGGGGGGGAAAGGCGGCACAGAATGTTCGCTAGGATCAGCCTGCGCCGAACGGAAGGCTTATATGCAACGTAGCCAAGCGCTCCTGCCCATGTGCAGAGAGCAGTCCTCCCTCCGCTCGCTTCCAGAAAAATCCGGCATCTCTTCCAAGCGTCAACCGACGGCAGAGGGAGGGCCGCTATCTGAGCAGCAGCCGGGCTGGGGGTGGGGGAGGGGTTGCCCCTCCCCCACCCGCCATCCATCTCCCGCCGCCGCCCCCTCTCCTCCACGCCGTGTCTGCGCCCCGTACGATTCAATTAGGCGCTGGGAGCCGGCCCTGCCATCTGGTTTGTGAATTCGCCCTGCTGATGGATTGGAGCCCCCGTCTGTCGAGGGGAGGCCAGGCAAGCAGAGCAATTGATTAGGGGTGGGGGGTTGGCGATGAACCCCCACCCCCCGGCCGGCCCCCGGCCTTTTGGAGAGGAAGGGGTCGCACTTCAAGGCTGAGAGATTCGTTCCGGAGGGGAGGGCACCGAGGGGAGACCCCGGCCCAGCCGCCCCCTCCTTCCTTAGCGCCGCAGACAGCGCCTTTTATGAGCGGGACGTGCCTCGGCCACCGCGGGAGGGGGCGGGGGAGGGGTGGCGGCGGGAGGAAGCCCCGCCTCCGCAGGGACTGGCCCCTCCCCTTTCTCCCTCTACACGTGGCCAGTTGCTCTGCCGATGCGGAGGGTCCTTCTCCTCGGAAGGGCGCCTTCCTTTTTCTGCGTGGGAGCCGCTTTGGGAAGAGGCGGCGGCGGAGAGAGAGGGTGCCGTCGAACAAGGTCGCCGTCTGTAAGGCACGAGACCAACTGCGAACACGGAGGGAAGCCCAGATCCAAAGGGAAGATGGGGGGTTGGGGAGATTGGGTGAGGGGCGGAGGGGAGCCCTCGAGGTCCCCATCGCAGGGAGGGGGCAGAAACAGACCCTTGGCGGGGGGGGGGGACCGCACCCCCTTCAATGGGGTGGGTGCACAGAGAGAGAGTTAGCGCTAGCAGGAAAGCGTCACGTGTGGACCCGCGCCCCCGTGATGCGGCCGCCGCCGTCCTCTCGGGGCTGCCAGGATCTCGCGCGGGAGAAGAAGCGCGGCTCCTCCGTCCGACGAGCGGCTGGTTTCCTCGCGCGCCATCAGGAGGAGCCTTTGCGGCCAGCTGCCTGGCAAGAAGGGGTTAAGGCCCTCCGAGTTGTACGGGGCTAGAGAGGGCGCGTCCATACCACGCCTCCGGGGAGCGAGGAAGTGACGTTGTTGGACTTCCTCCCTCTTGCTCTGGCGCGAAGTTTCTTTAAAGAAGGGTCTTCTTTATGGGCTCATTCAAGGTACAGTAAATGTTGTTGTTGTTGTTGTTGTTGTTATTTATGAAGCATCCTGGACCCTGCCCCCTGCCTCCTCTTGCCCTCCACCAAACACCCATCAAGTGAAACAAAAGAGATATTTACATTTCCCTGTTTCCCAGCCAAGTTAATCAGCCCTTTTGTCTTCATCTGGGTTTGCTATTTCCAGAATGGCTATGTGTCTGGCACTCAGGTATCAGGATGCCAGGGATTATCACTCAGGCAGAGGAGCTGCTGGGTAGCTGAGCTCACATGCCTCTGAATTTCTGAAGTTTTCCCAGTGAGCCAGTACATAGATACATTTATCAGTGAATTGTTACATTTGGGATTGTGCAGCAGAGGCCCTTTGAATAGATAGGAAGAAACTGGGATGAAGTGTTTTGTGGGGACAAATCACAAAAGTGATTGTGATGATTTTGGTAGTGGGGTGCATGATATCTGCTGGAGGGGCAACCCCCACATACATAAGTTCCTGCAACAGTAGCACCTTAAAGACCAACTCAGTTTGTTCTGGGCCTAAGCTTTCGTGTGCATGCACACTTTTTCAGGTACATTGAAACAGAAGTACCAAACCCTTATATTTAGAGGGATGGAGGTCCAATATCTCTATTCAGGACAGCTCTCTCCATAGTTTTCAGTTTAGTAATAAGTTTTAATTCAGCAACTTCTCTTTCAAGTCTATTTCTGAAATTCTCTTGTAATAAGACAGCTGCTTTGAGATCCTGTATTGAATCTCCTGGGAGATGGAAGTGGTCTCCTACTGGTTTCTCTGTCTTGTGATTCTTGATGTCAGATTTTTTTTTTTAATTTCCAGTTATTTTCCCATTTGTATTTCTTGGAGCATTTTCTTTCCTTTTTTATTTTAAAATTGATAGCAAGAACGCTGTTGTTGAGGAAAGCCACAACTTATGCAAGCTTATGCAGAATAATTTCATTCAGTGGCGGCGACATTTAGAAGGGATTCTAAAGTGTATTGAACAAGAGACGCTCCGTGAGAGCGACGCTCCAGTAAAGAAATGGGTGAAGTTGGGTCTGTTATGCAGGACAGTGTTTCAGACAAAGAAAGGTGAAACTGCTGCTCCAATGCTTCAGAGTTTGCAAAAGGCTTTAGATTTGCTCCGGTGGGTGAATAAGTAGAAGCTGCAAGAGATTTTGACTAACTTTTTTGTGGCATTAAGGATCTTTTTAACTATCACTGTTTCAGCTGCCAGTTGTGAAAGAAGTTTCTCAAAACTTAAATTAATCGAAACGATTCAGAGATCTACATAGAGGTAGGTAGCCGTGTTGGTCTGCCATAGTCTAAACAAAATTAAAAAATTCCTTCCAGTATCACCTTAGAGACCAACTAAGTTTGTTCTTGGTATGAGCTTTCGTGTGCATGCACACTTCTTCAAATATACTGAAACAGAAATCACCAGACCCATATACCCTATATACTCGAGTATAAGCCTAGTTTTTCAGCACATTTTTTGTGCTGAAAAAGCCGCCCTCGGCTTATACTCGAGTGAGGCAGGCAGTGGCTCCTATGAGGCTTTCCCAGGTTTTTTGTGGTAAAATTGGGTGCCTCGGCTTATATTCGGGTCGGCTTATACTCAAGTATATACGGTATATATAGTGAGAGGGTGGGGTGGGGTATTACTCAGAAGGGTGGTGGGAATGGGTGATTGGCTACAGAAGCCAAGAGCCAGTGAGTAACCTAGCGATGCTGTCAATTGAGAGAGTTTTCAATGTAAATTTTAATACTGTTGAAAAATGCACACAAATTAACACCAGGATATTTTAAATAAATTTGAGTATGCTATCGTTAAATGCATTTTACTTTAATTTCATCAGTGTGTTCTTAAAATACAATGCATGTGCTTGGGGGGGTTAATGTGTTCAATAATGGACTGGTGGAAGGGACTTGGAGAGTGTTAGGGGGTGCAATACTTGCTTTGCCACGGGTGCTGGCACCCCATGCTACGCCCTGGCTGTGCTGCCAAGTGCTGGTGCAACCCCCTCCCCAATCAACCCCCTCTGGCTCCCCACAACGAGTGTGTGTGTCTGTGTTATTTGGGCCAAAATAGGAGCAAGGAGAGGAGATGGGTGGAAGTCCCGGCCTGTAAGGTGCAGGGGGCGGGGGCTGAACAGTGATTGTCACTTTTGCTTTCCTCTCTCTCCTTTGTTCTGCAGCACAACGGGGAGGAGGGCATCAGCAGAAATGAAATTTATCCCTGAAGGTGCCTTTGAGTCTCCCTGCAGGGAATAGCATTTAATTTGACAGTTATGAGACACATGCAGCAGGCAGTTGGGGGGGGGGGAAGCCTAGCATGAAAAGCCACCCCACGCCACCAGTCTACCCCAAGGGATGTCCTGGAACAATCCCTCTCTCTGCACAAGAACTTTGAATAATAGAATCTTTAGAGTGGGAAGGGACCCAAGGGTCATCTAGTCCAACCCCCTGCAATGCCAAAAGAAAGTATTTGGCCTTGGGTCTTTTGCACCCTGACTCAGGTGTGGGTGTGTTGGGGTGAGGGGCAATCGGAAGCATAGAATTGTAGCATTGGAAGGAACCCCAAGGGTCACCCTGTCGGGGGTGCAGGGCAGCTGGGCATCTTCACCCTCCGACCCCCAGCCTTCGCTACCAGATTAGTGTAGTGTGTTTTATGTTTTTGATTTGATGATAATAAGATGGTGGTGTAAAGATGTGATAGTGAAAAATAAAGCATAAAAAAAGAAATCGGAATCAGACATTGGAATTGGAAATTGAAATTAGTGACTGTGTGATCTCACGAGTATTATTGGGTGGCTGCTAGCTCTGCTGCATTGCAGTTATTGCATGGACTCTAGCAAGATTCCACCTTGTGCTCTTTTACTGTTCAGTGTTTCTGAGTAGTCACTGAGAGAGATCCATTGATTATTTGCAGTGCAGTGAGAAGAGAGACTGCAGGAGACCACAGCTCCAGGACTTTTTCCCAGAGCAGAAGGTTTATTGTTCTGGTGGCTCTGCTGGAGGTGAATTTCCAGTGAAACCTCTCCATCTGCCCTGCGTGCCTCGACTGCCCGGTCAGCGTGCCCTGCCCACCCACCCCAAGCGCGGGCTCTTCAGCTGTGCCAGTTTCTGCACACCTGAGTCCGGGACCAAGAATTGACGGTACGGACGGGGAGGAGCAGAGCGGAGTCTGTCCAAACGGGGAGGTAAGCAAGGCGCGAGCCTTGGCCAATAGTTATTTATTCACACGCCACCTTCATGTTTATCTCCTTTTTTATCTCTTTTTTTTTAAACTTAATTTTTTACTTAATTTTTGCAGATGGCTGATGGTAAAAAGAAACTTTCAGGTTCCGGAAACAGAAAGAGAAAACTCAAGAAGGAAGAAAATATAAAGAAGTTGACGACTCCAATTGGAACTTTTTTCCGACGTAGTAAGTGAGCTACTTACTTTCTCCACGTATCTTGTTTGCGCACGTTTATTATTAAGTGTTTATATTTTGACCAACTGAGATGATTTATGCAAATCTCGAAAAATAAATAGGTGTAAGTATTAAATAGCAAGTTTCCTGATTACTTTTATGGGTGGATTTTAGGCAGATATTGGCATTGCAGCCTGTTTTGAGCAATTGCCGTGTGACATGTCTGGCACAACAGCCAACCTTAAATTATTGTTTCTCACCAGTTTGGATGTGTACCTACAAAGTGCTTGCGAGGTCTACTGCTCTTAGAGCAACTATTGTAAATTATGTGTATTAACCTATGTTATTTCTGTTTTAACAGGTACATCTTCTGCAACCGGGGATGTAGAAGAAATACCTTCCAGAGATTTAGACCTTGGCATGCCTATTGCAGAAGCCTCTATTCATAGCACACCTGCACTTGCAACTGAATCTCCCTCGAGGTCTGATATTCCCCCGGAAGCGACATTTCATGAAGATGCAATGGATTATCCTTCTTTGTGGCCTCAAATAGTCCCGGAGAAGTTAAGATTGTTTTTAATAGATCAAGGGCCAGCTCAGATAAAAAAATCAGCTTATCCTACAGATGATAATAATAGGGCATTTTCAGATGCTTACTACACAAAAAAGTTAAAGAACAAAGAAACCGTTAATAGAGACTGGCTTTTGTACTCCAAGTCTAGCGATTCTGTGTTCTGCTTTTATTGTCAAGTTTTCAACGATAATGTCACTGCTTTTAATGGTGAGACAGGTTTCAAGGACTGGAGGCATTTATCTGCAAATATAGAAACACATGAGAAGAGTGCGGGTCATCTCTTGTCCATAAAAAAAAGCCTAGATCTGAAAAACAACATATTGAAAGGGGAAACTAGATTCCGTAAATCAAACCGAAATTGAACGTGAGGAAAAAAGGTGGGCGGCTGTTTTAGAGAGAATAATTCAGCTAATTAAATTTTTGGCAGGTCAAAATTTAGCATTGAGAGGAAATACTCAAAATTTGTTTCAGCCAGATAATGGAAATTTTTTGAAGTTAGTCGAAAATGTAACAAAAAGGGGTGAGAGCATTTTTTAGGTTTTTTCCCAGTTACCGACACTTCTGGACAAGCACTAGTGACATTTTTGTTTGATTTTTTTAAATCTTCAAATATTGAACTAGATGACATGAGAGGTCAAGGATATAACAGCGCAAATATGAGAGGCAAAAATATAGGCCTCCCACAAAAAATCTTGGAGATAAATCCACGTGCTTTCTACGTTCCTTGTGTGGCTCACAGCCTCAATTTAGTAGTAATTGATGCTGCTAAAAGCTCACTGGAAGTGACTAACTTTTTTTCTGTTGTTCAAGAAATATATGTATTCTTTTCCGGGTCGACGTCACGTTGGCAAATTCTCATGAACCAGATGCCCACTTTAACCTTAAAAGCATTATCAAACACATGATGGGAAAGCAGAGTAAAGGCATTGAAAGCACTTCGTTTTAATATGGAAAAGGTTTACGACGCCTTATATTCCATTTTTTCAGACAATGAGAGAGAGAGACACAAGGAACACAGCAGGTTCGCTGATGTTGAAACTGATGTCTTTCAATAAGTAAGGAGGTAGTACAAGAACACGGCTAGTTTAGATGTATTCAAGAATCCAGGGCCAGATGAACTACATCCAAGAGTATTAAAAGAACTGGCAGAGGTGATTTCAGAACCACTGGCAGTAATCTTTGAGAATTCCTGGAAAACAGGCGAAGTCCCAGCAGACTGGAGGAGGGCAAATGTTGTCCCTATTTTCAAAAAGGGGAAAAGAGAGGACCCAAACAATTACCGCCCAGTCAGCCTGACATCAATACCAGGAAAGATTCTAGAGCAGATCATTAAGCAAATGGTCTGTGAGCACCTAGAAAGGAACGCTGTGATCACTAAAAGTCAGCATGGGTTTCTGAAAAATAAGTCATGTCAGACTAATCTGATCTCATTTTTTGACAGAATTACAAGCCTGGTAGACGAAGGGAATGCTGTGGATGTAGCCTATCTTGATTTCAGCAAGGCCTTTGACAAGGTGCCCCATGATATTCTTGTAAAGAAGCTGGTACAATGTGGGCTAGACAATGCTACCATTCAGTGGATTTGTAACTGGCTGGCTGACCGAACCCAAAGGGTGCTCATCAATGGCTCCTCTTCATCCTGGAGAGAAGTGACTAGTGGGGTGCCACAGGGTTCTGTCTTGGGCCCAGTCTTATTCAACATCTTTATCAATGACTTGGATGATGGGCTTGAGGGCGTCCTGATCAAGTTTGCAGATGACACCAAATTGGGAGGGGTGGCTAATACCCCAGAGGACAGGATCACACTTCAAAATGACCTTAACAGATTAGAGAACTGGGCCAAGGCAAACAGGATGAATTTTAACAGGGAGAAATGTAAAGTACTACACTTGGGCAAAAAAAATGAAAGGCACAAATACAGGTTGGGTGACACCTGGCTTGAGAGCAGTACAAGTGAAAAGGATCTAGGAGTCTTGGTAGACCATAAACTTGACATGAGTCAACAGTGTGATGCAGCAGCTAAAAAAGCCAATACAATTCTGGGCTGCATCAATAGGAGTATAGCATCTAGATCAGTGATGGCTAACCTTGACACTCCAGATGTTTTGGAACTACAACTCCCATCATCCCTAGCTAACAGGACCAGTGGTCAGGGATGATGGGAGTTGTAGTCCCAAAACATCTGGAGTGTCATGGTTAGCCATCACTGATCTAGATCAAGGGAAGTAATAGTACCACTGTATTCCGCTCTGGTCAGACCTCACCTGGAATACTGTGTCCAGTTCTGGGCACCACAGTTCAAGAAGGATACTGACAAGCTGGAACGTGTCCAGAGGAGGGCAACCAAAATGGTCAAAGGCCTGGAAACGATGCCTTATGAGGAACGGCTTAGGGAGCTGGGTATGTTTAGCCTGGAGAAGAGAAGGTTAAGGGGTGATATGATAGCCATGTTCAAATATATAAAAGGATGTCATATAGAGGAGGGAGAAAGGTTGTTTTCTGCTGCTCCAGAGAAGCGGACACGGAGCAATGGATTCAAACTACAAGAAAGAAGATTCCACCTAAACATTAGGAAGAATTTCCTGACAGTAAGAGCTGTTCGACAGTGGAATTTGCTGCCAAGGAGTGTGGTGGAGTCTCCTTCTTTGGAGGTCTTTAAGCAGAGGCTTGACAGCCACCTGTCAGGAATGCTTTGATGGTGTTTCCTGCTTGGCAGAGGGTTGGACTGGATGGCCCTTGTGGCCTCTTCCAACTCTACAATTCTATGATTCAAGAAATATATGTATTCTTTTCTGGGTCGACGTCACGTTGGCAAATTCTCATGAACCAGATGCCCACTTTAACCTTAAAAGCATTATCAAACACACGATGGGAAAGCAGAGTGGAGGCGTTGAAAGCACTTCGTTTTAATATGGAAAAGGTTTACGACGCCTTATATTCCATTTTTTCAGACAACAAGAGAGTGACACAAGGAACACAGCAAGTTCGTTCGCTGATGTTGAAACTGATGTATTTCAATTTCATTTGTTCTGTTGTGACGTGGTACGACATATTAGTGGAAATTAATACTGTTAGTAAAATGTTACAAAAGTCTGATGTCGTTCTTCCGGAAGCAGCCAAAATGATAGAGCAGGTCAAAAATGACTTGGCTACAAATCGTACAGACTCTGTGTTTGACAAAATGCTGTTAGAAGCTAAATCAATTGCGGAGGAAATGGAATGTGAAACTGAATTTACAAGCACTGAATGCCCAGAAGCCAGGAAAAGATTTTTCAGTTCTGAGCATACCGATGAGCAAATTGCAGATCCACAGAACAATTTTAAAGTAAAATTTTATTTTAATTTGTTCAACATGGCACTCACAGAATTAAATGAAAGATTTGAACTGTTAAGTGAACTCAATGACAATTTTTCATTTCTAAAAGATACAGACAAATGGAGAAAATTAGAGACAGGCCAGAAAAGAGCACAGTGTTTAAATCTGCAACAGAAATTGACTTCCGAAAGTGGGGCTGATATAGATGGAGAAGATTTATTTCATGAGCTAGAACTCTTACCAACTGTTTTCCACAGAGACACAACTCTGCTGGATGTTTTCAATTATATATATTCAAATAATTTGACGACAGTATTTCCAAACTTGTCTATATTGTTACGTATATATTTAACCTTACCGGTGACGGTAGCCGAAGGTGAAAGATCCTTTTCAAAATTAAAATTAATAAAAAATTATTTAAGCTCAACTATGGCTCAAGAAAGATCGACCAACCTAGCCATGATCGGCATTGAAAAGGAAGTAGCAATCGATACTGACGATCTTATCAAGGATTTCGCTGCTCTCTGCCTGGAACCAGACGTTGGGCTGCAAGAGTCTACTGTAAATGAACACATTTCCCAAATGTCTGATAGCCAAATTCCACAACTTTTCACAGGCTGGGAGTAGTGGCTCCCTCCAATTGTACCCATTCTGTAATTAGACTTGAAAAGAAAGTACTAGCACAGTTAAAATCTAATTAGATTTTAATTTGATCCTGACTTGTTTTTAAGAGGTAATTTAATTATTGTTTGATTTTATACCAATGTTATATATTTGATGTTAGCCGCCCTGAGCCCAGTCTTGGCAGGGGAGGGCTACATTCTGCTGTTTATATATAATACTATGTTACTACATTGTTATACTCTTGTTCTCTATAAATAAAATTGTAAATGTTTATTTAAATCCTGCCAGCGAGTCCATATTTTTTTGTTGTTTCTGCAAATATATTGCAAAAGGTTCTCATTCTTTTTCAAAATCACTATTGTCCTTTTCACACAATTTGTCCGTTAACTTTGCTAACTGCATAGTTCATCACTTTTAGTGACTTTTTTTGTGGGCTGATTCATTTTCCACATTGGACAATGTTTTATAACCAACCAATTTGCTAGACAGATTTTTTTTTAACTCAAAAAATGAGCATTTTAAAAGCAGATTTACAAGCCTCCCAAAGATTACTTTTGGCTTGATGTAGTGGATTTCAAATTTTAATTATTTTAAAATATGTTTGCATGTTGTTTTAAAGTCTCCCTTATGGAAGCAAATGATTAAGGTGTTAGGAGAACCTTAGAATTTGAGGAAAAACTATACCATACAATATACTGTATCAAACTTTTACATGAATAACGCTGGTATTCTGAATTTAAAAAGAAATCAACATTGTTAAAAACAAGGTGTTACATAATAAGGTAAAAAGGAAAATGGACCCCTGACCATTGGTTCCAGTCGCGGACGACTGGGGTTGCGGCGCTCATCTCGCTTTATTGGCCGAGGGAGCTGGTGTACAGCTTCCGGGTCATGTGGCCAGCATGACTAAGCCGCTTCTGGCGAACCGGAGCAGCACACGGAAACGCCGTTTACCTTCCCACCAGAGCGGTACTGTCGCGACCCGACTAGACAGTGTGGTCGCGCCATGCAGGCACCAGGAAGGGGAACCATGCAGCGGGCCAGGAAAGGGGGCAACAGCGGAGCCAGGCATGCAGGGGTTAAACCAAGTGCAGCAAGGCCCGACCTCGCCCAGGCATGCCCCACGGGGTAAACAACCCCAGGATGGGCGATAACGACCGCTAACGAGCCATCAGCGGCGGAACCGGCAGTATCACAATAACAATGTAAAAAGCACCCATGAATAGTGCAGGTAGACCAGAGCAGTTAACTCTTTTGTCCAAACCATCCCGGGTGGGGAAGTGGATCGCCCCCGGACCTTTAGGGCAGAAGGGAGGGGGGAATTGGGAGTCACCCAGCAAGGTGTATTAAAGGGGGATTCTGAGGTGGCCTCTTCAGAATCCTCACGGACTTTCCACGTTTCTCTGTGTGCTGTACAATAAACTTCAAGACTTCTTCCGCTGACTTCTCGGAGTGGCGTGCGTTCTTGACAGCTAGCTACAGTTACCATTGGGGACACGACATAGTGAGGATTCTCACGAAAAAACTTCAACGTCCGTATCGTGTTGGGATCGCTTACCGGCAGCTACCGAGATGGCGACCCCATGGCGCGGAGCGGCACGTTTTCAGACCCCCGTTACCTCGAGCGCCCTACTCGAGCGGCTGGCGGATCTGTTTACCTCAGACCAACGGAGCCTTCCCTCGGCCAGGCCAGACAGCGGGAGCCTGGACGAGCTACGGCGACTCCAGGAGCAGCTGAACCACCTCATCTGGGAGCGGCTGCGGGTCGGCGAGGAGTCAGGCCGGTTGTTGGACCAGGCCTGTGGGGGCGCGGTGCCCCGGACAAGTCGTAGCGGCGGCGGGAGCCAAGGCCACGCGGGATCGGGGGTCTGCAGTCGGCAGACCCCAAGGAAGGGCTCAGGTCAGGAGCCCGGAGTGACTCAACGACTGACGTGGTCGGACGGGACGGCCCTGAGGGGGCAGGTGTTTCCCCCGCCAAGACGTCGCAGCAGCCGGCTGGAGGACGACGTAGCGGCGGGGAGTTCCACGGGCGACAGCAGCGAGGATGAGCGCGCTGCAGCGACACCGGAGACCCGCGGGAGGCACGTCCGCGGGAGGGCGACGGCGCGGCGCAGGCCGCCCCCGGAGCTGAAGGCCATTTTCGAGGGGGACCCGGCGGAACTCTCCACCTTCATCTTCCACGCAAGGAACCACGCCAGAAGGTACGGGGGAGACGACTGCGACCCAGAGGACTTGGTAGCGACGGTCATCTCCTCCCTGCAGGGGAAGGCCGGCCAGTGGGCCATGCTCCTGGTCGACCGCAGGGATCCGGCCCTGGCCAACCTGGAGGACTTCTTGGCGGCCCTTCGAGAGCGCTTCCAAGACCCGCAGGCGGAGGAGAAGGCGAAGCGACGGGTCCAGAAGGCCAGGCAAGGGGGTCTCCCAGTTCAGGACTATGTAGACATGTTCAGGGGGGAGGCCACCCAAATCTCCTCCTGGAACGAGGAGGTCCTAGTCCACTACTTCAAGGAGGGCCTCCATCCTGAGCTCCGCAAGTGGGCCGTAGTGAAAGGGACCCCTCGGGAGCTGTCGACGCTGGACGGCTGGTGCCGCATGGTGGCTCAGTTGGAAGCAGACCTGGGGATGCTGGAGCTAGGACCCAGGGCGGGCAAGGACCGAAGGCCCGCGGAGAACTCGGGGACCCCCCGTCCCACCAATGGCGCGGGGGTCCCCCGGCACAAGCGCACCCCCGACCCGGAACGGGAGAGGAGACGCCGGGATGGACTCTGCATCAGGTGCGGGGGGGCAGGACACTATGCGGTGGCGTGCCCCGAGCGACCCCCAGGAGAGGTTCGGACCCCGGCAGGGTCCCAAGCGACGTCGGGAACCAACCGGACACCCAAGACCGGGAGCCGGGCGGCTGTCGCGTCGGAGCCGAGGGAAAAGCGCCAGTCCGACTCCGAAGGCGCGGAGTCGGGAAACGACCAGGACCTGCAGTGAAGGACGCCCGGCTGCAGGTCCCGCCAGGGTCAACGGACCCCAAGAAACGGGCGGGAAGACCACCCAACCTGGTCCGGGTGAGGCTGGAAAACCCGGACGGCGGCAAACAATGGACGGGAGATGCGCTGCTGGACTCGGGCTGCGACCACAGTATGCTGCACCCCGAAGTGGCCAAGGAACTGGACTTGCCCACCCAGGTTCGGAGCACCCCCTTAGTTTTCGTCCAGATGGACGGCAGTCCCATAAAGGGGGGTCCGTTTGGGGTGGAAGTGGGGCCGGTCTCCTTGTGGGTGGGGGACCACCGGGAGTCCAGGATGCTAGTTAGGGTCCCCACGGATGGGTACCAGGTAGTGCTGGGGTTGGATTGGCTGATGGAACATAACCCCATAGTAGACTGGCGCTCAGGGCGCCTGACGTTCGACCTGGATAGGTGTGGGCAGCACAGGGTCGAATCGGACCCCCAGTGCCCCGGAAAGGGGGAGGCCAAAGGGGTCCACGGGGACGAGGGCAAGCTGGATGTGGTGGCGCCGGAGATACCCCCGGAGTACCGGGATCCGGCGGCGGTGTTCGGGGAAACCGAGGCAGACAAGCTGTCCCCCCACCGCCGCACAGATTGCGCCATCGACATCCCAGAAGATGCGGTCCTCCCCAAGGGACGCATCTACAAGATGTCCGGGAAGGAACTCCAGGACCTCAGGGAGTTCCTGGACAAGAATCTGGCCAGAGGGTTCATCCGCCCCGCCAAGAGCCCCATGGGGGCTCCGGTCATCTTCGTGGGCAAGAAGGATGGCACCCGGAGGTTGTGCCAGGACTATAGAGGGTTGAACGCCATAGCGGCAGGGAACGCGTACCCGCTCCCCCTCATCCCGGATCTGCTGGACCAGTTGGGTACCGGCACGATCTTCACGAAGCTAGACTTAAGGGAGGCATACTACCGGGTGCGGGTCCGGGAGGGGGACGAATGGAAGACGGCTTTTAACTGCCAGTTTGGACAGTTCGAGTTCCTGGTAATGCCGTTCGGATTGAGCGGGGCCCCGGGGGTGTTCATGAGTCTCATCAACGAGGTACTCCACGACCTCCTGTACAAAGGGGTGGTGGTCTACCTGGATGATGTGCTGGTGTACAGTCGGGACCCCCGGGAACACGTCTGGTTGGTCCGGGAGGTCTTGCAGAGACTCCTGGACAACCACCTATACGTCAAGTTGCCCAAATGCGAGTTCCACCGTCCCTCCTTAGATTACCTGGGGTATAGGATCTCGGCGGCGGGGGTGGCCATGGATCCCCAGAAGGTGGAGGCAGTCCTGGGGTGGGAGCGGCCGCGGACACGGCGCCAACTCCAGAGCCTGCTAGGGTTCGCAAATTTCTGCAGGGGCTTTTTGCCCAACTATTCGGCCTTGGTGACCCCCCTCACCGATCTCCTAGGTACCAAGGGGAAAGGAAAGGGGGCCAAGCGTCCCGGGGCGGCTCTGGATTGGGGGTCCCGGGCGGAGGAGGCTTTCCAGGGGCTCAAAGAGGCGTTCGCCGCCGAGCCTACGCTGATCCATGTGGATCCAGCCCGGCCCATGGTGGTACAGGTAGACGCTAGTGATGTGGCCATGGGAGCGGTACTCCTGCAGAGGGACGGGGAGGGCCGTCTGAGGCCCGGGGCGTACCTGTCCCGGAAGTTTGGGAAGGCGGAAAGGAACTGGTCTACCTGGGAGAAGGAGGCAGCGGCCATCCGCATGGCGCTTGAGGAGTGGAGGCACTGGCTGGAGGGGGCAAGGGAACCGTTCGAGGTCTGGACAGACCACCGCAACCTCGAGGCCCTCCGACAGCCGCGGAAGCTGACCGCCAAGCACATGCGGTGGGCAGAGTTCTTCTCCCGGTACGATTTCCAGCTAAGCCACATCCCCGGGAAGGACAACTTCCTCGCGGACGCCCTGTCTCGCCTGCCCCAGTACGAGGCGGACGCCCGCACAGAGATGCGTCCGCTATTTGAGGACAAACACTTAGCCCGAGCCGTCACCACCCGTAACCAGGCTAGGAGGGAAGAGGGACAGACAGGGGGTCAAGTTGGGACACCACCCCGGGAGCGCAGCCAGCCTTCTGCAGCGCTCCGTGACAGACTAGTGGCAGCGTATCTGACAGACACGGAACTACAGAACCTGCAGGACTCCTTGACACTGGAAGGGGACATCTGGCAAAGAGGGAGCGCCGCGTACGTCCCGGAACCCCTCCGGAGGGCCGCCCTGGAAGCATGCCACGACGCCAAAGCGGCTGGGCACTTCGGCTTCGTCAAGACGTGGAAGCTGGTTCGGCGGAGCTTCTGGTGGCCCACGCTCCGTAAAGATGTCAAGGACTACGTTGCGGGCTGCCCCATCTGCCTCACCTGCAAGCCGGCAGTGGGCAAGCCGCAGGGCCTCCTACAGCCCCTGGAGGTCCCACCTCAACCCTGGTCGGTGATCTCCATGGACTTTATTACGGATCTGCCACCCAGCCGAGGCAAAACAGCAATATGGGTCGTGGTGGACCTGTTCTCCAAGCAAGCCCATTTCGTGCCCTGCGCCTCACTGCCTACTGCCACCCAGGTGGCAAAGCTGTTCATGGAGCACATCTTCCGGCTCCATGGGGTTCCAGACAAGGTCATTTCCGACCGCGGCTCCCAGTTTGTGTCCCGATTTTGGAAGGCGTTCCTGGGATTGCTGGGGATCGAGCAGGGACTCAGCTCAGCCTACCACCCCCAGACTGACGGACAGACGGAACGTGTCAACCAGGTGCTGGAGCAGTACCTGCGATGTTTTGGCTGCTACCAGCAGGACGACTGGTCACAGCTGCTTCCGTTGGCGGAGTTCGCTTATAATAACTCCGTACACAGCAGCACGGAGATGTCCCCCTTCGCCGTGGTCTACGGGACCGACCTGAGGCACCTGCCGGACTTGGGGGAGCCCACCGCCCGGGAGCCGGAGGAGCTCGGAAAGTGGAGAGAGAGGACGGCCAGGTGCTGGGAGTCCCTTCGGGAACAACTGCTGGAGGTCAAGGCGGCGCAGAAGAGGACGGCGGACCAGCGAAGGAGACCGGCGGGGGACATCAAAGCGGGGTGCCGGGTCTACCTGTCCACGCGGCATCTGAAGCTGGGCCTCCCCAGCAAGAAACTCGGGCCCCGGTACTTGGGCCCGTTTAAAGTGTTAGAGGTAATCAACGGAGTTTCTGCGAAGCTGGAACTCCCAAAGAACTTGCGACAGATACACCCGGTGTTCCACTTCAGCTTGCTGAAGAAGTCCCCGGAGGACGACGGTTGGCACCCCGTGGCGGCGCCACCCACCCCGCTGATCCTGGCGGGAGGGGAGCACCATGAGGTCAAGGACATTTTGGACTCCAGATTCCACAGAGGGCGTCTGCAGTACCTGGTGGAGTGGAAGGACTTCGCAACGGGGGACCGAGAATGGGTGTGGGCGTCGGACGTTTTGGCCCCACAGCTGGTCAAGAGATTCCACCAGCAGTGGCCGAACCGGCCGGGGGGCCCCGGGACCCAGGACGCTCCCCAGGGGAGGGGGGTGTCAGTTTCGGGGGGGCAGGATGTCGCGACCCGACTAGACAGTGTGGTCGCGCCATGCAGGCGCCAGGAAGGGGAACCATGCAGCGGGCCAGGAAAGGGGGCAACAGCGGAGCCAGGCATGCAGGGGTTAAACCAAGTGCAGCAAGGCCCGACCTCACCCAGGCATGCCCCACGGGGTAAACAACCCCAGGATGGGCGATAACGACCGCTAACGAGCCATCAGCGGCGGAACCGGCAGTATCACAATAACAATGTAAAAAGCACCCATGAATAGTGCAGGTAGACCAGAGCAGTTAACTCTTTTGTCCAAACCATCCCGGGTGGGGAAGTGGATCGCCCCCGGACCTTTAGGGCAGAAGGGAGGGGGGAATTGGGAGTCACCCAGCAAGGTGTATTAAAGGGGGATTCTGAGGTGGCCTCTTCAGAATCCTCACGGACTTTCCACGTTTCTCTGTGTGCTGTACAATAAACTTCAAGACTTCTTCCGCTGACTTCTCGGAGTGGCGTGCGTTCTTGACAGCTAGCTACAGTTACCATTGGGGACACGACAGGTACCTAGTTATCTACTTGCACTTTGATGTCCTTTTGAACTGCTAGGTTAGCAAGAGCCAGGGACCAAGCAACAGGAGCTCACCCCATCACGGGGATTCGAACCGCCGACCTCCTGATTGGCAAGCCCTAGGCTCTGTGGTTTAGACCACAGCGCCACCCGTAATAAGAAAATTTGTCTTAAATCTGCAAAAAACAGGGAAAAAACAAAACAATGTGGTAGTGTATATCCAATAAACGAGCATTATGTTTGCAGCTTTCTTTTCCCAAGCAGAGATAATGTTTAAGCCTGGTGTCTGCTCCCTTAAAGGTCAACAACTCTAAGTGACCTCTTTGCACCCCGGCGCCGCATAGGCTTGTTACAGAAATGATGGGGGTGGGGGGGTGGGCACATCTTTAAAGTTGTTAGGTAAAGGTAAAGGGACCCCTGACCATTAGGTCCAGTCGCGGACGACTCTGGGGTTGCGGTGCTCATCTCGCTTTATTGGCCGAGAGCCAGCGTACAGCTTCCGGGTCATGGGGCCAGCATGACTAAGCCGCTTCTGGCGAACCAGAGCAGCACACAGAAACGCCGTTTACCTTCCCGCCAGAGCGGTACCTATTTATCTACTTGCACTTTGACGTGTTTTTGAACTGCTAGGTTGGCATTGTTACAATGTTACAAATATTATGCCTGAATGTATCCTTTCGACTTGACAGCTCAGGGAAGATACCTAGCTTTATAAATTCATATAAAATCAGTAGTTTGACCAATTCCTCCATTCCAAAGCCATTTTTGCCCTTAAGGAAAGACTCTTCCCTTCCACCTCCTGCCATAATCCCTTAAGCGTGAGGACACACACACACACACCACCCAGGGAAGGGGTGACAATTGCTGAGCAGTTAGTTTCCAAAGGCCCATCACCGGACTTTGCTATGGATGTGCAAAGGGAACTCTGTTGTCCTTTGATGGTGGGTACTTGGGGGTTGCCTGGGGACATGTTTTGCCTATGGTAATCTTGTACCAATGACTTGTCTGGACATGTTTGCCAAGGTTAAACTAGTGTAACCCCTGTCTACCCCTCCCCTTTTGTGACATGTCAGTGATGTAAAGATGATGTATCAGTGATGCTGTGCGGATTGTATTCTGGGAATATGGTGGGAAGTTTTAAAAGTCAATGTCGCCCCATGCTCTGGCTTCACTCGCTGCTGTTGAACCTGTTGCACAACAATGAAGGATTTCAGTCTACTGACCGCTGTTTGGCTCCAAATTGCTTGGCTGGAATTTCCTTCTTTTACTGACCGCATGGACCTGCGGGGGACTTGTGCCCCTACGAGCTGGGCTGTTGAGTAGTCTCTCAACCCAGAATTTTCCTTGACATACTTAAGACGGCCCTGGGCGAGAGACCCAGGTCATGCGAAACGTTTCTCCCCCCGCCCCTTGTCCTGACCCAGCAACGTGGGTCCCGCCCCCCTTCCTCCTTCCTAATCGGAGTCAGGCAGAAGCCATCCCCGCAGCCTCACATCTGCCGCCCGGGCTCTTGTTTCTATCCGGTTAATGCAAAGCAACAGCTGGAAAGGGCCGCGTGGAGATGGACAGCGCCTCCTCCTCCGAGTTGGATGCCTGGGTCCCTTTCTAGCTCTAGGGATGGCGGCCTCCTGGGAGGTTTGCTCCTTGGCGTAGCTCGGCTCCTCCGCTTTCCTCTCATCTTTGCGGCCCCCAGGAGTCCCTAATTAGGAGTCCCTAATCGGCTGAAGCCTTGGTCAGCGTCTGGTTGGCAGCCTCAGAGGCAATGCCAGGTGGGCATCGGGCCAGGTGGGCACAAGGCGGGACCAAACGTGACAGCGCAGCGGTGTGTGTGTTGGTGTGTTTCTCTATGTGTGGACTCCAGAATCCCTTCCCAAGCACAGCTCTCTCCACCCCTGCACACACACACACACACACACACACACACACACACCCATTAACCAGGCCTTGCTGCCGCTGGGCTTTGCCAGGACGCCCCCTCGGGGCGAAAAGCCAACTCCTCCAGCACTTTGGGTTTCTGTTGAGATAGCCCCACCTGCAGTCCATAGAATCGTGGAATTGTAGAAGGCCCACCCGCTGCAGTGCAGGAATCCTGCCCACAGTCATTCCTGGGGAGGCTCAAACCACCAACCTGGGAAGACTTCTATGCCCCATCTACACGATACATGCAAGGCAGTCTCACGCGAAGTTTAACAGTCCTGACTCCCCCTCCCTCACCCAACAATGCTGGGAACTGTAGTTCGCTTCGGGTGCCATTCCACTCACATAATTACAATTCCCAGAGATTCCTGGAAACGGATTGTTTCACTGCTCTGGGAATTGTAGCACTTGGAACAGAATGAACAATTCTCAGCACCTTGAGCAAACTACACCTCTCCAGACTCTGGGGGTAGCAACAGCCATTTCAATACTGCGTGGGGCAGGTGGGGCCTTAGGCAGCTAACCAGACAGGGAGCCCCCGCCCGCCCTCAAAGACCCTTAAACGGGGTCCATGGCCTAGGATGGGGTCGGGAGGGGGACCGGCTGTTGGCTGCTTCTCCATAATCAAGGCCATAATCTCCATAGCCTAAAGCGGCTCAGGACCGCAATACGTACCTCAAGGCCCACCTTTTCCCATATGAACCTACCCAGAGATCATCCTGTGAGGCCCTTCTTCGTGTGCCTCTTCCACATGAGGTCCAGAAGGTGGCCACAAGAGAACAGGGCCTTTTCTGCAATGGCTCGCTGCTTGTGGAATGCTCTCCCCAGGGAGGTTTGCCCTGCACCCTCATTATATAGTTTAATATTATATACAGGTGAAACTCGAAAAATTAGAATATCGTGGAAAGGTTCATTTCTTTCAGTAATTCAACTTAAAAGGTGAAACGAATATATGAGATAGACTCATGACATGCCAAGCGAGATATGCCAAGCCTTTATTTGTTATAATTGTGATGATTATGGCGTACAGCTGATGAGAACCCCAACGTAACAATTTCAATTTTGGGGTGCTCATCAGCTGCACGCCATAATCATCACAATTATAACAAATAAAGGCTTGACGTATCTCGCTTTGCATGTCATGAGTCTATCTCATATATTAAACTCCAGTAGCTAATGAAAACAATTGCTTACATAAATGGACTTTTCCACAATATTCTAATTTTTCGAGTTTCATCTGTATATACAGTATCCTACAGCCTTTAAAATGTGTCTGAGGGAAGGAGTGTGTGTTCATGTTTTGCAGTTTCGCTTTAGTTGTTTTCATGTTTTTATCCTGTATTTTACTTTGTGAACAGCCCTGAGATTTCATGGTGAAGGGTGGCATATAAATCTGGCAGACCCCAGAGCTGAGCCCGTGGATGAGCAGGGGATGACGCTGCTGCCTCCGTGGAGCAGCTCCTCCTCCTCCGTTCTGGAGCCAATGCCCACACCGGTCTCATCCTTCCCTAAATGCAAGCGCACATTGTTGAAACCGACCAGTCTGCAGCAGCACTCAGCGCGGAGTCCATGCAGTGAAAAGAGTGCCTCTGGGTGTGTGCAGAGAGCCACATCGCCACCAGGTAGGAAGGAGGAACCGCGACCGGGCCATGATCTCCGGTTTCCTATACTACCAGGAAGCAGAGGAGGAAGATGGCGAGAAGCTGATCAATGAATCCTAGAACCGCAGAGCTGGAAGGGAACGCAAGGGTCATCTAGTAGTCGCATTTCGCAGAGGCCGCCCCCCCCCCACGGCAGGCCCCTCTCTGGCGCAGAGCCGGCGGCGGAGGGCGACCCGCCCCGTCCACGATCCCCCCCCCCTTGTCCAATTTGCCGCTTGATTAGCTCCGCGCCTGTTTCCTGACACTCGCCGCTGTTGGTCTTAATTTCCTTTAAGTAGTGATTAATTACTCTTCCTCTCCCGCGTCCATCTCCTCCCCTCCTGCCACCAAGCATTTGCATATTAATCAAATCTGCCTTTGATGGCCTGACAGGCGAGGAGGAGGGGGAGCAGGAGGCAAAGGCGGCCCCTCCCCACCCCTGTCCAAGCGCCATTCCCCGGGACCGGGACGGACGACTGCCGTCGGGGCAAACACGGGGCGGAACCTGGCGGAGGAAAAACAAGAACCCCGAGGTGGAGGAAAACAGAGTTTTTTGCTCCTTATGCGCGGAGTCCAAAGCTATGGATTTGAGGGACCCCCCCCCCGAAACTGAGCCCCTGGAGGAGGAGGACCGAAGAGGCTCCCCCTCGCTCTTTGCAGGGCAACCCGACGGGGCGCACGGGGAGCCGGGCGAACTGCATCTCCCCGGGCGCCTGGCAGCGGCCCGGCTGCAACGCATGCCGGGAAGTGTAGTCTTCCCGCCCCGCGACTCCGGGCCGCCCCCTCGGGGGAGCCGCGGTTGGAACCAGGAGCGGGTCCCAAGGGGCGTACGAAGATGACTTCGACGGGGCGGGGGCCCTTCCTTCGCTTTCAACCGCCCGGCGCTTCCAGGAGGAGAGGAGGCAAGGCGCGCATACCCAGAGGCATGCGCTGCGGGGCCTCTGAGCGCGTGCAGAGCGCGCTTCCCCTGGGAAGAAAGCGCGCTCCGCAGGGCGAGCGCGCCCCCTGCTGCCCGAGGGAGGAAGCGCCGCCTTCCCAGCGCACGGAGCCTAGTTGGCTGAGGGTGATGCGAGATGTCGTCGGATTGATTGATGACATTTTTATACCACCTATTCCTCCTCCGAGGAGCTTAAGGCGGCGGAGGTAGTTCTAAATAGCTGGAAGGCACCAATCTGGGGAAGTCGAGGAGGAAGAGGAACGATGGCCGAGGCAGCTCAGCGGCGCAGCTTCGCCCTTCGAGGAATGGAGGGCTGTCGAATTTCTGCCTGCAAGACCAGCTCCCCCCGCCCCACTCGACCGCTTCCATCAGAGGAACCGGCGCTGCCCCAGGTGACACAGAACAGCTGTTCCACTTTTGCAAGAACTTTGGAACTCCCTGCCTCGTGAAACCAGGCAGGAGCCTCTTTCCCGCTCCTGCTTCATTCTTACGTGTTCAGACAAGCCTACTCAAGTGTTTGAATGTTTTCAGCCTATTTTAACTTTTTGAAAGCTTTAAATGACTGTTGCTAATTTTTCTTTTTGCTAATTTTATCGTTTTTGTAAAGTGCTTTAAAAAACAAACAAACCCCAATTTATGCAGCGCATAAATTTCATGGAATAATTATTAAAAAATTAAGGTGAGCTGCATACGCTCCCCAAGACAGCAGCATGCCTTGGTCTCAGCTGATGGAACCAGGAAGAAGTCTGTCCCCTGAGTTCCTGTGAGCTCCTGCCCTCTTGGGCAGTTCCGTGACTGATGGGTGAGCCAGGATCACTGCCCTACCCAGGAGAAAACATGCTCCCCGGCTGCCCCCCTGTTGCCATGCCCCTGGGCACAGGGCAACTCCTCAGGCACCCTCTCCACCTGCCCCTTGGGGCTAGCCAGGAGGCCGCCCTGCGCCACCAGCTGTGCCAGCCTCTCCAAAGCATGCCAGGAATCCAGGCGCTCCCGGGGGGGGGGGGGAGCGCAGCCCGGTGGCTTCAAAGGGCGCTGGGCTGTTCATATTTCTGCAGCTGCTGGGGATTCCTGCCCTGGGAACGGAAACCCACAAGCACCTGAAATGGAGCCCCATGAAATTGGGGGTGTGAAAAGCAGGAAGAGGTGGAAGTGGCCGCAGCTGCCAGACTCAAAGAGAGAGATCTCCCAACTGTGGCAGTGCCCAGCTGGGGGGCAGCAAGCGGCTCCCTAAAATGGGGCAGCTGTGTCGGCTGCTCTTTCAGCAAAAGGCTGGCAAGACTCACGGTTATGGGACCCAAAGGGGGAGCGTTGTCTGTCGAGCCAGAGGGGTCCAGGAGGACGGGGTGGGGACCCTCCAGCCGTGGGCAGTTGCCCCCAAGCAAAGTACTTCTAGCCTGGAGGCTACTAAAGATGACCCACAAGGGAGGGAGAGCAAAGGGGCCCAGCACCCTCCTCAGGAACGGTTGAAGCCTCAGCTGCGTGGCAGGTGCTGCAAGTGAGCCCAGGAAGCTGCCTTAGGCCACGTCTGAGCATCTCACTTGGTACTGTTTGACTGGCAGCAGATTTCCAGGGTTTCGGGCAAGGAGTCTCTGCCAAGTCTACCTGGAGATGCCAAGGGATGAACCAGCAACCTATGGTCCTTGCCCCGTGGCACCGTAGTTGGGGCAATGGACGAGGACATGGGAAACATGGGTTCAATTCCCCCCGCCTTTGGCCTTGAAGCTGCTGACCATGAGCTGCCCTACCTTGCAGGGTGGTTGTGAGAGCAAACTAGGGAGGACGGCCGCATGGGGCACCTTGAGCTCCTTGGATTACATGGTGGGATATTATACGTTGGAAGCCAGCCTTAGATGCAAGGGCAAGGAGAGGCTCCGTGGGGGAGAGGTCAGTGTGGGGACCAGAGGAGAGGCCAGGATTGTGGCAGAAGGAGCAGCAGAGAGAGAGAACTTGGGGGATGTGGATAAGGAAGCGGCAACGAGAGCCCCAGACCATGTTCAGCACCTGGGGAGAGTTGAGGGGGGAGGCTTTGGTCTCCATGGACACGAGGGCGTGAGTGAGCCTCCACTGATGGAGAGCAGCACAGAGAGGGAGGAAAGGTGTGCCAAGGGGGGCAGGGTCAGCCCCACACCACCAGCTGTTGATGTTCCCTCTGTGGCAAAGCCCTGAATTCATTTGGCTCAGATTCTGGCAGGATGAGCCCCCCTCTCTCACAAGCAAAGGAGCCAGTTGGCTTTTAATGAGTTTATTGTGAACAGTGTAAAAACCACGTGGCAGGCACAAATCCCTGAACACACAGAGCGGAACGAAAAGGGCAGGGGGAGAAGAGAACGCTCCTGCCTTCTGGGCCCCACAAACAAGGGGGCACCCCAATGCCACCCATCAGCAACAGCAACCCCACACCGGCAGGGGGGCGCACACACAGACAACTTCCTGCCCTCCCCATTCTCAGCAGGACCTATTGCAGGGGGTTCCTGCGAGGGACACGGCTAAAAGGAACAGTAGCAGAAGAGGACTCAAGCCCCACAGAGGCAGTAGAGTATTTGGGGTGGGGGGCTGAAGAGGCAGCTGCCTGCCCTACTGCAAACTGCTGCAGGTGCATCATTCCACACACGGTGGGGGCAGGTACCTGCTTTGGAGAAGGGAGGGCTCCCAAGAGCAACAGGAGGGCAGACCCTCCCCCTGCCCCACTGCCCCACTCCTCGGCCTCCGTTTCCCTGATCTGCATCTGGTCTCTCAGCTGGAGAATGGCAGAAGCCAGAGGGAGATGGAATGGCCAGGGGGCAACCTTCGAGAAGGCACAGGCCACAGCTGACCCAGCAGTCCCATGTGCCTGGGGGGCTCCCATAGGCAGCTGCGTTTGCGTCCTCCACCGCCAGTCCCCCCCCCCCGACCCGCAGGAAGGGTGCAGCGGACAGGCCTGTCCCCACATCTTCAGCATCTTCAGCTGCAAGGGGCCCAGCCGGGATCTCAGGTTGCAAACACAGCAACTTCTCCGCCGAGGTGTTTCACTGAGGGAGGTGGCCGAGGCCGCGGAGCCAGGAGGAGCTCAGGAAGGCGGGGGGTCCCAGAGGAGTCTCCCTGGAGGAAGAGGAGCCGGGAGAGGGGTTGCTGCTTCCCGGGAGTCCCTGGAAAGCTGCTCCCACTAGCGCCCCCCTTCGCCCTGGCAAGCCCCAGACCTGCCCCTCCTGCCCACCCTCCCCTCTCCTGCAGCACCTCCATCCATCAGAGGGTGGCAGGACATCCTGCCCATGTTGCTGGCTGACTTTCTGCACCCCTCCTTCCACGCCCAAAGCCCCGCAGAGGGAGAGGCAGCAGGAAAGCCTCAACATCCACCCGGCAGTCTGAAACGACCGCCCGCTCTTCACAGCCCGCAAGAGGCACCTGCCCACCTGCTGCCTACCGCTTCAGAGGCGCCGCCTGCTGCTGCTGCTGGGTGCTGCCGGGTGCCTTGACAAGGGGAGGAGTGGCGTGCACCGGGTGCTTCAGCTGCAGGACGAGGTGGCAGCCTCCGACTTCCACGCCCTGGGAGGGAAACACAGAAGCCCCTTTGTGGCCACAGCTGGGGGGCAGGAGAAAGCAATGCCCCCCCCGGCCTGATCCAGCAGACTCTTAAGGAAGGGGGGGCCTCCTCACCTGCAACGCCACAAAGGCTTCCTCAGCCGCTTTCCTGCAGGTGTAGTTGACGAAGGCGCAGAAGCGTCGCGGGAGGCAGCGGATGGAGTCAATGGGCCCAAACCTGCGGCCCCAGGAGAGTCGTGTGTCAGCAAAGCGGATTAGGGAAGCACGGCTCCCTTCCCAGGGGAGGGCGGAAGGAGGGGCATACTCACGGCTGGAAGTAGCACAGCAGGACCTCCTGGGTGATCGCGGGCGTCAGGTTCCCCACCCACACGGGAAACCTCTCCCTGCGACAAGAGCACACCCGTCACCCGCAGCCGCAAGGGGGGCCAGGGGACTCTCAGCTTGCCTGTGGTTCTCCCACCCCCCGGCTTGCCCCGCTCTCTCCATCCTGACCCACAGCTTGCTTGGAGCTCGCAAATCCAAGGCCTCCGCCCCACCCAAGCCCATCGGGGGACAACTCCCTTCAGAGTCCCCAGGCTCCTGCCCACCTGCTCACTGGCCGATGTGGCAACTGTCATGGCAGCCAGAAGCAGGCAACGCCAAAGGCCGCCCCTGGCAGGAGGCAGCTGGGACCCAGCCCCTCCCCACCTTCCTGGGCAGCCTGAGCTGAAGCGGGGAGGGGGACTCCTTCCAGCTCATGTCATGGTTTGCATTTTTGAAGGACAGAAAGTATTGGTTTAAAGTGTTGAGATCTTTTCTTTTCTATTTGATTCAAGAAGGTTCTGGAACTTTCTCTGTGTGATACAAGCTGGAAGTTTCCATTCTGCCTGGAAACAAGCAGAAGGTTCCTGATGTTTGGGGTTATTCCTTCAGAGAAGCTGAGGGAAGCTTATCTCTCTCTCCCAAGGTCACACTTCCTAGAATAACAGCCCAGGAGGAGCCTGCCTTTCACTTTCTCTCTCCTGTGTGGGGATCTTGTTCATGGTATGTTTAAGTGCTAAGTTTTTAGTCTTATTGCAAGTTTAAGTTTTTGCTGCAACTATCCCAACCCAGAAGAGCCGGATTCATGAACTGTTATGCTCATTTGCCTTTAGCAAATAATACTGGATGAAGCCGATTGAGTCTGGTCTATTTTGGGAACCCTGCATTAAATAATAATAATAATAATAGTAGTAGTAGTAACAACAATAATAATTTATACCCCACCCATCCGGCTGCGTTTCCCCAGCCACTTTGGGTGGCTCCCAACAGAATTAATGATAATAATAATAATAATAATAATAATAATAAAGCGATAAAGTGATAAAGCATTAGGCATTAAAAGCTTCCCCAAACAGGGCTGCCTTCAGATGTCTTCTAAGTCAGATACCCTATATACTTGAGTATAAGCCTAGTTTTTCAGCACATTTTTTGTGCTGAAAAAGCTGCCCTTGGCTTATACTTGAGTGAGGCAGGCAGTGGCTCCTATGAAGCTTTCCCAGGTTTTTTTGTGGTAAAATTGGGTGCCTCGGCTTATATTCGGGTCGGCTTATACTTGAGTATATACGGTAGATGTTTATTTCCTTCATTTCCAGAGGGCCTTCTTGGTGATGGCTCCAGATAATGGGAGGGCATTCCACAGGGCGGGAGCCACCACTAAGAAGGCCCTCAGAGCTGGACCTCAGTGTCCAGGGCTGCATGGAGGGGGTGGAGACGCTCCTTCAGATCTACTGGGCCGAAGCTGCATTGAGTTTAAGCTTTGTTTACTCTGCTAACTAAGCATTGTGACTTGCTCTGGATCATTACGGAGCAAAACCACGACAGGGCTGCATTGCTTTCGAGGCAACCTTCTGAGGGCCACAAGCTGGTTGTGGATGGGGCCAGAGGCAAAGGTGAGCAGGGTGCCAAAGAATATTTTTTTTGTAAAGTTCTTTTGATTTCATTTCATAATGCATACAAAAACATCTAGTTTTTAACCTTTGCACACTAGGCTGATTTTGTATGCGCTCAACCACCGCTCTCAGAAACTGTCTGGATGCTGCAGTTCACGAGAGGCATCAAAGGAGCTTGGGTTCCCAGTGTCCATGTGGTCAGAGTGTTGGACTGGGACCAAGGAGAGAGCAGGGTTCAAATCCCCACTCAGCCATTGAGCTCCCTGGGGGACCTTGGGGGCCAGACATTCACTCTCAGCCTCACCTACCTCACAGGGCTGTGGTGAGTATAAAATGGGGACAAGAACCAGCACCTCCTTGGAGGAAAGAAGTTGGGGTACAAATGCTGAGCGTGCCCTCGGGTTCGGTGAAAGCCCAGCCTCTCCTGCCTCTGCTCACAGCCACAGACCTGAGCGCCTCCCCCCCCCCCGTGGCCTTACCTGGCTGGGGCCTGTGCAGCTAACGGCGGCAGCCCTTTGCCCTGAGAGTTGGTGATGGTGAGAGATGCCAGATGCCCTCCGGCCTGGGAGATGCTTCTGACGGGATGCCCACCTGGCTGCTCACCTTGCCAAGAAGGAAGCGGGAGGAGAGGAGGGGGGAGGAAGAGAGGAGGAGGAGGAGGAGGGAGCAATGCATTAGGACCAGCAGGCTCAACGCCCCACCCCTCACGCGCCGGGTGCTGCCAGGCCATGGGCTGCTTGCGATCCCTGCCCCTCTCCCGAGAGCCCTCTTACCAGCCGGGGGCAAGGAGGCTTCTCTGGCATGGACGTTCCACTCGGGAGGGTAGTGGCCAAAACCATTTTCCTGTCCAAAGAAAAATATCATTTGCTTTATTTGTAGGCTACCGTGTTTGTTTTTTAAATACAGTGATCCCTCGACTTCCGAATGACCCGACTTACGAGTTTTTCGAGTTGCGAGGGATCAAAGCGGCCGCCGCTTCCAAATTTTTTCGACTTCCGATCAGAAGCCGCGGCCGCTTTAGATGCGGTTTCCTCGAGTTGCAAAGGTTTTTTCGACCTACGAATGCGTTCTACCAACACATTCCTATGGGGACTCGAGTTACGGTGATTTCGACTTACGAGGATTCCGTCGGAACGGATTATCTTCGTAAGTCGAGGGTCCACTGTATATAATTTTATTAAAGATTTCTTAGTTTATAAAATACATGCGTTGTCTCTTTTTTCAACTTGTGTTTTCTACAGATCGGTTTCGTTTGTTGTGAGACATCAGTGTAACACACATTACCTGCTGTGTTTTAATATTTTGGTGATTAACAAAACCATAGCCTGGCAGAGCTGGACGGAACCCTGAGTCATCTAGTTCAACTCCCGCCAATGCAGGAATCTCTAGCTGAGATTCCTCCAAGGAAGGAGAGTCCACAACTTCCCAGGGGAGACTGTTCCACAGTCAAACAGCTCTTACCCTCAGAAAGTTCTTCCTGATGTTCTGGTGCCCAGAAATCTCCAGTGTCACAATGGGGCCCACACCAGTAGCAGAACGTGCCTAGCACTTCTCTCCACCCCACTGAGACCCCCTTCTTTAGGTGGCTTCCCTCACCTGATCCCCATAGATGCCCTGACCTGTGCAAACTCTCCCTGCCGAGCTGCGCTCCTGGATCCTGGCGGCCTCAAGTCAGCCTGCAGCTCTGTGCGCCCTCCCCTTAAGGGCATGGAGCTCACCAGCAGAAGCTGAACCCGGCACTTCTCCAGCTGGACGGCGGCGTCTCCACGGAAGCCATCAAAGTGCAGGAGCTCCTCGAAGGTTCTCACAGCCTCTGCGTAACGCTGGTGGGAGGGAATGATAATAATAATAAATTTTATTTATACCCAGCCCTCCCCAGCCAAGACCGGGCTCAGGGCGGCTAACACCAAGTATAAAAATAATTGATTAAAATACAACTTAAAAACAAGATTAAAATACAACATTAAAGTGCAGCCTTATTTCAGTAGAAACTCAAATCCGAAACTATTTGGGGAAGAAACCGTCAAATCTTCACCAAGGCCGACTATCCAGACTGGTCCTACATGGGCCAGAAAAATGCCAGGGAAGGCCCCAAATAGGAGTTCCATCACGGGGAAAAAAAGGAAGGACAGTCGCTATCCAGCCTCACCAGGGACGCAGGAGGCCCCTCTCCCCCCTTGCCCCACCCCTTTCACCCCTACCTTGAGGCCCATCAGGGCCTTGCCCTTGCGGAAGAGGCCTTTGGGCCAGCCGGGGTGCAGGCTGAGGGCCACCTGGGCGTCGCGCAGAGCCTCCGCGTAGCACCGCAGCCTCTCGTAGCAGAAGGAGCGATTCCCAAAGAACCTGGCGGAAGGGAGAGGGTGATCCAAGGAAGCCCAACGCTGGACAAAAGGAAGTCCTCCTTTAAGCAGCACAGAAACTACGGAACTCACTCCCGCAGGAGGCAGGGAGGACCACCAACTGGGTTGGCTTTAAAGGAGGACAAGACAAAATGTTGGAGAAGGAGAGGCATCGAGGGCCAGTGGCAACGACAGCTAGGCTCCTCCTCCACAGGCAGAGGCTGCAATGCTTCTGAATATCAACCACTGGAAACCGTAGGAGGGGAGAGTTGCTCTTGGGTGCGAATCCTGCTTCCCGCAGGCATCTATCTGGCTGGTCACTGTGAGAACACGAGGCTGGGCTAGACGGGACAGTGGCTTGAGCCTTATGTGGGGTCTGCTCACTGTTCCATCTGTCTCCATGCAGTCCTACCACAATCCGCCATAGCTCTCCAGGGATTCAGAAAAGGGCCTTCCCCAAGCCCTCCTGTGAGACGCCGCAGTTTGAACCTGGAACCTTCTGCACACAGAGCACATGTCCGACCACGGAGCTACAGCCTTACCTGGAGTCACGTAGTGGGCAGTCCCAGGGCACGGGAGCAGCTTTCTATCTACTCAGTCAGCTTAATGGTCCCGAGGAGACTCCAGGAAAGTGGTTCTCCAGATCCTGCCAGATCCCCAGAGGCTCCCATAGACACCCCCTCCCGCTATACAGAAGAGCAGAGGACTCTGGCACAGCTCCCGCAGCCATGCTCAAGGGAGGGGACCTCACCTGTATTCCCGCGGGTTGAGCTTGACGGCTTCTGTGAACAGGAGCACGGCCTCCTGGTAGCCCCCCTGCTTTGCAGTCTCGTTGCCACAATCTTTAAGGGTCATGCAAGAAGCAAGAAGAAAATGCCATCACAGAAAGGGAAGGGAGAGGGTCCAAGGCTTTGCCCTGTGAAGGCTAAGCGCTCCTGCTCAGCACCTCTGAAAAGGGAGGCAGGGGGCAGACTGACAGCACTCCTGGGCAAACACACACCTGCCAGCACCATGCTCTGCTCCACAGGAGTCATCTGGAGCCCAGACTTTGGAACCTGGAAGAAGCAGCAAGGAAGGGGAGCATGAGCTGCTGTAATTCTGCTCAAGAGGAAGACTGTGATCAGTGGCCAAAAAACCAAGGCCACGATTCCCCCCACCTGCCCTGTTCTGAATCTTCTACAGAGCCAGAATTCTAACCAGAAGTGCCCACGAGTGACGAGGATTTCTAGTTTGCATAGCTTAGGGGACAGAGAGCAATGGGCCGTGTTCAACTTAAGTTAGAGCAGATCTACTGGAATTAATTGACCCATTAGTCAAGTCCATTACATTCATACCTCGGGTTACGGCCACTTAAGGCTGCGCGATTTCGGGTTGCGCACTGCGCAGAACCAGGAAGTAATGGAATGGGTTACTTCCGGGTTTCGGCGCTTTGTGCATGTGCAGAAGCGCTAAATTGCATCACGTGCGTGCGCAGACGCAGCAGCGCGGGTTGCGAAAGCGCCTCCCGCACAGATCGCATTTGCAACCGAAGCGTCCACTGTAGTTTCAATGGAGCAAGCTTACTTTCTGCTGCTCCAGAGGGTGTCAAGGAGTCCTACTCACGAGTAGAACCTTGGCAGAGACACATGCCCAACTGGCATGTTCCCTCCCTCCTGGGCGATCGTTCAGGAGCTTCAAAAGCATTCCTCAGCCCGAACATCACAGCGACTGATTCCAGAAGACATCAGCACACTTAGGGATCCGCAGAGGTTTGCACAGTTGCGTAACAGAACTCAGCAACTCAGCATCTTGGCTAATCTACTTTATTTACATATAAATACACACAGATCACTGAAACATGGCTCCCTCTCTCTCTATCATCAGGCAGCAAAGAGAGAAAGAACAAAAGACAATAGTCCCACTTCAGGGAACATAGCAAGGCAAACATCCTGTTTACGTCACATCCCATTCCTGTGGAATCAAAACACATACCCAGTCATGTGATAGACAACAATCCCAAGACTGCACACGGGGAATGAATCTCCAACAGAGGGTGGGACCCAAACCAATGGATTCAAATTACAATAAAGGAGATTCCAACCAAATGTTGGAAATAACTGCATTGCAGGGGCTTGGACTAGATGACCCTCAGAAGGTGGTGGACTCTCTTTTGCTGGAGGTTTTGAAACTGCAGTGAGGTGGCCACCTGTCAGGGATTCTTTAGTTGAGTTTCTGGCACTGCAGGAGGTTGGGCTAGATGACCATTGGGGACCCCTTCCAACTCTATGATTCCATGAAAAACAGCCACTCTTAAACCTGTCCTCACCTGCTGCTGCTCTTTCACCTCCTTTCTGTCAGGTTGGGCTGCCTTCTCCTTTCTCGGCAGCGGCTGTGGTGGGGGCTTGGAGCCCACCTTGAGACGAGCTTTCGATACGAAAGTGCTGGTCAGATCAAGCTCCTCCTGCGGTCAAGAGACAGGAAAGAGCAACTCTTGGCCACATCCTGAATCTCTCAAACACCTTCCCTAAAAAACAGCACTTCCCCAAAGAGAAGCCAGGTCACAAATGCCTCCTACGCGCACAGAACATGGAACGGCTGCTTCCTGTTCCATGGGGCAGGGATGGGCAAAGCCACAAATAAAAGCAGCCTCTCTCTGCCCCCTGACCCTCGATATACAGCCTGCATCAAGCCAAGGCACAGAACAGGGAGGTTCCAGGGAATCGGGCAGAACGCCTTCCCATCAGATGTCAAGGAAATGCAGACCTCTTTGACTTTTAGAAGACATCTGAAGGCAGCCCTGCATTTTAACGTTTGGTTGGGAGCCACCCAGAGTGGCCGGGGCAACCCAGTCAGATGGGCGGCATATAAATAATAAAATTGTTGTTGCTGTTATGAGAAAACAAGTTCTGCCCGGCTTCTTCTTTTCAAAGAACGTAGAAAGAAAATAGCAGCTGTTAGAGGTTGAGCCATACTGGGACCACTGCCCACAAGGGGAGAAGAATTCCTCCACCCCCACAAGACACCTTTTTTTCTTCACAGGGAATTTCCCCCTAAATTGCCTGTCCTGATGCGCAACTAACAAGAAGCACAGACAAGCCCCAGATGCGTTGAAGAGAACTTCAGGGACGGCACCAAGCTGCCTGCCCAACTCGAGGGGCTGGATTGTTCTCCAAGACCCACAGGCTCCCTCTTCCCCTTCACACCCCTTGCTGAGCCTGTCTCCCTCACAGGCCTCACACGGGCCAGAGAAGTGTCTGGGTCCCACTTGCCTCCGTTTCCTCCTCTGTGCTCCTGCTGGGACTCCTGCCCGGGGAAGCCATGTTCTCACTGAGGTCCTGGGTGGAGCTCTCCTCTGAATCGGGAAGGGCAGGTCCCAAGGCACTCGGAATGGCAGCCAGGCAGTCAGAACCTTGCACACCGCTGCTGTTCAAATACTCATCCTGAAGAAGAAGAGTTTGGATTTGATACCCCGCTTTATCCCTACCCGAAGGAGTCTCAAAGCGGCTCACATTCTTTCCCTTCCTCTGTGAGGTGAGTGGGGCTGAGAGACTTCAGAGAAGTGGGACTAGCCCAAGGTCACCCAGCAGCTGCATGTGGAGGAGCGGGGAAGCGAATCCGGTTCACCAGATTACGAGTCTACCGCTCTTAACCACTACACCACACTGGCTCTCCTGCACAAGGAGACACAGCCTGTGAGGGCAGCAAGGAGCCACCTGCCTCTGGGGCAAAACCAAGGGATTTTCTGCAGCACGCCCTACCTGCAGGAGAGCTGGGGGCTCAGTGCAACCCACCTCTGCCATGCTCTGCCCAGGCCAACTCGGGTCGACTTTGGAGCTCTATGCCAAATACAAGGCTCTCATTTGCCAATGAGCTTTGCTAACTGTGGCCCATTTTGCCAGCCTGGAAGCAGCACAAAGGTTCCAGCTGAGGAGAAGGGTTTCTTCCTGAAGGCCACTTTCCTGAGCCCTCATTGCAGATTGCCTGCAAGGAGGTTGTGCGATGCTGCAAATCCACTTTAACTGGGCAACCTGAACCTGCCAGCAAGCAACACAGCAAAGTTCTGAAAGGGCAGACTCCTACAGTGGCCACTCACTGCCTGAGCTATGCTCTTGGCCATCAGCTCCTGGTCTCGCTTCTCCTGCTTCTTCCGGTCCTTCTGCCTCTGGAGAGAAAAGAGAAAGCAGCACATGCAATGGGGTCAACGGACGGACATTGAGGCACAAGGACAGCCTCTCCCCCAGCAGAGTCCACCCCACCACGCGGATCGCACAGAGACAATTACCTTCTTCTTCATCCTCTTCTTCTCAGCCTTCTTCTTGATGCGCTCCTCTTCGGCAACCAACTCCGCTGCATTCCTCGCTGCTTCCTGAGAAAGATCAGGACAGCGAGACCTTTCAGCATAGTCAAGCAGGTGTGCACAGACACACATCGCTGTCCTTGCCTGTCCCAGCATGCACTGAGGCTCCCCACAAAAAGGCAGGGCAGAATTCAAGCACGGGCTTCATTGCAGCCCTGTTTAGGGAAGTTTTTAATGTTTAATGCTGTATTGTGTTTTAATATTTGGTTGGCAGCCACCCAGAGTGGCTGGGGAAACCCAGCCAGATGGGCGGGGTATAAATAATAATAATTATTATATTATTATTATTTACAGGAAGTGCTGTAAGTCTGGTCTGGCAGGCAGCAAAGGAAAGGACAGCAAAGGAAAGGACAGCAAAGGAAAGGGGATGGAAACGCCCCCAGCCAATTCCTTTCAGAGAAATAAGTTGGCAGCTAAGGGTGAAATCCAGAGAATAAGGCAAGAGCCATGGGGTTGCAGGGTCAAGGGAAGAAACAGCTGCCCTGAAGCAGGCAAGGCTGGAGGAGAGTGAACAGGCCCTGGCTGCATGCCTCACCTCAGCTGTGAGCTGCTGCTTCCGGGGCAGAGAAATGCCCAGCAGAGGGCTGTCTTGACTGCTGCTTGCTGGCGGGGCAAAGGCAGAAGGCTTGCAAAGGAAGGATTTCTTAAAGCCACAGAATGTGGCTGGGCTGGCATTCTGGGCCCTCTCTTCCTCCAGGTCCTCCTCGTCGCTCCCCCAGTCATCGTCACTGTAGTCATCATTGCCTGAAGCCTCGCAAAACCAGCAAGGTCTGTCGTCCACGTCTGAAGAGAGACCACACAGTGAGCGTGAGCTCTTTTGGAGAGCAGGCAGCGGGGAGCGGTAACCCAGCTGACATACCCTGGCCGTGGCCTGGGGGAAATACCCGGCAGAGAAGGGAAAGAGGCACCGTTGCCGAGAAAGAAGCGGGCAGGGCAGACAAACCAAGACATGCCCTCTTGTGCCCTTGTCTAGCCATCAGCTTAGAGCAGCAAGAGCTAGCCCCGACTTGGTCTCTGCTGTTAGGGCCAGGTCAGGACTTCTGAAATATGCTTAGCCTTTGCCTCTGGGACAAAATGTGGCAGCTGTGGGGCAGTCCCTAAGCACCTGTCTCAGCAGATCAGAGCCATCCTGATGCAGAAACATATAGCAACAGAAGCGAAGCTTGCAGGGTCAGGCCAATGGGCTATCTAGTCCAGCATCCCGCACTCGGGGAGCCCAACCAGATTCCCCAATGGGGAGCACACCAGCAGGAACCTGAGCGCAACACCTGTGATTCCCAGAAATTGGTGTTCAGGGGCATAGAACCTCCATGACCAGAGGCAGTGCTTAGCCATCATGACTAGCAGCCATGGGCAACCCTGTGCCCTCTCCGTTAATTTAAACCCACCCTATGAGCCCTCAAGAGAGCTCCCATGGTTTGCAAGGGGCGTTTGTCATTTGCTTTGATGCATTCCCTTGACAGTGCCTTCAGGACTCAGCAACTCACACCATCTCTCCCCCCCCCCAGCAATATATTTGTGTATATCCTAGAATCGTAGAGTTGAAAGGGACTCCAAGGGTCATCTAGACCAACCCCCTGCAGTGCAGGAACCCCTGTATAGACATCTAGGCAGTGTTGTATACACATCTAGGAATATTGTTTACAGGGGGTTGGGAGAGGTTGTTGCTGTTATTGATGGTACTCTTGCATCTTTGGTTTTGGATCTTATGATTTATGTGGAAATCGTTTCCATTTAATCGTGTACTTTTTGATGTGTTTTATTTATTGTTTGTGACTTTTGTTACGTATGATTGTGTAAATCTTGTCATGTTGTAAGCCGCCTGGAGCATGGTTTCATCTGGCACGTGTGTTGGTGGGTACCGGCTCAGTACACCTGAAGGAGCGTCTCCACCTCCATTGTTCTGCCTGAACACTGAGGTCCAGCGCCGAGGGCCTTCTGGTGGTTCCCTCCCTGCGGGAAGTGAAGCTACAGGGAACCAGGCAGAGGGCCTTCTCGGTAGTGGCTCCCACCTTGTGGAACGCCCTCCCATCAGATGTCAAGGAAATAAACAACCACCTGACATTTAGAAGACAGACATCTGAAGGCAGCCCTGTTTAGGGAGGTTTTTAATGACTGGTGTTTTAATGTATTTCTAATCTTTTGTTGGAAGCTGCCCAGAGTGGCTGGGGAAACCCAGCCAGATGGGCAGGGTATAAATAATAATAATAATAATAATAATAATATACTATGGAAAGGCAGCATACAAATAAAATGCTGCTGCTGCTGCTACACGTTTGCATGTGCGTGCACACCCCGTCCCAGCAGCCCCAGTGCACCTGTGGCCCTGGAGTGGGGCATCGCCCCCCCCTCACCTGCGCAAATCAGTCCCGCCTCCGCGTTGGCTTCGTGGAGAAAGTAGGGCAGCTGCTCCTCCTCCACCTGCTGCGCCATCACCTGCTGGGGGGAGAAGGAGGGGCGGGGCAGAAGCGGGGAGTGACTGGCGGCGGCGGCGGGGGGGGCTCCCCTCCCTCCCTCCCCTCCCCCTCCCGCGCTTCCCGCCCACGCACCTGCCAGCGCTGCTTGAAGAGGTCCAGGGAGTCGCCCGGAGCCGGACCTGCGGGGAAGGGGAAAGTGAGAGCCTCGCCCGCACCCAAGGCGCCCCCTCAGCCCGGCCCCCTCCTCGGCCTCCCCGCCCCCCCTTACCCGCCTCCCTCAGGCAGTCCGGGCGGGGCAGAGCCTCTCCCGGCCGCGCGTGAGGCATCTCGCCGCTGCTCCCGCCCGCCGCCGCCGCCCGCTTCCTCCCGGAAACGGAAGGGGCGCCTGTAGGAAGTGAGGCCTTTCTTCCGGAAACGGGGAGGCGGGCGCCATCTTAGTCGAGGGAAAGTCACCCAGGGCGCCATCTTGGCTGAGGGCAAGCTCGCTCAGGCTCTTTTTCCTTGCTCGGAAGCGGAAAGGAAAGCGAGAGTCTCTGTTATAGAAATTCTAACGTCTCATATATATATAAATCATATATTCATAAATGTACAAGGCAAACACATACATCAGTATATAAACCACATGTCTGAAATAATCCAGGAGAGCAATCCTAAAGCCATTTTGACTCTTTCAGTAACTTGAAATATTCTCCCCATCGTCTCTTTGCTCACAACTCCTGTCTTTAGGGCGTATTTATGTATGAATAGGGTGAGGCTGTGACCTGGAGTCAGGAACTGAGTATTTAGCATCTCAAAAGGAATGGCCAGGCTGTTCAGGTGACCATTATCAAGTATCCTGGCAGACAGGTTTTCTGCTGTAGACTGCCCCCTGTGATGTATTTCTGCTGGGGACAAGCTCCTGTGATGTATGTATGATGCTTTGGGGGGTGGTCTTGAGCTAAAAAAAAAGGTAAAAGGTAAAGGACCCCTGACAGTTAAGTCCAGTCGCGAAGGACTGGGGTTGTGGCGATCATCTTGCTTTACTGGCCGAGGGAGCCGGCATTTGTCCGCAGACAGTTTTTCCGGGTCATGTGACCAGCAGGACTAAGTCGCTTCTGGCACAATGGAACATCGAAACCAGAGCAGCGCACAGAAATTAAGGTTACCAGATGTCCCAGTTTCCCGGGGACAGTTTCCGGATTTCCAAATCAGCCCCCATACAAAATCCATTGAAGTTGAAAAGTGTCCCCGGATTCATTGAAAAAAATCTGGTAACCTTAACAGAAATGCCGTTTACCTTCCTGCTACAGCAGTACCTATTTACAGTATCTATTTGCACTTTGGCGTGCTTTCGAACTGCTAGGTTGGCAGGAGCTGGGACAGAGCAGCGGGAGCTCACCCCATCGCGGGGATTCGAACAGCCAACTTTCTGATCGGCAAGCCCAAGAGGCTCAGTGGTTTAGACCACAGCGCCACCCGTGTCCCATTGGTCTTGAGCTACAGGGTGGCAATTTCAAAAGTCTACATAAGAGCTTGCACACCAATGTTCTGGGTTCCTCCTCCCTCCCTGCGTGGGGGCCCCCTGTTGCAACAGAACTGGGCCCTACATACTTTTGAAATTGCCTCCCCTGTAGCTCAAGACCACCCCCAAAACATCATACATACATCGCAGAAAGAGGTAGTCCCCAGCAGAAATTTGAGTGTGTTGCTTCTCTCCTGTCTGCCAGGATACCTGATAATGCCTTACTTGACTGCATTTTCTGGGTAGCCTGGCCATTCCTTGGAGATGGTCAATACTTAGTTCCTGAATCTGTTACACATATTGAGAGTGTGCTCAGCTGAACAGATACTTGCCAGACTGTATTTACAGGGAGGTGCAAGCCCCTACAATCCAAAGACAATTGGAAAGCTTTCCCCATTTCCTTCCTCCTTGCAGAGAAATATTTGAGGTCAATTTGGGAGAGTCAAAATGGCTTCAGGGTTGCTCTCCTGTACTGTTTCAGACACTATCATTATGCATGTGTGTTTGCCTTGTATGCATGTGTGTTTGACCTTAGAATTCCTATAACAATCGCCCCACAAATAATAACCTGGTATGTTGTAAATGGATGCCTTTGTGTAAATCTGAAGAGACTTGCATGTCAGGCCTCTTAAGGCTATTCGCAAGTGTAGCTGTGCACATAGCTGGACATAGGATATCACATAAAAATAACACATGTTGCATTCTCTTACGAAATTGCATGTGGCATTCTAGCCCTTTGGGAGAAACATTTTCTCCATAGTGTTCTATGCTTTTCACTCAGCAGAAAGGTCCAAAAATGATGGTAAAAATGCAGTTTGTTTTGTTTCCCTTTTTGTGCTTTCAGGTGTCAAAGTTAGCCTCCTGGCCCTTGCACCTTCAGCAAGACGGGGGGGGGGGACTCTGGTCAAAACGTTTTTGAAAGTCTAAGTACACACTATGTTAACCAGATCACCTCTATCTTTATGCTTCCTGACACTCTCAACGAAAGGTTCATGAGACAGGACTTGCCTTTGCAGAAGCCATGCTGGCTCTGCTTCAGTAGGGCTTGTTCTTCTATATGCTTGCTTATTTGATCTTCAACAAGACTTTCTGCCTGTTTTTCCAATACTGAAATTAAGCTAAGCAGCCTGCAATTTCCCCTCCCTTCATCCCATTTTAAAAACTGGTGTAATATTGGCTACTTTCCAGTCCTTTCATGAGAAGACCAGCAATTTCACCTTCAAGATGTTTGGGAACTCTCCAGTGGATTCCACCCAGACCTGGCAATTTGCCAGTTTTTATTTTGTCTATGAGACATAGAACTTCGCCTCTTATCAGTGATCTTTGCCTCAGTTGTTCAAAGGCAGTTCAGGCACTGGGATCTGCCGCACATCTTCTGCCGTGAAGGCACTATGCCTCTGAATACCAGTTACTGTGGGGAGTTGCTGCTGCACCCAGGTCCTGTTTGTGGTCTCCCTTGGGGGCATCTGTTTTGCCACTTTGAGAAAAGGGTGCTGGACTAGATGAGCCCCCTTTGGCTTGATCCAGCAAGGCCAGGCTCTGAAACCTGCTTTGGAAAGAGCCTTAAAGAAAGCCTTGCAGTTAACCAGAACAGAAATGCAAATCGAAAACCATGACCCATTAAACTGGGGCTAGGTTTCCTGTCCTGCAGGGGGTTGGACTAGATGACCCGTTGGGTCCCTTCCAATTCTACCATTCTGTGCTTCTAAGTGGCATTCCAGGGCGGCTGTCCTGGGAAAGGGCCGGGAGGTGGACATCCTCTCCCCCCTTCCTCCAGGAGTGGACTGAAATCCCTAAGCCAATGAGTGTTGTCCATCCTGGATTAAGGCCACCACCAGCAGGGAAGTCCATAAGCTCATTTCCTTCTTGTCACACTTGTCCCGGCCACCATGGAGGACGAGGAAGAGGATGCCTTGGCCAGGAGCCGCAAGGAGCCCTCCATGGAGGTAAGGCCTGCAGTGGTCCCTGGGAAGCTGGAGATGAGGGATGCAGAGTTCAGGAAGAAATCTCTCCCTTCAGGGTGGCGGTCCAGGGTGAGAAAGGTGTGGATGGCAGACAGGGAAGAGTTGGACTCTCCTCTGGCTGCGGGAAGCTGTGATCTCACAGATGGAAGGGAACGTGTTGCGGGATCAGGTCCCAAGCGTGTTTGCGCTCTGAGGCTAGCCTCTGGGCCTAGCGATGGCGGTCTGGGCTGCGCATAAACAGAGACCCCGGCAACAGGGACACGTGCAGCTCAGATGTCAAACGAATAAAACAACCGCACAACTTTCCGAAGGCATTTGACGGCAGCCCTGCGTAGGGAAGTTTTTAATGTTTGACGTTTGCTGTGTTTTTATCATGTTGGAAGCTGCACAGAGCGGCTGGGGCAACCCAGTCAGATGGGCAGGGTGTAAATATTATTATTATTATTATTAGTTATGGTGGGATGCGGTTCCTGCATTGCAGCGGGTTGGACTAGATGACCCTTTGGGGCTCTTCTAGCACTATGATTCTAAGGACAGAGGGAAAGGCTGGCAGAGGCTGGCAGGCAGGCGAGCCAGAGAGGCACAGGGCAGGATGGGGGGAACTCCGGCTCGGCAAGGGGTTCTCTTGTACCTTTAAGCATGATTAAAGGTGGGGTGGTGCTGCTGCCCTTGCTAGGATTTGCACCCCAAGTTCAGAATCACGGACCCCCAGCAAAGCAAAGGGGGTGGTGGAGCCCCTCCAGTCCCAAAGAGTGCCGATGCTGCTTGGAACTAACTGGCTGGTTTTGGGGCGGGGGACCCTGGGCTTTTCTGTCGGAGCCTGCCTTTCTGGGGATTTGGTAGTTAATGAGGATTACGCTCTTTGTGAAGGAAGGAGGCGGAAAACTAGAGGGTTAGAGGCAGAGACACGCAAGGCGGGGAGGGCAGGTCGGGTCCTAACTTAACCCTGTTATCAGAAAAAACTGCTCCTTTTCCCTTATGGGGTACCCCAGAGCCCATATAGAGTCCTTTTGTAGGTTCTCTATCAGAAGGAGAAAATAACAGAGGCCAACCAGAGACTATTGAGAAGCAAAGCAGCTAGTAAGCCTGATCTTTATTAAACTGTTGCAATAGGGTGCTCACAGCCACATGCAGGAGGGACCCAGAACAATGGTGTGCAAGGCCTTATATAGACTTTTTAAATTGCCACCCTGCAGCCCAAGACCACCACCCCAATACACCATACAGAAGAGGCAATTTGTTGTCAACAAAGGACAGCTGGACATAGAAAGGGCCCCATCCTCATCAAACCGAAATCCGGCCCTGCTCACAACAACCCTGGGAGGTAGGCAAGCCTAAGCGAGGGTCAGGGTTTTTCGAACCTGGGCCTCTTAGCTGCTGCTCCACATTTGGCTGCCTCTACATCAGGCATAGGCAACCTTGGCTCTCCAGATGTTTTGGGACTACAATTCCCATCATCCCTGACCACTAGCCCTGTTAGCTAGGGATCATGGGAGTTGTAGTTCCAAAACATCTGGAGAGCCAAAGTTGCCTATGCCTGCTCTACATGCTTCCCCCCCCCCCCCAGCACGGGGAAAAAGAAGCGGGGGCTTAGGACCCACAGCATCTTCTTGGTTTTCTCTGAGCCCCCCCCCCCCGCCTGCCATGGTACAGCCTGTTCCTTCTCGCCACCCCCCCCCCGCCTGCTACTTGGGTGGACCAGGCCTCCCTTTCGCGCTGCGCCTCCTGCAGGCGCCTTGGAGAACGGCAGGGCTTGGTGGCGACCGGTTCTCCTTCCACGTGACTCCTGCGCTCGCTCCCATTGGCCGCCCGCTCGGTCCCTCAGGGCCGCTCCGTTGCCGGGCGCCGAGGCAGCGGTTCCAACGGCGGCGGCGGCGGCGGCGAGCGGGGCGGCTTCTCGGCGGGAGGCAGGCCGGTAGGGAGCGGAGAGGGCCGTGGGGGCGGCCAGGAGGCCGTGGGGGCGACGAGCGGCCGGCCCCGCCCGTTGAGCTGGCTGTGCACGTGTGAACGCAGACAACCTTGCGTGTCACGGGCCGCGCGCTCCTCTGGGCCTTCGCGGACCTCGCGCGGGGCTGAGCCTCCCCTGGAGGAGAGAAGCGGCCGCGAGGGGCGCGGCGGCATCAGGGCAGCGCAGTTAACCTGCGGAACTCCCTGCCACAGGAATAGCCGCCCAGCTGGATGGCTTCGAAAGAGGACAGGACAATGTGTAATTGGCTTTATAACTGGTATATATTGAAATATGAATTGTAATTAGAGATTGACAAAATGTGGATTTTAGTCATGGAAAATTAATTTAAAAAATAGAAAAAGAAAGAAAGAGGACAGGACAAGTACAGTGGGAGGCAGCGAGGCTTCTGGATGCCAGTGGCAAGGAAGCGCAGGAGGGGAGAGGGCTGCTGTTTCCTGGGCTCGGATCCTGCGCGCGGGTTTCCCCAAAGGGGCACCTGGAAACCCAGAACAGGAGGCTGGACCCCTTGGGCCTCATCCTGCAGGCTCTTCTGAGGTCCTCCTCTGCTGGGCATGGAGCAGAGGGGAGCCTTGGCAGCCGCTTGCGGGGGCCCAAACAGGCAGTCTTGGGGGGGCCAGAGCGCAGGAGAAATGGGGGAGAGCCCCATTGGGGGCTGGATGAAGAGCAGGGTCCTGTAAGGGGCGGGGAGAGGAAGAGGGGCTGCTAACAAAGAGCCCACCCTTCCTCACAGCAGCAGGTCAGTCAGGCCCTGGGTTGAAAGAGTTGCACTTTGGGACAAAGGGGGGCTTTTTCTACCCACCCCCAAGGCCACTATTCCAGGAGGGTCAGCAAGCATCAAGGTGTCTTTAAAAAATAAACCTGGTTTTGTAATTTATTTCCAGTTCAAGTAGACTGCTCATGGCCAAACTTGGCCCTCCAGCTGTTTTGGGACTACAGTTCCCATCATCCCTGACCACTGGTCCTGTTAGCTAGGGATGATGGGAGTTGTAGTTTGGCCATGCCTGGTTAAAGAAATGAAACCAGCAGTGTAAACTATCATTGAATTTTCACAGGCAGTTGGAGACAGCTACAGTGATACGGTACCTTGGTTCTCAAACGCCTTGGTTCCCAAACACCGAAAACCCGGAAGTAAGTGCTCTGGTTTTCGAACGTTTTTCGGAAGCCGAACATCCGATGCAGCTGTCAGCTACTGTTTCCGAGCGCCTGCACCAATCAGAAGCCGTGCCTTGGTTTCCGAACATTTCAGAAGTCAAACGGACTTCTGGAACGGATTAAGTTTGAGAACCAAGGTACCACTGTATTTGGCGCTTTTGGTTTTCCTATTCATTTTGTGTTTTTGGTTTTGAGGCTTTTTCGGTAAATTTGTTTTTGTGACTGTGTGGAACCCAGTTCAGCTACTGATTGATTGATTGTGTGACTGCGGAAATTGATAAAAGCCCCCCATCCAAACAATGACTTTCATCAGTGCAAGTAAGGAAAAAATAATAATAATAATTTTAATTTTTATCATCTGCAATACTGCCTTATTCATTTTATAGTACAGTACATTGATTAAGGACCCAGGTGGCGCTGTGGGTTAAACCACAGAGCCTAGGGCTTGCTGATCAGAAGGTTGGCGGTTCGAATCCCCGCAACGGGGTGAGCTCCCGTTGCTCGGTCCCTGCTCCTGCCCACCTAGCAGTTCGAAAGCACGTCAAAGTGCAGGTAGATCAATAGGTACCACTCCTGCGGGAAGGTAAACGGTGTTTCCGTGCACTGCTCTGGTTCGCCAGAAGTGGCTTTGTCATGCTGGCCACATGACCTGGAAGCTGTACGCCGGCTCTCAGCCAATAAAGCGAGATGAGCGCCGCAACCCCAGAGTTTGACACGACTGGACCTAATGGTCAGGGGTCCCTTTACCTTTACCTTGACATTGATGATTGCTTTCATTTTACGGATCAATGGTCTTGTTAGAGAGTAAAATTCATGTTAAAATGCTGTTTTAGGGGTTGTTTTTCAAAGTCTGTAACAGATTAACCTGTTTTGCATTACTTTCTATGGGAAAGCGCGCCTTGGTTTTGGAATGCTCTGGTTTTGGAACGGATTTCTGGAACAGATTAAGTTTGAGAACCTAGGTACCACTGTATAGGAACAGAGTGAATGATAAAATAGCAAGGACTACGGCCAGGTCACTAATCCCAGTTTCACAGATGTGCTTGTGGGGTCTGAAGTGGTGGTGACTGGCTGGGACTTTGAGGTCACAGTGGGCAGCTCAGGGAAGATGTTGAGCCAGCGTGTGGCAACTGTGCAAAGGGCAAATTCCATGCTAGGCATCATTAGGAAAGGGATTGCAAATAAAGCTGCCAATATTGTAATGTCATTTATACAAATCAGTTGTGCAGCCTGTGTACAGTTCTGGTCGCCTCACCTCAAAAAGGCTATTCTTGAGCTGGGAAAGTTTCAGAAAAGGGCAACCAAAATGATCAAGGGAGTGGAGCGATTTCACTGTGAATAAAGGTTGCGGCATTTTGCAGACGAATATGTGATAAAGGTGTATAAAATTATGCACATTTTGGAGAAAGCAGGAGAAGTTTCTCTCTCATCATACTAGAAGGGAGGGCCAGCCAAAGAAACTGAATGTTGGAAGGTTCAAGACAGACTTTGCCACACTGTGCAGAGTTAAAACTCTTCTTCTTCTTCTTTGGCGATCCCTCGTGGCAGAGTAAGATGGTCTTCCATGAACTTGGTCTTAACAATGAGTCCATCAGTGACTGGAGGCCAATTCTGGATCCACACGTCCTTCTGCAGTGGGGACATTGGTTTCCGGGTGGGAGTTGATCATGGTGTGGATTTGCTAAGCATGCCTTCCTCTTAGCGCGTTTCTCCCTTGCGTCCTGAGTTCGAGTGTCTTCAAAGCCCATGACACCTTTGGCAAAGGCTGTTCTCCAGTTGGAGCACTCGTAGGCAAGGGGCGATGGCTATCAAGATTATACCTCAACACAGGCTTCAAGGAAGGAAACCAAAGCGCAGAATGAACACTCAAGCTCTTCAAGATCCCATTAAGCGGAATTGCTTCCAAACAACTCTTAAGGACCATCTGCCTTCAGTTAAAACTGGAATTTGCAACAGCAAGATTTAGTGCTAGCTACCCATTTTGGTAGCCAAGGATAAAGCTGTCAGTGGCCACCAGCCACAATGGCCAGGCTCTGCCTATGCTGTGGGAGGCAGGATGCCTCTGACCCCCCCGTTGCTGGGAATGGCAGGAAGGAGCCTCCATCTTGCCACTTTGAGAGCAGGTTGCTGCACGAGATAGGCACTCTTTGGCCTGATCCTGTGGCTGAGCTCTTAAGGGCTGCACACACTCTGGAAGATTCCCAGAGCCAAAGTCTGGAAGCAAATGGCAGCCAGTGAAACGCCTCTGTTCTGAAAAGGCCCCTCTGTAGCTGCTCCTGCCCACTGGTGCTCAGACTCACCCAGCCTGGCTGGTCCCGGATTCTGGTCCTAGGAAGCATGCAAGTTTTCCAGAGACATTGCCCCAAGTTGGGCGGTTCAGGGCGCAGTGAGGCTGCCTCTCTTAAGAAAGAGGCAGGGGTGGGTGCGGTTTCAGTGCTGACCCTTCTGTCTTTCCACAGGTGATTGAAGCCGAGGCTGTGGGCTTGAACGCCATCTTCCTGCTCCTCATGTCCCGTGTGTCGCAGGCCTCGGGGGGCATCTTGCCACCGCTCAGCTCCCTGGTGGGGCCCAGGAAGGTGTTGCCAGCTGATGGAGGGGAACACCTGGAGGCAGCTGACGCAGGTAGGTGGGGGCCTGTGCCAAAGTTTTGGGTGGGTGGGGGAGAACCTCTGGTTCCTGCCAGAGGCTTCCAGTTGCTTTCTGCTCTGCCCACTGCACATAGCAGACATGGTGCCCAAAGGAAGCTCTGTTCAGGAGGACTGGAGAGCTCCCAGTCATGCTCCCCCCCCCTCGCTTGACTGTAAGGAAAGTGACGTGGTTTTGCACTGGAATGGCCTTGTCACAGAAGCACTTCTAGAAAGCGGGGTGGGGTGGGTGGGGTGGGGAGGAACCAGCTGCCTCCCTCCTGCGCTGCCCCCCTTCTGCTTCTGGGAGATCCCTTAATTGCATTTGCCCTTTCTTCCTGCTGCTCGGCTGCTCCAGGCAGGGCAACTTAATCCTTGGAATTAGCAGCCTGCTGCAGGCAGGCCAGGTCCTAGCAGGGGCAGCAGAGGTGACTGACCTCCTGGCAGACCTTGGCAGGATGGAGGGGAAGGGCATGGATGTGGCTGCCCAGGTGGTGCCAGCCTGCTGAAGCAGCCCTGCCGCAAAGGGCTGGCATCCGACTCCTGTCTCTTTGCAGGTTCCAGATCGCTGACGCCGCTGGCCAAGTCCTTCCAGAAGGCAGAGGCTCTCCTGCGCCACTGTGTCAACCCCAGCCTGTGGCGCCTGCTGCCCCTGCGCACCAGCGAGAGCGCTTACGACAGCGAGGAGGAGGACTCTCCCGGAGGCCTGGCCCGCCTGGCCCAGGTGGAGCGCAGCTTCTTGGGGCTCAGCCGCTGCCTGTGCGTGATGGAGAACCCCCGCACGGAGACCTTCCAGGCCCACGTGCGCCCCGCCCTCCCGGACACGCCCCGGGGCGCCTTCACTTACCACGCGGCCCGGAGCAGCGTGGCTCGCCACTGCGCCACTCTCCACGCTCTGCTGCACCACCGCCACCACCTTCGCCTCTCCCGCCACTACAGCCGCCGCCTCAAGGCGGCTTCGGCCTTTGTGCAGCACCTGATGGCTGCGGAGCACTGCCTGAAGCCCCTGCGGCCGCTGGCCGGCCAGCCGGACGCCACCTGGGGCCGCCAGCTGCGGGGGCTGTGCGAGGAGCTGCGCACCCACGCCACGCACTGGGAGGGGCTGCAGCGGCGCATCCGCAGCGACCCCTGGCTGCGGCACATGCTGCTGCAGCGCCACGAGGTGGTCCAGCACATGAGGCGGTCACTCTGCTTGCTGGCCCTGCACGCCCTCTGCCTCCTGGAGCGCCACATCGAGGCCTTGCTGCGCAGCTTGGCCCACGCCCTTCCTGTGCCCGCTGCCCCGCTGTCCGACTTCTTCCAGGGGCTGGAGATCTATAACCAGGTGGTGAACGACCAGCAGGCCTTCCTGGAGCAGCAGGCCAAGAAGCCTGGCCTGCAGAGAACAGCAAGCAGCTCCCCAGCCTTCCCCCTGGAGAGGGTATTGGGCATCCTGGCAGCAGAGAGGGGCAAGCGGGCCGCCCAGAGGCTGCACCCGCTGCTCCTCCGAGTGGGGGGTCTGGAGCCTGCTCCTTGGGGTGGGGACGCCAAGCCTGGTCTCCTGGAAAGGGCCTCCCAGGCATCTCCGGCAGGCGAGGGTCTCCCCAGCCTCTCGGTGGAGCTGCAGGCCTTGTGCCACGAGGAGGAAGAGGGCCTTCTTGTGGTCCTGGGGGAGCTGGTGGCTTCCACTGACAGCCTGTGGCATCACGTCCTGAACCGGCCCAAGCAGGAGAAGCCCCTCGAACGCTTGGAGCCAACTGACCTGCCTCAGGGGCTGGATTCTGCCTCGCTGCCCAGCTGGAAGTCTGTGCGTTGGCTGGACACCTCCTTCACAGAGGCGGCTGCAGCGCTCTATGCCCAGTACTGCCCGCTGCTGTGGAGAGCTGCTGCCTCTTCCTTGGCCCACCAGCTGGAGCTCCACCCGCCCCTGGCGCACTTCCAACCGGGGGCAGCGGCTGTTTTGGCCCGGCGGCTGAGCCATGGTCTGGCACAGGGTAAGTCAAACTGTGGAACTCCCTGCCACAGGAGTCAGGGAGGGCTGCTGGCTTGGATGTCTTTAAAAGGATGGGACAAATTCATGAAGGAGGAGAGGGCTCTCAATGGCTACTTGCCAGGATGGTTGTGTTGTGCCTCCACAGTCAGAGGCGGCAGCATTTCTGAATACCAGCTTCTGAAAACCACAGGAGGGGAAAGGGCTCTTGCCACTCAGCTCCTGCTTGAGGGTATCTGGCTGGCCACTGGGAGGGCAGGATACTGGGCTAGATGGGCCCCCCTTGGCCACATCCAGAAGGCTCTTCTGAGGTTCTTAAGTGCAGGTTAAGGTTCTTGGCTGACGGTGGGGTTGAGACAATGCCAGTGGGACCTGCCGGGATGGCGTTGCAGCCCCCTGCCTCCCTTCCTGCCTCCGGTTCGGATCTCCAAGGGGCTTTTGCCTTCTGTTCAACCCATTTCCCATCACGGTGCCCCTCCTGGACTGCTTGAGTCTTGCCCGTGTGGGGTGTGACTCGCCAGCAATTTCCCTGTCCCACAAAAAGGGCTGCCCTGCCAGTTTGACGGGGGAGGCAGAGGAGCAGGCAGGGCTCCCGCACTTCTGCTTCTGGGGTGCTGATGCCCTCTGAGTCCCGGGGCAACCCTGCCGAAAGGACAGGCAAGGGTTAGGGTTGCAGTTTTGGAGCTCAAAGGAGAAACGGGCACCTGCAGCCCAAGGGGAAATTTCCCTGACCAGTTCCTTCCTGTATAATATACCCTGTGAGGAGCCACTTGGATTTTCTTTTCTCAGCACCTAAACACCTCTGGGAGACTCCCATTCCAGCTCAGGATCTACAGCCTCCTAGAACTGGGCTAGGGGTCCCTGCCTGCCACTTTGGTGCCCATGGGGCTCATGCTCTCTTGCCCCTCTGTGTCTCTGCAGCCTGTGTGCCTCAGGAGAGCACGGAGGAACTGAAGGCCTTGGCGCTCCAGCTGCTCATGCGCGATGTCCTCCAGCACTGGGACCAAGGTAGGGCACTCGCTGTTGGCGGGGGCTGAGTGAAGGGCCAGCCTTGTGGCAGGAGACAGAATCACAGAGTTGCAGAGTTGGGAGGCACTCCCGAGGGTCATGTAGTCCAGCCCCCTGCAATGCAGTAATCTGAACTAAAGCATCGGTGACTGATGACCACCCAACCTCTGTATGAAGGCATCTGAAGGCAGCCCTGTTTAGGGAAGCTTTTAATGTTTGACAGACTATTGTATTTTAATATTTTGTTGGGAGCCGCCCAGAGTGGCTGGGGAAACCCAGCCAGATGGGCGGGGTATAAATTATTATTATTATTATTATTACAGGTAGGTAGCCGTGTTGGTCTGTCATAGTCAAAACAAAACAAAAACAATTTTTTTTCCAGTAGCACCTTAGAGACAACTAAGTTTGTTCTTGGTATGAGCTTTCGTGTGCATGCACACTTCTTCAGATACATGCATGCACACGAAAGCTCATACCAAGAACAAACTTAGTTGGTCTCTAAGGGGCTACCGGAAGGAATTTTTGTTGTTGTTGTTGTTGTTGTTGTTGTTGTTGTTGTTGTTGTTGTTATATGAAAGCCTCCAAGGAAGGAGAGTCCACCACCTTCTGAGGGAGTCTGTTTCATCGTAGAACAGATGGGTTTTTTTTAAAAATAAATACATAAATAAAATGCAACAAAAATAATAAATTATAAAATGTCAAATAAAATGAAATAAAAGTAGAGTAGAAGTGGGATATCTAGAGCCAAACAGATAGCAACCGATCTCCATAACAAAGTTGAACATCATAATATCACAAAGTTTCATGTAACAGAAATGGGTTTACATTCTCCTGTACCTTATTCCTCCCGTATGTTATGAAAAGGCTCCATCTCTCAATGAAGACATTTGGTTGCCTGCCCTCTCTGGTTCTCACCATATTCATAAGCTCCATCACACGTACCGTGCCCAGATTTTAGTTTTCCGTTCTCTCATGGGTGGTGCTCTCATCCCCCCCTTCAATTCTGATAAATAATAACTCTGGTAGTACTTGAGTGGCAAACAAAATTGATGGACCATGCCGAGTTGGTGAGACTTTGCGCATGCTCAGGCGCGCTGGATTGCGTCATGCGCGTGCGCAGACGCAGCAGCATGGGTTGCGAACGCGCCTCCCGCACGGATCACGTTTGCAACCCGAGCGTCCACTGTACTTCCAAAAGGATTAAATATGAGTTTATTTAGGATTTGGATTTATAGCAATAATTATAGTAATAAAATGCATAATTAGAAATGAATTTAGAAAACCATTAGTCGGGGTTGAAGGAAGTCTTAGGTTGTGATACCCAAAGATTTGATTTGATGTTCATGAGATGTTATGCTGGAAAATATGTCTGAAAACCAATAAAAATTATTATATATATATTTAAAAAAATAACTCTGCCAGTACTTAAGAGATGTTGCATTGATTCCATATCATCTGTTTGTACAATTTCTGTAACCTACCAAATAGTACAGTTAGAGGATCCACGGGTGAAGTATAGCCAGTTATTACTTCCATTTCCGTTGTGATGGGTGCAAGGGAAGTGGCAGGCAGCTCCTGGGTCCTGTCCCTGTGGAGTGCCTGCTCAGTGCTAGCCATGTGCCTTGCGCATGGGCGTTTGGGGGACCCCATCAGGCCTTGTTCCCTTCCCGTCCCAGGTTTCTGCCAGGCTCTGGGCTCCAGCCTCACCGACAAATGCGTGGCCAGGCCTGCCCAGAGCACAGAGGTGGCTTGCAGCCAGACGGCTCAGCTCTTGCAGAGCCTTTACCTGCCCTTGGCCTTCAGCCTGCAGTGCCTGGACTCCCAGCCCACGGAGAGCACAGGTGAGTGGGGGCTGCACTCTGGGGGGTTGCCCTGGCCAGCAGCTGGGCCACTACTCCTTCCTCCACCTCCACTGACTCTCTTCCTCCCCCTCAGCCGGCAGCCTTGTCCCATCCGGCCTCCACCTGCAGCTGCTGTCCCTCTCGCTGGCGACCGCTCACTCCTCCTGCTACTGGGTCATGAGCAAGGCCTACCAGTTCTTGGCTTCCTGGTCCCTCAACCAGTTCCTCCTTGTGACCCAGGGAGACTTGCAGGCAAGTAGACCCATGAGTGGCGGACGGGGGGGGGGTTTCCTTCCTGAGGTCAGCCAGACGCTGCAGGGGAGCAAAATGCCCAGGATCCACCCCCAAAGCCATGTCTCTCTCGGCCAGAGAAAGAGGGAGACGTCCCGGCAGGTGCCGAGAGAGGACTGCGCCAGAACAGGCTCCTCTAAGGCCTCCTGACTCCTTCCTACAGCTGCTGAAGGCAGAGGCCAACAGGATGTCCACGCTGGTGAGCACAGCTTTCCCTGAGGGCAGGAAGAAGCGCAGCCCCCTCCTCTCTGGCCAGGAGCAGGAGCTGAGCCAGCAGATCCACTCCACAGCTTCCAGTGTCCGAGTAAGTGCCAGAGGTCCCAGCATGCCTTGCCACACCCTCCTACCAGCAGCCTCCAGGAGAGACGCCAGGATCTACCTGGCTGACGTTGACGCTGGCTCTGAGCTCTGGTGCCTGAAACACAGCAGGCTGGGCCTCCCCCAGCTTCGTAGAGAGGCCCTCTGCCTGCCCCCTGGCAGCCCTCCAACCTCTTCAGCGGGGCTTGCACAGGAGAAATTGCTGGGGGCACCTAGGTGCTTTGTTTCCCCACCCCCACCCCATCGCCCCTTTCCTCCTCTGTTGCACAGCTGTTTGCGAACAAAGTGCTGAGCCTCTTTTCCTCGGACTGCAAGCGCATGTCGGCGGAGATCTTCAGCCAAACCATGCCCCTCGGCAAGCAGTGGCGCCTCGCCCTCCGAACAGGTAGGCCTGCAGGGCCCAGAGCAGAGCCCTCCTGGCTACTAGCCCTCCGTGGCTCTGCTCCTGCCGCTGCTGGACTTGGTCCGTTTGTGGGCTCCCCACTGGGGCACCTGGTTGGCCCTGTGGGGCCCAGGAGATCCTGGCCGAGTCGGCAGGCCTTGCTTGGGCCTGATCCTGCCGGGCTTCCCCCCTTCACTTCTCCCCTTGCCCTAGCAGAGCTGCCGCCCTCCCCCAGCGAATACGCCTCAGCTGCTGCCCACAGCGTCCTGGGTCAGGTCTTGCTGGGCATCCAGCTCCTGCCTCAAGATGCCCAGGGGCCAGCGCTCAGCCAGGTGACGACGGCCTTCTTGGAAGCCTGGATGGACCACATCCTGGCCCAGAAGATCAAGTTCAGGTGAGCGTTCGTCCGGGAGGGAGAGGGGTCTGGCCCTGCTGCCCAAGGAGGGTGGCAGGCTGGGCTGCTCTTTCTCCCCTCTGACAGCCGGCCTTGCCTTCTGCCCCCCCCCCCCAGCCTCCAGGGCGCCCTTCAGCTGAAGCAGGACTTTGACCATGTGCGGGAGCTGCTGCAGTCGGAGGATTACGGTCTCTCTCCAGAGATCAAGCAGCTGGTGCTCTCCCTGCGCGTCTTCCAGCAAGTGGACAACGCCATCGCCTGCCTCTTGCAGCAGCCCCCCAAGACCTCCTTGCCCTCGCACACCTGGGATGCCTTCCACAAGTGCTGTGAGTGGGCCTTGCGGGGTCTGGGTGGGGGCGCTCTGGAGGGCTCTGCGAGTCCTGCATCGCAGGGGCTTGCACTAGGTGGCCCTTGGGGGGTCTGTGGGTGAGGAAGGTGCATCCCTCTCCCATCCATGGGCGGGGGAAACCTCTGCCGCTCAAGGCCAGGACGTGATGGGGCATGGAAGCTGCAGATGGAGCCTCTGCGCTCAGTGGCAGTCTACCTCTGAGCCGCCAGCAGAACTGGTGCGTCTGTAGAGTCCGAGGGAGACCCAGGTGGTCCAATTGCACCAAGAGACTGGCTTGTTTGAGAGGGTTGTGTGCAAGTCTTGGGGAACGCAAGCGAGGCATCTGGAGCACCCTGAAAGGGCGACATCAGTGCCGCCGCAGAAGCCACTGCCGCCGCCTCTGTGCCCTGCGCTGACTGGGGCCTCGGGTTGGCTGCTGTCAGAAGTGGACTCTGCTCACTCCGATCCCGTCAGGCCTTCGCAGAGTGGCTCTCTGACCAGATCTCCTCCACAGAGGACAGGCAGACTTGGGAAGAGATCTGGGTGGGAAGGGGCTTCTGTCCTAAACTGCTGCAGAGCCCAGCCCTGAGCGTGGTTTTCAGGGCAGAGACTCTGTCCTGGAGCATACGGAGAAGTTCCGAAGGAAAGAGTGCCTCTGAGCATGCAGAGGTGCCTTTTCCTTGCCACTGAGGACAGGATCACACTTCAAAATGACCTTAACAGATTAGAGAACTGGGCCAAGGCAAACAGGATGAATTTTAACAGGGAGAAATGTAAAGTACTACACTTGGGCAAAAAAAATGAAAGGCACAAATACAGGATGGGTGACACCTGGCTTGAGAGCAGTACATGTGAAAAGGATCTGGGAGTCTTGGTAGACCACAAACTTGACATGAGTCAACAGTGTGATGCAGCAGCTAAAAAAGCCAATGCAATTCTGGGCTGCATCAATAGGAGTATAGCATCTAGATCAAGGGAAGGAATAGTACCACTGTATTCCGCTCTGGTCAGACCTCACCTGGAATACTGTGTCCAGTTCTGGGCACCACAGTTCAAGAAGGATACTGACAAGCTGGAACGTGTCCAGAGGAGGGCAACCAAAATGGTCAAAGGCCTGGAAACGATGCCTTATGAGGAACGGCTTAGGGAGCTGGGTATGTTTAGCCTGGAGAAGAGAAGGTTAAGGGGTGATATGATAGCCATGTTCAAATATATAAAAGGATGTCATATAGAGGAGGGAGAAAGGTTGTTTTCTGCTGCTCCAGAGAAGCGGACACGGAGCAATGGATTCAAACTACAAGAAAGAAGATTCCACCTAAACATTAGGAAGAACTTCCTGACAGTAAGAGCTGTTCGACAGTGGAATTTGCTGCCAAGGAGTGTGGTGGAGTCTCCTTCTTTGGAGGTCTTGAAGCAGAGGCTTGACAGCCACCTGTCAGGAATGCTTTGATGGTGTTTCCTGCTTGGCAGGGGGTTGGACTGGATGGCCCTTGGGGTCTCTTCCAACTCTAGGATTCTATGAGCAGCCACGGATCGGGATGTTTCAGTAGAGAAGGGCCATAGCTCAGTGGTACGGGAGGGAGGGTCCCGAGGTAGAGCTGTCTCTGGCCGGCGGCTCCTCTCCCCGGCAGGCCCCGCCTCCTTCCTCAGCTGCTCTTCTTCCTCCCCAGGCTCCCACGACGGGATTCGCACGCAGGACGGCGGCCCAGGCAGCCTGAACAGCCTGGAGAGCCTGGAAGGGCTGCCCACGCAGGCGAGGGCCGTGCTGGAGAGCCAGGCGGGCGACCTGCTCAGCCGCATGCAGGGGGGCGGCTGCAGCCCCGAGACCTACCTCAGCCCCATGCAGCAGGAGTGGCTGGCGCTGCGGCTGCACGGGGGCCGCCGCTGGAAAGTCCCCGCCCTGCCCTGCATGAACAGGACCTCTGAGCCGTGACCGGGCCGGGTGGGGCGGCTCCAGCCTCGGCAGGACGAGTACCTGTGAGCCGCCACTCGCACCACGGACTCCTCGAGGCTCCCTCCGCCTGCCGCACATGCCTCACGCCCCCCCGGGCCCTGCGCAGCGGCAGCCGTGGCGTGACTCTGCCCCCTGGGGGGGCTGGTGCAAGAGGGAGCTCCCCGCCAGGCCTTGCCTGCTTCTTCCCTGCAAGAACTCTCTGGCCGTAGACATTTTGGCTAAGGGGAGAAGCTGCTGCTGGAGGGCGGCAGGGCCTGAAATCACCAAAGGACCTTCAGTGCTCCCAGGCCGCCTCGTGGTGGTCAGGGTCCCAAGGGAGTTGGAGAAGCCCACACAATATCTCAGAGCGCCTGTTTTCCGCATTAAAGACTCCTGACGTTGCAGCCACTCAGCGCCTCTCTTGATTCGGGAATCAATCCCTAAGAATCTGTGTGACCCACTTTCCTCTGCCTCCCCTTTGGGGGAAGGGCTGCAGCTCAGGGCCAGAGCAGCTGCTTTCCTCCCAGCTGGCCCTAGGCACAGCCCCCAACGGCATCCGCAAGGGGGGGCTCGGAAAGAAACCCTGGGCAGCCGCTGCCGGTCAGTGCAGGCAGAACTGAGCTTAGATGGACCAGCGGTCGACCCGGCAGCTTCTTAGCTTTCTTGGCATCCTGATGTTTGGCCGCTTTGCAGAAGTCGGGCTGAGGAGCGAGTTCCCTGGGAGTCAAATCCTGTCCCAGAGAGCAGCTCGCTGCTTTCCGGCTTGCCTGTATTAGGAAAACGAATCCTGACAAGTCACAACAGATACCCGCCAGGCTTAAAATGCTGAGCGCAGCCAGGTCCCACCCCTTCCGTCCCAGCCAAGTTGAAAGCGGCCCAGCGGCAGCGCGGCTCCCTTCCTCTAGCCCAGGCTTTCTCAACCTCGACCCTCTAGATGTTTTGGGACTACAACTCCCATGATCCCTAGCTAGCAGGACCAGTGGTCAGGGGTGATGGGAATTGTAGTCTCAGAACATCTGGAGGGCCCAGGTTGGGGAAGCCTGCTCTAGCCTCACCTGGAGTATGGGGCCCAATGTGGAAAGGGGTCACCGGAGGGTAATGAAGGGGGCCAGTAGTATGGGAAAGAAGAAGGGGGGCATGTTTAGCTGGGGAGGGGGGCTGCCTATGCAGTAGTGCATTTCAGAAGACCGTTGGGAGATTCAGGATGGGTGAAAGGACGGACTTCACGCAGAGTTCCAAACTATGGAACTCCCTGCCACAGCATGCCAGGATGGCCACCAACTGGCTGGCATCCGTCTGTTTCTGGAGACGAGGGGGCGGGAGGGGGGGGGAGTCCAACGCCAGGAAGGTTGCAGCACCTGCTGTGGCTGTAGAGACCGACGGGGGAGAGACATGTTTCATTGCAGCCGGGGCAGAGGAAGGTTGGGCCAATCCAAGGAGGGCACGGCTGCCAACAGCTACCAGCCATGAGGGCTGCCCCTGAATGCCTGTTGTGCTGGCGCACTCTGGACAGGCTTCTGGTTGGATGTGGGGGGAATGGGATGCTGGGCAAGGTGGGCCAAGGCATTTTCAAGGAAACCTGCCCGGTCCTTTGAGAAAACATGAAAAGCGCATTTGTTGATGCAACTTAAAACACGAGGCAGAAAGCAGGGAAGAGCTGGCTGCTGGATGAGGCCTCCTGTGTAATCCAGCATGGGAGGCAGTTTTAGGATAGCGGGACCGCACTGGTGCTGCTGAAATGAAGAGCCCGAAGTCCGCCGGTGCCACCAGCATCCTGCCCCCCAGTTAGTGGCCGTGCAGCTGCCTCTGGAGTGACCCCAGACGGGGTTAGGGGGTCATAGCAGCCTTTTCCTGCTGGAAGGTACTGCCTCTGAGCCTGGAGGTTCCATTTCGCGGCCAGGTGAGAGACTCGCCTGCCAAGCTCGCCTCCTCGGTTGTCAGGGCCTCGACTTAGGGGTCCACAGACCCGAAGCTGGAGCCCCTGCCGTCCAGCCCCGGCTCTCCCCGCCTTCCCAAAGCGACACCCGCCCTCCAAACGGAGGCTTCCTGCGGCTTCCTCGCGACGGCGCGGAGCGTCCCGGGGCGTTTCACCGCGATGCGACGGGGCGGCTCCCCTCCCCGGCGCCGCCTCTGCCGGTCCAGCCTCCGGGGCGGGGCGAGCGGGGACTACGAGTCCCATCGCGCCCAGCCCCGTCCGCCCCGCTCACTTCCTCCGCAGCCGCGCCGAGGCCAGCCAGCCAGCCAGGAGCCGAGCGCAACGCCACGCCGCGCGGACGGGCTGCTCGACGAGTCGAGCCTCGACGGGGCCGCACTCCGGGCGGGCGAGCGGGCTGCTGCCTCCTTCCTCCGCCGCGCCTCTCTCGGCCCAATGTCGGCCGTCGCGGCCAGCTCGGGAGAGCTCCTGCGGGGCAACCGCGCCCCCTCCCTGCTGGCAAGTAGCGCGCGCCCCCCCACCCGCTGCTCCGGAGGGTCCCTGCGCCAGGGGTGGGGGGGCGAGATACGTGTCGGGGGCGGGACACGTGTCAGAGCGGGCGGGCGACGGGGCGCATCCTTCTGCGAGCCAAAAGGACCCCTGGTGCCCAGGCGCCCCCCACCCCGGCGCCGGGGGGCTCCGTGATCCTGGACAGCCGTCGGGGGTCAGGCTGGCCTTGCCGCTGCCCGTCGGGGGCCGCGCGCCACGGTGCCAGCTGCCCCGCCCCTCGCGGCCTCGGGAGGCTTCTCTGCCCGGGCTCGCCCTGCCCCTCGCCCTGGCGCAGTCCTCCGGGCCGAGTGGGGCGAGACCCGCGTCCGCCCGTCGGGCCCCGGGGGGGGGGGGAATCCCGCCGCCGCCGTCTCGGGTCTGGCTCGCTGCGAGGGCGCCTGGGGAAAGTGCGTAAAGGTGGACTCGGACCTGGAAAGACCTGGGTGCCAATCCCCCCTCGGCCATGAAGCTCGCTGGGTGCCCTGGGGCTAGACGCCAGCTCCCGGCCTGGCCAACCTCACAGGGTTGTTGGGAGGGTAAAATGAGGAGAACCACTAGGCCACCTTGGGCTCCTCGGAGGAAAGGCGGGATAGCAATGCAATTAGCAGCAGCAGCAAGTTGGAGCAGGGTATATGTTCCAAGGTTGAGCAAAGGAGAGTGCTGCAAAGTCTGGCGGAGGTGCACCCCACAGATGGCATGTGTATGCCCCCCTCCCCATCTCTGGCTGCTCCCTCCCTTGGGACAGTTGGGGCCCTCTGAGCAGGGCTGGGGTGCAAACAGACGCCCTCCCTTCAGGGCAGGCTGCTGCCCTGTCCCAGGAACTTACTTATTTTTCATGCCAGTGGAGATCTCTCGAGCATTTAACGTGCTGCCCTCTGCCCTGTTGTTAGGCAGGTATGAGGGCAAACCGTATGAGTCACGTGTTTGCCCATGTGGCTCTTTGGAAGTGGAAAGAAATCTGCATGGATTGCTGCACTGCAGTTTCTACGAGGATCTACGCCTGACTTTTATTACCCCAGTCCTTCAAAAGCTCAAAAATGAACCAGAACCCCGACGCTGAGAGCCTTGGTAGAAGATAAGGTCCCTGAAATTATGACCAATGTTGCCAAATTCTGCGTATCTGCTATTAGACGCAGGAAACAGCTTACCATTGACAATGCGCAGGCGAAGGCGAATATTTAATTTCACTTAACATCTTTAATTTTAAAACGTTGTTATGGTTTAATTTGTATTGAAAATGTTCTCTGTTTATTTCTGTATATGCTTTGTTGACCAGTTCGTAGAAACTGATTTGGTCTGTGACCGTTCAATAAATTTGATTGATTGATCTCTGGAGCAGGTGGTACTGCAGGACGTGGCTTGGACTTAGGGGTCAGGGGAGGAGCTTCGAGGGAGCTTTTGGTACAGACCCAAATCCCGGGGGGCGGGGTGCTCCTTGCCTCTAGGGCACCTGGCCGGTACCGTGAGGCCTGATTCTGCCACCGCCGCTGCTAGGCTCCTCTGTGGTTCTCAGTCTGCCTTCTCCCCCCCCCCCCCCGCCGCAGGGGGCAGACCAGGCGGACTATGAGGACGAGGACCTGGCGGGGGAGCTGATGGACGGGGGTGACGAGGAGCCGCGGGCGTGGACCCTGCAGGAGAAGGCCCTGCACGAGGCGCGGCTGAAGGCCAAGGCCAAGCGGCGCCTGCGGAGAACGTCCTCCCGCGACTCCAACCGCGAGTCCCTCTCCGAAGGCGGGGAGCCTGTCCCCGACCCCAGCAGCCCCAAGGGCAAAAACCACGACCGCAAATCCCGCATGGGCAAAGGCCGGGGGCTGCCCAAGAAAGGTAGTGCGCCCCGCCCCCCGGCCTCCTTCGCTCCTGGCTCTGCCCGCTGCAGGCTCTGCCAACGGCCGGAGTGGCTGCAACCGTCTTGGGGAGGGGGGTGTTGTTTGGGTGACAGTGCTCAGCCCACCTCTCTCTGTGTGTGTCTAGGTGGCGCAGGGGGCAAGGGCGTGTGGGGGGCCCCCGGAGTGGTCTACAGCTACCAGGAGCCTGATGCCCGGGATCCCAACTACGACGAAGTCGCACAGGTACCCTGCGCCAGAGGAGGAGGGCCTGGGGGGGTTCTTCCCAGCCAGGTGTCCTTTCTCCCATATGCCCCGTTGCCACGGGAGACCTTGCCCCTCCTGCCCCACAGCCTGCAGGCAGCCCTGGGCTCCTTTGAGACCCCTCGGCGGCACAGAACTTGGATCATCGAACACATGATGAAGGACCCCAGCCCCATTGCCAGGCAGCGGGCACGGAGATGGCCGAGGGTCCTGGGTTCAATTCCCGCCGGGATCTCCATGTGGAATCCCGGAGAGCCATTGCTGCCAATCAGAGCAGGCAGCACTGAGCAAGGTGGATGCAGTGGGGGGGGGGTCTGACTCGGTGGCTTCCTATGTCCCTATGCGACCCCTTCCCTTCCTATGCCGGGTGCAGCTGTTGCCGTGGATCTGGGAAGGGGGTGGGGAGTGCCGATTGGCAGGGGATATTCTGGGTGCTGCAGGCAAGGCGGCAGCCCCCAGGCCTTCAGTGCAGGCCTGGGACCCGAGTCAGGGGAGGAGGAGGAGGAGAGGGCAAGCCAGCCTCCTGCTGCTGCCGCCCATTTCCCCCAGCCTCTTGAGCCCCTGGTGCTCCCCTCCTGGCCCCAGGCAAAGCGAAGGAAAAGCTGAAATGAGGGTCCTTTAACTGGAGGGCCCCTCTGCCCCTTGGGGGGGGGTGTCTCCCGCCATGATTCCCACAGCAGTGGGGCAGCCCGCACCTTCTGGGGAAGATGCCCCGTGGTGTTCATGGGCCGCCGGCTCCGGAAGGCTTGACGTTGGCTCTCTGCCCCGGACTCTTCCCCTTTCCGGGGGTCTTCTCTGGGTGCACGGCAGGACCCTATTGGAGAAAGGGGCAGGGTCCCCCAGGGCGAGGTGTGGCCGCTTTGTGGGGCTTGGCAAGCCTGACCCTCGCCCTCTGTGCCCCCTGGACTCTCCTCAGGGCGACACGGTCTACGCCACGGTGGTGCCTGAGCTGGAAGAGGAGGAGCTGGAGAAGGCAGTGCAGCCCATGATGAAGGAATACTTTGAGCACGGAGACACCCTGGAGGTGGTGGTGCGTATTCTCGGGCCGGATGCAGGATTCTGGAGGGGCAGCCGAGGCCGGGGTTGGGGGGGCCCTCAGATATTTGCCCCCTGGGCCACCAGGGAATTCTGTCGCAAGCCAGAGTGGGCTCTCGGGGGAAGTGAGGGAGGGCAGGAAGGTAGACCATGGAAGAATTGTAGAGGTGGGCAGGGACCCCCAGGAGTGATGCAGTCCAACCCCTTGCAATGCAGGAGTCGCAGCTCAAGAATCCCAGGCTGGCAGCCACCCGACCTCTGCTTAAAAACCGCCAACGGAGGAGAGGCCACCCCCTCCGAGGCGAAAGAACGGATCCAGGGACAGGGGTGCTTCTTCCTCGTTCAGGGGAGGAATCGGACGCTGGATCTGAGCTCTGACTGGGGAGGGAGGGGGGCATTTGTGAGGCCGGGGGGGGGCTTTGTTTGAAACGGCAGCTGGGCAAGCCTGGCCAGGACAGGGGCTCTGCTCCCATTCTCCTGGGCCAGGCGGTTCTTGAAATAAACAGTGTGATGAGACCCTCCAGAGTGCGCTGGTGGTCTTGAGGAATCCACCGGCAGTAATGAAAATTGCAATATCGAAGGTCAGCGAATCCCAGATCCCCTTTGGTCCTCAAGAAGCTGGGCTCCCTCTTCCGCCTCACCCTGAAAGCTCAGGTGCCAGCAAATTTCAGAGAGGGTGGAAGTCGTCCCTTCCGAGCCGACAATGCTGTGATTCGTTGGGATTTCTTCAACAGGTTGCCAGGGGTGATTCCTGCACCGCAGGGGGTTGGACTAGATGCCCCTATGGGGTCCCTTCCAACTCTACGGTTCTGTGATTCTATGGGGGTGTGATAAGAGCAGCTTGGCCAGTTCCTGTCTGTGCTGGGCAGAAGGGAGTCCCATTTGCAAAGGAGGCCACCAGCGCCCCTTCTATCCTGCCCACCTGAATGCCCCACTGAATAATATAATAATAATCTCTACCCTGCCCGGGTTTCCCCAGCCACTCTGGGCGGCTTCGAACAAGAGATTAAAAATACATTGAAACATCAGTCATTTAAAACTTCCCTGAACAGGGCTGCCTTCAGGTGTTTTCTAAAGGTCATGTGGTTGTTTATCGCTTTGACCTCTGATGGGAGGGCGTTCCACAGGGCGGGCGCCACCACCGAGAAGGCCCTCTGCCTGGTTCCCTCTGACTTTGCTTCTCGCAGGGAGGCAACCGCCAGAAGGCCCTCGGAGCTGGACCTCAGTGTCTGGGCTGAGCGATGGGGGTGGAGATGCTCCTTCGGGTCTACCCCACTGGAAGGGCCGCGAGGGGGTCTCCATGGGGCCTCCACCAGGGACTAGCAAGGACTAGCAAGTAGTGGTGGCTACTAGCCAGGATGGCTCTGCTCTGGAAGGAGGCAGTCTTGGGAGACGGCAGGAGGGGAGAGGCTGCTCTTGTGCTCAAACCTACTTGTGGGGTTCCCATAATGGGCATGTGGTTGGCTACTGGGAGAGAAGGATGCCGGGCTGGGTGGGCCATGGCCTGATCCAGCAGGCTCTCCTTATGTCCTTCCCCCAGGGCAGTGCGGCTGTGGACAGATCCTGCCTCCTCAAAACTTCCTTGCCCTTCTTGCTCAGAACGGCCGGGGCAACCCAGTGAGATGGGTGGGGGGCAAATAATAAAATTATTGTTATTATTATTATTATTATTGCAGGAGCTGCTCCGCGAGCTGAACCTGGGCGGGCACAAGGCATCTGTGCCCTCCCTGGCTGTGGCGCTGTCTCTGGAGGGCAAGGCCAGCCATCGGGAGCTCACCTCCCGCCTGCTCTCGGACCTGGTGGGGAAGGTGATGAGCTCCGAGGACATCGCGGCCGCCTTCGACCGGACGCTGAGCGACCTCCCCGACCTCATCCTGGACACCCCGGAGGCCCCACAGGTCGGGGGCAGCCCTAGCCCTGCGAGGGGAGGCTGGGTTGGGGGGAACGGGGGATGGACGGATGGACAGGCTCGCCTGACCCTCTGTGTCCGTCTCTGCAGATGCTGGGCCAGTTCATTGCGAGGGCTGTGGCGGACCATGCGCTGCCGCTGGACTTCCTCGAGCGCTACAAGGGGCGCGTGGACTGCGAGCACGCTCGGTGAGAGGGCCGGCCGGCCGGCAGCCACCGCCCCAGCTCCTGGTGGCCGCTGGGCTCATGGGAGGAGGGCAGATGAGGGCCCTCGCCCGCCCCCTAGGTGTGACCCACTCAGGGCCCTCTTAAGCATATCCGGCGCCGTGGTGCAAAGCTCCCTCCGGCACCCCATCCCCCCGTTTCCCAGAGTTTTTTTAGGGAGGACGGCGCTGCTGGCGGGGCTGGAGGAGGCGGGCAGCGGCTGGACGGCAGAGAAGAGGTGGAGGCTGGACGCGGCGCCTCCTGGCTCAGCTGACTGCTTCATGCCGCGGTGGTCATGGCAGACGGAGGCTCCGGGCACGGTGCTGTTTCGGCATGGCATGGCAGAGTAAGCCGAGGGCGGCCACCTGATGCCGGGAGGTGCCACGTCCAGCCTTCGCCTCTTCCCTGGCGCCCTCCAGAACTTGGCGCCCCGCGCCACTTGGACACCCAGTGTGGTGTAGTGGTTAAGAGCGGTAGACTTGTAATCTGGTGAACCGGGTTCATGTCTCCGCTCCTCCACATGCAGCTGCTGGGTGACCTTGGGCCAGTCCCACTTCTCTGAAGTCTCTCAGCCCCACTCACCTCACAGAGGGTTTGTTGGCGGGGAGGAAGGGAAAGGAGAATGTGAGCCGCTTTGAGACTCCTTCGGGTAGGGATAAAGCGGGATATCAAATCCAAACTCTTCTTCTATGGGTAAGACGCCCCTGGACCCCCTCGCCCTCCCCGCTGCCCAGGGCCCCCTCTTCCCTGATGCTGGGCTGCCGCCTTCTCCGCAGCGCATGGGGGCCAGGGTACTCTTGGGGTTCCCTCCCAACACCGCAAAACCGTTCTCCGTTTCCAGGGCTGCTCTGGACCGCGCGGCCATCCTCCTGCGCATCAAGCGAGACGTCAACCGCCTGGACAATGTCTGGGGCGTGGGGGGCGGACTGAGGCCCGTCAAGCATCTTATCAAGGAGGTGAGGCGGCGAAATGGTTTGCGATGAGCTTGAGAAAATGCTCAAATGCACCATATTTGGTGGGGGTGCAAAAACATAAAACAGCTTGAATTAAAGAAGATATTTAAAACATCAGTTTAGAAGAAACCAGAAGCATATCTTCTGGGTTTGATAACAGAAGACCACCCCCCAAAATATGATAAATATATTCTTATACGCAACGGCAGCTGCCAGGACATGGATTGCAAAAAATGGGGAAGGCGAATATGTACCCTCAATAAGAGAATGGCAGAGCAAATTTTGTGAATTCCTAAATATAGCGAAATTAACTGCAATAATAAGAGGAAAATCAAACCAAAAAGCAAAGAGAGAATGGAGTTGCGCAAGAGAATATATATAGAAGCATTGTTTCAGAATAGAAATAGCGATATCCTATATTATAATCTTCAAGTGTCCCTGCGTCCACCGGCAATTTTCTGTGTGTCACGGAAGTGACGCATGGCACAGACGGACGCAGGGATTGGAGGGGGTGGAGAGGGGGGCGGGACGATGCAGAGGCACTTCCGGCCGGGCGAAACTGCGCCGCCGCCATTGCCGGGGGGGAAGCGGCGCAACGCGCCGCTCCCTTTGCTGCGCTCGGCCGCCAATGGAGAGGCCGCGGCGGGGGAAGCGGCGCGAAGCGCCGTTTCCCGCCGCCGCCTTCACACCCTCGCCGAAGCGCCTCCCGTTCTTGGAGGCTCCCGCCGCTGCCTACACACCCTCGCCGAAGCGCGGGGGAAGCGGCGCGAAGCCGGCCGGGCCCCTGCAAAGCCGCTGGACGTCCATGGCGGGCGCCGGAAGCCTTCGAGGGCGGCTTCCTCCTCCTCCTCTCCCCGCAACTTGGCCCCTCCCCCTCCCCCCGCTTCTCCTTCTGCTCCCGGGAGAGTTGAGGACGATGAAGCGGTACTTCTTCCAGTGGCAGGCATTGGGGTCCACGCCTGGGGGGGCGCAGCCGCTGGACTCGGGAGTGTCCCTGGCGGCCGCCTCGGCTCACCCGCCGCCGCTGCCGCCGCTCGGGCTGTCGCTCACCCTGGGGCCTCCCCCGCCGCCGCCGCCCCCGCTGCCGCCTCTCCCGCCGTCGCTCTTTCCGGCCGTGACAGCCGGATCCAGCCCCCCGGGAGCCGCGGCGACGGGTCCGCCCGCCATGCTGAGGGCCGGCCGGATGGTGGGGAGAGCGAGCACGGATTCTTGCTTGGCACGCCTGAAGACTCTTTACTGGAGCTCCCGCACGCGAGAAAGCTGCAGCTGGCCCTTGGGGGCCACCGCCCTCCGCAGCTCTCTGCCTACCCGCCGTGGTTGCCGAGGGGTTTTTGCAGCCCACTCTTTGAGCCCCTCGCTGCGCCGCCATTGCTTCGCCCTCCTTTCCCCCCTCCTGTCGGGATCGGGCGAAGTCGCCGGGTCTGACCCACCCTCGCGTGCAGGAGTTTGAAAACACTCCCTGCCCGCCAGAAGGGAGTAGCTTTCACAGGAGGCCGGCTAATTAATCAGCCATTTGCCTCAGTGCATCGCTCGAATGGCCATGCAAAAGCTTAAATTATATTTATTTTTAACTGCGCAACGCCATCCATAGAAATGCACCAAGGCTATCTACCTAACCTATTTATTTGGGGAAAAACAACACATGCATATGTGTCTTCTTCCGCTGCTGCCGGCCTCCCCACCCGGTGCAAGGCGGTTTACACGACAAATTTGCAGCAGCTGAGGATCCACACCTCGCTGATTTTGGAGCAAGACCCGCTGGATTCAGTACGCCTTACCTCTGAGTAGAGGCTGCCTGTCAAAACCTTAAAACGCCTTGCCAAGAGTCCTCCCAAGCAGACGCCAAACAGATAAACAGCTATGTGGTTTTTTAAAAAAAGACATCTGAAGGCAGCCCTGCTCAAGGAAGCAGCGCCTGCTGCCCATAAGCAACACCCTCGCCGCCCACCCCCCACCCCCAAGTTGGGCTTCAGTAGGATGGGTAGCCTGAAAATGGGGCAGATCTTAGTGCTGCCTTACTCGGAAGTAAGCCCCGTCAAGGTCGGTGGGGGAAAGGATCGTACGCACAACCCGGTCACAGCAGCAGCGGCAGCAACCCTTTCCCTGCCTGCTCAGAAAGCGAAGCCCGTGCGCCTTGCTTGCTGTCAAGTGAAGTGCTGAGAGCTGCCTAAAACAGCACACACACAAAAAGAAATCGCAGCTGAAAACGCTGCCGGCGTTCACATAATTTCAACAGTGTACACAAATTTTGATGGATGCAGTAATGGAATAAGGAATGGTATAGCTTTTGTAAAGTACGCAGGGATTTATATGATGCGTAAAATGAACCATGAAAAGAGAAGAAGGGGAGTCATTTATAGCTTAAGGATGTAAAAATGAATGTTTGACATTGAAAACAAAATTATATATATAAGGAGAGAGAGAGAGATAAAAGGCTGATAAAGAATATAAAGGAGGACTGGGAAATGTTTGCTGAATATTTTCAGAACCACTATAAACAAGTGAATAACCTAGCAGGTCTTCAGTAAATCCAGCAGAATAGAAGTTAAGGGGATTTATAGTTGATGAAGAAATTTGAAGTTGAAGAATTTGGAATACAAAAATAATAATAGGGGGTAAAAAAGGAATCGGGAAAACGGTTACCAAAAGCTGTTAAACTAAGGGGGGGGTGGAAGGAAGGGGATGTGGCATGTGTTTGTTGGTTTGTTTCTCTTTTCTGTCTCTATTAAAAAAATGTTTCAACACATATCTTCTAGAGCCCGTTATCTCAACGGGCTTAATTTACTAGTGAAGAATAAGAACGACACAAGGATAAGAGAAAGGGTAACAATAAGCAAAACAGAAATAGAAATAAATAAAAACAGTTGAGCACAACGAAAGACGACAAATGTAAAAAAAAGGAAGGGAAATTGGGTTTATTCTACCGGTATGTATTGTTTAGTTTTGAGTTGCTTTGTATGTTTATGAAATGTACGTTTTTCTTTTTAATGTAAATTTACTTTATTTTAGTTTTGTATGATTCAATGAAAATAAAATTTAAAAAGAAAAAAGAACAAAAAAAGCTCCTTCCCTTAAAAACCTGAAGCCTTCCTGCTAGGAATGATGGGAAATGAACCCCCCCCCCCCAAAAAATACAGGAAAGAGTCTTTATGGATGTTACAGTCGCTGCTAGAATTCTAATCTCCAAAGGAGAGGATACCCATCTAAATCAGACTCAAAGCTGGAGCCGCCTTCTGGCTTCCGCTTCTGGGCAGGATGCAGCCCCTCTGAGCCCCCCAGTTGCGGAGCCGAGTCTCGCCTTCCGTAGACCCCACTGTGTGGGGGGCACAAAGCCCCTTTGGGTGGCTGCCCTTTCCGGGACCAGCCCCACTGAGCAGCAACGCTTGCGAAGGAAGCTTTCGTCTCCTGGCCTTGAACTCTCCCCAGTTCTGCCAGTCACTGTCTGGGGAGACACACAGCAGTTTGTGTTGTGCACAGCTTGGGGGAGGGGTGTTGGCAGATAGGGGGCTGGTATTTTGCCTCAGTGGGGGTCTGGAGAGGTGCTGCGTCTTGCCTGGACCCAAATTAAAATGCTGAGGCCTGAGCATTGCGTTTCCTTCTTGGGGGGTGGCAGAATACCTTGCAAAACTAGTGTCGATGCCTCACAACAAGAAGCCTTTTTTTCTAGGCTTAGCTGGGGGGGGAGCTGTCCTGATTTTTTTTAATTAAGATTTTTCAACCAATTTTAACATATTCAAAAATTCAAATTACATTTTACAATTTCAGATAAACCCGTCCCCCCCCCTGCAACTTCCCCCAACTTCCTTTTCTGGTTTAGAACATATTTGTTTGTTCTGCTTATAATTTTATATGCCTTATATGCTAAAATTAATATTGTCTTCTTAATCTCTTCTTAATATTTGCCCATTGCAAGTGTATTACTCAAATCCTGCCAGTGAGAACATTTCAGTGCATTGCTTCTGTATACACATCCTAAAAGGTTCCCAATCTATTTAAAAAGTCCTTATCGTCCTTAAGTCTCTCAGTTAACTTCGCTGTTTCCGCGTATTCCATCAACTTTTCTTGCCAATGTTCTTTCGTTGGTATTTCTTTTTTAATAATTTTTTAAATTAAATTTTCACAGTTTTAACAATTATATAACATCTTAATAAAACAACCTTATCTCTTTCGCTCTGCTGAGCTTCTGGTTTTATTCTGATCTTACCTCTGTTTTCCCGCATTTTTAACTTCAGTCTCCTGATATATTTTAACACACTGTCTACTTTTTAACTTCAAATAGAAAGTTCTTCACCTAAACGTTGTAGGTTCTGTCTTAATCCTGCCAATGTCTTTATATGTGTCATTACAATGATCCTTTCCTTGGTCTCCCATCGCCCTCTCCGCTCTTCCAGATGAACCTCCTGCTCCGCGAATACCTGCTTTCGGGCGAAGTCTCCGAGGCTGAGCACTGCCTTCGCCAGCTGGAGGTGCCTCACTTCCACCACGAGCTCGTCTATGAGGTAGCGGAGGGCACCCCTTGGGGCCCTTGGGTGGGGACGGGCAGCACCCGCCTCCGGGGGCTTGCCGGGCTCTTGGGCACAGCTTCTGGACTGGGCCTTCCCTGGTCCCCTCTGAGCCGTTTGCTGGCCTTCTTCCCCCAGGCGGTGGTGATGGTGCTGGAGTCCACGGGAGACACGGCCGTGGCCATGATGGTGAAGCTGCTGAAGGTGCTGTGGGAGACGGGCCTGGTGACGCTGGACCAGATGAACCGGGTGAGGGCCGCCCCCTGGGCTGGGGGCAGCGGGGCCCAAAGGGGCCAAAGAAGGGTGGTTTTATGTTGCGCAGCGCCCTGAGATCTGCGGGTATTGGGTGCTGTACCAATTGAATTAATAATAATAATAAATAATAATAATAATAATGAAATTCTAACCAGAAATTAAGTAAAGATTGGCTAAGGTTCAAAGAACATCTTAAAAAGTACAGTAAGAACACAAATCTCCTGACAGATTTGGATTGAATCTTCACGTTTATGGAAATTAGAAAGTCAAAACTTCTCCTGATAATGAACCGAAAGGAATAATAAAAATGACGTGCGTATAGACTGGTAAGGTATAAAAAGTACAATGAGGTTAATGGGTATGTCATGTCAAATGAGGTGTTGCTGGTCAGTGTCTATGGTCTGTTTATGTGGTTTTTCGTTTTGTGTATGCTCTGTAAATTGTTTTGTAATCAAGGTGGAATAATAATAATAATAATAATGTGCTATTGCAGTCCGGCAGGGAGGCAGCCATGCCGCTCTGGGGGGTCCACCCTCAGGCCACCCCCTGCCCTGACCCCTCCTGCTTCCTCCACAGGGCTTCCAACGGGTGTACGATGAGCTGGGAGACATCAGCCTGGACGTCCCGTTGGCGCACAGCATCCTGGAGCGGCTGGTGGACCTCTGCTTTGAGGAGGGCGTCATCACCAAGCAGCTGAGAGACGCCTGCCCTGCGCGGTAGGCCACGCTCTGCCCTCCTGCCCTCGGGGCTTCAGGCGGGAAGAGAGCAGAGGCCCAGAGCCCCAGGGTTGCTGGTCCGGTGGCCTCTCTCTCAAAACAGCCTTCGCCGGGTCAGATCCCGCTGGCAAAAGTGCACCAGTGAGAGCAGGGGTGGGCCACTGGCCTGATCCAGCCAGCTTTCCTGATGTGCTCCTTGCGTCCGATGGGCGGGTGGAGCCCTCTCCGTTCCGCCCCGATTTCCGGAGACGGAGCTGTTTGCTTGGTCTCTTCAGTCCCAAAGCCTTCTCATCTATTTGCTCTTCTTTCGAGGGTCAGAAGAAGAGAATCGTGGCATTGTGGGGACCCCCAAAGGTCCTCTAGTCCACCCCCCTGCACCCTGAATCGCATCTAGCTAGTTTCTCTGTGTGTGTGTGGCAGGATGCCTGTGGCTATTGCGGGTCTTTGCAGACTGGAGCGGGAGTGGATTTTGGGGTGGGGGGGCCTGGGAATGAGGCAGCGAGGATCAAAAGGCTTTGTGTGTGGTTGGGGTGTGTTGAGTTGTCACTCTCTGACCCCCCCCCCAACTCACTCTCTCTCCTTCTTTCCTTAGGGGCCGGAAGCGCTTTGTCAGCGAGGGGGACGGCGGCCAGATCAAGCCCTAGCTTGACGCTTCCAGCCCTGGCCTCTGCCCATCGCCCCCCCCCCCCAGCAGGGCCTGCCAGCTTCAAGGGAGAGGCCAGGAGGCTGCGCCAGATCCCCCTCACCCCCTCACCCCCCCACCGGAACCAGCCTGGGAAGGAAAGGGAGCTTAAGCCGCCACATCCGGGTCAGGCTGGCGAGGGGGTCAAAAGAGGGAGCTTGCCCTCACGTGGGGCACCCCATCCGGGTCTTGCCCCCTTCTCCAGCCCCCCCCCCGCCCATCCCCACAAACGCATCTCAGGAAGCAGAGGGGAGCCTGGAGATGGCAGCCACCTGGGCGTTCCTGGCCCTATAGGGCTCGAAGGGGCCCAGGCTTCCTCCAACAGGTCTAGCCCCTTGCCGCGTCCCGAAAGGGCACAAATACTTCCCCCAAAGCCCCCTCTGCAGTCCCCTAAGGTGTGCGAGGTGGGGAGGTCTAGCCTTGCTCCCTAAGGCGGGGGTGGGGGGGGGAGGATCTCAAGGTCTTGGGAAGCAGGGAGGGCAGAGGCAGAGCGGCGCCTCGTAAGCACGGCTGGGAGATAAGGTGGGGGGGAGGGGGAGGGACCTGATGTCCTTGCAGGCGGTGGGGGGAACGGGTGGCTTGTGGAAAATCTAAAAATAAAAACGTATCCAAAGGAGCTGGCTGTACCTGACTCTTCCTCCAACTGGTTAGGGGCAGGGGCAAATAGATTGCAGGGGCAAAATGGCCCTGGCAGGGGCACGGGCACCACAATTTGCAAAAGGTATGACTCCCCCAGGACACATAAAAGCACATAATAATAATAATAATAATAATAATAATAATAATAATAATAATAATAATATATTATTTATACGCTGCCCAGCTGGATGGGTTTCCCCAGCCACTCTGGGTGGCTTCCAGCAAAATATTAAAATACAATAATTCATCACATATTAAAAGCTTCCCTAAACAGGGCTGCCTTCAGATGTCTTCTAAAAGTCAGAAAGCTGTTTATTTCCTTGACATTTGATGGGAGGGCGTTCCACAGGGCGGGTGCCACCACCGAGAAGGCCCTCTGCCTGGTTCCCTATAGCTTTGCTTCTCGCAGTGAGGGAACCGCCAGAAGGCCCTCGGAGCTGGACCTCAGTGTCCGGGCTGAACGGTGGGGGTGGAGACGCTCCTTCAGGTATACAGGACCGAGGCCGTTTAGGACTTTCAAGGTCAGCACCAACACTTTGAATTGTGCTCAGAAACATACTGGGAGCCAATGTAGGTCTTTCTGGACCGGTGTTATGTGGTCTCGGCAGCCACTCCCAGTCACCAGTCTAGCTGCCGCATTCTGGATTAATTGCTATTTCTGGGTCACCTTCCAAGGTAGCCCCACGTAGAGCGCATTGCAGTAGTCCAAGCAGGAGATAACCAGAGCATGCCCCACTCTGGTGAGACAGTCCGCGGACAGGGAGGGCCTCAGCCACATGGAGAGTTGAGCTTCCGCACCTGCAGAGAACCAAGCAGGGCCACTTGCTTCTCGCGTGGTCCTGTGTCTGGTGGCCAAAGGGTCAGAGAAGCTCAGGGAACCATTCCTCAAAGCAGCTGGAGAATTTCCTTTATGTTGCATTATATCCCACCTTTTTTTGTCCTTCAAGGAGCTCAGGGTGGTGCATGTGGTTCTCCTCCTTTCCTCCTTTAATCTGCACAACAACCATGTGAGGCAGGCAAGGCTGAGAGGCTTCATGGGAGGCAGTGGGGTGCAGTGGTCATGGGTAGGTAAACTAAGGCCCGGGGGCCGGATCTAGCCCAATCGCCTTCTAAATCCAGCCCCGCAAACGGTCTGGGAATCAGCGTGTTTTTACATGAGTAGAATCTGTGCTTTTCTTTAAAACGCATCTCTGGGTTATTTGTGGGGCAGAGGAATTCGTTTATTTTCTCCCAAAAAATAAAGTCTGGCACCCCACAAGGTCTGAAGGACAGTGGACTGCTGAAAAAGTTTGCTGACCCGTGGGTGAGAGGGTCGGCCTGGGACCTGAGGGAGACCAGGGTTCAAATCCCCATCAGCCACAAAGCTCCCCGCGAGACCCTTGCGCCAGTCACTCACACTCAGCCCGGCCTACCTCACAGGGTCGTTGGGACAAATAAATGGGGAGAACTATGTTTGCCACTTGGAGGAAAGGTGAGCTATAAATGCAATAAATTTTAAAATACAGCCTGGCTGGGATTTGAACCCTGCTCTCTCCCAGGTTGACACTCTACCCACTAGGCAACCCTGTGGACTTTGGGAGGCATGGAAGGGCTGCCCCACACATTTGTGGGGACTAACCGGGCTGAGGGACCCATTTTGCCAGCCTTGAAACCCCTGTGCCGGCTCTCTGCCTTTTCCAGGTGCCGCTTCTGACTTGTGTGTGTGTGTGTGTGTGTGTGTGAAGTGGCACAGGTGGTGACCCAGAAGAGGGACCCCTGTCTCTTGGGGGTGTCTTTGGGGGTGCTCAGCCTAGGGCAGCTGTTCTCTGGCTGTCCGAAGGCGTCATGAGGGTCCTCCTGCAGCTGGATCAGGTCCGAGGAGGGACCCTTCCAGGCCAGCCTCCTGTTCCCCCAGGGACAGTGTGGTGCAGTGGTTAGTGTCTGACTAACCCCAGGGTACAAATTGCCCATTGGCTGTGAAGCTTCCTCAGAGCTGCGGGAGGGCGATGGATGAATAATATAATAAAATCAACAAAAATATAATTTTTATTTATACCCCGCCCTCCCTGGCCAAAACCGGGCTCGCGGCTAACATCAAATGTAAAACACATTAACATAAAATCAATCGATTAAAATCCTAAAATTGGATCAGGATCAGAATAAAATCCAATCAGATGGCAACCTGCAGATTAGGGTTTGGGACCTTGAATGGCGTTCGTAGCTCACGTTTTTCCTCCAAGGAGCTGGTTTTTCCTCCCTGCTCATTTAATCCTTACAACAGCCCTGTGAGGTAGGCTAGGCTGGGAGGCAGGAGTGGTCATGCCCAAGTGTCCCAGCTAAAGAAAATTGGCAATAAAATTAAGAAACAGACACGACAACGAATTTAAGGAAGAATGGAAGGGCTTTATTGCATATATACAGAAGCAACATACACAGGTTAATAAATTGGCAGGATTTTGAGAAGACTTGTAATTTTATTATGAATGGACAATAAGAAATTCAAATGGTTAAAACTTTATAATGGACATGTAAGTAAAATGGAACCAAGGAAGGGAATAGGGAGAAGTCAGTTTGCTTTGTTTTATTTTTGTTTTTATTGTAAATGTTATTGGGGGGGGGGGGGAGGATTGGTCATACCCAGCGTGCTTGGCGGCCGATTGAGGTGGGATTTGAACCCAGGTCTCTGCCAGGTCGCTTTGACTGCAACGCCACGGGGGCTCCCGTCAAGCTCCCTGGGTGGGGGTCCAGCCCCTGCCTCTCAGCCCAGCCTCCCTCGCAGGGCGCTTGTGGGGATTTAAATGCCCCATTGCAGATGCTCCCTCCCTGGTCGATGGCAATGCCGCCCCCCCTTGGGCTGAATTCCTGCCCCATCGCACCCTGCAGCGGAGGCGCATGCGCGGGACGCCAACCTCTCGCCAGGCGCCACGGCACCCTTCGCCAGCCCCGACGGGGGGGGGGGGCCGAGCACTTCCGGGGTGCCAAGCCCGAGCAGCGCGTGGTGGAAGGCGGGGAACCGGCAGGGACTACAGCTCCCAGAGTGCACCGGGGTCCGGGCGCCGCGGAGCCTGCCGGGAAAGGTAGTTCTGGCCGCGTCGGGGCTGCGGGAGCCGCGTGGAGCCCAGCAGGAAGGGTGAGCGAGGAGAGAGCAGCCCCCGACGGCGCTTTGCGGGAGGGGGACCCAGGTCCTGCACGTCGGGGGCCGGGGGATTCCCCTGGCGGCCCCCGATTTCCTGCCCGCCAGCCCCCAGCCACTCTTTCCCCTCTCCCGCCCCGTCGGGGCTGCAGGTGCGGCGGCGGCGGCGCGGAGGATGGCCCGCGAGCGGCGGAGACCGGGACCCGAGGCGGGGAGGCGCCCGGCGGAGAAGGGGCCCCCTCGGGCGGCGGCGGCGGCGGCCGGGGCTCGGAGGTTGCGGGGCGGCGGCGGCGGCGTCGGGCCCCCGGGGCAGCCGCGGGCTGCTCGGTCCCGGCTGGTGGCGCTGCTGGCGCTGGGCTCGCTGGCGCTGGGCTTGGCGGCCGTGGGCTACGGCGTCGGGGCTCGGCGCTGGCGGGCGGCCCGCGTGCTCAGCCTGCACCCGGCGCCGCGCATCCTGGACGCCAACAGCAGCGGCCCCGCGGCCGAGCCCCGCCGCTTCTGGGGCTCCTACCGGCCGCAGGTCTACTTCGGCATGAAGGCGCGCAGCCCCCGCTCGCCCGTCGCAGGTGAGAGGGGGAGAAGGGGCGCCTTCTGCCTGCTGGCAGCGGGTCGGGATGGATGACCCCTGGGGGCCCCGTCCAACTCAGCGCTTGGGATGCCAAGAGGGCAGGCCGGGGGAGGGCCTTGCCGATGGACCCGGCGCCACCGGCCCCCTTGGCCCAGGTCTACGTGGCAGGTGGCACAAGGGGTCTGGAGCCTTTAGGAAGCTGCGGTTGGCATCCATTTGTCATTGGGGTAAAGTCAGATTTTGACAGGTGTCAGAGCATGCAGAGAACATGCGCTTTCAGCCTGTGGCCCCACTTCCAGCTCAAAACAGACCCCAGGTAGCTGCTGCTGGAAAGACCCACCCATTTCCCCCCCCCCCCAACCCAGCAAAGGAGAGAGCGCTGGTATGGGTGGACTCGTGATGCGACTCGTGAGGAGCTGCTGGGACCGGGGAGGTTCTTTGTCCCAACAGCTGTTCCTTGGCAACTATTTTGGAATCTGTGGCCCAGTAGTTCTGATGTTGGCATAAGGGTTCCTTCCAACAATGTGGTTGCCCAACCCTCTCGAAAAATCTGGGTGCCATCAGTGCTCCAAGACGAAGAAGCGAGCCAGGGATTTCTGCAAGTCAGGACCAGATTGCCTCTGTCCTCGTGGAGCGTGGCCAAGAGACGAGGAGGCAACGGGGTCTGTGCCTTTGCTGTCCCTGACAGAGTGGCTCTTGGCCTCGCTCTCTGCATTGCAGGGGGTTGGACTAGATGACTCTGGAGGGCCCTTCCGGCTCTGCCATTCTGTGGCTCTTGCTGCTCTGCCTCCCCTGCAGGCCTCATGTGGATGCACCAGCTGGAGGGGGACGTCCGGCTGCGCCACACCTGCGAGCAAAGCGACGGCCTCCCGCGCTACGGCTGGCTGCTCCACGACGGCGTCAATTTTGGGGTGCAGGAGATCCAGGACGTTGGCCTCAGCCTGCAGACGGAGTTTGTGAAGCGGCCTGGGGGTCAGCACGGGGGAGACTGGAGCTGGAGGGTCACGGTGCGGCCCGAGGTGAGTGGGGAAGAGCCAGCGGGAGAGGCGGGCGTCTCTTAAGGAGTGCACCCATGGCTCTGGAGGGGGGTGCAGGGGGGCTCCTGCCTAGCTGTTACCAGGCCCAGGCGTGCTTGCACCTAAGAAGAGCCTGCAGGATCAGGCCAGTGGCCCATCTGAACCGTCGCCTGCGGGAAACTCGCAAGCAGGATCTGAGCCGAAGAGCTGAGCTTTGCTGCCTCCGACCATGGAGGCAGAAAGCAGCCGTTGTGGCTCGTAGCCACTGCTAGCCCCCTGCTCCGTGACTTGGGCCCGCTGACTCCTTCTCAGGCCTTTGGATGGCACCCCTGGGACCCGCTTGCCAGCAGACCTCGGCAGGGTGGGCTACACAGTGTAACTTAATTTTAAGCACTAGGAAGCTTCTGGTTCCCTTCCAAAACACGCACAGCCCTTGAGGACATAAAGATAATACACCCCATAGTTCTCCTTCTGCCTCTTATCTTTCCCCTTGACTTCAAGGCAGCAGCAGAGGCCCCAAACTCTGTCCCAGGGGTGGAAGTGAGCCACGTTTCTCCCAAGTTTAGAATGCATGGGGCTAACCGGCCCCCCACTGCCCCAAGATGCTCAGCCAGGATGCAAAGGCCTGTCTCAAATCAGGTTTCCAGGGGTTCGACTCACAAGTCTCATCCAGAGCGGGGCTCTCAAAGACTTAGACGCAGATAGGCAGACGGAATCCTAGAATGGTAGAGTTGACAGGGGTCTCAAAGGTCCTCTAGCCCACCCCGTGACAGAGCTCCCCCTGGCACTGAAGCCAGAGAGAGGAGTCTTAGGGCTTCCTGACGGTGCTTTCCTGTCCTCAGAGAACTGGCCCCCCGGCCCCCTTCATCTCTCTGCTCTTCTACGTGGCGACGGATGGGCAGGGGTCTTTGCAGCCTGTGGTGGAGCAGAAGACGGGCCGCTTGGCATCCCTGACGGGCACAACAGAGGAGCTGGGCCACTTCACCATCACCTTCCAGCAACCCACCAATGAGGCTGGAACAGCACCTCTCTATGCCAGGTAACCTGCAAGGCAGAAATGCCACCATTTTCAATCCTAGGGGGTGGGGTGGGGGTGGGATTGTGTCTCCCTTAAGTAAGAACCTAAGCCGAGGCGGATGGATCAGGCCCATGGCCCAGCATCCTGCTCTCAGAGTGGCCAGCCAGATACCCATTACAGGAAACACACAGGCAGGATCTGGGCACAAAATCAACTCTCCCCTCCTGCCATTTCCAGCAGCTGGCACTCGGAAGCATTGCTCCGGACGAGAGGTCCTGAGGGTGGCATCACAAGAACGGGGCCTTTTCTGCAGTGGCTCCCCATTTGTGGGATGCTGTCCCCAGGGAGGCTCACCTGGGGCCTTCACTATACATCTGTAGTGCCAGGCTAAACGTTCCTCTTCAACCAGACCTTTGGCTGATTGATTGATTGATTGATTGATTATCTGATTTAAATACCACCCATCAGCAAAAGATATCAGCCCAGTTCATAAGATATTGGGTACAGGTATTGTATCCATTCCAGTTGGCCAATTTAACTTGCATACTGTGCAGTCATGATGGTACCAATTTATGATCAATGCAGTTCTAAAATTAATATTAAAATATTAAAATTAACAAATCATATTCTACGGCCTTTTAACTCTGTTTGTGGGAAGGAGGGTTATGTTTAGTTTCGCTTTTGCTTTAATTACTGCATTTTTCTGTGTATAAGACTAGGTTTCCCCCCTTAAAAATAATGCCAGAAAATAGGGGGCGTCTTATACACGGGGCCACCCCCATTTTCTTAAACCGGAGTCCCCAAAAATAAGGGGCGTCTTATACATGGGGGTGTCTTATAGACAGAAAAATACGGTATATATTTTGTGCTACTATCCTTCGTTTTTATCTTGTGAACCGCCCTGAGATGCGGGTGAAGGGGCACTATATAAATGAAATAGATAGATAGATAGATAGATAGATAGATAGATAGATAGATAGATAGATAGATAGAGCTGCCTCTGACCATGGAGGAAGAGCAGTAGGCCTTGGCGGTGATTCTCGCTCCCTTTCTCCCTCTCCAGTTACAACTACCTGCAGGCGAAGGCCGAAGGGCTGGACCGCCTGAGCGACGTGGTGAAAGCCAGCCTGACCCCTCGCTTCACCTTCGCCCCACCAGGAGCCCCCAAGCGCCGCTACTTTGGGGTGGACGCCTATCACTCCCCGGCCGGGGAGAGGGCGCCGCCTCACAGCCAGCTGCTGGTGCACCAGGTGACGGTGGCACTGCCTTGCCGCCTGGAGATGCTCTTTGAGTCGGGCAGCGTGGGTGGCCGTGCCGGGCGGCTGGCGGGCGAGGCTCTGTCGCAGGAGCTGGGTCGGCACACGGCAGCCTTTGAGCGGCGCTTCGAGGAGGCCTTTGGCCTGGCCCGCAAGGGCTTCTCCCCGCCGGAGCAGAGCTTTGCGCGAGCCGCCCTCAGCAACATGCTGGGCGGGATGGGTTACTTCCACGGGCGCTCGCTGGTGCAGTCGCCCCACGCCGAGCTCCCCCAGCCCTACCCGGAGGCGCCGCTCTTCACGGCCGTGCCCTCGCGCTCCTTCTTCCCGCGGGGCTTCCTGTGGGACGAGGGCTTCCATCAGCTGCTGCTGGCCCGCTGGGACGCGGCCCTCAGCCGAGAGGTGCTGGCGCACTGGCTGGACCTCATGAACGCCGAAGGCTGGATCCCGCGGGAGCAGATCCTGGGCACCGAGGCCCGTGCCAAGGTGCCCGCGGAGTTCGTCGTGCAGCACAGCAGTGCCGGAAACCCCCCGACGCTGTTTCTGGCGCTGCGGCAGCTGCTGGCCCAGGAAGCTCTCGAGACGGACTACCTGCGGCGCCTCTACCCGCGGCTGCAGAGCTGGTACGATTGGTACAACGGCACGCAGGCCGGGCCCCTGCCCTTCACCTTCCGCTGGCGCGGCCGCGACCGGGACACCCAGGCGTTCCTGAACCCCAAGACGCTCACCTCCGGCCTGGACGACTACCCAAGGGCCTCGCACCCCTCGGAGGACGAGCGCCACCTGGACCTGCGCTGCTGGATGGCTGTAGCCTCGGGCGTCATGGCGGAGGTGGCCACGCAGCTTGGGGAGCCGGCCGAGGAGTACCGGCGCATGGCGGAGGCGCTGTCGGACGGGCAGCTGCTGGACCAGCACCACTGGGCCGAGGCGCTGGGCACCTTTGCCGACTACGGCAACCACACGCAGGCGGCAGCCCTGGAGCGCGAGAAGCTGCGCCCCCCTCCTCCGGGGCAGCCCCTGCCCACGCCGCGCCTGCTGCGGGTGGTGCGGAAGCCGCCCCGGCTGCAGTTTGTGGCGGGCGCTTTTGGCTACGTGAGCCTCTTCCCGCTGCTGCTGCAGCTGCTGCGCCCCGACTCGCCCCGCCTGGGCAGCCTGCTCACCGACCTGCGCAGCGAGAAGAAGCTCTGGACGCCCTTTGGGCTGCGCTCTCTGTCGCGCTCCAGCCCCTTCTACCTCAAGCACAACACGGAGCACGACCCCCCGTACTGGAGGGGCCCGGTGTGGGTCAACATCAACTTCCTGGCCGTGCGGGCTCTGCGGCACTATGGCCGGCTGGAGGGGCCCTTCCGGGAGCAAGCGGCCGCCCTGTACCGGGAGCTGCGCGCCAACGTCGTGGGCAACGTCTACCGGCAGTACCTGGAGAGCGGCTACGTCTGGGAGCAGTATCACGACGGCACGGGCAAGGGCCAAGGGTGCTACCCCTTCACGGGCTGGTCGGCCCTGGTGGTGCTCATGATGGCCGAGGAGTACTGAGCTTCCGGAAGTGCCAGGCTGCCTCTGCCATGCTCTTGGCGGGCGCAGTGCCCGCCTCCTCCCCTCAGGTGTTTTGAATCCTGGGCAGCTGGCCTCGGCTGCTCTCCCTCCACCTCCATCCAGGACCCAACTTCTAATTTTCTAGCGAAATAAAGCTGTGAAGCTGGACGTGGCAGTGGCCTCTTGCGGGACAGGGGCTGGGCGGTGGGAAGAAGCCTCCTTGGGCTGCTTTGGCATCTCCATGCGCTGCCACCTCTGGAGTTCAGGGCGGGGAGGGGAGATGCCTTGGAGTCAGAAGCGAAGGCAGCGTGAAAGGGGTTCATGCGCTCAGAGCGGCACCCAGGGGCTGCTGGTGAATCTGCACTGGATTTTATTTATTGTTATTTTGCAAAATTTAGATGCCACTTTATTGTTTGGAAAACCCTCAAAGCCTTTACAAGTTTTTAGCTCCTGGGAGGGAGGATTTTGACTGGTCCCCTGCTGCTTATGATTTAGGGAGTGCAGCTACCCAAAGGCAAATGTGCTGCAAGTTAATAATAATAATAATAATAATTTTTTATTTGTACCCCGCCCATCTGGCTGGGCATCCCCAGCCACTCTGGGCAGCCTCCAACAAACACAAAATACATTAAAATATCACAGGTTAAAAGCTTCCCTAAATAGGGCTGCCTTGAGGTATCTTCTGAATGTCAGATAGATAATAAGCTGATGTGAACTGGGACCAGCTGCTTCAGGGCCCCAGCGTGTTTCTCCACACTCAGAGAATAAGAGAGTTGTCGAAGGGGACCCGAGGGTCATCTTTCTAGCCCAACCCCTCTGCAATGCAGGAATATGCAGCTGTCCCAACCGGGGATCGAACCTTCAACCTTGGCTTTATCAGCACCAGACTCTAAGCGACTGAGCTGTTGTGGCCAGGCAAACATAGAGATATATGCAGGCATGCATATGTAGCCACATGGGCTATCAGCCTCACCTGAATTCCATCCAAGTGCCAATACTGAGGTGGGCAAAATGGCACCATCTGTCCACAGGAGGGAGGGAACCCCCCAGCCCAGCCCAGCCTCCAAATCCCAACCCCAGAGGACAGAGTGCATTGAGCGCCACAGGATCTTGCCTGACTGGTTGCTGGGATATGGAAAACTCCAGAGGTTTAAGTCCCACCCCATCCCAATCATTTGCTGCCAGGGCTTTTTCCGTGAAGCTGCCCAGAGCTTAAACATCCAAGGAGGCTGCTGTGCCCCTGGACCACAGCATCTCTCGCCAGGCCATCTCAAGGCACCCAAAATGCTTAACGGCTTCATCATGCCATCACCTTTCCTGGGCTTCAGCAGCGACAGCTGGAGGGGAGAGGGCTCTTGTGCTTGGATCCTGCTCGCTGGCTTCCCCCAGGTTGGCCACTGTGAGATCAGGAGGCTGGTCTAGCCGGGCTCCTCTTGTCTCCTTACAGAAAGTGCTTCCCTCCGTTGGCAGTTGCGTGGGAATCTTGGTTGCGACTTGCAAGAAAACTGTTTTGGCACAGGGTGCTACAGCCAACCATTCCCCGTCCCGGCCAGATTGCCAGAGTCCCCACCCCCACCCCCACTCACAAGAGACAAGTGTGGCCCCGCTGCATGTGTAGACTTGGTGTTCAGGCAGATGGGTTTCGAGTCCACAGGCTTGGTGGGCCTCCCTGTTTGGCCACATGGATTTGTGGACAAAATGGTATCATAAAGGTTTGCCCCGTCTCCATTGTACCCCCCCGAGTGGCCCTTGCCCTAGTTAGGAAGCAATACATCAATGCACCCCACCATTCCTTTTACTGTCTGCTGATTCTCTAACCACGTTTGCCTTGCCTCCTTATAGAGACTGGCTCACTTGCTTCACTCTGCAGCCTGGATATTGCATGGCTTCCTCACTGGGCAACAAATCATGCTAAGGATTCCCATTGCTTCCCGGAACCAGTCATTTGCACACTTGTACTGCTCCCACTATTTATTTTCTTTTATTGCAACCCACAAGTCCAGCTGCAAACTCTGCCCCCAAACACAAAAGATTTGGATTTAAAAAAAAAAAAAAAGCAGCTCTAGCTCAAAAGGAGTTTTGCAAGAGTAACAACTTGTAGATTGTCAGTCACACTCTCCGTGAATTCCTTAGCTGAAAGACAGGCTACACAAATGAATGAATGATTTAAAAGTTTGGGATGATGGGAGCTGGGGGCCAGCAAAATATGGAGGGCAACGGACAGAAGAAAACTACTTCACAGAAGCATAGAGTTGGAAGACACCCTGAGGATCATCTAGTCCAGCCTTTTTCAACCTGGGGTCCCCAGATGTTTTTGGCCTGCAGCTCCCATCACCCCTAGGTAGCAGGACCAGTGGTCTGGGATGATGGGAGTTGTGGGCCAAAAACATCTGGGGACCCCAGGTTGAGAAAGGCTGACCTAGTCCAACCCCCTGCAAGGCAGGGCGATGCAGCTGTCCCATATGGGGATTGAACCTGCAACCTTGGCGTTAGCAGACCCATGCTCTAGCCAATAGAGCTCTCCAGCCTTAAGGAGTTGTTGCAAGAGCCATGTCTGATGTTTGGAGCACACTAGTGTGATTATTACTGATGAAATGCAGGTAGAAGCTAAGCATGTGCGCTTCAGTGGGAGAATTCTAGTACAGTGCTACAGCTCTGTAGCAAGCAGTTAAATTTGCTTCCAAGACCTGCTCAGATCTCGGCCGGGAGGGATAGGTCCAGTCCTGGGCACTGAAGCTCAGGCAGAGGCAAATAAGTCAGGGCACAGAGGAAGGCTGCAAATCTTAAGGTGGCCGTGTTTAGATTAGACAAAAGGGGGGGGGAGCAGATCCTGTGGCGTTTATGCTGGTTGTTCTCATCCAAATACGATGATGGCAGTTAAAAAATGGGAGCCACTACGGCATTCGTTCTAAGAACAAAACCCCAATTAACTTATCAAACGCCAGGGAGGTAAATTCAGAAAGAATGTGTGCCTTCATCAGAGACTGAAAAAAGAAAAAGCTACTGGATTCAGGTTACAGGGCATCTTTGCTGAGACAGGAGGATGGGCCACAATGAGCCAAGACCCCCTTCCCTGCCCCAGGTACGCACCTCCTGCCCTATGGGGAGAGAAAGAAAATTGCTCACCCCAGCCCCCACTTATAACTCTAAAAGGGGGCCGAACTTACAAGAGGCAGCTGCCTCAGCATGCAGGTTTCCACAAAGGAGAGCTGCCACCCCCACCCCCCAAACAAGAGCCTCTGAGCCAGGGATGTCCACATCTCTTTAATAGTAAGCACGCTGCTGCCCCCCCCCAGCCTCCACTCCCAAGGCTACCAGGCACTGGTATGGTAAGAACCCAACAAGCTGCTTCGAGCAGCCTGCCCAGGGAAGGCCAGCTCCCCACTCCCAGCCCAGCTTGGTTGGGGCAAGGAGCAGGTGCCGGCAAGAACCGTCTCATCCATGCAACCAGCAAGCCCCACACCAAGTGCAAATCCCGAGAGGGGAGGAAGGAAGGAGGCCGCCCCCAGAGGAAGAGCCCCACCTTGTCACCAGAGGTTACGGAGCGCAGCAGCGGGAGACACACACGCACACACAACTGCTACGGTAGTTGGGGTCCGGCAGGTAGTCCAGACCCCCCCACCCCTCGAGAGACAGGGCACAGTACAAGTCCACAGAAGGGTCCTAAGGAAGCACCCAGGAGGGGGAGCAGACCTTTGGTCACAAAGCTGGAGGAGTGCTGGGGGGGGGGCGCACACTACGGATTTCCTAGGCAGGGGAACAAGAAACAGAGCGTGAGATCTGGCTATGGGCAGAGGGCAGTGTTGGTGCTAAGGCGGTAATTCTCCACAGTGAACTGCAGGGCGCAGAAGCCCTTCCTGCCCGCCTCCTGCTGCTGCCTGGCGCCAGGAGGGCGGCAGCGGCGGAGTCCCGGGGGTCAAGAAAGGGTCGTCCCCGTCAAGCAGGAAGGGGAAGTCAGCCAAGCAGGGCAGGCGCCCTTCAGACAGGCAACGTAGGTGAGGAGGCGGCCAGTTCTTCGGGGTCGCCTTCTGCCTGCCCCGCACACAGGCTCTGGGCCTCGCTGCCCGGGGGAGAGCAGGGGGCCCCTTTGCCCAGCAGGTGGGCCGCCTCCTCCTCGCTGTCCTCGCCCGCGGCCTCGTCCTCGTCCTGCCCGCGCCCCACCTCGATCCCGGAGTCACCCGTCAGCCGGCGGTGGCGGAAGTGCTCGCCCTCGTCCGCAGCATCAGGCCCTTCGTCGCTGTCTGAGACTCGCCGGGAGTCGCCTTCGAAGAGCTCCACGCTGGAGGAGAAGAGGGCGTGCTTGGGGGGCGCTGGGCAGGGCGCCTGCTTGCCCGCCAGCTCCCAGCTGCCCCCCGTGCTGCTGCTGCATCCGCCGGCTCCTTCGGCATCCGCCTCGCCCTCGCTGGGGGTGCTGGCCTCCGTGGCCGACAGAGAGGTGCTGCTGGGTGACGTCAGGCAGCTGGACTCGCAAGAGCAGCTGGTATAGTTCTCCGAGCTGCCTGTCAGCGTCAGCGTGCTGGAGCCCAGGCGGCTGGCCGAGCCTCCCAGGATGGCACTGTAGGGGGGTGGGGGGGTGGTCGGGCGGTGGGCCACCTCTTCGTAGGCAGGCAGCTTGAAGGAAGCCAGCATCCCTGCAGAAGGAGAAGGCGGGGAGGAGGGCAGAGAGACAGACTCAGCACCACCCAGGACTGCAGAAGCAGACGGACTTCTGAGAGCTGGACCAGCAGGAAGGAGTGGCAAAGCAAACTGCTCCGTGTGCCACAGCTTCTGGGCTCGATTGCTGGCACCGCTGGAGAGGCCCTGCCAGCGAGCGTAGATTAGGGGTCGCTGGCCTGTAGGCTGCTGAATGTTGCTGGCCTCCAACCCCCATCAGCCCCAGCCAGCATGGTCAATGCTCAGGGATGATGGGAGTTGTAGTTCAGTAAAAGTTCTGCAGTCTAAGGGGGGGGTGTGCCAAGTTCTGAAACTGACAAAGAAGTTGCCGCCTTCCGATAAACGGAGGGGCACCAACAACGGAGGGGCACCAGCGTTTCTCCTGGGATGGGTATGATTTAAACACAAAGCATTCAGAACTAGATGTTCTGGCCTAGTTGACCCAATCTCCTCCAATCCCCTAGTTCACAAGCCTTAGCTGTTGGCTTTAAATTTCTGAGGCCCCCCAGCCACAACAGGACGGGGAAGGGCCAGAACCGGTTCCAAAACGCTGGCAGGTGAGGCAGCACTTGGCACCATCAGTGGCCAATTACTGACCCTGCTCTCTATCAATACCTAAGCCATCTTTGGAGATGGCAGAATTCTTTGCCATGTGTTTTCCTTGTAGCAAGGAAGTCTACAGTTCACGCTTCCTCAAGCCAAGGGCATTTTCTCTGGAGTTTTAATGACAGCCTCCACAATTTGTTGATCCAAGTGGAGAAGCCGTCTTCTTGTATATTTTTCCTTTCCCACCCCACATGCCTCACAAAGTATTTTCTGTTACAGGTAGGTAGCCGTGTTGGTCTGTCACAGTCAAAACAAAATAAAAAGTAAAAAAATTCCTTCCAGTAGCACCTTAGAGACCAACTAAGTTTGTTCAGTGATACCACTGAAGAAGTGTGCATGCACAGGAAAGCTCATACCAAGAACAAACTTAGTTGGTCTCTAAGGTGCTACTGGAAGGAATTTTTTTACTTTTTATTTTGTTTAAAGTATTTTCTGTAATTTATTCTCCGCTTCTCCTTCTGCATTCATGCCCACCTCTGTCCCTCACAAATCCCTGCTAGTTTCCCCCACCCTTTGTCCTTTGATATTTTTTTGTTCCTGTAACAACCTTCCTCTCTTATCCCATTCCTGTCTATTCCCTATTTATCATTCTTAATATTTATTATTATTACTGGTTATCCTTATGCCCCTTTTTCCTCAGAGAGGGAGCCTTCCTTTCCCTGAACTCCTCTTTCTCCCAACTGCCTTTAATCAGCAGGCAAAGGGGTGGCACAGAGGCCTGCCAGCCGGACCCAAAGTCTCGTTTGAGAAACAGGCTCTGGCTGCAGGATCTGAGATCTCTGGGGATATTGGCTCAAGGTGCCAATGCTGCCCTCAGTTTTTGCTCCCCTCCCTCCCTCCGCCCCAGCCCCGTGGCACTGCCTCACCCGCTACCCCCACAGGGGGACGGGGCTTGGCAAGGCAGAGCCCAAGAGAAAAGGCACTCACTGAGATCCATCATGGACGGGGGATAGTTGCAGGCACCGTGGTAGGCAATGAGGTTGATCTCCCGCTGCCGCTGCTGCTGCTGGAGGCGCAGTTTGGCGCGGCGGTGCCTGTAGGCACAGCAGCAGCTGAAGAGGATCAGGACAGTCCACAGGAGCCAGAACCCTGCCGGGGGGGGGGGAGAGAGAAAAAGAAGGTCAGCTATGGAGGAAACAGGCCCGCTCTGGCCCTCCGCTCCTAGGTAGTTTGGGGAGAGACAGCTGCTGCTGCCTGTCAGTGTAGACAATACTGAGCTAGATGGACCAAGGCTCTCTCTCTCAGGAGAAGGCAGCTGTTCAATACAGCCCGTTCAGAATCATGGGGACTAGAATCCTGCTTTATTTTAAGGTTAAGAGCCACAGCTGCCAGTCAGCAGAGACAACATATAAAGCTGTTGATTTGCTGAGCTTTGATTCTTGTTTGCTCTCTGTCTCCTTTCCTGTGTGTATGTTTATTTAAAAGGAAGAGAGGCCCGTGGGGGTAGAGCCTGCCTTGTTCTGATTGTACGGAGGCCCCTTGGGGAGCTGGTTTGCCTGAAGAGCACCTTGGGGAGGCCGGCAGGGACGTCAAGGCATATGCGCTAAAGAAATAAGACACAAGCAAGACTGAGCTGGGCAACGGGGCTCACTTGGAAGAAGGCACTTTCCAAGGTTTCTGCTGAAAACAGCCCCATGCCCAATCCTCAGCGTCAGACCAGGACAGCCTCCCTGCCTGAAATCCTGGGAGTTGCTGCCAGTCAGTGTTGGATTTCCCGAGCTAGATGGATCAATGGATCCGACTCAACAAAGGCCGCTTCCTACGCTGCTGTGGCACAGAGGCCTCTTCCCCCTTCCCCCTCCTCCTAGGTTACTCACACCAGAGCTCGTAGTAGTAGATGCAGCAGCCCGTCTCCCCGCAGCAGTGACCCGTCTCGCACACGTACGGCTGGTCGTTCACCCCGGGGCAGAACTCGCGCGCCTGGACCAGAGAGGAGAGGGCGACAAAGCAGCAGAAGGGTCAGGAAAAGGGCACCGGAAACGCCCAAGGGGAGAAAAGGCAAGAGGTGACATGACAGAACTGGATAAAATGATGCATGGAGAAGGTGGAGAGAGAAAAGTATTTCTCCCTGTCTCATCATCATCATCATCATAATTTATTATTTATACCCCACCCATCTGGCTGGGTTTCCCCAGCCACTCTGGGCAGCTTCCAACCAAATATTAAAAACACAATACAGCATTAAACATTAAAAACTGCCTTCAGATGTCTTTTAAAAGTCAGATACTTGCTTATTTCCTTGACATCTGATAGGAGGGCATTCCACAGGGTGGGCGCCACCACCGAGAAGGCCCTCTGCCTGGTTCGCTGTAACCCCACTTCTCACAGGGAGGGAACCGCCAGAAGGGCCTCGGAGCTGGACCTCCATGTCCACGCTCAGCAATGGGGGTGGAGACGCTCCTTCAGGTCTACTGGGCCATGGTCGTTTTACAGTGGCACCTCAGGTTAAGTACTTAATTCGTTCCGGAGGTCCGTTCTTATCCTGAAGCACCATTTTAGCTAATGGGACCTCCTGCTGCCGCTGCGCCACCAGAGCACGATTTCTGTTCTTAGCAGAGTTCTTAACCTGAAGCGTACTTAACCCGAGGTACCACTGTACTTTGAATTGTGCTCGGAAACATACTGGGAGCCAATTACAGGTAGATAGCCGTGTTGGTCTGTCATAGTCAAAACAAAATAAAAAAAGTCCTTCCAGTAGCACCTTAGAGACCAACTAAGTTTGTTCTTGGTATGAGCTTTCGTGTGCATGCACACCTCTTCAGATTGAAGCCAATGTAAGTCTTTCAGGACCGGTGTTATATGGTCTCGGCGGCCACTCCCAGTCACCAGTCTGGCTGCCGCATTCTGTATTAATTGCAGTTAACACTAGAACCTCTATAGCAGTACGTTTCTGGGCTGGTTTTGACCTGTAACGCCCTAAATGGCTCAGGACCGCCATACCCCATGGGCTGCCTCTCCCCACCTGAGCTGACCCGGACCCTGCAAACATCATCTGAGGTCCTTCTTTGTGCCTCCTCCATAAGAGGGGGCAACACAAGAACGGGCCTTTTCTGCGGTGGCTCCCTGCTTGTGGAATGCTCTCCCTAGGGAAGCCTGCCTGGCGCCTTCTTTAGGCCCCAGTCGAAAACATTCCTCTTCTCCCAGGCCTTTGGCTGACTTAACGTTGGGGGGGGGGATGGTTTTTGTTTGTTACTATGGGATGTATTTTTGTGCTTTTATATTGTAAACAGCCCTGTGATCTTTGGATGGTGGCACAGACATTTAATTAATGAAATAATAATGATAATGGAACTCCAATTGACATCCTATGAAGCTGTTTTCACACACACACCATTTATCCGTTGATTCGGTCCTCCTTCATGCACCACATAGCCTATGGAACTTGCTGCCACAGGAGGCAGCGACAGACATTGACCCGGCTTCAAATGGAGGCTGGGCAAATTCCTAAAGGAGAAGAGGTCCGTCCACGAGTCCTACTAGCCACGATGCCTCTGCCCCGCAACCCACAGCTGGAGGGAGCCAGGCTTCTGCATCCCAGCTGCTGCAAACCTCAGGAGGGTGCTGCTCCCGGATTCCCCGTAAGGGGCACCTGCTGCTGCTCCTCGACAAAGAGGGCTCCTTTTTTCATAATGTTTTTATTTTTTTATCAATGTCATTTTAAATTGCGATTGATATTAATGTTGTATTTTTAGTTTTAGATTTTATGATTGATGTGGAAATTGGTTTTCCACTTGGCTGTGTACCTTTTGATGTGCTCTGTTTATTGCTTATGACTTTTGTTATGTTGGTAATTGTGTCAATCTGGCCATGTCGTGAGCCGCCTCGAGCACGGTTTTAACTGTGGAAAGGCGGCATACAAATAAAATGATGATGATGATGAAGACGATGATGATCTCTTTGGCCGCCCTGGGGAAGAGGCCGCCCTGCCCGATGCCCCACGCGCCCCGCCTGCAGGTCCCTTCCGGCCTTCCGGTGGAGCCTCCAGGGCCAGAGGCAGTCTATCTGGCCGGGCAGCAACCCCGGGCCTCCCCCCGGCCCCCTACCTGCCGCTCCCGGCCGAGCAAGGCGGCCCACCCGGCCTGCGCTTCCCTCCCGGGCGGAGGCCTCCTCCGCTCCATGACGCCGCCGCCACCGCCGCCTACAGCCTTCGCGGGCGCCCAGACGCTGCCGCCGCCGCCTCGGCCTCCTGGGGCCCGGCTGCTGCCGCCGCCGCCGCCGCCGCCCGCTGCCTAGCGGCGCCTCCGGCCCTCATCCCCGCCGCCGTCCCGGCCGCCTCGGGCTCCGGCTCCGCCGCCTCAGCCCAGGCCGCCGGCCCCGCCGCCGACGCCGCCATCACTCTGGGCCGCGGCTCCCGCCCCGGCGCGCCGAGCCCTCCAATCGGCGCCTTCCGCGGGGCTCGCGGCCAACCAGCGCCCGCGCCTCCGTCCGGCGGGGACCAATCGGCGGCCGACTTCTCCCATAACAACAGCAGACAAAGAGGCGAGGGGCCCGCCCTCCGCGGCGACGGAAGAGGCGTCCCGCCAATGAGCGTCGACGGCCGAAGCCCGCCTTCATAACTGGCAGCGACCCTGGCCAAAGGCAACGCGAGAAGCTCCGATGGACAGCGGCCCCGTTCAAGGGGCGGCGGAGCTTTGCGGAAACATCCCCCTCGCCGGGCCCTCCCCTCCCCTTCCCCCGGGGCGCTCTCGGCCAATGCGAAGCGGAGAGGGAGGCGCGTGTTGCGAGAGCCAGCCAATGGGAAGCGGCGACTCTCGCCTCCATGGGGGAGCGCGTGAAGCTGCGAGAAGCTCGGAGGAGCGTTTCTGCCCCTGCGCAGAGAGCGAGAGCGAGAGCTGTGCTCTCGTCTGGGGGAGAAGTCGCGCGAGAGGGTCCTGGGTGCTCTGGGCCTGGAGCCGGATGTGAAGCCTTCCTCGAGTAGAAGGAATGGGTCGCGGGGAGGTGCGCTTGAGGCCGGCGGCTGAAAGGGAGCAGGACCCGGCCAGAGACGGGGGCAAGCGGAGGGGCGGCCAGGGAGCCGGGAAGCGGCTTCAGGGGCAAGATGGCTCGGCTGTCGTGGCCCTTCCGGGGCCTCGAAGGGGAAAGAGAACCGGGGGGGGGGTAGGCCTGTTAGTCAGCCGCCTCCTCGGATCCTCCCTGAATAAGGAGTAGCAGGCAAGGCCTGAGGGTCCGACGAGCCCCATCCTAATAATAAATAAATAAATAAATATTTGTACCCCGCCCATTCTGGCTGGGTTTCTTGGTGGCTTCCAGCAAAATATTAAAATACAATAATTCATCAAATATTAAAAGCTTCCCTAGACATCTGTCTTCAGATGTCTTCTAAAAAAGTCAGATAGTTTATTTCTTTGACATCTGGTGGGAGACTGTTCCACAGGGTGGGTGCCACCACCGAGAAGGCCCTCTGCCTGGTCTCGTGTGTTAATCCTCCTGGAGGACCCTCCGCTGGCCCATGTCTGGGGTCTGAGCAGGGCTGGATTTAGGTTTGATGAGGCCCTAAGCTGCTGAACGTAATGGGGCCCTTTCTATGTCCAGCTGTTCTTGGTCAACAACAAATTGTCGCTGTTTTTTTGTGTTGAATATATGCTATATGGTAATTGATGGACCTGATAGGTATCTCAAGCAATTTGCACATAACAAAATATGTATTTTATCAAAGTCATTGTTGAGCTGAAATACAATTAAGAAGTAGTATATTAATTTGTTGTTGTTTAGTCGTTTAGTCGTGTCCGACTCTTCTTGACCCCATGGACCAGAGCATAGTGAAATACAATTAATAATTTGGGGGGGTGGCCCACAAGAGAGTGGGGCCCTAAGCTATAGCTTGTAAATCCATCACTAGGTCTGAGCACCACCAGGGCAGCGTGGGGGGGCTTAGCTGCTGCTGTGCCCTAAACCACCCGGGGCTCCATCGCAGCAGCGTGGCATCTCCAAAGAACTGCCCTGAAAGAGGGATGGAGCATGTTGGCTCCTTTGGAGAGGCTGCCAGTCGTGTCGAAGGAAATCATTGAAGTTGATGACACAGGAAGTCTGCATCGTTTTAAGTTCTTTGCCTCCTTCCCGGGACCTCCTTGTCCTCACTTGGGATGCAACGCCTCAGGCAGGTCAGAAAGTGTCTCAGCAGGAATGCAGCTGGCGAGGAGGCAGCCTATGGTGGCTCAGAAGTGTTTTCGTTGTGGATCTACAAAGCATATCTGCAGAAATTGCACTGCCAACTTGGGACAGTGACGATGGCGTCAGCAATCCAAGAAACAAAAGCAGTGGGCTCATTTCGTGACAGCAATGGTTTAAGCAGCTCGGCCTTCAAGCGCCACTCAGGGTGACATCGTTCTGTGTAATTCCTGTGACTGCCAAAGCAGTTTCAAATTCAGCTTTTCTTGGCAAAGAGCATGGATCACCATGCCACGGAAGTGTAAACATGGCCTTGGGTATTTAATTATCAAGAACATTTTGTATAGGCCACCTTTTGAAGCATAGCTTGCTCATTACACAGTGGAAAATACAATGCAAAAACAGTAACATCAGTATTAACAATCACTGTAATACTGGTCTGCCTTACAAGGGCTATCACAAGGATTACTGAAATGTGTGTTTTTTTAAGCCTTGAAGTATATGTTAAGGGTAGACAACAATAAAGAGTAGGGTGTCTTGAAAACTGAAGGACGGAATCTTTTTTTTTTTGCAAACACAAAATTAAACATATTAACAATTTCTATTAAAATGTGATTATTACCCAATTCATGTACGTGACACGTGGTTATTAGTTCATGCTGCCGGGCAGACTGGTTAGTTTATGGTGGTTTAAGGAGTGCATTTTAAAGTATTATCTACTTAAGACTCTCACAGCGGTGATTAAAATCGAAACAAATTTTGGAGTGGTGTCACTGAGGGACACTGAAGTCTTAGGTTGTGTGAAATGCACACTCGAGGTGGGTGTCTCTGCCATCAATTGTGTAGGTCTGTAATGTGCGTTAGTTGTGCTAGAAAGATAGAGGTGAGCACATCCCAAGACTGGTAGTTTGAAATTTGGTTGGCTTCTAACACAGTAGCTCCCACACCTCTTTCCATTTTGCCCCGCTGCTGCTGCTGCTATTATTATTAATATTAATATTTTAAAATGTATACACAGTCCTTTGGATTGGAATATAAGAGCCTTGCAGCTGGATCAGACCAAGGGCTTGTTGAGTACAGTATTTTCTTCTTGCAGTAGCCAACCAGATTCCTGTGACACACAGATTTCACTGCTTCTTCCCAGATTTGCCGTCTGGACCTCCGTGCTTGGCTCTAAATAGACTGTGCAGTTAGTTACATGACCTAACATGGGAAGGAGAGACAAGAGACATTGCATCCCTGCAGCAGCCCAGTGTCTCCCCCGCCCCCCGGTCTGGCCAACCCCACCACTAGCATCTCTAGAGCTCATTGTCAAAGGAAGGGATGAAAAAGCAAGCAAATGATGAGACCAGCCTTATGCACTTCTGGATATCTTTTATCTTCGCTGTGTCTTTTATTACAATAAATAAATATATCACCAGTGGAACCATGTTTCTCTGTAGGGCAAAGTAGATCTGGGCAAGGAACCCAAGATCAAACACCTGGTTCCTTCGTGTTACACAGGCAGGAAAAGAAAGGAGAGCCTCTGGTTTACAACTGGGAAGGGTTTTTTCTCCTTCCCCAAAGATGCAGGGCAAGACTATTGAGGTCGCCTACTGCCAATGTCACCATCCTGTGCCACCACAGTAGCTGCAGCAGGAGTGATGCTAAGTCTTCTCTGTCAAGAGGAGCTGCCAGGAGTGCAGTCTCCGCTAGGTCCCACGTGAGAGAGGCACTTGTCTCTTGGTGCCACAGGGCCAGTTGCCTTGCCACCCTCAGTCACTTTGCCAGCCCAGTCAGCAAAGCCCGAGAGACGCATGTCTACAGAGAGACAAGCATGTTCAGCACCATCACACAGCTTGGAAAAACAGCCTGCCCAAGCCCATCTCCACATCGGGGGTGGGGGTGAAGGTCTGCCACATCCTTTGGATCACAGAGGTGGCATTCCTAGAGGAGTTCCAGGCACACAAGGTGGTCCTCCTCTGGCAAGGGTGGTGGTGCTTAGGCTGCCACCTGCTGGAGCAGCAAGTTCTTCTTGTAGCAGGCCAGGCTGCAGAGCGGCACCCCAGTGAGGGAGCAGGAGTACCGCTTGAGGTTGGGACACCCGCCGACTCCGCAGGGGGTGGGCAGCGGCACAGCAGGCGGTAGGGAGGGCAGCAGAGGTGCGGGGACCCCCAGAGGGAAGGAGACCGTGATCCCCTCGGCAGCGTTGCGGTAGGAGACCATCGGGGCGGCGGCTGCTTTGGCCTTGCGCTCCCGCAGAGTCTTCACCTTGGCCTTGCTGGTCTTGGTGAGGCGCTCGATGGTTTGGTTCTTGTTCTCCTCCGCCTTCTTGGCCGCCTGGAGGCGCCGCTTGCGAGCGCGCTCCTCTCGCTTCACCAGCATCTCCTCCGTCAGCTCCTTGGCCTTGTAGCCCATCGGGAGCTCCAGCAGAGGCTGGCTCTGCTGCTTGTGCAGGAGGGCTTTCTGGAAAGAGAGCATGCAGGACCAATGAAGAGGCTGGCAGCCAGCAAGGCCCAGCGGCATCTATCAGGGGTCACGGAGATACAACTCTGATGGTAGATTTTATTGCATCAATGGATGACAAAACATAGAGCCTGCTGGATCAGGCCAGTGGGGGCCCATCTCCATCATCATCATCATCATGGTGGGAAACCCACAAGCAGGACCCGGGCCCAAGAGCATCTCTCCCCTCCTGTGGTTTCTGGCAGCCAGCATTCAGAAGTCTTACTGCCTCCCACCATGGAAGCAGAGCAGAGCCGTCGCGAGAACAGGATGCTGGACTAGATGGGCTCTGGCCTGACCCTGCCGGCTTTTCTTAGGCGCTTATGGGACACTAGTGCTGGGATGGGGCCGCCTATAAGGAGGGAGAGCAAGAACCAATCCCTGCTCCCACCCCATGCAGAAGCATCAGTCCCTGACAGACTGAAATTAGAAGCCCCTTCTCCCTTGCAGGCTGAAGGCAGGCAGAGAGCCACAGTGGAAGCAAACCTGCTTTGGAGGCTGAACACTCATAATTCAGGGGTAGGCAACCTAAGGCCCGGGGGCCGGATGCGACCCAATCGCCTTCTAAATCTGGCCCGCAGACAGTCCGGGAATCAGCATGTTTTTACATGAGTAGAATGTGTCCTTTTATTTAAAATGCATCTCTGGGTTGTTTGTGGGGCATAGAAATTTGTTCATTCCCCCCCCCCCAAAAAAGTCCGGTCCACCACATGGTCTGAGGGACGGTGGACTGTCACATGGCTGAAAAAGGTTGCTGACCCCTGCTCTAATTCCTAAAGGAAATACCGTAACAACTGTCACTTTCAAGACAGATCAAGGTCATGGATACTGCCATTTGGTCTGGCCCCGTTTTCCTTCGAGATCAAGTATTCCATCAGTTTAAGCTGCCCCAGAGTCCTTCGGGGCCTTCCAGGCACCACGTAACCCATTCACTCTGGGGACAGAGCACCAAAGCCTTCCTCAGTTTCCCCGGCGCGGAGCCCCGTCAGTGCTGCCCAGGGTGGGCTGCCATAACAGCCTCCTCCTCCTCACCTGCCTGGCTGTGAGCAGGGATTCATCCACCTCCTTCTTGAGCTCCCCGTTGTCATCCAGCTCCCCGCGCTCCAGGGCATCCAGCCAGCGCTGCTCCTCAGTATCGAGTTCCGGCAGGGGAGACGGCTCCAGATTACTGTCCTCATCTGCGTTTGTGTGCAAGAAAAGTTTGCCTTAACTTTGAGTTGCAACATTGGAGAACTAGGGGGGAGGCATCTTATATCACTTCTCCACCTGCACCTCTCATATCTACCGCCAGGGCTGTGAGAGACAGCAGCAGCAGCCACCCAGGAAGGACGGCCTTTGTGGGACTGACAGCCAGCTGCTTCAACAGCCAGCGGAATCAGCTGCAGGATGGCATTTGCTGCAACACCAGAGAACATTGGGATGGGGGACTTTTATGCACCTTTCCCCATTTTAGTGACTATTGTATCACTGCCTGTTTTCTTTTGTTATAAAAGTTTAAGCCACCTTGGGAAATTTGGTTAGTAGGAAGGGTATAAATACTCCTAAAGAATGAAGCTACTGTTAATGAGAGTAGAACATTTGCCTTAGGAGAGCGAGAAAAATTCTCAGCGATGACTTACACCTCTTTAATCTTCTACCCTTGGGCAGGAGATATAGAAGTATATAGTTGCCGTACCAACAGGCTAAAATAGCTTCTATCCGTGGGCTGTTAGGCGGTTGAACGGAAAAAAACATAGCGAAATTGACTTGTGAGGTGGTGTGTTGTTCGATAAGAGATTGAGTGTTGGGGGGGGTGGAGGGAGGATCGTTTAATTTCATTGTACACAGGTTGTACAATGACAATAAAGGTATTATTATTATTATTATTATTTTCTGCAGTCTTATAGGCAATCACAAGATGACGTTTCAGTTCATTTTGGAAGCAAGTGACAAACACACTGGGACAATAAAGTAACAGAAGGAAACTTACCATGAATGAGTGGACAATTGCGTTGCAAATTTAAAGTGGTTTCATACTCTAACTGTGTTTATGGCCATAACCAATTCATCGTAATCAGGCAGCAAATTCTCCTGTCCTCTTTTGGGGACCATATTGCAGCACAGCCTTACACCCTACAGCTGAACGAGCTAATGTAGAGAAAGAAACCACACTTCTATACACCAGGAGAACTCCAGTAGCTCCCTCCAGCTGTGGCCTCTGCTACACCAAAGGGTTTCCCCAGGAAAAGCATCACTCACTTACCCAACCATGCGCGATATTGTTCAATGGGCACCCCTTCCATCGGCTCATCCTCATCATCCACAACCATCAGTGGGGAGGGAGAGCGCGGCCTCTCGGGAATGACGGTGAAGGTTGGCACACTGGGAAGACAAGAGGAAGCCAATGAATTCATCCCAATAAACTGGAGGGTCCAGAGATTAGCCCAGGGGTTGGCAAGGCTTAGCAGCAAGACTCCCGCAGAGATCCTCCGTGGGCTGGGCCGGTGCAGCACGATGCCGGAAATCGCATCTGTGCATGTCCGCGGTGCTGGAAATCACTTCTGCACATGCCCAGATGCCGAAAATTGCGCTTGCGCAGAAGCGATTTTCGGCGTCTGGGCATGTGCAGAAGCGATTTCTGGCGCCACGGATACACACAGATGCAATTTCCGGCATCTGGGCATGCGCAGAAGCATATCCTGGACCGCGGAAGAGAGTCCCCGCACTGTGCTGGTTTAGCGCAGCGCGGGGGAACTCACTGAGCGGGCAGCTCGGTTCGGGGGTGGCTCATGGGCCGGTTAAGCAACCCTCATGGGCCACTTCTGGCCCATGGGCCTTAGGTTGCTGACCTCTGGATTAGCCAAACTCAGCTCTGCTGGGTGAATGGATGGTAGGGAGGGGGTCTCCAAGCAAAGCAGTTATGGAGCAGCAAAACCTGGAGGGCACCCCTCTGAGGGGTTTGAGCATTTTCTAGAAGCAGTGCAAAACTCACTCTTCATCTAGGCTGTGTGGCACAGGTGGTTTCAACATCGCTTGGAGTCATACGTCTTATCTGAATGGCTTAGATTTTACATATATGTTAGATATGACATCCACCGTATGCCAATGGTTTGCCTACAACTCCAATAAATAAATAAATTTCCCCCACCCACTTGCCTCTGCTTGTCCCATTCTGGAGATCCTTCTACATACCTCTTAGTGCCCAAGATCTGCCCTCCAAGCTTGATCTTGAGCTTCAGCTGAGGCTTTGGCAGGGCGGCCAGAGGCTCCACTGCCGGCATGCCCGCATCCTCGCGGTGATGCCTCTTCTTGTGCTTCTTCTTATGCTTCTTGTGCTTCTTCTTGTGGGATCCATGGTTGCTGGATTCATCCTCATCTCCTGCAAGGGAGTGGGGTGGGGGACGGAGAAAGCAAGCAGAACACCATAGCAGTCAGCTCAGCAGATTCACAGTGCAACAACCTCCCTTTTTAACCAAGCCTTTGGCTTTTAATTATCCGCAGCCTTTTAGGGTGGGTGGGCGGGCTGTTGAAATGTGTCCCCCCCTTTCTTGGTTTTCATCTCTGCATGCATTATGATTTATGTGGAAATTGTTTTCCATTTGGCTGTGTACTTTTTGATGTGTTTTATTTACAGTGGAAGCTTGGGTTGTGAATGCGATCCGTGCAGGAGGCGCATTCGCAACCCGCAGTGTTCGCAACCCGCGCTGCTGTGTCTGCGCTGCTGTGTCTGCGCACGCACAAAGCACGATTTAGCGCTTCTGTGCATGCGCCAAAACCCGGAAGTAACCTGTTCTGTTACTTCTGGGTTCGGCACAGTGCGCAACCCGAAATCACGCAACCTGAAGCGGCCGTAACCCGAGGTATGACTGTATTGTTTATGACTTTTGTTATGTTGGTAATGGTGTAAACCTTGTCATGTTGTAAGCCGCCTTGAGCATTGTTTTAACAATGGAAAGGCGGCATACAAATAAAATGATGATGATGCACGCTTGTTTGTTTGTCAAATCATTTTGCAAGTTGCTCTGAATACCCGTTGCGAAAAAGTGACTTATAGATTTAATAAAGGACAACAAGGGCCTAGGAACTGGGAGAGACCGGGGTTCAAATGCCGCGACCTGGGCGACCAGTCGCTCGCTCGCTCGCTCGGGGGCCCTACCTCGCAGGGCTGTTGTGAGGATGACACGGGGAGCGGGAGAACCAGACCCGGGCCTTGAGGCTCCCGGGAGGAAAGGGGACCAGGCCCCAGGCAGACCAGGAGGCCTCGGGGAGAAGCGCCTCCCGCTCCCGGCCTCGCTCGGCTACTCACCCCGCGCGGCGCCTTCCATCCGGGCTCCGGCCTCCGCCCTCCGCCACGCTTGGCTCATCGAGCTGGCCCGCGAAAGACGCGGCGGCTTCCCGGGGGGACGCAATTGCGGACGGACAAGGCCCTCCCGCGCGCGCAAATGACGCACTTCCGCCCCGGAGCTGGCGCGGTGAGAGTGACATCATACCATCGACAAACAGACTCAGTTACAGACTAAATGATTAGACTCGCGCAGGCTCGCTAACTTCAGGGTTCGTTCGATGCTTAAAATCATATAGACTCATAAATGGTAGAGTGGGAAAGGGGACCCGAGGGTCATCTAGTCCAACCCCGTGCCATTATTAATTTGCTATTAATTTATTAAATTTATATTTTTAATTTTTTTAAAATATGGCTCTTTTTGGGGGAGGGGAGGGTGTTATTGGTGTTGTTGTTTTCATTTTGATTATATTTTGTTGTTTAGTCGTGTCCGCCTCTTCGTGACCCCATGGACCAGAGCACGCCAGGTACTCCTGTCTTCCACTGCCTCCCGCAGTTTGGTCAGACTCATGTTGGTAGCTTCAAGAACACTGTCCCACCATCTCGTCCTCTGTCGTCCCCTTCTCCTTGTGCCCTCCATCTTTCCCAACATCAGGGTCTTTTCCAGGGAGTCTTCTCTTCTCATGAGGTGGCCAAAGTCTTGGAGCATCAGCTTCAGGATCTGTCCTTCCAGGGAGCACTCAGGGATGATTTCCTTCAGAATGGATAGCTTTGATCTTCTTGCAGTCCATGGGACTCTCAAGAGTCTCCTCCAGCACCAGAATTCAAAAGCATCAATTCTTCGGCGATCAGCCTTCTTGATGGTCCAGCTCTCACTTCCATACATCGCTACTTATATATAATTGTGGTTATATATATTGTGGTTTTTATGTTGGTCTTTTCTGTGAACCGCCTTGAGACCTCCGGGTATAGGGCAGCATATAAATTCAATAAATAGTAATAATAATAAATAATACTGCCCTTCATCAGAGATCTCGGGGCAGTTCACAGAATAAAATGCAAGACACAAGCACAAGTAAATAATTCAGACAAAACAGCAAAACAATCTCCTCCTCATTGGAATGCGTCCCTTGCTTTCGACGCCACTACTTCTTCCTCGTTTTCATGGCTTCACTTCTTTCTGCCCTTCTCAACCGGCCTGCTCTAGTGCAAGGGCACAGCACCCCAGAGGATCCAGTGGGCAGCTGAGCAAGTCCCTGACGCAGGATCTGCACTCGGCGCCTAGCAGCTGACTGTCACCTGGTGCCACCCCGAGAACTGGAGTGGCGGCTGCCGTGTTGCTCTGCTCCCCTGCTCCCTTCAGCTGGATCTCCAGCCCTAACTGGGAGTAGCCATGGAGGAGAATTGTATGGGATCCCCAGGGGCCATTTGTCCAATGCAGGAAGTGTAACTGAAGAACCCCTGACAGACGGCCAAGCAACCTCTGCTGAAAACCCCCCAATGAATGGTAGAGTTGGAAGGGACCCCGAGGGTCATCTAGCCTGACCCCCTGCAATGCAGGAATCTCAACCAGATCATACATGGCAGGTGGCCATCCAACCTGTGCTGAGAAACCTCCAAGGAAGGAGAGCCTCCCGCCTCCCAAGCAGTTCTTCCGGTTTTTTTTTTATATATTGAATTTCTATACTGCCCTTCGTGCGAGAATCACAGGGCAGCTTATAATAATATAATAATAATAATTTATTATTTATACCCCGCCCATCTGGCTGGGTTTCCCCAGCCACTCTGGGCGGCTTCCAACAGAATATTAAATGCAATAATATATTAAACATTAAAAGCTTCCCTAAACAGACGGCTGACCGAGACGGCTTTGGTCACACTAACAGATGATCTCCGTAGACAGCTGGATAGAGGTGGGTCGGGACTGCTGATTCTTTTAGATTTGTCAGCAGCCTTCGACATGGTCGAGCATGAACTTTTGGACCACCGCCTTGCCGACGTGGGGATTCAGGGCACAGTCCGACAATGGCTGCACTCCTTTATCTCAGGTCGGGGACAGAGAGTGGCACTAGGGAAGGAGTTGTCGCTGCAGCACTCCTTGGTGTGTGGAGTCCCGCAGGGCGCAATCCTTTCCCCCGATGCTTTTCAACATCTTTATGCGCCCTCTTGCCCAGATTGTCTGGAGCTTTGGGCTGGGCTGTCATCAATATGCTGATGACACCCAGCTCTATCTGTTGATGGACGGCCGCCCTGACTCGGTCCCAGACACACTGACCAGGTGTTTGGAAGCTGTGGCTGGATGGATGCGTGGGAGCCGGTTGAAGTTAAATCCTTCGAAGACAGAGGTCCTCTGGCTGGGTCGGGACGACATAGGGTCGGGGGGCCAACTCCCATCTCTTGCGGGGGCTCAATTAGTGCCAGCGCCTTCTGTCAAGAGTCTGGGTGTAACCTTCGACGCCTCCCTTTCCATGGAGGCGCAGGTTGCAGCCCCAGCAAAGGTGGCATTTTTCCATCTCCGCCGTATTAGGCAGTTGGCCCCCTACCTCTCTCGCCCTGACCTGGCCACAGTGATCCACGCGACGGTCACCTCCAGACTTGACTATTGTAACTCGCTCTACGTGGGGCTGCCCTTGAAGCTGACCCAGAAACTCCAGCGGGTGCAGAATGCTGCAGCGAGGCTCCTTACGGGGTCTTTGCTGCGGGACCACATTCACCCAGTGCTCTACCAGCTGCACTGGCTCCCGGTGGAGTACAGGATCAGGTTTAAGGTGCTTGTTTTGACCTTTAAAGTCCTATGCGGCCTAGGACCCTCGTACCTAAGGGACTGCCTCTTCTGGTATGCCCCGCGGAGGACCTTAAGGTCCTCAAACAATAACATGTTGGAGGTCCCGAGCCATAAGGATCCTAGGCTGGTCGCAACTAGGGCCAGGGCCTTCTCAGTATTGGCCCCGACCTGGTGGAACGGTCTGTCAGAAGAGACGAGGGCCCTGCGGGATCTGGCATCCTTTCGCAGGGCCTGCAAGACAGAGCTGTTCCGCCTGGCCTTTGGGTTGGTTTTAGTTTAACCCTGTTTGATTGGTGGGCTACTTAAAGATGAGGCTGCATTTTAAATTTTAAATTGTATTTTAACTTGCATTTTAATTGATTGTTTTGTATGTTTTGTTGTGATTTTATGGGTGTTAGCCGCTCTGAGCCCGGTCTTGGCTGGGAAGGGCGGGGTATAAATAAAAATTTCTTCTTCTTCTTCTTCTTCTTCTTCTAAAAGTCTGGTAGTTGTTTACAGTAGAAAAACATAGACAGACACATAATAAACAAAAAAGTAACACACACACCCCAAAAAAGCACCCCACACAGTTTAAAAGGCCATAGATTGTTTGATTAAAGGTAAAGGGACCCCTGACCATTAGGTCCAGTTGTGTCCGACTCCGGGGTTGCGGTGCTTATCTCGCTTTATTGGCCGAGAGCCGGCGTACAGCTTCCAGGTCATGTGGCCAGTATGACTAAGCCGCTTCTGGCGAACCAGAGCAGCGCATGAAAACGCCGTTTACCTTCCCGCCAGAGTGGTACCTATTTATCTACTTGCACTTTGATGTGCTTTCGAACTGCTAGGTGGGCAGGAGCAGGGACCGAGGAACGGGAGCTCACCCCGTTGTGGGGATTCAAAACGCCGACCTTCTGATCGGCAAGCCCTAGGCTCTGTGGTTTCACCCACAGCGCCACCCGCATCCCTGATTGTTTGATTAGTAAAAGGCTAATTTCATTATTAGTTGGAATCTCCTTTCTTGTCATTTTAACCCATGGGCTTGGGTCCTTCCCTCTGGAGAAGCAGGAAACAAGCCGGCTCCATCTTCCAGGAGCTGCTGGTCTGTCTTTCCCCCCAATATAACAGACTTTCACAAAACGGTGACACACACACCTTTCTCTGCAGGTGACAGCCTGCAGGCCAGGAGGGCAAGGCAGCTCCTGCCCCACAGTTCCTTCCTATTGCTTGAGGGCAAAGGGTGGAGAATGGAAAGGTCCCCGTTTGCCCGTGGTGGGAGCTGTGGAAACCTCCAGGCTTTGCAGGATTGCTCTTTTGCCCACTGTGCAAAGGTGAGAATCGCCTGCCTTGGTCCGCCTACCTTGGCCTCTGCCCCTGCCCCTCAACTGGCATGCGGACCCCGGAGGATTGTCCAGGAGGGAAAGTGGCCCTCAGGCTGACAGACGTCTCCCACGCCTGCTTTCAGGGGGCGATGCAAGGAAAATGCAGATTGGCTGGTGCTTCAGAAGGTCCTGCTGGCAATAAGAAACACCAGCACAGACTCTTTCTTGTTGCTGCTTTGCCATCGCCCACCTGCCTGAGACCCAGGGAGGGCTTGGTCCCTTCTTCGCAGCATCTGTGAGGGGTGTGGCGTTTGACAGAGTTTCATCAAAGCAAACCTAAACCATTCCCTGTCCCCCATGAGGCAGGGAGTCCCACAGGCAGAAAACCCCCCTGTGCAGGCATTAGCTTCAAAAGAGGGCAGGGCAAATTCTTGGAGGAGCAGAGGGCTGCCAGTGGCTACTAGCCAGGACAGCTCAGCTCGCCCTCCGCAGTCGGAATCTGCAACGTTCCAGGGGGAGGGTGGGGCCGTTCTGGAGCTCCAATCCTGCTTTGGCCACTGGGGGAACAGGAGGCTGGCCTGATCCAGCCAAGGGGCTCTTCTGAGGCTCACTTTCCTGCTGGGCCCAGGCAGGAAGCTCCACTTTTCTGCCAAAGGAACATTCTGCTGCACCAAACCGGATGAGCAAACCGGAGGCAAACCCCAAAGGGCACCAGCCCCCGCCCCCCTCAAAAAACCCCGCCTGTGGAGCGAGGCTGGACTCTGGCACAAGCTCAACGACAGCCTGGCCAGGCGGGCTCCCAGCAGAAGCCCCCGAAAACAGAGAAGCATGGAAAAGCCACAATGCACACCTGTCTCCCAGTTTTTTCAGGGAGGAGGTAAGATGTTGAGCTTTTTTTAGGGGAGCCACAGTTGCTCAGCTTCTTTGGGGGGAGCCAATGATCTACCAGTGATCTACCACAGACGTCCAGTGATCTACCAAGTAGATCATGATCTACCTGTTGGACGTGCCTGATCTAGAAGAACGTGACATTTACAAGATTCAGGTAGGTAGCTGTGTTGGTCTGACGCAGTCGAAATATATAAAAAACATGTCCAGTCCCTTAAAAGGTTGCTCCTCGCATGGTTACAAAAATGACTGGAAAATATTTGACCGTAAAGTACTGTAGAGTTCTTTTTGTAAGAGATATTCAAAACCCAGCTCTGATTCCTGCCTGGCAGCTTAGTGGACCACATAACCCGTAAGGGTCCCTTCCAACTCTCACATTCTATGATTTATGATTTATGATCAGCCAGACTGATACCCAGAGAGAACTTGCTGCAAGACAGACCCAAAAAAGAAAATAGCAGAACACCCCTAGTAATCGCATACAGCTCCCAAGTTAAAACAGTACAACGCATCATCAGAGATCTACAACCTCTCCTAGACAATGACAGTTCTCTTTCTCAAGCTCTGGGAGGAAGACCTTTCATCGCCTACAGACAGCCACCCAACCTTAAACAACTCCTCACCCACAATAATACTACACCAGACTTAACACGGACACTGGCACCAGAGCCTGCAATCAGGGCCGGCGCGTCCATTTAGGCGAACTAGGCAATTGCCTAGGGCGCCAAAATGGAGGGGGCGCTGGCCAGCCTGCCCCCCGCCCCCTGCCGTCGCCCGGTGCCACCACAACCAGCGGCGGAGCAAGCAAACCGCGGCGGCAGGGGGGCACCCGGCCGGCCAGGGGGCAGAGCACCGTTCCGCAACGTGCGTCATATGCAACGACGTCACGTGGCCCGCCCCCTCGCCTAGGGCGCCAAAATTGCCAGCACTGGTCCTGCCTGCAATAAACCCAGATGCTAACTTTGCTGCCACATACACCCGAACAACACCATTACTGGCCCCAACAACATCAACCATACCATCTCAGGACTATTTAATTGCTCATCGTCTAACATTGTGTATGCCATCAAATGCCAACAGTGCCCTTCTGCTCTCTATATTGGACAAACAGGCCAAACCCTACGCCAAAGGATAAATGGACATAAATCTGACATCAGGAATCACAAGACAGAGAACACTTCAGTCTCCCAGGACATTCTAGACAAGATTCTATGATTTTATAAGGTTGAAGCAACCTCTGCTTTAGAGTATCTGACAAAGTGTGTATTACACACAAAAGCCTATACCTTGAAAGCTGATATTTAGTTGATCTTAAAGGTGTCACTGGAATTATTAAAAAAGATTTTTAATCTTTCATCTTGTTATTTAATATTTTATGACTAGTGGACGTTCAGCCCGTTAAATTAATGGGCGCTAGAACATATGTGGTCCCTCCCTCCCTCCGTCCCTTTCTCTGTTCTTCCTCCCTCCCTCCCTCCATTTTTCCGTTCTTCCTTCCCTGTTTCTCCCTCCCTCCCTCCCTCCCTCCCTCCTTCCGTCCCTCCCTCCCTCTGTTCTTCCTTCCTTTCTCTCTCCCTACATTTTTGCCCTCTCTCCCCCCCCCCGGCTTTGCAGGCTCCTCCATGGAGACCGCCGCCCCCGCTCCCCCGGCCCCGCGGCGGTGGCGGCCCCCTTCCCCCCGCTCTTCGCTCCGGGGCTGCATGGCATCTATGGTGAGTGCCAGCGCCTGTACCCGGAGCAGCCCAACCCGCTGCAGGTCACCGCCATCGGCGCAGGAGCTTCGGCGCGGCGGAGCGAGCGGCTTCCGTGTGAGAGAGGAGCGGCCAGCTCCGTGCGAGGCGGCGGCACTGACCCAACTGACGCTGCGCCTGCGCACGGCCGCCCTCCCGGACACGCCCCCTCTCCGCCCGCTCCAATCCCTGGCCACCCGAAGTCTCTGCGTCGTCCAATCCCTGCGCCCGTGTGGGACATGCGCAGTGGCAAAATTCCACTGACACACGGACGCATGCAGGGACACAGGGACTTTATTATATAGGATTCTGTGACTGGAGGGAGAGGAAAGAAGACTTTTGGCTGTTTTTGGTAGGACTGAGAAGCTGGACTGGGGGAGGGGATAGAAACGCCTCAGCCAGTTCACTAGCTGGACACCAGACAGACAGACAGACAGACAGAAGCAGACCAAGTGCCCCCAAGGCAAAGCAGACAGTTGACACCAGGTGACTAAGCCAAGCCACACTCCAAAGGGAGCTCAGCGCCTCCATCAGCTAATCTGATTTCAAAGGGGAAATTCTCTCAAGGATCAGCTAAATGCTGATGCAAAGCCCATCCCTCAAACCTCCACAAAATTAATCTTCATGGGACCTTCATTCTAGACATTTCGGACCATGACTGCTCAGTCTAAGAGACAAAGAGCTTTCCTTTCCGAGGGGAAATTCTGGATCGCAATGTTAACCCACAGATAAGGTTTGCATCACCCAGTAAGACTAGGTTGTCATTTGGTTCAGAAATCAAAACCCAGAGAGGAGAGATTCAGTCCAGGGGCCCCTTTTTCTTTCTGTCATCAGAGTTCAGAGGAATACATCACAGCTCTTTTAAAGACATAGTAAGACCAGAGAGTCCCATGGACTGCAAGAAGATCAAACCTATCCATTCTTAAAGAAATCAGCCCTGAGTGCTCACTAGAAGGACAGATCCTGAGGTTAAGGCTCCAGTACTTTGGCCACCTCATGAGAAGAGAAGACTCCCTAGAAAAGACCCTGATGTTGGGAAAGATTGAGGGCACAAGGAGAAGGGGACGGCAGAGGATGAGATGGTTGGACAGTGTTCTTGAAGCTACCAACATGAGTTTGGCCAAACTGCGAGAGGCAGTGAAGGATAGGTGTGCCTGGCGTGCTCTGGTCCATGGGGTCATGAAGAGGCGGACACGACTGAACGACTGAACAACAACAACAAGACCAGTAAAAAAAGGACATGTGTTCTAAACATTGTAGGCATTTGATAGTCCATGGTGTTGCCAAGTTTATTTCTTAAAGCAGCCCTGGGTTGGGTGGGTGTTCAAAACCACTGCCCAGAGAGGGGGAATCTTGTGGAGAAGGGAGACACACTGGGTTCCTTTTGCTTTATATTTATTAACTGCAGAAGCAGAACAGCAGGTTTTTTTCTGCCATCAGTTACACTTAATGCACCTTCACATGAGCATACAGGCTGGGGGGGGGCAGCCAGGGGGCAGCGATCTGGAGCAAAATTCTGGAACCTGGAAAAAGCAGGACCATTTCTCTCTGTTCTGAAAGCAGGAACTCGATCAGTTTGGCCTCACTAAGGTGGAGACACGCCGTTGGGGGCCGGCATCCTTCTAAACTGCACCGGGCATGCAGGTTTCGTGAGAAATTTCAGAATTAACTAGTTTGGTATGGCAAAAGACTGTGAAAGGGAGGGCGCGTTTTGCAATCCCCTCTTATTTCCCCCAGATTTGTTTATTTGCAACACAGTCATGACAGAAACGGAAAAAGCTCTGGTAGGGATTTCAGCGCCCAAAAGCATGGAAGCGGGAAAACATGCTCAGACACGACGCTGGTAGGTTGAACGTTAACTCGTGCCAAGAGTTCCCGAGGCACTTTGGAAAAGTGCCCATTTCCCAGGTGGGCAAAGCTGCAGGGGAGGCCAGGGCTTCAACTCAGCAGAGAAGCTCAGCCTGGGGCTTGTTCTCAACGCTGTGGGAAACATGAAGCGTGAAAGCGTTCGTGAATAAAAAGGTGTACAAATAAAAGATGGAGCCTGCATGCCCGGAAGGAAGCTGAGCTGCCTGGGTTCTTTCAGAGCCAGTGTAGTGTAGTGGTTAAGAGCGGTAGACTCGTAATCTGGGGAACCGGGTTCGCGTCTCTGCTCCTCCACATGCAGCTGCTGGGTGACCTTGGGCTAGTCACACTTCTTTAAAGTCTCTCAGCCCCACTCACCTCACAGAGTGTTTGTTGGGGGGGAGGAAGGGAAAGGAGAATGTTAGCCGCTTTGAGACTCCTTCGGGTAGTGATAAAGCGGGATATCAAATCCAAACTCTTCTTCTTCTTTCTTATAAGAAGCAGGAGAGGCAACTGTCATCATCTGGAGGTTCCCCCCCTCTGTTGGCACCTCTCTTGACACACCCCAAAATGGTCAAAGGCCTGGAAACGATGCCTCATGAGGAACGGCTTAGGGAGCTGGGTATGTTTAGCCTGGAGAAGAGAAGTTTAAGGGGTGATATGATAGCCATGTTCAAATATATAAAAGGATGTCATATGGAGGAGGGAGAAAGGTTGTTTTCTGCTGCTCCAGAGAAGCGGACACGGAGCAATGGATTCAAACTACAAGAAAGAAGATTCCACCTAAACATTAGAAGGAACTTCCTGACAGTAAGAGCTGTTCGACAGTGGAATTTGCTGCCAAGGAGTGTGGTGGAGTCTCCTTCTTTGGAGGTCTTTAAGCAGAGGCTTGACAGCCACCTGTCAGGAATGCTTGGATGGTGTTTCCTGCTTGGCAGGGGGTTGGACTGGATGGCCCTTGGGGTCTCTTCCAACTCTAGGATTCTATGATTCTATCTCAAACGTTGGAGACACGTGGCTTGCCAGTGGTACATGTGTAAAGGATCTGGGTGTCTTGGTAGACCACAAGCTGAACACAAGCAGGGGGTTGGACTGGATGGCCCTTGTGGTCTCTTCCAACTCTACGATTCTATGATTCTACGAGCCCCCAGTGTGAGGCAGCAGCAAAAAAAGGCGAATGCAACTCTAGGATGCACCAACAGAAGTCTAGTGTCCAGATCAAGGGAAGTCCGAGTCCTTCTCTATTCTGCCTTGGTCAGACCATGCCTGGAATCCTGTGTCCAGTTCTGGGCACCACAATTTAAGAAGGATGTTGACAAGCTGAGACGTGTTCAGAGGAGGGAGACCAAGATGATCAAAGGTCTGGAGAACAAGCCTTAGGATGAACGGGTGAAGAAACTGGGTGTGTTTAGCCTAGAGACAAGGAGACCGAGAGGAGATATATCTGGAGGGCTGTCTCCTGGAAGAGGGTACAAGCTTGTTTTCTCCTGCTCCAGGGGGCAGGACCTGAACCAATGGCTTCAAGTTACAAGAAAGGAGAGTCCCACTAAACAGCAGGAAGAAGTTTCTGACACTAAGAGCTGAATGGTTTCCCTCCTTCCTTGGAGGTTTTTAAGCAGCGCTTGGATGGCCATCAGTCATGGATGCTTTAGCTGAGATTCCTGCATTGCAAGCGGGTTGGATCAGTTTCCCAAACCTGGGTCTCCAGCTGTTTTGGACTACAACTCCCATCATCCCTATCTAGCAGGACCAGTGGTCAGGGATGATGGGCACTGTAGTCCAAAAACAGCTGGAGACCCAAATTTGGGAAACACTGGACTAGATGATCCTTGGAGTCCCTTCCAACTCTATGATTTTGACCCTTTGGGGGCCTCCAGCTCCGCGCAGCGCCAACCAGGGAAGGCAGTCCAGCCGCACCTGCAGGGTCCGGCGGCGGGGCTTACACGCGAGTAAGTGGCCGCGCTGAGGCCGGCGTAGCTGCGCGTCTCCAACCACCCGGCGGGGCGGAGGACTAGGCTCGCTCCTTTGGATCCGGGCCTGACTGCTTTCTCTCCAGCAGGCTCCGACGGGGCGCACGCGGGCGGAGAGCGGCGCAAGGTTGCGCAAGCCGCGGGAGCTCTTGCGCAGCCTGGGAGCGGCTCGGTCAGCCCCGCCGCCCAGACGGGGGTTTCCCGGCCCGCCTTCTGCGTGTCTGGCTTTTCTGGGCGGGCCAGACGGGAGGGGGCTCCCCGTGCGCTCAGAAGGGAGGGCCGCGCAGGCGGAGGCGAGCCCGCGTGCCCGCGGAAGGGAGCGGTGCGCAAGGCTCCCTGCTGGCTTCGGCCTTAAGGCGTTACAGATTTATGTTCGCCAGCCGGGTGTGCATGACATCCCGATAAATAAGGGTGCCCCAGAGCATAAGCAGAGTGCATTGCAGGGGGTTGGACTAGATGACCCTTGGGATCCCTTCCAATGCTAAGATTCACTCCCTGAAGAAGCCTAATGTGGCTGCACTGGGGCACTTTGGGACTGGCTAAGATGGAGCAAGAAGAAGATTTTAGATGCAGAAATATATTCATAACAAAATAAAAAAATTCCTTCCAGTAGCACCTTAGAGATCAACTAAGTTTGTTCTTGGTATGAGCTTTCGTGTGCATGCACACTTCTTCAGATACTTCTTCAGATGCATGCACATGAAAGCTCATACCAAGAACAAACTTAGTTGGTCTCTAAGGTGCTACTGGAAGGAATTTTTTTATTTTGTTTTGACTATGACATACCAACACGGCTATCTACCTGTAACTAAATATATTCATGTATGCAATGACAGCAGCGAGGATTCTACTGGCCCAGAGATGGAAAGAAGATAAAGTCCCGACCAGAGACGAAGGGTTGTTAAAGATGATGGACTACGCCGAAATGGCAAAAATGACCAGGAAAATCAGAAACCAGGAAGAGAGGAACTTTAATAATTTATTAAATGGGGAAAATGTATAAGTTACTTAAGAGAACACTGCAAACAACTAAGAACTTTGGCAGGATTATAACAACACTTGGAATGTAACAAGAACTAAGATAAAAATGGATGTTTAAAGAAAGGTGGAGAAACTATATGATGCAGTAGAAGAAGGTTGACAGTGAAACCCATGGAAGGCCGGAGGGAAGTCTGAGGTGTCAGGGAATCCTATATGATTTCCATTTGATTTCCACAAATCCCCATTTGTGGACTCCCCCCTTCCTCTCAGGCCCAAGAATGCAAAATAAAAAAATTCCTTCCAGTAGCACCTTACAGACCAACTACGGTAAGTTTGTTCTTGGTATGAGCTTTCGTGTGCATGCACACGAAAGCTCATACCAAGAATGCAGTCAGCTCCCCTATGGCTTCCTCTAAGAAGCCAAGATGAGCAAGCGGCAAATGGGCAGGTGGTCCCCATCCACACTCCAAACTGATATGGAAGGAACAGACCTATCTCTCTCTCTTTCTTTATTTCATTAAAATTATACAATGCTTGATTATTATTATTATTATTATTATTATTATTTTTATTTTTAAAAAACCACAACCATCAAAGTGGTCTATGAAAAGATCAAACAATCAATAAAATATTACAACAACAGTTTAGCCGCAACCTTCAGCCCTCCAGATGTTTTGGACTACAATTCCCATCATCCCTGACCACTGGTCCTGTTACCTAGGGATCATGGGAGTTGTAGGCCAAAACATCTGGAGGGCCAAAGGTTGCCTATGCCTGGTTTAAAGCATACAAACAGTTAAAATACTAAAACAGGCTAAAATTCACATCAACCTTCTAAGTGTCTGAGTAGGCTTGTCTAAACAAGAAATGTATTTAGCAGGTGCCTGAAAGAATACAGCGAAGGCGCCTGCTGGATATCAATAGGCAGGGAGTTCCAGAGTGTAGGTGATGCCACACTAAATTATCCACCTTCCATCACCTTCAGCCCTTATCTGGACAGGGACAGCCTAACTACTGTTGTCTATGCTTTGGTAACCTCAAGGTTAGATTACTGCAGGGGCCAGCAAACATTTTCAGCAGGGGGCCGATCCACTGTCCCTCAGACCTTGTGGGGGCAGGACTATATTTTGAAGGGAAAAAATGAACGAATTCTTATGCCCCACAAATAACCCAGAGATGCATTTTAAATAAAAGGACACATTCTACTCATGTAAAAACACACTGATTCCCGGACTGTCCACGGGCCGGATTAAGAAGCCAATTGGGCCGGATCTGGCCCCTGGGCCTTACTTTGCCTACCCATGGATTACTGCAATGCGTTCTACGTAGGGCTGCCTCTGAAGACGGTTCGGAAACTTCAGCTGGTGCAGAATTCAGCGGCCAGGTTGCTCACCGGAGCCAGACAGTTGGAGTATATTGCACCGATCCTGGTCCAACTGCACTGGCTACTGGTTACCTAATCCGGGCCCAATTCAAAGTGCTGGCTTTGACCTCTGAAGCCTTAAACTGCTCAGGACCGCAAAACCTCAAGGACCGTCTCTTCCCATATGAACCTACCCAGACCCTGAGATCATCTTCTGAGGCTCTTCTTCATGTACCTCCTCCTTGCAAGGGTGGCAACATGAGAACAGGCCTTTTCTGCAATGGCTCCCCGTCTATGGAATGCTCTCCCCCCAGGGACATTTGGCAAACTTTGGCTGGTGCTTTCATTATATGTCTTTAAGTGCCCGGCAAAAATGTTCATCTTCTCCCAGGCCTTTCACTAATTAAATTAAATTAACTTTAATTTAATTTAATTTAAATTCAGCTAATCAAACGATCCGCGCCCCTTTAAACTGTGTGTGTGGTGGTGGGTTATTGTTTGTTTTTGTTGTTATGATGTGTGTTTTTGTGTTTCTGTCTTGTAAACTGCCCTGTGATTATTGAATGAAATCTAATAAATAAATATATGGGGTTGGGAAGGGATCCCCAATGGTCATGCAGTCCAACCCCCCCCCCCGGTGCTGAGACTCCTGCATGTCAGCGGGGTTGGACTGGATGACCCACGGGGTCCCTTCCAAGCCAACCATTCTATGACAAGCTGGAGCGTGTCCAGAGGAGGGCAACCAAGATGGTCAGAGGCCTGGAAACGATGCCTTATGAGGAACGGCTTAGGGAGCTGGGTATGTTTAGCCTGGGGAAGAGAAGGTTAAGGGGTGATATGATAGCCATGTTCAAATATATAAAAGGATGTCATATAGAGGAGGGAGAAAGGTTGTTTTCTGCTGCTCCAGAGAAGCGGACACGGAGCAATGGATTCCACCTAAACATTAGGAAGAACTTCCTGACAGTAAGAGCTGTTCGACAGTGGAATTTGCTGCCAAGGAGTGTGGTGGAGTCTCCTTCTTTGGAGGTCTTTAAGCTGAGGCTTGACAGCCACCTGTCAGGAATGCTTGGACGGTGTTTCCTGCTTGGCAGGGGGTTGGACTGGATGGCCCTTGGGGTCTCTTCCAGCTCTAGGATTCTATGATTCCACCAAAGCATCCCTGACAGACGGCCACCCAGCCTCTACTTAAAAACTTCCAAGGGAGAAGAGTCGAAGGGCCCCCTCCCTTCTACAACCCCCACCCCAAGTCCAAAGGAAGAGGCCCAGACCAAGCCTCTTGCTTGCTTTTGGCCCTGATCCCACAGCAGCTCTGGCCCATGTGCGTTGCCTCGGTGCCAGTCACTGCTCAGAGGCTCCTGGCATCTGCCTGCCCCCCCCCGCCAGCTGCAGCCTTGAGCCACAGAGACTCTTCCTCAGCCCTTTTGGCAGGCAGCCCTGGCAGGACCCCCACCCCACGGCTTCCGAGGACCTTGAATGCTTCTGTGTGAGTAAAGCATTGGAAGAGAGAAGCGCCCCCCCAGGAGACTCCGACATGATCCTGGCCCCCTGGGGAGAAATTAAACTGCCCCCTAAAAATAAAGGGGGCTTTATTCAAAATAAAGAGGCTAGGGCACAGGAGGTCTTTCTGGCACCCCCCTTTTGCCCTGAGCCCCCGACACTTGGCATTGCCCCACCAGGCATCATAACTGGAGTGGGGGTCAAGCAGCTTTGAGCTCCTTGGAGGAAAAGTGGGATATGCCTGTGATAATAAGTGGATTGGAGCCCCCCACCCCCTTCTGCCACATTCACAAATCCCCCTATTGCGGGGGGTTGGACTGGATGACCCCTTGGGCTCCCTTCCAGCTCTCTAATTATTATTGGATTGGAGCCTAGGGCTTGCTGATCAGAAGGTTGGCGGTTCGAATCCCCACGACGGGGTGAGCTCCCGTTGCTCGGTCCCTGCTCCTGCCCACCTAGCAGTTCGAAAGCACGTCAAAGTGCAAGTAGATAAATAGGTACCACTCTGGCGGGAAGGTAAACGGCGTTTCCGTGCGCTGCTCTGGTTCGCCAGAAGCGGCTTAGTCCTGCTGGCCACATGACGTGGAAGCTGTACGCCGGCTCCCTTGGCCAGTAATACGAGATGAGCACCCCAACCCCAGAGTCGGACACGACTGGACCTAACAGTTAGGGGTCCCTTTACTCTTTACCTTTTTAGGAACCCCGAGGGAATCTCAGGCACACCAGGCTCTGCATGAATGTGGCCCCTCAGATGCTTTGATCTGCAGAACCGGCCCTGTGACAGGCAGGGGCCACCCAATCTCCTTTCCCGCATTTGTAAGAAATAAATCTTTTAATTTATTACTACACTTTGGAACTCGCTGCTTGTTGACTTCAGGCAAGCGCCTGCGCTCCACTCTTTTCGATGCCTGCTTAAAATGTCTCTGTTTGGGCAAGCCTATCCAGGCACACAATTGTCGGGTTCCATAGAACTGAAGAGTTGGAAGGGACCCCGGGGGTCATCCAGCCCAGCCCGCTTTATTCAGGAACTGCGGCTAAAGAATTCCTGGCGGGCGGCCCCCCAACTTCTGCTTAAACACCTCCACCTTTCGAGAGAGACTGCTGCACTGTCGAACAGCTCTTGCCATCAGAAGAACTCTTTGAACTTTAATTATTGCTATTTTTTTTAATGGATAACTTGAGCATTTCTTGAGAGCCATGCTTGGGCCTGGGGCACTGAGGAGGGTCGCCCGCTCTGGCGGAAGGGGCGAGGGGCACGTGGCGGGGGGGGGCCGTCGGGGGTCGCGCGTCCCGGCCGGAGCTGAAGGACCCCCGCGCCCTCCTTGCCCCGTCCTCTCCGCGTCCAGCCGCCGAATCTCCGCGCCCGCTGGGCGGCCTTCGCCTCCCACGACGGGGCGGGGCGAGGCGGAAACAGCCGAGGGCGCCGCCCCCGCCGCTAAAGGCCGCCCAGGTGGGACTCGCGCCCAGGACCGCCCGCCGTCGGAGCCGAAGTCCCTTTCCCGGCGTTTGCGGAGGCTTCCCACCCGACTTTCCCCGACGGTCCCCGACGGTGTCCGGTGCGCTGCCCAGACAGACCAGCCGCGAATCCCGCCCCCCTCGCTCCGGCCCCACCATGTTCCAGCGGCACCACCGCAGCAGAGTGACGGTCGCGCGGGGCTCAGCCCTGGAGATGGAGATCCGACGGGGCCGGTTCCGCCTTAGCCTCGTCGGCGACACGGACCAGGTAGGCGCGGGCTGGAAGTGGGGGGGGGGGGAGCGGACGGCCACGCGGGTGGCGAGGGAAGATCCCGAGCGGAGGCGAGGCCGCGCGTGGCCGTGGCCGGGGGGGGGGGGGGAGGCGAGGTCTGCGGGACGCGCTCACGTCGAGGCGGGCGAGACTCTCCTGGCTGGGTTCGTCGAACACCTGGCGCGGGAGGGGCTGAGAAATGGTTCGGTGTCCAGGCTGGGGAGGGAAGCTGTATCCCTGCATTGCAGGGGGTTGGACTAGATGGCCCTCGGGGTCCCTTTTCGACGGGGAGGGGCAGGAGACGAGAGTGTGACCCACCACCACCACCACCGTGGGAGATTTTCCCCACACTGCATTTATATCCCACTTTTTTTCTCCAAGGAGCGCCAAGTGACTCACATGGTTCCCCCCTCCCACCTGCCCTCCATTAATTCCGACACCAACCCTGCGAGGGAGGCTATAGATTAGGCTGAGAGGGGCTGGCCCCCCAGGGCAGCCAGTGAGCTTCGTGGTTGAGCGGACGGATTTGAAACCTGGACTCCCAGGCCCTAGTCGCCATATTAAATAAATCAATAAATTTATTAGTCACATGTAATAAACGTAATTTAAGATTCAGTAAACACCAACAATATCATCTAGTCTGTCATTTGTTGGAAAAGCCGCCCTGTGATCTTCAAATGAAGGGCGGAATGCAAATAATAATAATAATAATAATAATTAATAATGGTGTAACAGCAGCTTAAAGTTAGAACCACTGCTGAGAACCAGTTTATAAAGCGGATTCAAATCCAATAGGGGTCTCCAGGTGCCTAGTCCACAAGAACCCTGTGAGGTAGGTGAGGCAGAGGCAGTGACTGGCACAAGGTCACCCAGGGAGCTTCATGGCTGAGTTGGGGGTAGGATTTGAACCCAGGTCTCCCAGGTCCTTGTCCAACACTCTAACCCCTAGGCCACACTGGCTTTCTTGGTGATGGTGGAGGATGGTTATGATGGGGGGGGGGTTCCAGTGGGAGGGCTGAATCTGAAGTGGGGGAGAGATTTGCTCATGGGGAACACGTCTCCCCTTTGGGGCGAAAGCCAGTGGGTGGCTGGGAGTAACGGGTACGAAATAAATCTATACTTATTTGCACAGCGGTTTGTATGGCCGAGTGAGTTGCTCTTTTCGAGCAAAGCAAAGTTCCTCCTTGCAATGGTTCTGTGAGGCCACTTCTTCCCATTTTGCAGAGGGGGCAACTGAGGTCTGAGGTGCCGGAAGCTGACCTGTAGGCAAAGGGCTTGCCATGTTCCTCATCCCCTATACTAGGGACACCCCACCCCTCCCTCAACCCCAGCCCCTCCTGGGATGGGAGCAGCCAGAGCAAGAACAAGACCCCCCCCCCCGCCCAATATTTCACAATAATTCCTTTTTGGTACAGTTGCTTTTTTAGGGATCTTCTCAGGAGGTATCCATGTAAATATAGGTATTATTATTATTATTATTATTATTATCCTTATTATTTTGTGCCCCCTCGGCTCTGCACCGTGTGTGAGGGACCCTCCCCCCCGCCATAAATCTGGTACTGAACCAGAGTTTTCAGTCCAGAGTCGGGGCCTTGGAGTCTGTGAAGGCATGAGGACCTCTGGGTGGCCCAGGGGCTCTTTCCCCTGCCTTGCGTGCAGAAGGGCACAGGTTTAATCCCCGCTGGCATCTCCAGGTGCGGATGGGAGAGACCTCAAACCCAAATTCTGGAGAGGGCTGCCAGTCTGTGCAGGCATTGCTGCGGCTTCCCCTGTTCATTCCACGTCCCTGCACCCCTGAGGTCATGCCTTCAGCCTCCCTCTTTGCCCGCAGACTGTCTCGCCACAGCAGTGCATGCTCTGGTGATCTCCCGCTTGGACTACTGCAACACGCTCCACGTGGGGCTACCTTTGAAGGTGACCCGGAAACTGCGACTAATCCAGAATGCGGCAGCTGGACTGGTGACTGGGAGTAGCCGCCGGGACCACATAACACCAGTCCTGAGAGATCTACATTGGCTCCTAGTTTGTTTCTGAGCACAATTCAAAGTGTTGGTGCTGACCTTGAAAGCCCTAAACGGCCTCAGTCCAGTATACCTGAAGGAGCGTCTCCACCCCCACCGTTCAGCCCGGACACTGAGGTCCAGCGCCGAGGGCCTTCTGGTGGTTCCCTCCCTGCGAGAAGTGAGGTTACAGGGAACCAGGCAGAGGGCCTCCTCAGTGGTGGCTCCCTCCCTGTGGAACACCCTCCCATCAGATGTCAAGGAAATAAACAACTATCTGACTTTTAGAAGACATCTGAAAGCAGCCCTGTTTAGGGAAGCTTTTAATGTTCAATGTTTTATTCTGTTTTTAATCTGTTGGGAGCCGCCCAGAGTGGCTGGGGAGGCCTGACTAGATGGACAGGGTATTTTTATTATTATTATTATTATTATTATTATTATTATTATTATTATTAACTTCTGGAGAATTTTTGTCCTTTCCTGGGCCACCAAAGACCCTCCCAAGCCATGCCTGACCCAGATGACCGGGTCACCTCTTTGGGGGTCTCCAGGAGCCACTGTTGCCCGCCTGCCCTGCCTTGCCCTGGGTGTCAGGTGTGGGGAAGTGCCCCCAGCCAGTCACAGGGACTAGAAACCTGTCCCTTGAGAGCATTTGGCCGAAGGGGGCTGCCCCCTCCTCCAGCCCCTCCACTGCCTGCTCCTGCTGGGGTGTGGCAAGTGTGGGGCTGGGGTTTGGGGCCTGCCCTGTGGCCAGGGAAAGGGTTACTGCCAGCTTCCCCGCCCCCCAGCGAGGGGGAACAAAGGCTCTATTGTCTCCCCAGCCAGGGACTTCCCTCTCTGTATGAGGAAAGAGACCCAGCACCACCTGGTCTCCTCTCCCCTGGACTTCCTGGAACTGAGCCCAGCCTTGCCACACATGGGACTCCCCGCCCGGATCCTGACCTCTGGAGCTGGGGCTGTCTGCGGTGGCCACCGACCCCTGCAGCCACTCTGGGCTGCCCTCCTTTCTTTTGCCAGAGCTTACAAAAGAATTGTGGAGTTGGAAGGGACCCCAACGGTCATCTAGCCCAACCCCGGGCAAGGCAGGAATCTGCCTCCGTCTGAGACCTCAAAGAGCCACTGCCAGTCCGTGCAGACAGTACAGAGCTGGGTGGGCTTATTATGACTCCGCATAATAAGGTGCAGAGTTAAACTCCGGAACTCCCTGCCACAGGAGGCAGGGATGGTCACTGTCCTGGAATGGGCAAATTGATGAAGGAGAGAGGGCTGGCCAGGATGGCACTTCTTCTGATTGCCAGTTGCTAGAGCCACAGGAGGGGAGGAGAGTTGCTCTTGTGTTCAGGTCCTGCTCGTGGCTTTCCCTTTGGGCCATCTGGTTGGCATAGGCGCCAACTCTAGGGGGCCCTGGGTGCCAGGGTACCCAAAAATGTTTGGGGTGGTAGGTGCTCAGCACTGCAGGGCTCCGACACAACCAGAGACCTGACTCAACCTCCCTGGTGACGTTTGAGGCTGCGCCAGGCCTCCCAACACGACTTCTGGTCTAAACTGGGAGTTGCGACAGAGGTCTTGCGAGGTCTTGGAAGGACCACTGCGCCGCAGCCGACATAAAGTGACATCACGCCGTCATGTTACGTTGCCAGCGCCATTGGGCACCCATAACCTGATGCCCAAGTCAGTGCCCCTGCTGGTTAGTCACTGTGAGAACAGGTGGCTGAATTAGATGGGGCCCCTTTGGCCGGATCCAGCAGCCTCTTCTTAGGTTCTTCAGATGCTTCCCATGGCCCAGGCCCAAGTCCACCCAGGGGCTTTGGGTGCCAATGCTTGGTGGGGCCAGAGGGGTGGGAGCCCCATCCCCAAAGTGAGGCTCGAAGACGTTGCATCCTCTGTTTTCCGTTGCAATTATTTTTTGCACGCAGCCGCCGGGCAGCGTTTTCAGTCCCGTCCAGAATTAAGGCGTGCTGCATTCAGACATGGTACCTCCTTTTATTTTTAACCCGCCTGAAATAACCGTTCCGTCTATTTCCAGCGCCCGGCCTGTGTGTGTTGTTGCTTGTGCGGCCAAAAGAGGGTCACATACTGTGCACCAAAGGGCAGGAGAGGTGTCGGCAGGCCGGATGCGGCCCTGACACTTTGTGGAAGGGCCAGAAATCTGAGGGGAGAAGCTGACAGCCCCTGTCTCCCCAAAAATCTGTGATCAGCTGTGATTCCTGCGTTGCACGGGGCTAGGCAACCCTTGGGGGTCCCTGCCAACTTTACCATTCTGTGATTCTATGACAGTGATGGCTAACCTTGACACTCCAGATGTTTTGGGACTACAACTCCCATCATCCCTGACCACTGGTCCTGTTAGCTAGGGATGATGGGAGTTGTAGTTCCAAAACATCTGGAGTGTCAAGGTTAGCCATCACTGTTCTATGAGGACTGAGCATGCTCATTGGAGAGAGCCAGGTGTGTGTTTGTGGTGGAGAGGGGCGTGGTTGTTTGACTGGAGCCATGACCTGGAGCACTTCACGCTGCAACATTTTGTTGCAGCTCTGACCAGTCCTTTCTGCTCAGACACTGCGGCCTTCTTTCCTAGAGGCAACAGTGGAAGTTTAAGGTGTTCTGGGGAAGTCTCCACACAAGTCCTGAGGGAGGACTTGCATTTATCCCAGCAAGTGGAATGCTTCCCTCGAGGTGATTAGCGTTTCCTCGTTAGATTATGCCCGGTTCAGTGAACAACTCCCCGGAATGACGGCACTGCAGGGCTGGCGTTTCCCTGCATGTCTGTTTAAGACTTATTTATTTAAATCGTAACATTTATGCACTGTTTGAAAACAAACAAACCTCAAAGTGGTTTACAAAAAGGTAAAACATTAAAATCTACAAAAAATTACAGGGATAATTCAAAACATACAAACTGTTAAAATACTTTGAAACAAGTTAAAACTTGCGTCAACTTTCTCAGCATCTGGGTAGGCTGGCCTAAAAAGGGAAGTTTTTAGCAGGTGCCGAAAAGGATGCAGGGAAGGCGTCTGCCTGGTATCAATTGGCAGGGAGTTCCAAAGGGTAGGCACTGCTACCTTAAATGGTCGAGTCCTTACAAATGCCCAATTGGGTGTACAGTATTATGTGGCACCTGTAGCTGGGCCAATTCTGCCAATCAAAGTGGCTGAGTGGGCACCTTGGGGTCAGGCGATCTCGCAGGTCCCAAGTTGTTAAGGGCTTTTTATACTCGTGGTAACTCCTCGAACTCGGGCCCGGTAGCAAATTGTCCGCCAGTGCAGACCTCTGAGCGCAGGTGTTCTGTGCCGACAAGGCCCTGCTCCAGTCGGCAATTGTGCGGCAGCGTTCTGTCTTGTGTCATTCCCTTGCTCTGTTTCATGTGGTGCCACAGCAGAGCTTTTATTTTAGCCGAACAGAATTCTTCTTAGGCCCTGCTTGAGACTTGCGACCGGCTTGGTAAACTTTGGAGGCTGGCAGCCAGGGATACGCCTGGGCCTTCTTGTAATAGATTTAGGAGGCCTTGGGTTCACCTGAAGCCACAGAGGGCAGACAAAAGACCGAGGGCAGACAAAAGGAAATCCGCCGCGCAGCTCACCTTAATTCCCTCTATTTCTGATGTTCAGGAGCGAGTGGCAATGCTTCTGCAGCCAAAAGGGCACCATTGCCACCCACTCACAAGAGGGAAGCATTAGCAGGCTTGGCAGAGTCCCAAAGTTGGCAGATGGACAAAGAATCTGGTTGGGGGGGGCACCTCAGGGTGCTGGGAGTCCCAAGGCAGCACAGGAGCCCTGCTGGAAAACAGAAAGCGATTGTGCTGCTCAGCGGAGGCTGTTTCTTGCGAAGGTGGGTGCTGCCACCCTCCTGGTAGGGGGTGTGACTGCCCATGGAAGGGCAGGCTGCCTTGGCGCCCGTAGAAATCCTCTTCCTCTTCGTCTCAGTCGCAGAGCGCAGCCTCAGGTTTCACTCTGCCCATGCCCAGAGGCTCTGTGTGCTCTCTTACTTGAAAGATTCCAGGGCTGTGTCTTGGTGGGTCTTCCTGGTGCTGTGGGGTGGGGGCAGGCAGGACTCCTGGATTCTGCCCAGCTCTCTTTGATTTTATTCTGGGGGTGGGAAGGAAGGTGCCTTCTATGCTTTCTAATACAAGGCCCTCACATTTGAGCAATTGGCATCATCCGGTATCGTCTTTCGGGAGCCGGGCAAGGTTCTTGGCAGTTGCACCCTCAAGCAGCGCCACACGGGGCCTTTTTTGCATTGGTCCCAGCAGAATGAGGCAGCAGGACTGTACCATTTCGGGCTGCAGGGGAGGAAGTCCCATTTGAAATACTCCCTGGTTTAAAAACAAAACAAGCACAACTCTTTCAAGCTACGGCCTCCCGCCCAAAAGCAAACCTTGCACCTCGGGGGGATGGTTCAACTTTGGCTTGTTCCATCTTGTGCCTCACCTTCTCATAGAATTGTAGAGTTGGAAGGGGGACCCTCAGGGCCATCTAGTCCAACCCCCTCCAGTGCTTGAATTCCAGCTGAAGAACCGCTGACAGGGGGCCACCCAACCTCTCCTTCAAATCCTCCAGTGAAGGAAAATCCAGGCGCCTTCCAAGGGAACCCGTTCCTCTGCCGAACAGCTCTTACCCCAAAGTTCTTCCTGATGTTGAGTTGGAAATCTCCTTCCTTGTAGTTTTATTCCATTGGGTTCTGCCCTCTGGAGAAGCGCCAGAAAGCAAGCTTGCTTAGATATTTCATAGACTCAGAATCGCAGTGGGGTGGACTAGATGACTCTTGGGGGTCCTTCCTAGCTCTACACTTCTAGGGTTCTGTGAGTCGCCCCTCTCGGCATTGCTGGGCTTCCAAGTTGGAGAGAGTGGCCAAGGCAGGTGTGAGCCCCCCTCTCCTTTTTACGCCGTGTCCCCCAGTTCCTGGTGGAGCTGCATCACCGAGGTGGCAGGCTTGGCTCCGCCATGGGCATGCCGAGACGGCTCAGTTGGTCGAGCGTGAGACTCCGAATCTCAGGGTTGTGGGTTCGAACCCCACTTTCGGCAAAAGGTTCCTGCATTGCAGGGGGTTGGACTGCGTGACCCTCAGGGTCCCTTCCAGCTCTGTGATTCTGACCCCTGGAAGTTTCCCAAAGTAGGTGGGCAACGCTGCCTGGTGCTGTGTGCGTCACTGGCTGGCACCAAGAGCCCTGGAGACTTTTGAGAGAGCGGGGCGCTCTTCCGCTTGGCACCAAGCAGACCCTGTGGTCTCCGAGTGACTACATAATTGCATGAGCCCTGTTCCAGAGTATTGTTCGTTTTCATGTATATTATATCTATTTGAAAAAAAGATTGGTTAATGAAGAAATTACACATCTTTCTACTAACGAGTGTTGAACTAATTCGCTGATGAAGAATTCAACGAAACAGTAGTAGTTCTCCGGAAACACTGTTTAGAGTTGCACATCAGTATTGGACATTTGCTGATTGTACAAAGCTTCACAGCTTGTTCTCCGCCGGGTAAAGTCTGGCATCATGATTCATTTAAGGACTTTCAGAGACTTTCAGAGACTTCAGTTTGTTAGCTTTGATGTCTTGAATCATTCCGTAAAGCTTTTCATATTGTATTTGTTTCTGGTCATTGTGTTGCTTGTGATATTGCTGCTTGGCCGAGGGACAGGCAGGCGGAAGGGTCCAGGCAGAGCGGCCTCTAGGGCAGTTTCAGGGCTGCCTGGCGAGCGTGGCTGCGATGCCTGCCCATCGGGTGTGTCTCTCTCGTTGGGCATGTTGGCCAACTCTCTGCCACGTGGGCTCAGGAGTGTGCCTGTTTTTTTGGGCGAGAGTGAAATGGGCTGGCCACGCTTTCTCCTCCTCCTCCTCCCTCCCTCCAGGCCTGAGTCTGGGGCGAGGGGCTGGCAGCTGGGCCGGTGGGAGGGCCGGGGCCTGGAAGAGGCGGCCCCTGGCGCAAGGGAGCAGGCGGAGAGGGGCGGCTCTTGTAAGAGGAGCCCAACGAGGAATGCTGGGCTGGAGGGGAGAGGCGGGCGGGGGGCCAGGCAGTTTCCTGTCTATGGGGGGAAGACGCTTGCAGCTGGAGCAAAGGACTCCCAGAGGCGCATGGGGGGCTTGAGAGGGAGAAGGATCCCCGCTGAGGGGCAGGAGGTGAGAGCTTGGCCCAGGGGCAGCAGAGGGGTGCGTGGGGCACGCTCCCTAGGCTTGGGAAGGAAGGCGAGCAAGGAGCGGGCGGCAGGGGGCAGCACCAGGGCATGGGTGGCACCCAGGGGAGAAGAGGCAGGTGGTGCTGCTGCCGCAGGGATGGGGCAGCCCCTGCCCTTCCAGGGGGCACGGGGCTCCTTGCCCGCAGTCCACGATGGGCCGCTGGCCTCCTTGTGGGGGGTGGCAGCTGGCTGCCAGGCTCCCCGCCTTTGTGAAATGGGGGGCTCAGCCAGCGCTGCTGCCCTTTCACGCACAGAGGCTGCTTGTTCTGCGGGTGGGAGTCTGGAGCCGCTGGGCTGGCATGAAAGGACGGCCCTGTTCTCTCCGCAGCTCGGCCGGGGGCGCAGAATCTGCTGACGGAGGCCTGGGCAGCAGCAAGAGGCCAGGAGCCGGAGCCTCGCTGCCCCACCCCGCCCCACCCCACAGGCAGGCTGGAGACCTCCGCTGCTCCACGCCAGCTCTCCGGGTGCAGACGGCACGGTGTTTCCTGGCGTCCGAAGCAGGCCGAGTCGTGCCCAGATGGGGGCCCTGCCAGGGGCCCCTGGCCAGGCCGCCCTGGGGCAGTAGGGGTGCCCCCAGACTTCCTGCACCCCACAGAGGAGGCATCGGTGAGGGAGAGGGTGCTTTGCCAAGATGCAGGACAAACTCCGCATCCTGGAGGACCTCAACATGCTCTACATCCGACAGATTGCCCTCAGCTTGGAGGTAAGGGGGCAGCTGGGCAGGTCCTTGCGACCCGATGGGGAGGGGCTTTGCTTCAGGGAGGAGGGCTCCTTCCGAAGGGATGCCGGAGACCTGTGTGAATAGGGAGCGCATTGTCCTTTTGGTCCCCACAGGCAGCCGAGAAAAGATATCCTCGGACCATCTTACAGAGTGCAAAGTTTGGAGTTTCCACGAACTCGCGTTGCACATTTAGCAATGCCTAGTGAGGAGTGCTGTGGACCTCAGAAGCTGGCGCCCGCCTTGCTCAGCTGACTAGAAGCGGACAGATTGCCTATACGGCTTGGGGTCTCCTGGATGTTTGCCTGACGCTCCCCTGTAACCCGATTACCGGCACCCGTCTTCTCTTTGTCTCTGAGCTGAATAGGGAAGGGGGCAGGCACCTTCATTTGTAAAAGGGGGGGGGAGAGCAGGAGGCTGCGCAGGACCCGATGAGGAGTGCAGTGGGTGCCCTCGACTCGCTTGCTGTGTGTCTACGATATTTCCCTGGCATTGTTCTCCTGATGGTTGCAGTGCCGCATTTGGGTGGCAAGAGTGAGACGCTGCAAAGTTTTGAGGTTGCCCCTCTGAGACCCCCTGCTGCTTCCTTGGCCCCTTTCCAAGGAGCCTCCTGGGGCTGTGTGGTTGCATCAGTCCTGGGGGGCAGGGGAGGCACCCAGGCTCCCTCTGCTTGGCTTCCAGACAGGTGTGCGTTGTGGCTTTTCCGTGCTTCTCTGTTTTCGGGGGCTTCTGCTGGGAGCCTGCCTGGCCAGGCTGTCGTTGGGCTTGTGCCAGAGTCCAGCCTCGCTCCACAGGCGGGGTTTTTTGAGGGGGGCGGGGGCTGGTGCCCTTTGGGGTTTGCCTCCGGTTTGCTCATCCGGTTTGGTGCAGCAGAATGTTCCTTTGGCAGAAAAGTGGAGCTTCCTGCCTGGGCCCAGCAGGAAAGTGAGCCTCAGAAGAGCCCCTTGGCTGGATCAGGCCAGCCTCCTGTTCCCCCAGTGGCCAAAGCAGGATTGGAGCTCCCTCCCCCTGGAGCATTGGACATTCCGACTGCGGAGGCCGAGCCGTCCTGGCTAGTAGCCACTGGCAGCCCTCTGCTCCTCCAAGAATTTGTCCTCTTTTGAAGCTATGCAAGTTGGTGGCCATCCCAGCCTCCTGTGGGAGGGAGTTCCACAGTTTAACTCTGTCTGTTATTTGTCCTGGATCTTCCAACATTCAGCTCTCTCGCCCCTTTTCCCAGGCAAGGCATAATTTTATAAATGTCTATCATGTCACCTTTTCCTCACCTTTTCTCCCAGTCCTGCGGCTGCAACCTTTCCTCATAGGGCAGTCGATCCGGGATCCCTTGGATCCTTTGGGTTGCCCTTTCCTGAGTCTTTTTCCAACTTTGGGAGGTGAGGGCAGGCAAGCTCTGCTTCTTTGCCCAACTGAGGACAGAGGAAAGGAAGTCCGTCTTCATGTTAACCTGTGGAACTCCCTTCTGCAGGAGACCAGTTGCTGGAACCCCCCTGAGGGGAGAGGGCTCTTGTGTTCGGATTCTGCTTGCAGGTTTCCCATTGGGGCATCTGTTTGGCCACCCTGATGTCTTACTTGATAGGCAGGATCCGTCCCCCTTCCTTGGCTCATTCTGGGCATCCCTGGCCTGCCAAAAAGCCCTTGACCCAGACGGCCCCCCCATTCCGCTGTTGCTCCCCCCCCCCGGAACAAGCCAGGTAGCCCAGAGTTGCAGACCTTTGAGGGGGAAGGACCTCAAAGGCTTTTGCCTTGTGGGGGCTGGTCTTGTCCCTGGCTGGGCCAAAGTGAGGCAACGTGGCGTAGTGGTTAGAGCGCTGAACTACTGGGCTAGGACATGGGAGAGGCCAGGGTTCAAATCCTCACTCAGCCATGAAGCTCGTTGCGTGACCTCGGGCCGGTCACCGCACCTCAGCCTCACCTCCCTCGCAGGGTTGTTGTGGGGGTCAGAGGAGGAGTCGGAGAACTCTGTACGCCCCTTCCGGCTCCTTGGAGGAAAAAGGTGGGATATAAACGCTCATAAATAGCAATAAATAATAATAGTGATGATTTCGGCCAAGGTGCTTCGTGCGGCTCCAACAAAAGGCCGGGGGGGGGGATGTGAGGCGCAGGGAGCCCCCTCCCTGACCCCCTTCTCTCTCTCTCTCTCTCTCTCCACCCTTCTGAGTGGGTCGGTCTGGACTGGTTTCAGCTGCTGAGCACTGAAGCAGCGGCACTCTGCTTGTGCTCAGAGGGACTCTTGAGATCAGCTGTGATTCCTGCATTGCAGGGGGGGTCTAGATGACTCATGGGGTCCCTTCCAACGCTGCAGTTTGATGATTTTGTGATCGGCACCAAAATGAGGTTTTGGCGGAGAATCCTGCCTGGCCGGACTCCACTGCCTGGAGGTGGGGGGAGGCATTGGCCAGACACTCCCCCCACTCCAGATTTTCCTCCCAGCCTTGCTAAATCCTCAGCATCTCTGCCATAATCTCTGACACAAGCTGATTAGCCCAGGCTGGAGGTGCGGGGGGGGGGGGGAGTTTTGAGCCTCATGCCAGCCCCACCCTTTGCCCCCCACCCTCTGGCCACCTCCTAAGGCCTGCCCCCTTTCCCCGCCCCCATCATGTTGCCCCCCCCCCCCGCTCCGTCCCTGAGTTCTGGGGTGCTGTATCCTCCAGCGCCACAAAGGATGAAGAGCAGATGGCCCCCCATCTGCCCCCCCATGGATCTACCCCCTCCCTCCCCTCTCAAAGAAATGCAACCTCTCTAATGGGACCACTTCCCTTTTCTCAGCCGCCCTATATAGGGGGAGGGGCTCCCAAATACTGTAGGTTTTTTTGGGGGGTGTCCCGGCAGCCTGGGGAGCAGCTCCCCACCCTCTCCTTCCCCAGCAGACCCCTGCTTTCCCCCTCCCCATTTTCTTGGGGGGGCACAGAGGAGGCCGTGGGCTCCCCAGCACAGCTGCCCCCACCCCAGCCGGCTATAAATAGGCAGTTGGTGATGTCAGAGTTTCCTCAGCTGCTGCGCCGTCGTGCCCCCCCTCCGTCCCTCCCCCTTCAGCTGTCACCCGCCCCCCCTCCCGCTGCCAGTTGCCAGGACCGCCTTTGCCGCAGCAGACATGGGCTGGGGGGCCGGCAGCTAGTTAGGGGGCGCCGGCATGGAGAGCGGCAGGCTAGCCAAGGTGAGTGGCTGAGGGGGGGGCACTTGGGGGCGGTGAGGCCCCCCCCCAGGAACAGGCTTCAAGCTGGAGAGGCCTGGAGGAGGCGGGACCCCCGTGCCCATCTCTGCGGCTGGCATGATGGAGGGCATTTCTCACAAGGGCGGGCCTTCCCCCCCCCCCAGAAGCTGCTGGCTCTTTTTGCTGCTTCACGGCCCTTTAGTGCCAGGCTGGGGGAGGGAGGGGGTTGAGGCTGGTGCCGGGAAGGGGGGGTACGTAGCTGTAGAGACAAGGGGGGGTCTTCTGCATCTGCCAGGGGCATTGGGAGGGGTCAGTCACGAGAGGACCACCCCTCGCCCATACCCATAGCCTCCTAGGCAAAAATGGATGCTAATGGGATTTCGTCTGGCCTGGGCAAAAGGCTGCAGAGCCTGAAGCTGAGAATTGTTGGAAGGGGCCCCCAAAGGACATCTAGTCCAGCCCCCTGAAACGCAGGGGCGAAGGAAGGAATTTGGCACCCCCAAATTGTACCCGTCCTTTCAGCTCTCTCTCCCCACCTCCACCCCATACGTGGTACATAATGTCTCTTGCGCAAGGGCAAGAGCCCCCCCCCTTGGAAGCCTCTGCCCCCAGTTTTTCAGCAGAGCTTGGGTGCCCCCCTGCCACAGGTGCTTTAGTTGCGATTCCTGCGTTGGACTCGATGACCCTCGGGGTCCCTGGAATTCGATAGGTCTCGTGTGACTGTGCATTTTATGGGGGAGGCACTCTGCACAAGCTCTTGGGCACAATCGCCCTTGCCTTGGCCCGGCGGCAACCTGAGCTGTCTGTCCTGTGGATGCCAACTTGGGGGGGGCTTTGCAGGGGTCAGTGCTGGCAACAGGCAGGGGTCCCTCTCCGCCCCCAATGCTACTGGCAGACAGTGGGGGGCCCTGGCTGGACAGCCCCCCCCGACTTCAGGGCATGCTTATGGGAGAAAGGAAGTTCCATTCTAATCCAGGTGTGGGAACCCTGTGGCTATCCAGATGGACCCCCAATTCCTGGCAGCCCCAGCCAGCAGGACCAATGGTTAGGGCTGGTGGGAGTTGCAGCCAGTGATGGTGAATAGAGGCAGGAGGGGGCCTGTGAAGCCCTGTTCCCTCACCCCGGAGCACGAGCCATCGTTCAAATGGTGGGAAGGAGAATGCACTCTGCGCATGCTCAGGGACTTTTCTCATTTTAAAGAAGTCGGGATTTGCATGTTCTGAGGCTGAGCTCTCGCCCTGACAGTGGGGTCTGGGGGGGGGTCATCAATTCTCACTCCAAGATCGGGGGTCTTCTGGGGTGGCGGGTGGGAGACCGTGGAGCCTGGGGACTCCCAGTATTGATGCCTGGTATTTTTCTTTGGGGTGGGGGGCACCAACCACAGTTTCCCTTTATTGTGATACATTTTAATATGGTTTTAAGCAACAGCAGCATGAAGGTGGGAAATGGGCAGTTGATTCTGAACACCCCCAGGCATTGTTTGGGGCGCTGCTTGGAGATGCTCCCCAGAGGCTGTAGACTGGGGCAGGTCAGCTTTCTTCTGCCCCACGGAAAGGGCCCAACAGGTGGGGAGCGCTCTGCACATGCTCAGAGCACTCTGGCCATTGAGAACAGGTCAGCTTCTCTCCTCTCCCCCCCACCCAAGACATACAGCTGTCACTGAAGATGAGTCCAGGGGGTGTTTCTTTCTTCGTTTGTGGGACACCCTCTCCCCCCCCCACCTCCCAATTCTGCCCCTAGCCATTTGGTGTCCTTTCCCAGAAGGTCTTTCTGGCACCCCCCCCTTTTGCCCTGAGCCCCCGACACTTGGCATTGCCCCGCCAGGCATCATAACTGGAGGGGGGGGTGTCAAGCAGCTTTGAGCTCCTTGGAGGAAAAGTGGGATATGCCTGCGATAATAAATGAGTGGATTGGAGCCCCCCACCCGCTTCTGCCCCATTCACAAATCCCCCCATTGCGGGGGGTTGGACTGGATGACCCCTTGGGCTCCCTTCCAGCTCTCTAATTATCCTTGGATTGGAGCCTAGGGCTTGCTGATCGGAAGGTTGGCGGTTCGAATCCCCGCAACGGGGTGAGCTCCCGTTGCTCGGTCCCTGCTCCTGCCCACCTAGCAGTTCGAAAGCACAAAGTTCAAGTAGATAAATAGGTACCACTCCGGCGGGAAGGTAAAAGGCGCTTCCAAGCCCCCCGCTCTGTCTTTCATCTCTCTCCCCGCCTCGCAGGGCACCGACATCCAGAAGAAGATCGACCATGAGATCCGCATGCGCGAAGGCGCCTGCAAGCTCCTGGCGGCTTGCACCCAGCGCCAGCAGGCTCTGGAGGTCACCAAGAGCCTGCTGGTCTGCAACAGCCGCATCCTGGCCTACATGGGCGAGCTGCAGCGCATGAAGGAGGCGCAAGTCATGCAGCGGATGGCCAGGCGGTGAGTGAGGCAGCAAGCGGGGGGGGGGGAGAGGGAAGAGCCTCAGTACTGGGCCAGCGCTCTGCACATGCTCAGGAACGCTCTGGGACTGCGGTCTGGCTCTGGAGGGAGAGCTGGGGGGGCAGCATGGAGAGGAGCTGTGTGCACCCAGGAGTGCCCCAAGAGCTTAGGGTGGGATTGGGAAGGGGGCTGCCTTTGACGCTTCCTGGGTTGTCCAAAGGGGACAGATTCGAGGTTAGGCTGGCCTCTTCCAGGGGGGGGGTGGCCTTCCTGTGGCAGAAGAGCCTGTGGGGGACCCTCTTTGGGCGAGGGAAGTTTGCTCAGCCTCCTCTTGGGAGCAGCTGAGTTGCCCTTTCCCAGAAGAATTTTGGATCCTGATGCGATTCCTGCGGGTTGAGCTAGATGACCTTTTGGGTGCCTTCCAGCCCTACACTTCTAGGAGATTATCACTGCTATTTTCATTCTGACTATCCATTCCTGCTGCTACCACCTACTTCTGCCTCTTTTCTGAACGAGGCATTGCTGCTCTCGACATCCACCACTTGGGCTATTAAATCTGCTTTAATGGTGTGGGTGTGATTCATGGATGAAGGGGGGTATATAAATATTATTATTATTATAGTACAGTACTGGACTAAAAGACCACAAGGTGATACGCAAATTGAAAGACAGTATTGCAGTAAAAGCAATTGACAATGTCAAACATATTAAAAAAATGTTTTATTGCATTTATTGTATTTTTAATATTTTGTTTGGAGCCGCCCAGAGTGGCTGGGGAAACCCAGCCAGATGGGCGTGGTATAAATAAATTATTATTATTATAAAAATATATACATGCTGCCATGAAATTTTAAAAATAAATAATAGCATATGAATCTTCTAAAATAAATTTTAAAATGAAGAATGCAGCTGATGCAGTCGTTGTGCTTCCCCACATCCTTGGGGTTGTCAATCAAGAGTGTAGCCTGAACTCTCCCGTGGTGCTGGAGTGGGGCTTTTGGGGGGCAGGCGGGGGGGGTCCTCCCTGTGTCTTTGACAGCCCTTTCTCCCCCCATCAGCCCTTCAGACGCTGGCCCCGTGGACGACCGCCTGCCCTGCCGAGGCAGAGTCTGCATCTCAGGTAAGGATCCCGTGACTCACCTGGCCGCAGGTGCGGCCCAGACGGAGAGGGAGGGAGCAGCCCAGTCGGACCCCTTCCAGGCCCAGAACCCAGTGGGAGAGGCATGCAGAGCAGCCCAGTCCCAAAGGGGAGCTGTTTTGGGGAGCAAAAATGGCCTTCCCTCTGCCCAAATTCCCGCATTGCCAGGGGTTAGACTAGATGACCCTGGGGGGTCCCTTCCAGCTCTCCGATTCTGTGATTCTCTAGTGCCCCTCTGGACAAGGCGAGGGGGGTTCAAGAAGCAAGATCCCCACCCTACGATTGGCTTTCAAGGAATTGTTATTGATTTGTAAAGAATACTTGAGGCATGTTCTGGAGGAGACCAAAGGCATATTATCCATGCTTTAGATCAGCTCCCAGACATTTTGGGGGTCCCCCGCCCCTCCTTGTTCCCAGCGGAATAAGAACATGATTCAGAATATAGCAGCTTGCATGACCCACCAAGGGTGACGAGAAGGCAACAAAATTCAAAACGGTGGCAATTAATTGCCCATGCCTTCAAAATCCAATTTCTGCTACTGAGTTTGATTAATTCCACAAAATGGAAGCGCTTGATTCAGTCAGACCAGTTTTCCTTTTCCTTTTTTAAAAAATTGCTTTATTAGTTTAAAAAAAGAAAAAACTGTCAACAAACGAAAAACCAAAGGATAATACAAATTGCAAAAAGTAAATAGATTTTTTACACCACTGCTTCTATTATGACTTCCAGTCCCACCATCGAGATAAGATTTTCTTTGTTTCTACAGGGGTCCTTCTAAGCCTGCCAGAGAATTCACATTTTTACAATGCTCTTTAAGATATTTTCTGTAAATATCCCACTCTCTCATAAACGTTTGGTCTATATTCTCTCTGATTCTTCCTGTCATCTTTGCTGATTTTGTAAATTCTAATAATTATGCCTGCCATTCCATTTTGGTCGGGATAGAGTCTCCTTTCCCATTTTTTGGCTACTAAGATTCTTGCTGCCATATTCCTCATATTTTTGGGAATATCCATACCTGTTATACCCAGTAGAAAGGCTTTCGGGGGGGGGGTTCCCCCAAAAGAGATTCTGAACATCTTTTTGAGCTCATTATATATATTGAGTCCCAAAAAGCAAACCCTCTTTATCCCCTCCTCTTTCCAGACCTCCGGATCCCACTCATGTGGAAGGACACGGAATATTTCAAGAACAAGGGCGGTGAGTCCTTCTTAGTGGTGGCCCCTCCGATGGCGCATGCCCTTGCTTCCTGCACATGGCGCCCTGGCGGTGTTCAGACGCCTCACGATCTGAGCCGGGCGCCCACTTTGGAAGCCGCTGGGCGCCTCCTCTCCAAGCCAACTCTTATTCCCCCTCTCCATCCCTGGGCCTTGTGGGGCTGGCTGGAGCTGGGGGGTGGGTCTGAGTGGTGCGGGTGTGCCACCTAAATGCCCCCTCGTTCCTTGGTAGAACTGCATCGCTGCGCCGTCTTCTGCCTGCTTCAGATCGGCCCGGAAATCTACGACACGGAGATGGTGCTGGTGGATCGGACCCTGACTGACATCTGCTTTGAGAGCACCATCCTCTTGTGAGTCCCTGCCCCCCTGCCTGCCCCCTTTGGGCAGAAGCGTGGGGGTCCCCAAGGCCGTGCGGGAGGTGGCAAGTCTTGAAAAAGGATCCGTGTGGAGAAAGGGGTGTTTCTCCTTTCCCGCGGAATCTTTCAATGTTACAAGAGTTGGCTTTTTAAAAGTGGATTTTGGGGGCTCTGGGTTCTTTGGCATTTGGGGGGAGAGAGGGTGTGTATGTGTGTGTTTTTGGAGGCTTGAGATCTGCGGAAGGGACCGCAGGAAGGGTTGGCTGGCTCAAACATGCACATAAGCGATGTGGAAGGGACCCCCAGGGGCCATCTAGCCCAGGGGTCAGCAAACCTTTTCAGCAGGGACCGGTCCACTGTCCCTCAGACCTTGTGGGGGGCCGGACTATATTTTTTGGGGGAATGAAGGGATTCCTATGCCCCACACATAACCCAGAGATGCATTTTAAAGAAAAGCACACATTCTACTCGTGTAAAAACACGCTGATTCCCGGACTGTCCATGGGTTTGATTTAGAAGGCAGTTGGGCCGGATCCGGCCCCCAGGTCTTAGTTTGCCTACCCCTGCTGAAGCCCAACCCCTTGCAATGGTAGGCTGAAAATATAATTTTCTTTCCAAGTATAACATGCTGTCAACTTCCAGTTCCATAACCTCTCTCCCATGCTGCAAGTTGTATTTTATATCCAAAGTCCCTCCTCGGGTGACCTTCTGGCCTGCCTCTGAGTGCCCCCCTTTCACGCCTGTGCCCCCCGCTTTGTCTCTCCCCCCCCAGCACGGAGGCTGGCCCGGACTTTGAGCTGAAGGTGGAGCTGTACAGCGCCGGCCTAGAGGAGGACTCTGTCCTGGGCAGCACCCCCAAGAAGCTGGCCAGCCGCCTCAGCAGCTCCCTGGGGCGCTCGTCCGGGAAGAGGGTCCGAGCCACCCTGGACGGGGTGCCCGGGAGCCCCGTCAGCAACGGGGGAAGCAGCCCCCTCCAGCTGCCAGCCCCCAGCGTGGCGTGAGTATCCTGGGCCCGTCGCCCGGCCGTTTTCCGCAGCATTTGCACCCGCTGCCCGCCCCCTCCGGGCTCACCCGCCTCTTGCTTCCTTCCAGGGGCCCCAAGTACCAGCTGCTGGCCTGCACCACCCTGCGCCTAGCCCACGTCCAGGACGCCTTTCGCACCCACGACCTCGCCGTCACCGGGAACGGTACTTGGAGCAGGGGTTTGGGGGGGGGGTTGGGGAGTCCCCTGGAGGGGCAAGGGAGGGAGACCTCAAAAGCTCTTTGCTACACTGCGGAACTCCCTGCCTATTTTTGGCGCTTGCTAAGAACTTTCTTGATTAGGCAAACATAACTTTAAAATAAGCAACCTACATCAAAAATGTAACTTTCAACAATCATTAGAATAATATAGAATAATAATATCAGCATATGAAAATTAAACAGAAATGCACTCTTAACAATTACAATGGGCAATTACATCGGTGACACCTGGCTTGAGAGCAGTACATGTGAAAAGGACCTAGGAGTCTTGGTAGACCACAAACTTGACATGAGTCAACAGTGTGATGCAGCAGCTCAAAAAGCCAATGCAATTCTGGGCTGCATCAATAGGAGTATAGCATCTAGATCAAGGGAAGGAATAGTACCACTGTATTCCGCTCTGGTCAGACCTCACCTGGAATACTGTGTCCAGTTCTGGGCACCACAGTTCAAGAAGGATACTGACAAGCTGGAACGTGTCCAGAGGAGGGCAACCAAAATGGTCAAAGGCCTGGAAACGATGCCTTATGAGGAACGGCTTAGGGAGCTGGGTATGTTTAGCCTGGAGAAGAGAAGGTTAAGGGGTGATATGATAGCCATGTTCAAATATATAAAAGGATGTCATATGGAGGAGGGAGAAAGGTTGTTTTCTGCTGCTCCAGAGAAGCGGACACGGAGCAATGGATTCAAACTACAAGAAAGAAGATTCCACCTAAACATTAGGAAGAACTTCCTGACAGTAAGAGCTGTTTGACAGTGGAATTTGCTGCCAAGGAGTGTGGTGGAGTCTCCTTCTTTGGAGGTCTTTAAGCAGAGGCTTGACAGCCACCTGTCAGGAATGCTTGGATGGTGTTTCCTGCTTGGCAGGGGGTTGGACTGGATGGCCTTTGGGGTCTCTTCCAACTCTAGGATTCTATGATTCTACAATAAATAATTTCTAAACTACAATTGATAAAACAGTGGCAAGCCACAGGGCATAAAAGAATACAATACAAATTGAGAAGCAGAGGCTGGAGGGTGGGGCAAGGCAGGTGGAAGATGAAGTCTCCCCCCTCCCCTTGAAAAAGAGTTTCGAAAGTTAAAAAGGACAATCGGCTAAAAACAGACTGAAATGTCTGTCGTCTTTCTAACATCTGGGCAGGCTTCTCTCACCAAGACTGTTTTCAGGAGGCCCCCAAAAGAGTCCAGGGAAGGTCCCTGTCAAGAGGCGGGGAGTTCCAACGTCTCTTGATGTTTCATGGCGCTGCTGCCACTGAGCCAGTTCCGCCAATGGAGGTGGGCAAGTGGCCTCTCTTTTCCAGGAGGGACAAAGCCCCCTGCCCCCTCGTCCCTCTTTTGGGGCTCAGACCTGCCTCCCCCTGACCCCCTCCTCTTCTGTCTCCCCCCCCCCACCCCCAGAGGAGAGCTCCTTCTGGCTTCCCCTGTATGGCAGCGTCTGCTGTCGCCTGGCAGCCCAGCCCAACTGCATGCTCCACCAGGTGATGTGCGGCTTCTTGAAGGTGCAGGTAAGTGCTGGGGGGGGGGGGCTGCAGGTAGGGAAGGGGCTGAGAAGGCAGGGGACCCATTTTCTCGCACCCACAGTCCTGGGCAGAGGTGCATCGAGAGCCATGCGCTCAGGAGATGGGCTGATCCCCTCCACCCCTTCTCTCTCACTCTGTCTCTGTACTTGGCAACATTAGGAAAGATGCAGCAATTTGGATGCGCTATAAACAGGCCACACCAGGTGGCAGCAGAGAGCAAGGGATTTTAAAACACGGTTTTCCATATAGATTTCTTTCTTTCGTTATAACGATCTAATTTCTGACTTATTTATAGCGTGTGTGTTTTCTTGTGTCTAGATCCACCCTGGGTCTCTGTCTCTCTCTTTCTGCTGGATTCTCCATCTGTGTGGAGTTTTGCTGGATCAGGCCAATAGCCCTTCTAGTCCAGGTGCCCCAAAGGGAAACCTGCAAGCAGGATTCGCACACAGGAGCCCTCTCCCCTCTTGTGGCTTCCAGCAACTGCATCGCTGCCCCAACTGTGCAGGCAGAGCAGAGCCATCCTGGCTAGGAGCCACCAATAGCCCTCTCCTCCTCCTCCGCCAATCTGTCCTTTCCTCTTTTAAAGCCCCCGGGTTGGTGCCCATCACCAACTTGTTGCTGTTGCAGTTAACCCTTGGAACTCCCTCCCACCGGAAGCAGCAATGGTCACCGACTGAGATGGCTTTGAAAGAGGACTGGAGGAGAGGCCTATTGATGGCGACACTCTGCCTTCCAAAGGCAGAGGCAAGAAAAAATACCAGTTGCTGCCATTGCCACCATGTTCTCTGTGTGCAGTCAACTTTGTTCACAATAGGTTTGCCCTATTTCAAGAAATTCGGACAGAAAAGTTGCTGATTGCCGGCTATGTCCGTGAAACCCATAATAATAATAATAATAATAATAATAATAATAATAATAATATATTATTTATACCCCACCCATCTGGCTGGGTTTCCCCAGCCACTCTGGGCGGCTTCCAACAAAATATTAAAATACAATAGTTCGTCAAACATTAAAAGCTTCCCTAAACAGGGCTGCCTTCAGATGTCTTCTAAAAGTCTGGTGGTTGTTTTTCTCTTTGACACCTGGTGGGAGGGTGTTCCACAGGGCGGGCGCCACCACCGAGAAGGCCCTCTGCCTGGTTCCCTGCAACTTGGCTTCTCGCAGGGAGAGAACTGCCAGAAGGCCCTCGGTGCTGGACCTCAGTGTCCGGGCAGAACGATGGGGGTGGAGACGCTCCTTCAGGTATACAGGACCGAGGCCGTTTAGGGCTTTCAAGGTCAGCACCAACACTTTGAATTGTGCTCAGAAACGTACTGGGAGCCAATGTAGATCTCTCAGGACCGGTGTTACGTGGTCTCGGCGGCCGCTCCCAGTCACCAGTCTAGCAGCATTCTGGATTAGTTGAGGTTTCCGGGTCACCTTCAAAGGGAGCCCCACGTAGAGCGCATGGCAGTAATCCAAGCGAGAGATAACTAGAGCATGCACCACTCTGGCGAGACAGTCTGCGGGCAGGGAGGGTCTCAGCCTGCGTACCAGATGGAGCTGGTAGGCAGCTTCCCTGGACACAGAATTAACCTGCGCCTCCATGGACAGCTGTGAGTCCAAAATGACTCCCAGGCTGCGCACCTGGTCCTTCAGGGGCACAGTTACCCCATCCAGGACCAGGGAATCCCCCACTCCCGCCCGCCCCTTGTCCCCCAAGAACAGTACTTCTGTCTTGTCAGGATTCAACCTCAATCTGTTAGCCGCCATCCATCCTCCCAACTGCCTCCAGACAGGACCTTCACCGTCTTCACTGGTTCTGATTTGAAAGAGAGGTAGAGTTAGTTCACAGGAACCTCTTCCAGGACACAGAGAGGGGAGAGGGCTGCTCTCGCACTCGGGTCCTGCTTGCAGGTTTCCCCTTGGGGCATCTGGTTTTCCCTGGGAGAAAAGGAGGCTGAATGACTCGATGGGCCCTTCTGGCCTCATCCTGCAGGCTCATCTTCGGTCCTTACGCTGTAGTGCTGTGGCTCTCAAGGGTGTGGCAGGAAGATGCGAGGAAACAGTTAAGCGTTTCAGGGCAGCATAGTATAGTGTCAAAATGGTTTTTTTTTATTTGCAGAATATGGATAGAAAGGGTTCTTTGTGTCGATGAGGAGATGAGAGCTTGCTGGTCTCAAATTAGACCGAATGTAAATGAGATTACCCAGCAAAAGGAAGCTCATGTCTTTCACTGAGATCATATACATACTTAGGGTACATATGGAAGAGGCTTGTCTATAATTACATTTTGGGAAAGATTCATATTCTTATGTAGCTGCATTGTTTTATGCCTTCTGGATGTCCCATGATCATATTGTAAAGTAGTGGTGTTCTATGTTATCAGAGTTCTTTCTTTTTGTTTGCCAATGTATTTCTTATCAGTAAAAAATTCGGTGGCACAAGCAAATTTTTTTACCTATGGGTATAGGGTGGTATACCTATTTTATTTTATTATTTTATTTTATTTTATTTTATTTTATTTTATTTTATTTTATTTTATTTTATATTTTATTTTATTTTATTTTATTTTATTTTATTTTATTTTATTTTATTTTATTATTTTATTTTATTTTATTTTATTTTATTTTATTTTATTTTATTTTATTTTATTTTATTATTTTAATATTCTGAAAGTGTGACCCAGAGGGAAAAAATTGGCTTGTTCTCTCCCAACGGAGCTTCATTTCCAGTTTAGTGTTTCTGTTCCGGCCTCCCTCCCCAGAAGGGGTTTCTTAGCATGGGCAAAAGGGATTTGGGGGCAGGCAGGGAAGAACGACAGCGCCCGTCCTGAGGAAGGGAGGGATGAATGTGGAAAGATGGTGCGTGGGTCTCCCTCCTGCTAAACACAACACCCCCTCTTCTTTCCCCCCCCCCCGGTTTGTGCAGCAGGGGGAGCAGCAGGGCTGGCTGAGGCTCTTTTGCCTCCTGCGGGGCTCCAACCTCTTCTGCTACCGGCACCCCAAAGATGTCGAGACGCAGGAGGAACCGGCCTTCACCATTGCTATCAACAAGGTAGGGGGATGGAGGCGGGCCGGGGGAGGGGTGATGTCTCAGACCAGGTTGGGAGGCAAAACATTGGGGGTCTTGTCCCCCCGCCATGGCCTTTGCTCCGTCCTTCTCATCCACAGTCTTCAAGGTAACAGCTGCTGCCTCTGCCTTCGGCTGCGATTCCTGCCTTGCAGGGGGTTGGACTGGATGACCCCTGGGGGTCCCTTCCAACTCTACCATCCTATGACTCAGGGTGGATTTGACAGGATCAGGCCGATGCTCCTATATAACAAATTTAAATTCAAACACATCACTTCTTCAATTAGGATTCTCTGAATCCTTGGACTTCCCTCTGCCCTTCCATGGTTACCACCATCAATCTCCCCTCCCCCCCCCCCGGCCTTCTGCTTATCATCTTTTCTCTAATTTGTTAAAAGAATAATAATCAATTTTTCCATAGTTTTTCGTACATTACAAGCATTACCCAAATCCGACCATAGTTTCTAGTTGTTTCCAGTGTTCTCTGAAGTACGTTATAATTTCCCCCCGTTCCTTCTTAAAATCCTTCTCTCCCTGATCTCTGAGTTTCGCCATTTTGTCACAGTCCATCATCTTCATCAGCCATTCCTCTCTGGCGGGAACTTTTTCTTCTTTCCATCTCTGGGTCTCGCAGCTGTCGTCATGCGCATAAATAGTCGTTTCTGCTCCCTCAGAATCTCTGTACTCAAAATGCCTAGCAAAAAAATCCTCTGGTTTTTCCACAAATGTTATTTTGAACATTTTTTCCCCTACTGGATGCTCCAATGGGAAACCAGCAAGCAGGATTCGCACGTAAGAGCGACTCTCCCCTCTTGTGGCTCCCAGCAACTTGTATCCAGAAGCCTCGCTGGTTCCAGTTGGGAAGGGCAGAGCGTTGCCAGCATGGCTAGTAGCCATCAATAGCCCTCTCCTCTGCCTTGAATTTGTCTAGTCCAGGCATAGGCAAACTCGGCCCTCCACCTGTTTTGGGACTACAAATCCCATCATCCCTGACCACTGGTCCTGTTAGCTGGGGATGATGGGAGTTGTAGTTCCAAAAATATCTGGAGGGCCAAGTTTGCCTATGCCTGGTCTAAAGGTAAAGGTAAAGGGACCCCTGACCATTAGGTCCAGTCACAGACGACTCTGGGGTTGCGGCACTCATCTTGCTTTACTGGCCAAGGGAGCCAGCATACAGCTTCCGGGTCATGTGGCCAGCAGGACTAAGCCACTTCTGGCGAACTAGAGCAGCGCACGGAAACGCTGTTTACCTTCCCGCCAGAGCTGTACCTATTTATCTACTTGCACTTTGACGTGCTTTCAAACTGCTAGATTGGCAGGAGCTGGGACAGAGCAACGGGAGCTCACCCGTTGCAGGGATTTGAACCGCCGACCTTCTGATCGGCAAGCCCTAGGCTCTGTGGTTTAACCCACAGCGCCACCCGTGTCCTGGTCTAGTCCTCTACAAATGCCATCTAGGTTGGTGGCCCTCCCTGTTTCCTGTGGGAGGGAGTTCCATGGTTTAACTCTGCGCTGCATAAAGAAGGGCTTTCTCTTCCAACCTTCCGCTTCCTTGGGTGTTCCCTGGGCATATTGGGGTGGGTGTGTGCATGCGCACATTTCCGCGCCTGAGACCCCTTTGCCTCCCCCCCAGGAGACGCGCATCCGAGCCACAGAGAAGGACCCCAAGAACCAATTGCACACCATGTCCGTGACGAACCGCTATGGGGGGGAGGAGGTGACCCACACGCTCCTGGCCGAGTCCCGCTCTGAGACGCAGCGCTGGATGGAAGCCTTTTGGCAGCACTTTTACGACATGAGTGAGTGGGGGAGGCGAGGCGAGGGGGGGTGGAAACACATGTGGGGAGAGAGCAGGGGCAACGCTGCCCTCTCTTGCTCTCCCTCCCGCTCTCCCCACCCTTGTCCCGCCTCGCAAGGGGGTTGTGGCAGGACAAGGGAGGCGAGGGAGAAGCTGAGCTGGACCCTGGAGGCCCCAATCCAGCCACCCCCCATGCTAGGGAGGTTTGCTCCTGGAAGAGGCTCTCGAGAAGCCCCTGCCCTTCCCAGGAGATGGGGGGGGCTAAAGAGGGACAGCTGTAGCCCCTAAGACAGGGGTCAGCAAACTAAGGCCCGGGGGCCGGATGCGGCCCAATTGCCTTCTCAATCCGGCCCACATGAGTAGAATGTGCCCTTTTATTTAAAATGCATCTCTGGGTTATTTGTGGGGCATAGGAATTCATTCAATTTCCCCCCCAAAAAATATAGTCCGGCCCCCACGAGGTCTGAGGGACAGTGGACCGGCCCCCTGCTGAAAAAGTTTGCTGACCCCTGGCCTAAGACCTCCTGGGTCAAGCAGAGGGGATCCTGTCCTCCGATGCACCTGGGGAGACCACTAGGTGGCAGCACAGCGCCCCCTGCCTGCCCCACAGACGGGAGGGGGTCCCTGGCATGTGAGCCAACTCATAGGGGCTGAGGTTCCTTCAGCCCCCCATTAAAATATTTGAGCAGCAGCCCCCCAAAGTTGATGGGCATTGCCCTTCAGATAGTGAACATGTGCCGTGTCTTGTGATCAATTATGTGGGGTGGGGCTTAACTCCCCCTACCCCATATTTCACCCCCTGCAATTCCCCCCTCCCCCCCAGGCCAGTGGAAGCACTGCTGCGATGAGCTCATGAAGGTGGAGGTCCCGTCCCCACGGCGCCCTCCGGCCCTCCTGCAGAAGCAAGGCTCCCTCTACCACGAGATGGGTGAGTCTCCAGAGAAGGGGGTCCGCAGAAGGGAGGAGGGTTGGGGGGCTGTGGCACCCCCTGGCACTGAAGGGAGCAGAGGGGGCTCTCAGGGGTGGGACCCCCTGAACTCATGGTGGGGAGGCAAGAGGGTCTCACCTTCTTCTGCCCTTTTCTTCCTGCCTGTCTCTGGGGCTCTGTCTTGCCCCCCGGTTTCTGTGGGGCCTGCCCCACACCTTGCTTGCGCCCAGATGTATCTGTGTCTGTAACTCTCTGCTCTCCTCCTGCTCTCTCTCTCTCTCTTTGCATGTCTCCCCTTCTCTTCCTCTTCCTCTCTGTCCTGTCCCCGACCCCTTACCCCCACCCCCAGCTCTCCCTGGTCCAGGGGGGCCGCCCCCCAACTGCGAGGGGCTGCTGTTGCAGGACAACGCTGTCTCTGCTGAGATTCGGGCTCTCCTCTCCTCGTATTACAGCGACAGGTGACGTAACCCCCACCCAAAGCTGGACGGGGATGGGGGGGAGTCCTCTGGGTCCCCAGGAGGTCTTATGGGTGGGAGGGGGCTGCCTGCCAGGGAGGCGGGTGAAGGGGGCAGGAGTACCCCTTGCGTAGAGAGGGGCGGGCAACGCAGGCACCAGCAGAACCCCTGGGATCTCCCACTGACGGGGAGGGGGCTGGCGGGGTCTGTGGGCAGTTGCACCCAGTGGGTGCCTCGAGTTATTTTTGTGTACATGGCCCCCCCTTTTCTGCCAGTCCAGACTCTGCAGGGAGGGCATGCTCTCTCTCACGGCAGCCTTAAGAGGGCACCTTGCTTGGGCAGCCTTCCCCAACTGGGCACACTCCGAGTATTTCGGATCGCGGTTCCTTCCCCCCCCCTTTTGTATTTTTTATGTTTAAAAAGAAAGATTTTACTGAAGCACATCAAGAGAATCGATGCAATGGAAACAACAGAACCCCCAAGAGGAGGGCACTCAAGACCGTTAGGAACAGGACTGGTGCCACGGATTTTGGCGCCCTAGGCAAGGGGGCGGGCCACGTGACGTCATTGCGCATGACGTACGGTGCCCCGCCCCCTGCCCTGCCGGGCGCCCCGCGCTGCAGCGGTTTTCGCCGCTGGTTGGGGAGGCACCGGGCGGTGGCGGGGGCGAGGGGCAGGCTGGCCAGCGCCCCCTCCATTTTGGCGCCCCCGCCGCCGCGGTTTTTGCCCCAAGCTGCTTGCTTCGCCGCTGGTTGGGGCGGTGGCGGGGGGCAGGCTGGCCAGCGCCCCCTCCATTTTGGCGCTCTAGGCAACTGCCTAGTTCGCCTAAATGGATGCGCCGGCCCTGGTTAGGAAAGCCAAATTTCGCATTGCATCGTGGAGAAGGGAGTCCGGTTTCCCCGTATTTAGAATCTCAGAGCTGTAGCGTTGGAGGGGGGACCTCAGGAGTCATCTAGTCCAACCTCCTGCAAATCTGAATTATGGCTTATTTGCTGCATGCGAGATGAAACCCCACCAAAGACAAAGAGAGTTTTCCGGATAAATTAGGAGTCGTTTTTTCAGCTCCTGCCAAATTGAATGAACGAATATTTATTTGCATCAGCCATAGTAATGAAACACCAGTATGATATACAAAGAATAGAAATAAAAAGTCAATTATATAAAATACATTTTAGGGTTTTGAATCAATAGTCAAATAGCGGATCTTATTCTGAATGCCCCTGCTAAAAACCTTGCCATCTTTGCTGCCACCTGCTCATCTAGATCTGCCGGGAGAAAGGACACAGGGGCAGTGGGTGGGTGACCCGGAATGGACAATAAAAGAGGGGGGATACGGTAATCCCATTCCTCAAGTCTTTGTCAAGAGGGCAAGCCAGAAGGGCATGCGCCGCAGATTCGGGACTGCCATCTCCAAGGGTTTTTCATGTGGAATCGGTTGGAATTGTCCCTCGAGTCCAGCCGAGGGCAAGACGTTCAATCTGGCGAGAGTCAAAGCGCATCTATATTTTAGAATTGCTCGGTTATGCAGATAGGGTGCCGGAGAGTCGAAACGGGAAGGTGGAAAGTAGTCATACCATGGGCAAAATTTCCTGATTGTGGCCAAGTTGTTCCGACGCTCGATATCGTTTAGGCCAGGCATAGGCAAACGCCGGCCCTCCAGATGTCTGGGACTACAATTCCCATCATCCCCGACCACTGGCCCTGTTAGCTAGGGGTGATGGGAATTGTAGTCCCAAACATCTGGAGGGCCGGAGTTTGCCTATGCCGGATTTAGGCACTGACAGATTAGACCAGTGGTGGCTAACCTTGGCACTCCAGATGTTTGAGGACTACAATTCCCATCATCCCTGGCCACTGGTCCTGTTAGCTAGGGATGATGGGAGTTGTAGTTCCAAAACATCTGGAGTGCCAAGGTTAGCCACCACTGGATTAGACTGTTTGCTTTGCTAAAACCCAAAGCGAGTAGCTGTTGTGGGGATAATAATAATAATAACAACAATTTATTATTTATACCCCGCCCATCTGGCGAGAGGGAAGTTTTTGATAGACAATTTTAATCCAGGCGCTCTTGTGACAATCTTGCACCACTAGGGACCGGGGGGGGCGGGATCTGAGTTTAGGCAAAGCCAATAGTTCAGCTCCTGCCACGTTCCACCCGGCCCCAGCTAGCCCAGCCTGGCTCCCAGTAGCCCCAACAGGCACCAGATGTTCCTTGCTTTGGGGTGTGGCTTCCCTTGGAGATCCGCATGGGAAGGGACTCTTGCCACTCTGGCCTCTGGGGGTCCTTCGCAACGGCCCCTCCGCTAATCTCTCCCCCCCCCCATTTTTCTCCCCAGCTATTGAGCCGGCGGACGACATTGAGGCCGTGACGGAGATCCTGACCCGGCGCTTTTCGGGCCTGGGCCCCCCGCCGTGGCTGTCCCTCTTCGAAGGGTCGTCGTGCAGCGCGGCGTCGGACAGCGACAGCGGCTCCAGCGCCAGCCCGTGCCCCCTGCCGCGCCCCCCCTGGGGCCGGCCCCGCACCCTCTCCCTGGATGCCAAGCTCAGCACCCTGAAAGGACGCTCGGGGCGCCCGCCGGGGCCCCCTCCGCCCCCCAGGGCCAGGGGCCCCTCTGGCTCCAGCTCCTCCAGCAGCAGCGGCAGCCCCACTCCGGAGCCCGAGCGCCCCCCTCGGCCCCACGCCCGGCCCAGGTTTGACCCCCGCTTGTGGCTGCAGTCCCAGGTCTGAGGATGGAGGGCGCTGGGGCCTCCAGAGGTCCGCTAGACTGGAAGCAGGGGTCTTGGAGCAGAGGGCCACAGGAGGTTGGAGCAGAGGGCCCTGATGTGGGGCCAGCACCCCACAAGCTCCAGCCCCCCTGCCCGCCACCCTCCAACAAGCCATCAGGGCCCTCTCCTCACTTCTGGACCAGCTGCCCCCCATTTGGGGGGCACAGCCTGTTGTGGGGACTGGAGCGCTCTTATGCCCGATTACCAATTTCTTTTGGGGGGGTGGCTGTGCAACCGTCCTGACCTGCAAGTCTCCTCTTCAGCAGGGGAGAAAAGCACCTTTTTTTCCTTTGAGAAACTGGAATAATTTGGGATGGGGAAATAAACGTAAAAGGGGAAGGGGGGGTCTGGTTGGTATCTCCCCCGCCAGAAGCAGGAGCTCATTCCTATTGGTTCCTTTGTGCAAGGCCACGCCCCCCAAGCTTCACCACACCCACCAGTGGCCCAGCATGGCCCCAAAGATCAGCCCCCACCTACCTTGCCCTCCAATAGCCCCCCCCCGTTTTTTCTAACGCTCCCCCTGAGTTTCAGGGATATGTGCCAATTCAGGAGGTGAGGGGTGGTGCTTGCTGCCAAGTAGGCAGGCGTGACCCCCCCCCTCCGCATCTGTGGGGCGGGGGGCAACCCTGCCTCTTCCTTTAATATGCATTAAAGTGTATTTAACGATTCCTTTGTCAATGCGAGAGGTGGGTGGGTGGGGTCTGGACTGTGTGTGTATGTCTGTGTATATGTATGGGGGGTGGGCTTCAAAAGAGGCTGGAAGGCTTTAGTGCCAAGTCTTCACCCCCCCTCCATTATCCATCTTCATCCTGCTTCCTTCCAAATGCTGAGGCCTTAGTAGACTTTATATCCCTGCAAAACTTGGGGTGAGGTTGCAGGGGTAGAGCTCTTCGACATTCTCACCCCCCCTCAAATAAACCTAAGTATTTTCTTGGGGTTACAGGTAGGTAGCCGTGTTGGTCTGCCGTAGTCGAAACTGGTTTCAAGACAGAGAAACCAGTAAGAGAACACTTCAATCTCCCAGGACATTCTATACAAGATCTCAAAGTAGCTGTCTTATTGCAAAGGAATTTCAGAAATAGACTGGAAAGAGAAGTTGCTGAATTGCAACTCATTACCAAACTTAAAACCTTGGAGAGACCTGGTCTGAATAGAGACATTGGATTCTTATCTCATTATACATGACAAAGCTATTTTTAGCCATCTCACCCCTTGCTTTTTCCTGTAAGACCAATTGCAGTCGTTAACAGTAGTCAACAGGTTTACCTCACCTATCAGCCATCTGAGTAATACCCCTCCCCACCCTCTCCCTATATATAAGGGTCTGGTGACTTCTGTCTCAGTGTATCTGAAGAAGTGTGCATGCACACGAAAGCTCATACCAAGAACAAACTTAGTTAGTCTCAAGGTGCTACTGGAAGGAATTTTTTTTATTTTATTTTCTTGGGGGTTTTCTCGGAGGCAGTTGAGCTCCCTGCTCCCTCCAACTGCTCAGGGGGGCTTTTTGGTGGTCCCCCAACCGCCACCGCAGAGGCCGGGTGAGCTACTGCTAGCTCCACATCTCTCGGCTTGGGGACCCCAGGCTCATTCCTTCCAAGGAGGTGTGCTGGGGGAGGTTGAGTATTCAGAGATGGGTCTGGGATGGGCGGGATCCTGCCCAGCAGCAGGGAGGAATGGCAGACCCCCAAGTAGGGAGGGAGGGAGCAGAGGAAGGACTTTGGTCATCTCTGAGCCAGGACTGCCTGCTCTGACTGTGCAGGAGCTTTTTGCAGAATCGTAGAGTTGGAAGGGACCCCAAGGGTCATCTAGTCCAACCCCCTGCAATGCAGGAATCGCAGCGAAAGCATCCCTGACAGGTGGCCAACCAAACTCGGCTTGAAACCTCCAAGGAAGGAGAGACCACCACCTCTTGTGGACATCCGTTCCATCAAACAGCTCTTCCTGCTGTTTAGTCAGAAACACTTATTGTAACTTGAAGCCATGGGTTCGGGTCCTGCCCTCCAGAGCAGCAGGAACAAGTTTCTTCCGTCTTCCATGTGCTGGCCCTTTAGAGATTTGAAGGCAGCTATCAGATCTCCTGTTTTCCAAGCTAAACATACCCAGCTCCTTCAACCGTTCCTCATAAGGCATGGGTTCCAGCCTCTTGGTTTTCCTCCTCTGCCCACCTTCCAGCTTGTCCACATCCTTCTTAAACTGAGGCGCCCAGAACTTCAGCTGTGGTCTGACCAAGGCAGAAAAGAGCAATGCTATTTCTTCCCTCGACTTCTGTTGATGCAGCCTAGAATCGCATTAGCCTTTTTTGCCGCTGCATCACGGGGTCAAAGGGGGAGACAGGGTCAGGCAAGGAGGGGCAACAGCCCCAGCCCCCAGTCCGGGGGGGGGATGGTTACAGCCTCCAGTCCACAGGCGAGAGCCATTCAGGGTTGGGGGGAGCCCTGCAAAACCTCCCCCCACCCTCAGCTCTCCCCCTGCCTCCCAATTCATTCCCCGTGGGCTCCGGGGGGGGTGCGCCTCAGTCCTGCCCCACAGAGGACCCACAAAGACCTGGTTCCCACTTTTCCTTTATTGGGCAAGACAAAAGCAGGGGCAGGGTTGCTTCTCGGAGGGGGGGGTGGCAGCAAATGGCTGTGGGCAGGTGAGAAGGGGCTCATCCAACCAAAAGCAAGCAGATGTGGGGGGGAATGGTGTCCATGGGGAGGGGGCACATGAGTGTTTGAACTAGTCTTCTCCAGCCCTTCCTGTGGGCAGGGAGGGGTCCTCGCCCTCCTCTCCGGAATCTGCCACGGGGGCCTGGCTGCCACCTGTGGAAAGACAAGCAGTGATTTATTTTTTGGGGGGGGGTGGAGTAGGACTGAGATCATGTTTCCTGCCCAGGGGGTGGGAGGGAAGAAAAAGGAAACTCACCTGCTCTGGGATCCCAGGTTGATTCCTCGGGGAGTTTGGCTCCGACGGATAGTGTCCCCTGGAAGCAGAGACTCACTGAGCGAAAAGCCCCCAAGCCCCCTCCTCTTCCGCCTGTCCCACCTGCCCACAGGTGCGTTACCTGCCCTCCGGGCCAGCTCTCCTCTTCCAAGGCTGACGTCCCATTGAACCCAGAGTATGGGGCTGAGGCAGGCGCTGGTGAAGGGTCTGCGAAGGGGAGAGGGGGCTGAGGAGTCGGGTCTCGCTGCCGTCCATCCTCCCCCCCCCCCAACAAAAAGCCATGCACCACTTAAGCACCCCCCACTGAGTGCTGGGTTAACGTATAAGCTAAACAAGCTATACTTAGGGCCCCACTCTCTTGGGGTGACCCCCCAAAAACACACAACTGGATGTACATTTCCAAAATATAAGATAAAAAGCTTTTTACTTTGATAAAATACATATTTTGTTATGTGCAAATGGCTTGGGATACCCATTAGGTCCCTAAATTGCCATATAGCATCTATTCAACACAAAAAACAGCGACAATTTGTTGTTGACAAAGGACAGCTGGACATAGAAAGGGCCCCATTACTTTCAGGAGCTGAGAGCCGTATCAAACCTAAACCGGCCCTGCCCCCACCCCTGAAAAAACAAGGATCTCTGGCTCTTAATCTCCTAAGAAACAGCGGAAGAGTTTGCAGGATCCGGCCAGTGGCCCATCTAGTCCAGCATCCTGCAAGCAATGTGGACTTTTTGCATTGCTCCCTTATGCAGGAGGGTGGGAATGGTTTTTTACCGGTCGCAGGATCCTTTCCCAGTGGGGAAGCCGCAGCTTTGGGGCTCCTGGTCAACTCACATCCATCCGCCACTTCAGGAGCACCGGCCGTGGGGGGCCCTCCGAGATCTGGGTGTGGGAAGGAGGCGGGGTCCCTGGCCTCGGCGTGGGGCTGGGCTTCCTCAGGGGGACTGCTGAGCGGAGAGGACCCTCCTTCGTACGGAAGGCACAGCTGCTCAGTTGGCTCCGCTGAGCCTGTTTCTGTGGGGAGGCCGTGGGGCACGTGGGCTGGAGGTGGGGACTTTGCCAGGGGAGCACTGCTGCCCGGGGAGGGCGACTCCATGCCAGCACTGTGGCCGATGCAGGGGATACCTTCTGCCCCATGCGGGGCAAAAGGGGGCTGGGGGCCATACTCTGCTGGCAGAGGGTGGGGTGGGGGGCCCCTGAGCGCCTCCAGGGGGGCCACGGCCTCAGCAAGCGGCTGGGTCCTGGCAGGGTCCCCTGAATCCAGCAGGGCAGATGCCAGGAGTGGGGTCGGACTTCCCCCAGGCGGGGAGGGGGCGACGGGGATCCTCCTCTCAGGGACAGGGGCCAGAGGTGGGGGGCTTCTGGGCTCAGGGTCCTGGTTCCTGACAGGTGGGGTTTTGGCGAGACGGGGGCTCGGAAGAGGGGCCACCTGCGGGGAGCGAGGGGAGGGCGAGTGCAAGAAGTCTTCCGACGGGCGCCTGGCAGGGGCAGGATCCGGCCCCCGGAAGATGTAGGCCGATTCCGTCAGGCTGCGCTGGTGGCGGAGGAAAGGGCGTCGCGGCGGTCCTGATCCGAGGGTGCGGAAGGAGAAAAGAGACACAGAAATGTAGAGTTGCCATGTGTCCTCTTTTTCCAGGACACGTCCTCTTTTTCAGGCGTGAAATTTCTGTCCCGGTGGATTTTTAAAATTTGCCAAAATGTCTCTGGCTAGACTTTTTGGATGAGACGTAACTGGTGGTTGAAGACTTGCTTTCCTCTTCTCCCCCCACCCCCAGCAATATATCGCAGCCTCTATAGCAGGCATCCCCAAAACTCGGCCCTCCAGATGTTTTGGGACTACAATTCCCATCATCCCTGACCACTGGTCCTGTCAGCTAGGGATGATGGGAATTGTAGTCCCAAAACATCTGGAGGGCCGAGATTGGGGATGCCTGCTCTATAGCCTACAGGGGTATTTAAAACGAGAGTCGTCATAGCATCCACTTTTCCGCACTTCAAAATTTCCGCTCTTTCTTTCTGAAAAGATATCCGGCCAGGTGCTGGGCAGATGCAGCGGGCGAAAGTCATTTATGCCTCCTACCCGAAATGTGGCCGTGTTTTCTGGTTTAAATTAAGCAAGAGGGATATTTCCCAGATGAGGGAGAGCTGCGACTTGCAAAGGCGGCCAGAGCTGCCACATTCGGTTATAAGCAGGAAAGTTTTTTTTTTTTAAATTATTGGATCCTGCCAGGGCAAGAGGAGCGGGAGAACCACCGGAAGCCAGAAAGGAGACAGGCAGGAGCCCCTGTGGCTCTTCCCCCCCCCAAAAAAACCCGCTACTTTCCTGGTCCCTAAGCCATAGGATTGCAGGGTTGAAAGGGGCCCCCAGAAGCCATCTAGTCCAACCCGCTGCAACGCAGGGATCCCCGGCAGATAGCTTCCCACCCAGCCACAGACGCCAGCTTGGCATTTTGCACCCAACTCTTGGCGCATTTTTGCAGCCCCCGTTCAAGGATGTCCTCCCTCCCTCCCCTTTGTAAGGAAGCACCCCAATAAATGGTGGTGGGAGTTTTTTGGGGGGAGGTTTCCCCACTCACCTGGCCGGCTTCCTGTGGGAGAAGGCGACTCGGGGGCACCCACCGCCGAGCCTGAGCGTTCCCTCTGGTGGAAGAAGTCTCGGGGGTCGTGGGGGCGCTGCGAGGCCAGCGCAGCCGCCTCCTGCGGGAAAGGGGGGGGGAGAAGAGGACTGGCTGCGGGGGCTCTTGCAGGGAGGGGGCCAGCGCAGGATCTGGCCTGCAGAGGAGAGTCCGGTGCCTGGGTGCCCCACAGAAGCCAGCCAGGCCCCCCCTGGAAGCCCCTCTTCCGGCTTGCATAAGGACAGAAAGAGAGCCTGCAGGATCAGGCCAGTGGCTCATCTAGCCCAGAATCCTGGTCTCGGAGGAGCCAAGTAGGGGACTCGAATGCGAAACCTGAAAGCGGAATCTGCACCAGAGCAAATCTCTCCTCCTGTGCTTTCCAGCAATTGCCCTACAGAAGCATTGTGCGTCATTTTAGGGGGTGGAACTTAAAATAGATGTTTTGGGGAGTTAATAGCAAATTCCAATTTGCTATTACTTTTGTGACTACACAATATTTAGCTTGGTATGTCGACGTCTGATGAAGAGGCACGTAAACTGCTTTTGGAAAACCAAAGAGTTTTAATCTTACATTTAATTAAGCCAGGTAATGCTTAATAATAATAATAATAAATTTATAATAATAATAAAATTATAATATAATTACAAGTACAGTCATACCTCGGGTTACAGCTGCTTCAGGTTGTGTGATTTTGGATTGCGCACCGTGCCAAACCCAGAAGTAACCCGTTTTGGGGTTTCGGCGCTCGCACATGCGCAGATATGCCAAATCACGCTTTGCGCGTGCGTAGACGCACCAAATTGCGTCACACGCATGCGCAGATGCAGCGGCGCGGGTTGCAAACTGCGGGTTGCGAACGCGCCTCCCACACGGAGCGCATTCGCAACCCGAGCGTCCACTGTACTTGGTGAGCATTTTTAACGAATCCTATGCAATTGTATCCACATTTTGCTTGCCCAGCAAAACTAAAATATACCTGTATTAATTTAAGCAAGATATATTTTGAATTCCCAAGTAATGTTACAATTTTTGAGCACCCTCGTTGTTGGAAATCGAGAGTGAAAAAACTCAACGTGCCCTCCTGTGGGAGGGAGTTCCACAGTTTAACTAGGCGCTTTTATCCACCCTGAATCTTCAGCAAAAGGGAGGAAACCCCCGGCCAGCCCCGTCCACTCACGGTGGCCTTCTCAGCAGAGCCGCTCAGGGGACCCCGTTCTGCAAGCGCCTTCTCTCGCTCCTGCTGCTGCTGCTCCTGGTTGGGGGAGACAGGGTGTCAGGGGGCCCCGAGGGTCCCCTGCCCAACAGGAAAACCCTCTCCCACCCAACTGGAGATGTCACCTGTGGGATTCCTGCCTGCCAGCCTGGCAGTTGCTAAACCCCACCTGTTGATCATGCAGCTGCACGCTGGCCCTCCGGGGTCACCTTCCTGCCTCATGGGAAGAGGGCAGACTTCACCCCCCCTCCACCCTCCCCATGCCAAGCCACGGAAGCTGAGGCAGCAATAGGCCGTGGTCACGGGTGCGGATTCTGCCGCAGTCCTGGAGAGGGAGGGACTCACCCATCGGGCTTGCTCCTTCCTGCGCTCCTCTGCCTCCAGCTGGGCTTGTTGTTTCCTGCAGGAAAATGAGGGTTTTTGGGGGGGGGGCGTAAATTCAGCTTGTCGCCATTGCTAGCCTTATTCTCTGTGAATTTCCCCAAATCCTCTCCTAAGGAAATTCAGATTGGTGGCCATCGCTGCCTCCTGCAGCAGGGAGTTCCGCAGTTCAACTGCACTGCGTTCCACCTCCATCCCCGCCAATACCAGGGTGGGAGAGCCCCCGTTTCCAGGCTGAGCGCCCACCTCTGCTCCTGGACAAGCTGCTCCTTCTCCTGAACGCGACGCTCCCTCTCGGCCGCCTCCCGGCGCTCCTCCTCCATGCGCTGCCGCTCCCAGCGCCGCCTCTCCTCCTGCGCCCGGCGGCGCTCCTCTTCCCGCCTCTGCTCCTCTTCCCTCTGGGGGTGGGAGATGCGCAAGCAGCTGTGTGGTCAGGGCAGGCCAGGCAGGAGGGGCCACCCCAACCCCCCCTTGCAGCTGGGGGTGCTCTGCCCCTGCCCCTGCTCCCAGGTGTGCCCAGCGGGCAGGAGAGCCTCCCCCTGGCACCCTCCTCCCTCCTCACCTCCGCCTGCGCCCAGAACGAGTCCCTCTTGGTACGGAGGATCTCCAGCGCTGGGTTGGTCTTCTTGTAGTTGGTGCCCTGGGGAAAAGAACCGACAGAGAGGCAGTGTGGCACAGTGGTTAGAGCACCGGGCTAGGACCTGAGAGAAACCAGGGTTCAAATCCCCACTTGGAGGGGATTTGAATCCTGCTTGGGGGCCCGTCAGCACCTCTCAGCCTAGCCCACCTCGCAGGGTTGTTGTGCAGATTAAATAGAATTGTAGAGTTGGAAGGGACCCCAAGGGTCATCTATTCCAACCCCCTGCAATGCAGGAATCTCAGGTGAAGCATCCAACCTCTGCTTAAAAACTGCCAAGGAAGGAGAGTCAAGGGCAGGGGTCAGCAACCTTTTTCAGCCATGGGCCAGTCCACCGTCCCTCAGACCTTGTGGGGGGGCCGGACTATATTTGGGGGGGAAATAATGAACGAATTCCTATGCCCCACAAATAACCCAGAGATGCATTTTAAATAAAAGGACTCCTTCTACTCATGTAAAAACACGCTGATTCCTGGACCGTCCACGGGCTGGAATTAGAAGGCGATTGGGCCGGATCCGGCCCCTGGGCCTTAGGTTGCCTACCCCTCGTCAAGGGAGACTGGCACCCATTTGGCACCCACACAGCTCAGTGCCAACATAACATACATCCAACACGTCCCTGTCGCCCAATCCAAGGGGTTCTGGGCTTGAGGGGGCTGCAACCAGAACCCAGAATCTGTTTTTGAAAAAATAACACCGCCCCCACCGCACGCCCCTTCCTACGCCACTTCAAGAGCACTCTCCCCTCGAGTGATTTCCACTTTGGACTGGGGGCAAGCTCCATGTTGCTTTTTCGAGAGCTTGCGTCTGCCTCAGCCGCTCTACAGCTGAGACTGCAGGCACCCCCAAACTCAGCCCTCCAGCTGTTTGGGAACTACAACTCCCATCACCCCCAACTAACAGGACCAGTGGTCAGGGATGATGGGAATTGTAGTCCCAAAACAGCTGGAGGGCCGAGTTTGGGGGTGCCTGGCTGAGAGGGAGGCTGCGGAGAGGGAGCCCTGACTTGGCTCGCCCGTCCCCATGGGCGGCTCGCTCGGCCCTGAGCGACTAGCTACGCCGCTGGCCACTTCCAACCCTCCTGGGAGGGAGGAGGAGAAATGCCCCAGAGAAATGCCCCTTTCTCCCCCTTTTCCTGCCATGCTGTCTCTTCCTCCTGTCTCTGTGGCTCAGGCAAAGCACAGACCTGAATAACGCCCCCCCCCCCACGCACACTCTGTTCTCCATAGGAAAGAATTACTTCCTCTCCTGCATTGCGAACACAAGGGCAGCCTGCTGGATCAGGCCCATGGCCCAGGCAGCCCTGCCCTGCCCTGTTCTCACAGCGGCCCACTAGAAACCTGTGGGAAACCAGCAAGCAGGATTGAAACACAACTCTCCCCTCCTGTGGCTTCCAGCAACTGGGAGGCAGAGAGCAGAGCCATCCATAGGCGTCTCCTCCTCCATGAATCGGTCAAATCCTCTTTTAAAACCCCCTAGGTTGGTGCCCATCACTGCCTCCTGTGGCAGGGAGTTCCACAGTTTAACTCTGGAAGCCCTTTCTTCCATCTGTCCTGAACCTTCCAACATTCAGCTGCCTTGGCCGTTCCAGAGGGAGGAAAACTTCCTCCATGCCAGGCAAAGTGTTATCAACTGCCTTGCAGGGGGTTGGACTAGATGACCCTTGGTGTCCCCTCCAACTCTGCAATTCTTTGCCTGAGAGGCTGATCTAAGGAAAGCGTCTGGATGCCAATGGGCCACCAAGTGCTCCAGGCCACCTGTCTATCCCCCGACAATTGGCACTCCCCTACAAACACACACAGGCCATTTTGAAATCTGCCTGCCCCCCTCCTGGGTGTTTCAGGCTCACCCAGCTGCCAGGCCCGATCCCCTGGGGTGCTGGCCGCCCCTCCCCACCCGAGGGACCCGCCCCCTGGCTCCTCCTTACCACCAGCTCCTCAGGGTCACCAAGTGGCACCTTCTTCGCGGTCTCAGGGCCTCCTGGCGGGGCAACCAGGGACAGCGAGCGCCTCAGCCCGTCCTGGGTCACCTCCTCAGCACGAGACGCCTTCACCACCAGGCGGGCTTCCTGCAGGGGGAGAGCAGAGGGGGTGGGGGGGCACACAGCATCAGCCTCCCCCCTCAGCCAGCACATCCAGGCCTCCATTGCCAGGGATCGGGGCCAGGGAAAAGGGCTGGAGGAGGAGGCAGCCCAGCGAGAAGAGAGCAGGAAGGGGGGGCAGGGAAGACTCGGCTCTGAAAACGGAAAGGTGGCAGTGCCCTTGAGCATGTGCAGAGTGTGTTCCTTGCACTGAACACCGTGGAAGACGGGGGTCCCTCTGAACTCTACGATTCTACGATTCTCTTAGGAAGCAGGAGGTGGCAAGGGGGAGCCTTTGCCCAGCAAGCGCATTCTAACTAAGGATCCCTCTTTCCCCCCCCCACCTGAACATTTTGGGAGTGCCTAGAAGGTGTGGCGTGAGAGGGGCCATGGGGAGGCCCCCCCCACCTCCCTCTTGCCCTTGAGCCCTGCCAATTCCCCCAGGCCCCTCCCGCCCAGACAGTTGCCAGGGCGATGGAGGGAGAGTCTGGGATGGCAGCCTGGGAGGAAACTCTTTCCAGCCTCCCCCCCCCCAGCCTCAAGATTCCTGGAATGTAGAACCTCTTGGGAACCAGATGTTTGCAGCTGGGTCCTTTCCGGCTGCAAGGAGGAAGCCTGGGAGGCAAAGCTGGGAGTGGGGGGGGGAGAGGAACGCAGGGGGGGCAGGGAGAGGGAAGAGAGAGCAGGAGCAGCAGGGGGGCAAGCTCTTCACCCTCCCCACACTCCCGGGGTGTGTGGGTCCTCCATGGGGCGCAAGAGCAAGGAAGTGTCCAACTCTGGCAGGGAGGCCCAGGGCAGCCCCTCCTTCGCTCCCCCCCCCCCCGGGGGAAACGGCCATTTCTGAGCTCACCTTGAAAAAGGCTCGGATGGCCGGCAGGTGCCCGGCGCAGGCCTGCTTCTGCTGCTCCGATACCTTCTCGCCAACCTGGCGCCAAACAGAAGGGGCAGAAGTTCAGTCCCCTTTCCCCCCCCAAAGGCTCCTGGGGCAAAGCGGCAGGGGAGGGCGCCTTTTAAAGAGGGGGGGGCAAATCTAGGGAGCTGGCCTGCCGCCCGCAGTGCAGCTGCACAGACAAGGAAATTCCTGGCAAGGCAGGGGGCTGGGAAGGGAAACGGGGGGGGGGGGTGTGTCTCTGCTTCGCCTGGAGGTTTCTCAAGGGAGCTCGCCTCTCAGGTAGGCAGGCGTAGGAAGGGGGATTCCTGCATCCACCGTGGGTTGGGCTGGATGGCCTTTGAGGTCCCTTCATAAAATCCAGGACATTGTGGATCAGGTCAGGGCTGAGCGGTTCGGGCTACTAATGGCTCCTAGCCAGGATGGCTGCACTCTGCAATGTCAGTTGCTGGAAACTGCAAGAGGGCAGAGCTGCTCTTGTGCTCCAATCCTGCTTGGGGGTTTCCCTTGGGGGCACCTGGAATCCGATGTGTGGAATCCGATCGCAAGCGTGAAGGGGTGCGTGCTCTCTGCACATGCCCGTTAGCCCTGTTCCTCCGCAGGTGAGCTCAGGCCCTTTGGAGGTTGACCCCTTTTCAAAATTCAGCGCTGGGATTTCTCTGCTGCCTGGAGCCTCTTCCCCCTCTGTCCCAACAGCCAAATTCCTGGCTCTTGTCTGGCTCCCTTCCAGGAGACACCCCCTCCCAGGAGCCTGGCAGGAAGTACCAAGTGGGAGGGGGTTGTCACCCCTGGGACTCCAACCGGATCCCAGCAACCCCCCCCCCACAACCACCCCCCCAGTCTCTGAGCCCACTGGGGAGGAGAGCGGCTTTGTGGTTCCCACAACGTAGGCAGAGGCTGTGCAGGGGAACAGGAGAACGCGGGATGAGCCTGCCGGATCAGGCCCATGGGGGACCAGCTGGTCCAGGATCCTGTTCTGACAGTGGCCAACCTGATGCCCCGGTGGGGAACTTGCAGGCAAACAGGATCCCGGCCCAAGAGCAACCCTCTCCCCTCCTTGGATGGCTCTCTCCTCTGCCATGAATTTGTCTCATCCTCTTCTAAAGCCAGCCACGTTGGCGGCCATCATTGCCTCCTGTGGCAAGGAGTTCCATAGTCTAACCGTGTGAAGAAGTCTTGTGTCATCAGCATACTGCTCACCCCAAGGACGCCAATTATAGGGGGGGCGGAAAGGGCTTCAGTCCTCTCAATATTTCAGGGCAGGGGGCCAAGCCCCCCGGGGGGGCCATCCTACACCATCCCTGGGGGAGCACTGGCATGCCAGGCAGGGGCAGGATGGGTCACATGACGCCGGGCCCCCTCAATGTGGGGGGCAGGTTGGCGCCCCTGGCTCACCCTGAACACTCCAGTCATTTATTCACAAGCTGAAAAGCCATTTTCTGTGCAGCCTCTCCTCCCCGCTTTGCAACAGGGACCCCCCCACGCCCTCCTGCAGAAGACCCCCTGGAGCTGCCCAGGCAGACCCCTGGCTCACCCAGCTGATGAGGACCACGTGCTGTTGCCCCGTGGCGGCATCTGGGAGGCGGCACAGCCCGTACATGACGCTCCCGCTCTGGAAGCGCCTGGCCAGCTCATCTGGGCCCCCGGCTGGAAAAGGAGACAGGGCAGAGGGAAGGAGCGAGCATCAAAATCACCTTCACCTTCACTTCTTTGCAAGTCGCCTTCCCATAGTTAAACCATGCTCCATTACGTAATTTAGGAAATATAACAAAAGTAGCCACAAGCAAATAAAAACATCCCAAGAAGTATACATACTTTGTGAGCCTCGTAATAAATAATTATACAATGTAAATTAAACAATCCCTGCGGAAATCAAAATAACATTAAAAATACAGAAAAGTCAATACCGATAACAGCAAAAATTAAGCACCTGCAAGATTAAATCTTGATCCCAACAACAACAAAAACCCCTCAGCAATGCCCCACCCCAAGAGACACGGGCATTCTGAGCAACAGGTCCTGCGGAACTCACTGCCTCTAGAAGGAGCAGAAAGGGCAGGATTGCTGATCAGCCCTAGGGCCTCCCTGCCACAATGCAAGGCCAGAGGTGCTGGCTCCAAGCGGATCCCAGGAGCTTTGCAATGGTTTGTACCCCCTGGCCCCCGCCAGAGGTAACCCAGTGCAGCCCGGCTCCAGGGCCAGGGCCTCGCAGAGAAGCCCTTGAGAGACAGCATCCCTGGTCCCTCTCAAGGGAGAATAGCCACGGCTTGCAGAATTATCCAGAGGCTTCAAAGTCTTACCTCCAGAGTCCAGGAGCTTCAGCTCGTTGGCTTTTTCGTAGGAAAAGAGGGCCCTGGGAAGGAGACAGAAATAAGGATGTCCCATTACAGAAGCATAAAGGTAAAGGTAAAGGGACCCCTGACCGTTAGGTCCAGTCGCGGGCGACTCTCAGGTTGCGCTGCTCATCTCACTTTACTGGCCGAGGGAGCCGGTGTTTGTCCACAGACAGCTTCTGGGTCATGTGGCCAGCATGACAAAGCCGCTTCTGGCGAACCAGAGCAGCGCATGGAAACGCCATTTACCTTCCGGCCGGAGCGGTACCTATTTATCTACTTGCACTTTGATGTGCTTTCGAACTGCTAGGTGGGCAGGAGCTGGGACCGAGCTCACCCCGTCACGGGGATTCGGACCGCCAACCTTCTGATCGAAAAGCCCTAGGCTCTGTGGTTTAGACCACAGCACCACCCGCATCCCTATAGAATCGCAGAATTGGAAGGGAACCCCAAGGGTCATCCAGTCCAACCTCCTGCAATGCAGGAATCTCAACTAAAGCATCCAGGACAGATGGCCACCCAACCTCTGCTGAAAAACCTCCAAGCAGGGAGAGCCCATTGCCACCTTAGGAGCTGAGGGCATGGGGGGGGCTCTCCTCTCTGCCTCCCCCTTGCACATGGACACTCCCATGGTGGCATTCACCTCCTGGGTGAGGAAGGCCTCCCAGCCACTTTGCAACCCCCCCACAACCAGTCTCACCTCACCTTGGCTTGAGCTTCTACATGCACCCCCCCCCGAGAGTCCAGGCTCCAACTGCAGCCCCCAAGGGGCAAGTTCTGAGGCTTCCTTGAGAAACTACAGCCAGGCTCATTCCAAACCCAGAGCCCTTCTGGATGGATGCATGAGATGTAAGGGGACAGGAACGACACCCCTGCGGAGTGGAACCCATAGCCCCAAACCCACACAGCTGGCTGGCCCATCTCAGGTTGGCAGCAATGCCAGTTACAGGCAGGCAAAAGGGGTTGACTGAGGTTCAGGGACATGGCAGGGGTGGGGGGAGGCGATGCGTGGGGAAATGCGGCAAAAAGCAACGTGTCCAGGAAGCCACACACACACACACACACACACACACACACACACACACACACACACCCATGAAACAGGCAGCAACAGCATGGCACCATTACACAGTGCAGAGTTAAGCTACGGAACTCCCTCCCACAGGAGGCAACAAAGGCCACCGATTCAGGTAGCTTTAGAAGACAACCAAAGGAAACTGTTCATGGCCGCTTGGATGCTATTAGCCCAGAGATGGAAGGAAGAGACAGCCCTGACCAGAGAAGAATGGCAAATCAAGTTGATGGACTATGCTGAAATGGCAAAATTAACGGGCAAGCTCAGGAATCAAGAAGACCAGAAATTTTAAAAAAGAATGGGAAATGTTTATAATGTATATACAAAATCATTGTAAACAGGTCCAAACATTACCAGGATTTTAAACACACTTGTAATGTAACAGAACGTATAGATAATTTAGGAAGATGAAAAAATGGAGAAGTATTGATATGCAGTAGAAAATAAATTCAATAGGACCCATGGAAGGGAGGGGGGGAAGTCAGGCGATTCAGAGTAATCTCAGTAATTAGATGGGGAGTTGTTTTTGTTGTATGCTTATATTTCAAACAAATAAAATAAAATTGTATTGCAAGGGGGAGGGGGAGGAGGAGAAGGAGAAGAAGGAGAAGGAGAAATGAATGACAAAAGACGAATCTTGCTTGCGGGCTTCCCATGGGGGCCTCTGCTTGACCCCAGTGAGAAGAGGGTGCTGGATCCAGAGGGCTCTTCTGATGAGGCAGAGAGCGAAGTCTCAAGAATCTTTGGGGTACCCAAAGAATCTGGCAGCCGGCCTCCGGCTTGCAAAGGAAATCCCTTTTCAAGCAGCACATCATTAATGTATGGAATTCATCGCAGGAGGATGTTGCAACGGTTGCTGGCAAAAGGATGAGCCCATTGCGGAGGAGAGAGGCCACAGCTCTGAGCCAGGATCCATGCTCTGACATGGTCTCTCCCAGAGGCAGCTGCCGGGTTCTTTGGTCTCCCCTTGCCTCTCTGCTCAGACCACCTGGGGGTGGCTGGCACCCACAAAAGTCTGTGGCAGTGTGGCACAGTGGTTAGAGTGTCAGACTAGGACCTGGGAGAGGCCCGGGTTCAAATCCCTGCACAGCTCCCTGGCTGTGACCTTGAGGGGGGGCAGTCACTGCCTCTCTCAGCCTAACCTACCTCGCATGGTCATTGTGGGGATTAAGTGAGAACCATGCACGCCACCTTGATTAATCAATTAAATCAATTGAATTAATTGAATCAACCAATTAATTGCCCCCCTGCCCTGTCTTCCTATAGGTCTCAGCCTCACAGTTGGAGGGAGCAGCCCCTCCCTCCCCCTCCCAGCATCTGGACCTCAATGAGAGGAAGTCCATCCTCTCCAGAACAATTCCATCCCCCCAGGAGCACAATGGGGCAGGCAGGGGGGCAGGGGAAGCCCAGCAGGCCTGCCTGGTCTCTAGAAGGAGCAACTTGGGACGCAACCCCCCCCCGAAGCCCCCCCCCAGCCCCAGGCCCTGGTCTTGGCACACAGTTGCCTCCCAGCCCCCTCTAAGGTGAAAATGGTGGAGCAGAAGCCCCATGGAGAAAGCTTGAGGCATTTGGGGCTGTTTAGCTCAGGGAAAAGGCCAGGAGGGAGAGACAGGAGGGGAGCATGGACAGAGTGCAGAGAGAAAAGCTTTCCAGAACTTGTACACAGATGAAAGAAAATCCTTCTTTGTGCAGCATAGAGTTAAACTGTGGAACTCCCTGTCACAAGAGGCAGGGATGGCCACTAACCTGTGTGGCTTTAAAAGAGAATTAGACCAATTCATGGAGGAGAGGCTCCTAGCCAGGAGGTCTGTGCTCTACCTCCACTGTGACGCTTCTGAATGCCGGTTGCTGGAAGCCCCAGGAGGGGAGGGGGCTCGTGTTCGAATCCTGCATGCGAGTTCCCCATCTGGTTGGCCCCTGTGAGAACAGGATGCTGGACTAGGTGGGCCATTGGCCTGTTCCAGCAGGCTAATCTTATGCTCTCCACTGACTGAGACGCGCCCCCCCCCGCCCCAGATCCTTCACACCCTACTGTGGGGCTGTGCCCCACTGCTGGCCACAACCCCCCCCCCCCAGCCACAGTTCCTACTGCTAACAATAATTCTGCAACTGGGTGCAGCCTCCCCTTCAGGGCATCAGGGTGAGGTGATGGGGTTGGCAGCGGATGAAAGGCTTCTCAAGAAGCCAGCCCCCCTGCGGCCCTCCTCCCCTGTCTGCGCAGGATCCTGTTACAGCCTGCACACCCAGCCCAGGCACTCAGCACTCAGAGGAGGAAACATTTGTGGAAGGGGGGGCATGGGAGCAAGAGGGCTCGGCCGCACAGAGGCTGAGGCTTGCCACTTCAATGATCCGGCGTGATTGCAACGCTTAGAGTGTTGCACTGGGACCTGGGTTCAAATCTGCGTCCGGCCATGAAGCTCCCTGAGTGATCATGGGCCAGCCACCACCTCCTGGCCTAGCCTACCTCACAGGGTTGTTGTGGGGACGGAGAACAGTGCATGCCACCTTCAGCTCTTTGCAATAAATAAATAAGACATGTGTCGCTGATGCTGCCATGGGGGTTGGCTGAGGCCCCTCTTCTGGCTGAGGCAGGATGAAGCCTCAAGGGAAAGGCTAAAAAGGGCTTGGAGCCCCCACCCAGCCAGAAGCGGGGGCAATGACACTGCTGCCCTCTGGTCTGCCTGGGAAGATGGCGGAACAGCATAAGAACGTAAGGAGAATCCGCTGGATCAGGCCAGTGATCCAACTAGTCCAGGATCCTGTTCTCATGGGGGCCAACTAGAGGCCCCCCTGGAAAGCCCCCAAGCAGGATTTGAACACAGCTGGGCACCTAATGCCTCGAAGGCGCCATGTTGGCACCCCAGGCACCCCACCTGGGACACCAAGCCAGAGGCAGCGTGGAGGGAGGGGCGGAGGAGAGGCTTGCAAAGGGAAGGGCAGCGGGCCCAGGGGTTCCCTCAGCACGCTCCGAAAGGAAAGGCATTCTGCACATGCTCGGGGGCACTCTTTTCTGAGGCCTGGTGCTACAAACAGGGCTCGCGGCCTGAGCTCTGAAGGGTACGTCCAGATCTCTCAGGCAGATTGCTTGGTCCTTGCTGGTCACTCGTCTGGCGTGGGCTGGAAAGCGGGCACTTCGTCCTCACGGAGACCCAGAGGAACCCCTGCCCTCCTCAGGAGAGGCACATCCACACACCTGAGGAACACCTGTCAGGGCAGGTAAGGCAAACCTTCTTTTGTTGCTGAGAACCGGAGCCAGCCTGGCTGGATTCCACCACTAAGAACTTCCTGGTGGGGGGGTTCCAGTTGCCTCCACCTGGGCAGCCCATAGCAACAAAGCCTGCCCCTCTCCCTCTCCCCCCATTCGGAAGCGGAGCCTTGGTCTAGGGCTGCCCTTTCCTCCGGATTCACTCTCCTTCCCAAAGACTCCCTTTCGCTGGCATGGGGGGGGGGCGAGTATCTGCAGACATGGCAGCGCTGCCTCCCCCAAGGCAGAAAGGAGAGGACTCCACGGGCAACATGCGCTCACATGCACAGGCAAACACAGCGCCTCTGCCTGGAGGCCTCAGGAAAGCCAAGCGGGTGGAGGGTGGAGCCAGTGCGATGCCCTGGGAGAGAGCAGGGTTCGAATCCCCTACTCAGACAGGAAGCTCACTGGGTGACCTTGGGAGCCTGTCCCTGCCTCTCAGCCTACCTTGCAGGGTTGTTGCTAAGATTAATTGGGGGGGGGGAGGACCATGTATGCCACCTGGAGCTCCTTGGAGTAAAAGGTAGGGCACAGATGCAAGGACCAAGGAGCCCCAGAAGACCTCGCACTGCTACCCCCAAAAAGGAGGTGGCAAAAGGGGCTGGGAGAGCCATCTTTGCTCCAGCTGCAGAAACCACATCCTCCAGTTCTCCTGCCAGCCTTCCCTCAACCCCCCCCCCAAAGATTCCCATCAGTCCCCAGGATTATATAACTGTGCTGCCTGGAGGACATGAGACTGATCTGGCCTGATCCAGCTGCCTCTCCCGCCCCCTCTCCCAGTTCCGTTGGTTTCTGCAGGTTGGAAAATAAGTCCAAAATCCACAGCCGTTTCATAATGCGTGTCCTTCTTGCCCTCCTCCCCCCCCCCCCCCAGCCAGCCCCACGGCTGCTGCTGCTGCTGCTGCCTCAGCCCCATCTCCTCCAGGGACGTCCTTGGAGGCAGGATTAAGCCAGAGCCAGCTGGGAAGGGAAGAGTTAAGCAGCTGCCAGGTGAGGGCAGGGCAGGTGGCCAGCGGGATTAATCACCTGGTGACAAAGAACACCTGACATTTACCCAAAACAAGAGGTGCCAGGAGTCCTTGAGGGGCCTGATCCTGAGAGGGGGGTGGGGATGGCCCAGCCGGGGTGTGTGTGTGTGTGTGTGTGCTCCTGGCCCCGGGTGCAAAAGGGTCCAGGGAGCTATAAGCAGCTATAAGGTGCCCACCAGGTGAGTAAAACTGAACTGGCTGAACTGGCTGTGTGTGCTGGGGGCAGGATAGCTAGGCAGTCAGTGCAGGTTGGGGGTCCCAGAGGACCCAGATAAGGCTACCCATTGGCTACTAGCCACCAGGGCTCTGTTGTGCTCGGATCCTGCTTTCCGGTTTCCCAGAGGCATCTGGGTGGCCACCCTGAGAAGAACAGGATGCTGGCAGAGATGGGCCCTTAGGCAAGCCTGCATTGCCAATGCCCTCCCCATGTAAGATGGCACCTTCGCTTTCCACGAGGACTGAATCCTGACCCATCCCTTGCAGCCTGGCGTGGGGCTCCCTCTTCCTCGCCCAGGAGCCTTGAATTCCCCTTCCCATTCAGGGAGGGAGGGGTGGGCAAGGTGCACCCATGACACTCTGACCTTCCTCTGCTTGGGGTTTGTTTGTGGGGAGGGTGTGCCTGTCGGTTTGGTCTTTTAAAAATAAAAAGCAGCCTGGGGGAGCCCAGAGGAGGGGGAGAATTAACCCTTTCAGGACAGCTTGTATGCTACTCAGAATAGAACATATACCCAGCTACCGTACAGGAGGAGACTCTTGAGAGTCCCATGGACTGCAAGAAGATCAAACCTATCCATTCTTAAAGAAATCAGCCCTGAATGCTCACTAGAAGGACAGATCCTGAAGCTGAGGCTCCAAGACTTTGGCCGCCTCATGAGAAGAGAAGACTCCCTGGAAAAGACCCTGATGTTGGGAAAGATGGAGGGCACAAGGAGAAGGGGGCGACAGAGGACGAGATGGTGGGACAGTGTTCTCGAAGCTACTAGCATGAGTTTGGCCAAACTGCGAGAGGCAGTGAAGGATAGGTGTGCCTGGCATGCTCTGGTCCATGGGGTCACGAAGAGGCGGACACGACTGAACGGCTGAACAACAACAACAACAACCGTACATTTGGGGGGGGGGGTTTAGTCCTGATTTCAGATCATTTAGCCAGGATGCCACTACCCACTGCAGCCTTTGCCAACCTATAGGAGCCTCTCCAGACACTCTGGACTACAACTCCCATCATCCCTGACCCACACTGGTTGGGGTTGGACTGATGACCCTTGGGGATCCCTTTCGGCTCTGCCATGCTGTGATTCTGGGATGGGAGGTTCCCAAACTCCTGGAGGGCACCTGGTTGGCAAACGCTGGCCAGCCACTGGGGAAGGAGCTCTTGCTTTCCCTCACTCCCGGCAAAGGAACCCCGGCCTAAAGCGAGGCTGGAGCACAGGCTGCCTTTGCCGAGTCCCCGTTGGACGGATCTTTGGGGAGACCCCCAGCTGCCTCTCATCGAGGGGGCGGCCTTGCCTCCTCCTCGTTCTTGGAGGGAGAGTGGAGGGCCCCGATCCCAGGGGGGCAACTTCAGCAGCCCTGCCTTTCTGAAGCTGCTGGGTGGGCGTGCAGATCTCCCGTCGGGGCTCCCGGCTTCCTCCCGTCCCGAAAGGCTCCCCATGGCTGCCTGGCAGCGGGTGGCCAGCCAACAGGCCCGCGCCTGGCGGTCGTCCTTCTTTCTCAGCGGGCGACCCGAGGGCGGGCTGGGACCCAGGGGGGCCCTCCTCCCCAGCCGCCCCCAGACGTGGGGCCCGCGGGGCTTCTTCCGACGCCCCCCACTCACCAGCTGGCGGCCGCTCTCCCGCTCGCCACGTCGCCCTTGGCGGCCAGCAGCGCCAGGCTGTGCTTCTCCAGGTTGACGCCGCCGCTGCCCATCTCGCCGGCCCCGACGGCGCCCCACAGACAGCCTGCCGGACTCCCCGCGCGGCGGTGTCGGGCGGGCGGCAGGCAGGGAAGGACCTCCCTCCCCCCGAGCCCCGCCCCAGCCCCTGCCCACCGCGGGGAGGGACCGGCCCGGAGCTTCCCTTTGGCCCGCCCCGTCGGGGCGCAGAAGGAGAACCAGCCGGGAACCTCTTGCCGCCGCCTTTGCCGCCGAGCCCCTCGAGGGTGGGTTAGTGGAGTAGCTGCCCCAGCCTTCCTTTCCAGCTGGGCCTCAGCCCCCTGGACCCAGCGCCTTGGCGTGGATTTTGCCCCGCGCCTCGCTTCTGGGTTCCAGTATTTTGCCTCTGTGTCCGCACGTTCATAAAGTCTCATAATAATTGCCGAGCTGGAAGGGACCCCAGGGGTCATCTAGACCGACCCCCTGCAAGGCAGGAATCAAGATGACGAGCTGTGAGCACAAAGAGTGATTGTGGTCCCGATGCACATCCGTTGCGATTCAGCCGCTTGCTGTCCACGTGAAGCTTGGGCGTGGAGGGCGGGGCGCACGTGATGACCTACATACCGTGGTCCTTTGACCTGCTATTCCTGCGCTCTGCAGGGGGTTGGACTAGATGACCGCTGGGTACCTTCCAGTTCTACAATTCTACGATTCTATGATTTGTGGCGGATTTTTGTATAAGCTACACAAGCTCTAGCTTAAGGCCCCACTCTCTTGGGGGCCCCAAAAAAAATTAAAGAAAAAAACCTGGATGTACATTTCCAAAATATAAGATAAAAAACAAATAACATAAAACCTACATACAGCAACAGTGTTTTGTGTTGTGTAGGCTCCTATGCCTGCTCGCCTGCTCCCTAAAATATCACCGGTTTGCTCCTTTCTATATATAGGGTGCCAACATTCTGCAGTGGTTGCATAGCAACATGTGCAAATGGCTTGAGATACCTATGAGGTCCCTAAATTGCCATATAGCATCTACCGGTATTCAACACAAAAAAACAGAGACAATTTGTTTTTGACAAAGGACAGCTGGACATGGAAAGGGTCCCATTACCTTCAGTAGCTGAGGGCCTCATAAAACTTAAATCCGGCCCTGGACACAGCGGTGTGGGAGGGGTGAGAGGGGCAGGTGCCAATCTAATCCTTCAATTAACGGCTGCCCTAGCAGCATCTGGTGCCAGGTGGATCCGTGGGGCACCTTGTGGGTCTTCGGGGCTTTTCAGTTTAGAAGAAAGGCGAGGCGCAGGTGACATGATTTATGGAAATGCTCCTAATTTATGGAATTATTATGGCATAGAAGAAGAGGAAAGAGCGAAGTTTCTCTCCCTCTCTCATAACTCTGGAACTTGCAGGCACCCCAGGAAGCTGAATGCTGGAAGATTCAGGACAGATAAAGTGAAGTACGGTACTTATTCACGCAACGCAAACTATGGAACTCCCTGCCACAGGAGCCAGCGATGACCACCAACCTGGGTGGCTTTAAAAGAATCTTAGACCAATTCCTGGAGGAGGAGAGAGCTGGTGAAGGCTGCTGGCCAGGAGGGCTCTGCTCTGCCCTCATGAACGGAGGTGGCAACGATTCTGAACATCAGTTTCTGGAAACCACAGGAGAGGAGAGGCTTCTTGCAAGCTTCCCAGAAAAGACATCTGTTCGGCTGTTCAGTCCCTTTCTGAGCAAAACTGCCTGTCAGGTTTGGGAGAATGATCCCACTTTTTGGTATTTTGGGAGAGAAGGGCCCCCCCCCGCCCCCAGCCCCTCCTCTTCAGACACAGGGGTCAGCACACCCATGGATTCCCCTCCCATTGAGTCTCCCTCCCTCTTTTTTCTTCGTTAAATTATCCACTCAAATCCTTTCTTCATAAGGAAGTTGGTCACAGGCACTCTAAGAGCCCCCCCCTCTGTCCCCCTCCATCTCTTGCCTGCTGGTGGCCTCCCCCTGCCCCCCTCCCTGTCCAGACAGGCTCTCCTCCTCCCTCCTTCTCCAGGCCTGGCAAAGGACAGGGGTGGATGCCTGCTTTCTCCCCCTTCCCTTATTTGGCAATGAAATCGGCTTCCAAACCCCAGGAGAGGAGGAAAGATCCTGCCCCTCAAAGATCCAGTCTCTGTGCTGGAATAGGCTGGGGCGAGGCCTGAGGACCAGGCTGGGGCGGGGGCCAACCTGACTGGGAAAGCCTGCAGAACCTCCGTGGGTCCATTCAGAGCCGCACAGAAAAGGAAGAGTTGTAGCAAAGAGCGTCTCCAAAGAGAAGCGAAGGAGAGGCTGCTGGATGAGGCCAATGGCCCACCCAGCCCAGCATCCTGTTCTCACAGTGGCCAGCCAGGTGCCTCTTTGGTGAAGCCCACAAGCCAGAGCCAAGCGAAAGAGCAACTTTCTGCTGATGTGGTCAGAGCCATCCTGGCTAGGAGCCTCCTCCAGGAATTGGTCTAATCCTTTTGAAAAAGCAATCTGTGTTGGTGGCTCTCACTGCCTCTTGTGGGAGGGAGTTCCATGGTTTAACTGTGCTGTGATAAGAAGGACTTTAGATCAGATGGCTGGGAGATCGCCTGCTCTTGGTGGGGTTACACTTCCCCTGAAGGAGCAGGTTTGCAGCTTGGGGGGGGGGGATCCTGGATCCTTTGCTGTCACTCAAGGCTCAGGTGGCCTCAGTGGCCCGGAATGCCTTCCATCAGCTTCGGCGGGTGGCCCAGCTACGCCCCTATCTGGACAGGGATAGCTAATAATAATAATAATAATAATAATAATAATAATAATAATAATAATTTATTATTATTTATACCCCGCCCATCTGGCTGGGTTTCCCCAGCCACTCTGGGCGGCTCCCAACCAAATATTAAAAACACAATACAGCGTTAAACATTAAAAACTTCCCTACACAGGGCTGCCTTCAGATGTCTTTAAAAAGTAAGATAGTTGCTTATTGCCTTGACATCTGGTGGGAGGGCGTTCCACAGGGCGGGTGCCACCACCGAGAAGGCCCTCTGTCTGGTTCCCTGTAACCTCACTTCTCGCAGTGAGGGAACCTCCAGAAGGCCCTTGGAGCTGGACCTCGGTGTCCGGGCAGAACGATCGGGGTGGAGACGCTCCTTCAGGTATACTGGACCAAGGCCATTTAGGGCTTTAAAGGTCAGCACCAACACTTTGAATTGTGCTCGGAAACGAGATTTCTCAGGACCGGTGTCTAACTACAGTCTAACTATGATGCCTAACTACTGTTGTCTATGCTTGGGTAACCTTAAGGTTAGATTACTGCAATGCGTTCTACGTAGGGCTGCCTCTGAAGACGGTTTGGAAACTCCAGCTGGTGCACAATTCAGCGGCCAATTATGGTGCTGGAGGAGACTCTTGAGAGTCCCATGGACTGCAAGAAGATCAAACCTATCCATTCTTAAAGAAATCAGCCCTGAGTGCTCACTAGAAGGACAGATCCTGAAGCTGAGGCTCCAGTATTTTGGCCACCTCATGAGAAGAGAAGACTCCCTAGAAAAGACCCTGATGTTGTGAAAGATGGAGGGCACAAGGAGATAGGGACGGCAGAGGATGAGATGGTTGGACAGTGTTCTTGAAGCTACCAACATGAGTCTGACCAAACTGCGAGAGGCAGTGAAGGATAGGCGTGCCTAGCGTGCTCTGGTCCATGGGGTCACGAAGAGTTGGACACGACTGAATGACTGAACAACAACAACAACAACAACCCCGATCCTGGTCCGACTGCACTGGCTACCAATTAGTTTCCGGGCCCAATTCCAAGTGCTGGTTTTGACCTCTGAAGCCTTAAACTGCCCCTTCCCATATGACCTACCCGGATCCTGAGATCATCTTCTGAGGCCCTTCTTCGTGCACCTCCTCCTTGAGATGTCCAGAAAGGGTGGCAACATGAGAACAGGGCCTTCTCTGCAGTGGCTCCCCGTCTGTGAAATGCTCTCCCCAGGGAAGTTCGCCTGGCGCCTTCATTATACACCTTTAGGTGCCAGGCAAAAACGTTCCTTTTTAACCAGGCCTTGGTTGATTTGATTGACATCCTATGCTCTTTTAAAATGTGGGGTTTTGGGGGGAGGTGTTATCGGTTGCTGTTTTTATTTTGATTATGTATTTTGTGGCTTTATGTTTTGATTTTGTCCTGTGAACCGCCCTGAGACCTCCAAGTGTAGGGCAGTATATAAATAAAATAAATAATAGTAATTATTATTATCTGTCCTGAATCTTCCAATATTGATTGCTCATGAGTTCTAGTGTGAGGCGAGAGGGAGAAGAATGTTCCTCTGTCCGCTTTCTCCCCACCGTGCCATGCCAAGACGCTGGACAAATACAGATGTGTGCCAGCTGTGATAAAGAGGCAAGATTTTGGGGTGCCCTAAAAGGCTCTGCCCAGGCTGGTTGGCCAGGGGACCCACCAGAGGGGGGGCACCCCATGTCCAGAAGTGGCACCCAGGACCCCCCATGCGAGGGACAAGCGTTCCCGAGTGCCAAGTTCAATATATAGATGCATGGGGGGCGATTGCCAAACAGGCGAAGACTGTTTGGTTTGACTCTGAAACAGGACATTTCCCCCAAGGAGAAGACTCTCGAGAAGGAATGAGAAAGTGCGGGTTCTTCAAAACCACAAGAGGCTCTCAGCTGGAACAGCCGTCACTCATTGGGAAAAGTGCCACCGAGTCGGAGAGGATGCCAGCGTGGTTAAGGAGAAGTCAACAAATCTGCGAGACCAAAAAGGGCTTCTTTCTCTACAAAATGCCCAAATGAGGAGGATAAACGGGAACTTTGGCAAGAGAAATGCAAACGGAGAGCCAGATTCAGCTAAGCGGTTGTGCAAATGGGAGGCAGCTCAAGGAGTTTCGCTAGCACAATGGGGGTTCCCCCCCCCCAGGTGAACCCCAGAACAGAGTGCTGGGCAGGGGGAGATCATTCAGTGCACAAGCAGAAATTAAGGTGCTGAGGGAATGATTGCAATAGTGTAATACTGAACAGTAATTGATGCGCAATTATAAATAAGAATAAAAAATGAGGAGCATAGCACTGAAAAGCAGGCGAAATATCATAGGATCATAGAATCCTAGAGTTGGAAGGGACTCCAAGGATAATCTAATGTATGAGTAGGCAAACTAAGGCCCGGGGGCCGGATCTGGCCCAATTGCCTTGTAAATCCGGCCCGCGGAGGGTCAGGGAATCAGCGTGTTTTTACATGAGTAGAATGTGTCCTTTCATTTAAAATGCATCTCTGGCATTCCATTGTTGAACCGCTCTTGCTGTCAGAAAGTTATTCCTGATGTTAGTGTGCATGCACACGAAAGCTCATACCAAGAACAAACTTAGTTGGTCTCTAAGGTGCTACTGGAAGGAATTTTTTTATTTTGTTTATTCCTGATGTTAGTCAGCACCTCCTTTCTTGTCGAAATTAATTAAGCCAATTAACTAACATTTTGTCCAATTAATTAAAATAAATAATTTCAGTTGGATTTTTCAAATGTGCAATCAGCTGTTGCTGTTTTGCATTTTATTGTGCTATTGTTTTCCTTCCTGGGAAGATATTCCCAATAATGCTTTTTGCAGGGTGGGGGAGGGGCACTGGGAAGTGTGGGAACTGCTGGTTTACTATGGCTCCCTTCCTTCCTACGCTCCTTGGATTTCCTGGCTTTATGCACCCGATGGTGTTCGTAAATTTGTTAATAAATCAAGAGGCCGCCCAAGCGCTTATTGTTTGTTTGTTCCCCCGTGAATTCGGTTCCCACCGCCTTCACTTTCCTCCCGGTTCAGTTTTGCAAAAAGCTTTAGCTGGTAGCGCCCCCTGCAGGCCAAAGAGGCTCAACGCAGCAGGGGTCCTGCTGGCTTGCAAGGCGACGCTAGCTAATGCGCACCCCCCGCCAGAGGCGTAGGAAGGTCAGGTGGTACCCGGTGTGGAAAATTTCTTGTCACCCCCCCCCCCACATACTTTATTTATTTTTTTGCCTGCAAAAATGGTTTTACGTTATTTCATATTTTCTTACATAGGAATAATGATAAGTAAAAATAAACTTTTATTTATATCCCGCCCTCCCCGGCCGAAGTCGGGCTCAGAGCGGCTAACATCAGATACATAACATTGATATAAAATCAAACAATAATTAAATTACCTCCTAAAAACATGTCAAAATCAAATTAAAGTCTAATTAGATGGCTTTCCGCAGGGTTAGGGTTGGGAACAGTAAGTGCTCCACTGAATTGAAATTTCAGCCTTCACGACATAGGAAAACAGCCAAGTAAACAGCTATTTTCGTGGAGGAGGGTCAAGATATTAACTGATATGCATTAAATTTAATATATAGCTATATAATACCTAGTGTAGTAAGATAAGACCTTTGGAGCAGGCATTTTTTAAAAAAGTTTTTTATGAACCACCCTAGTAGGGCAGTAATTGTTCCTTGATAATTTGTCACCCCCTCCATGATGGAACCTGGGGCGGCCCCCCGCCCCCCACTTCCTACACCCCTGCCCCCCGCCCGTCCTCTCTGGAGGGTCGGGGTGCCCCCCCTTGGCTCCCCCAAATGGCAGAGACCAGCAGGGCGCTTGTCTGCCCTTTGCTGGGCCGGAGAGCTCATCCGCGGGCCGTTTGCTCCTGACAACAAGGCAGAGTCAAGGAGGATAGGACAGGCTTTACCCACCTCCTCCTGCAACTGGATGCCCTCCAGCTGCTTTGGACTACAATTCCCATCAGCCTCGGCGCCATACGGCCAGGCTGGCTGGAGCTGATGGGAGTTGCAGTCCGAAGCATTTAGGGGGGCAGCAGCAGGTTGGAGGAGGCTGGCAGGTTTCAGAGTTCAGGAGGGTGATGCTCATTGTCCAAGGAGGACGGAATGAGAAGACATAGGCTGCAGTGCAGGGGGTTGGGCTAGATGACCCTTGAGGTCCTCTCCATCCCCGCCGTTCTATAATTAATAAGAGGCCGTGTCGTATAGTGGTTAGAGCTTAGGACTAATGGACCTGGGAGAGGCCAGGATTCAAATCCTCCCTTGGCCATGAAGCACACTGGGTGGCCTTGGCGGGGCCAGTCCCTGCCCCCCAGCCTCACCTACCTCCCAAAACACTACCAAACCCTTTGTCACGTAAATACAAAACTGATAACAACACAGACAATGTAACAGGCTGTATGTAGCTATATAAGTTCTTATTAACTTATCCATATTATGAGAAATTATCCATATTATGAGAAATTAAAGTGCAGCAGATTGATCAGTAAATACAATCTATTCAGTTCTTATATTGGCAATATCCACAGTGTGCAGTTCTTATATCAATCTTGTAGTGCTATGATATGCTGAATCGCATTTAATAAGAATTTCTATAGCTACACCTCCCAGGCAGGGCCATCTTTAGCATATGCGCCGCTGGGGTGCCAAGTTCTGCCCAGTGCCTCCAAATTTAGTTTAGCCCCCAAATTAACTTTTATTATGCTTATGTCAGACACCATGCTTTTTAAAACGATTTCTCTAAATGAATTTAAACTGTAAGTGATGAAATTAAAAGGCAATTTGCAATGTTTCACTCGGGGTCAGCGGCACCTTTGACACGACTGATCTTGCGCATCTTGACAAGCGCCGCCGTTGTGAATGACAAGCGCCGCCGCTGGCGTGGTGAGTCTTTGGTAAATGAGCGCACAAAGTCAAAAGTCCTTTAGTGAAACAGTAGGTATACATTTCGGTAACACCTAAGTACATATGTATTTTGTTTTTCTAGCTTGATCAAAATTATTTATTATTGCATAACACAGTGTTTTTCACCCTCTTCTGGGCAACGGAACACCTGTCTTAGGAAAAAAATCTCGCGGCACAGCACCCACAGCACGCGGCTTTTTCTCCATGGGGGGGGGCCGGCACAGTTTTTTTTCGGGCCTCCGAGGCCCAGCGCGGCTTCTTCCCGCGCTGGGGAGGCCCGGCGGGGCTTTTCCCCGCGTCGAGAGGCCCGGCGGAGCTTCGGCTTTCCCCCGCGGCACAGCAGCCGGTGTCTCGCGGCACACTAGTGTGCCGCAGAACACCGGTTGGGAAACGCTGGCATAACAGGTAGATAAGAGCTTAGGTGGCTTCAGCGGCGGATGCCCGGCGCCCCCGGAATTCGGCGCCCGGGTGCCTCGCACCCCTTGCACCCCCGGGTAAATATGGCCCTGCTCCCAGGGTTGTTGTAAGGATTGATTCAGGAGGGGGAGAACCATGTACACCGCCTCAAGCTCATTGGGAGAAAAAGGCGGTGTACAAATGCCAAATGGAGGAGCACAGGTGGCGATGTGGGTTAAACCACAGAGCCTAGGGCTTGCCGATCAGAAGGTTGGCGGTTCGAATCCCCGCAATGGGGTGAGCTCCCGTTTCTCGGTCCCTGCTCCTGCCAACCTAGCAGTTCGAAAGCACGTCAAAGTGCAAGTAGATAAATAGGAACCGCTCTGGCGGGAAGGTAAACGGCGTTTCCGTGCGCTGCTCTGGTTCACCAGAAGCGGCTTAGTCATGCTGGCCACATGACCTGGAAGCTGTACGCCAGCTCTTGGCCAATAAAGCGAGATGAGCGCTGCAACCCCAGAGTCGGACACGACTGGACCTAATGGTCAGGGGTCCCTTTACCTTTTACAAATGCCACAAAGGAATAAATACATGGATAAGATGTATAAAAATAAGATGTAGGGGAAAGATAACCTTCAATAAAGCAGTTCTTCCTGCAAGGGCTTCCTGTGCGGGGGGGGGGGTGCCTCTGCCTCCTGGGAGCTTTTCCAAAAAAGGGTGGCAGAGGCGAAGGTGGGGCCACTCCGCTGCAGGCTGCACTCAGCTGCTCCGCTGTACAGCAGGATTTCCTAATCCCGAGGGGGCTGGGGATGGAGCCGCCCCTCTCCGGCACCGTCAATATTGACATTCGTCAAGTGACCTTGGGGAACACGGGCTGCTGGGCGAGGAGACCTGGGCGGCCGTTTCTCTCTCACTTTCTCTTCTTTCATGCTCTCCATTTCCACACATACACCCCCAAGGGGCAGGGAGTTCCGGGGGTAGCCTTCTGCAGGGTGAGGAGCAACTAGAGGCGTTTTCAGCAGAGCTGCTTCTTTACAGACGCAGATGCTACGCAGATGTTGCATGCAAAGACAGAGGCAGTCTTGCACGAAGCATCGACCCCCCCCCCCCCCAGGGAACAGTTCTTCGCCTGAATTCCCCCTCTCTCCCCCAAATGAGAAGGAAAGCAAGAGAGGGCAGTCACTAGCAGTCACCACCAGGGGGCAGTGCACAAGCCAGGCAGTGGCTGCGAGGGCGGGGGGGATCTCTCGCATCTTTACAATCTCCAGCCTCAGGAGCCACGTGGGACACAGCCCCCCCCCCCCCTGTCAAAACCCAGAGGTTTCTTCCTTTTCTGATGGTTCATGGACAAGAAGTTTCTTTATTTTCATGGTTGCAGCTTCAATTCTCATATGGGACGGCTGCATATTCCTGCATTGCAGGGGGTGGGAGCAAATGACCCCCCCTTCAGGATCCGTTCCAGCTCTCCTGAGGGGCTCCCTGCCTTCCGCCCACCAAGGTTAATGAGAGAATGCCTTTGGGAACGTGCAGAGTGCCTTCCCTTCACCACTGAGCAATTGCCACCAGCCTGAACAGGACGGTGATCAGATGCTTTGAATACGGACTCATTTCTCTAATGGATTTGCACCCCACCTGGCTCTCCAGGCAGCTGAGACCAGGAAATTAAAGGGAGACCAGGCAGGGGAGAAAGAGTCCAGCAAAAAGTGTCCAAACCGGAATTCAGAAGTGGCTCAAAACAACAGAGGAGTTTCAAATCCTAGGAAAATAAAACAGGACTTGTCTGACACTCAAAAGACACAAAGAGCTGGTTCCGTTGCTGGGCGAGTCTCCCAGAGAACGCATTCCAGAGCCAGGCAGGGAAGGCCTCTCCCCATGCAGGACTTTAAACAGGGCTCAGCACCTCTGGCTGTGTCCCAGCACCGCTAAGAGGGGCTCTCCATCGCCAGGGGACCCTGGGCAGAGCAACGGACAAGAGCCTGAAGGCTCCTGGTCTGTCTTTAGGGGCAGGGGCGTACAAAGGGGGGGCAGGGGCGGGCTGCCCCGGGTGCCACCCTGGGGGGGTGACAAGATGGCCCGCTGCCTCCCCCCCCAGCTGTAGAGCGGCCAAGGGTGCACTTGCTGCAACCCATGGCAGTAGTTTAGTCTGGAGGGGAGCAGAGCATGAATTGTGGCCAGGCTATGCCTGCAGTAAGATTGTCTTCCATAAACATGGTTTTAACAATGAGTCCGTAAGTGACTGTGGAGGCCAATTCTGGATCCACCCATCCTTCCACAGTGGGGACATTGGTTTCCGGGCGGGAGTTGATCATGGTGTGGATTTGCCAAGCGTGCCTTCCTCTTAGCACGTTTCTCCCTTGCGTCCTGAGTTCGAGTGTCTTCAAAGCCCATGACACCTTTGGTGAAGGCTGTTCTCCACCTGGAGCTCTTGCAGGCCAGTGTTTCCCAGTTGTCGGTGTTTATACTACATTTTTTTAGATTTGCCTTGAGACAGTCTTGAAACCTCTTTTGTTGACCACCAGCATTACACTTTCCATTTTTAAGTTCGGAATAGAGTAGTTGCTTTGGAAGACGATCATCAGGCATCCGCACAACATGTGCAGTCCAATGAAGTTGATATTGAAGAATCATTGCTTCAACACTGGTAATCTTTGCTTCTTCCAGTACACTGATATTAGTTCACCTGTCTTCCCAAGTCAGGTGTAAAAATTTTCGGAGACCCCGTTGATGGAATCTTTCAAGGAGTTGGAGATGGTGTTTATAAGTGGTCCATGTTTCACAAGCATATAGTAAGGTTGGTAGTACAATAGCTTTGTAAACAAGCATTTTGTATAGATACTAGGAGAGGATATATTTATGATTCCTTCCTCACGTTTGCGAATTCAGCAGAGTACATCCCTTTGCAGTTTAAAAGGGAAGCTTTGATAGGCTAGTTTTAGCTTTTGAAGTAATCCAGGATGCTTTAAGGCAGACTGGATTCTCCTGGTATTTCCTCTCCCCCCCCCTTTAAAACAATAGTCACACAAACAGTCTTCTAAAAAGTAAAAAAAAACATTTACAGTCGTACCTTAGATCCTGAATGCCTTGCAACTCAAACATTTTGGCTCCCAAACACAACAAACCTGGAAGTGAGTGTTCTGGTTTGTGAACGTTCTCTGGAAGCCAAATGTCCAATGCGGTTTCTGCGGCTTCCAATTGAGTGCAGGAAGCTCCTGCAGCCAATTGGAAGCCGCGGCTTGGTTGTCGAACATTTTCGGAAGTCAAACGGACTTCTGGAATGGATTCCGTTCAACAACCAAGGTACAACTGTACTCAGAATATTTGCTGCAGCTCCTATCCTGTGCCTATCTTGCAAACATGTACAGTCGTACCTCATGATACGAATGCTGCGTGTTGCGTTCGTCATGGGTTACGAACACGCCAAGCCCAGAAGTACCGGAACAGGTTACTTCCGGGTTCGGCGGTTCACAGAAGCACAAAATGACATCATGCACATGCGCAGAAGCGCCGAATCGCATCGCGCCCATGCGCAGACGCGGCACTTCATGTTGCGTACCTTTCAGGTCACGAACAGGGCTCCAGAACGGATCCCGTTCGTAACCAGAGGTACCACTGTATTGTTGCTTTGACTGCATTGTAAACATCCCACATTCCCCTTCTCAATACATTCCTATACACTTTTATTCAACCACCCAGAGTCCCAGCTCGACTCGAAGGTTCTGGAAACTGTCTCTAGGTAGAGGCTTGCTCAAGATATCTGCAGTAAGACAGTTCCACAAGTCCCTCTTGGATGGCCTCAGGTACATAGTGACTCTTCGTGCCAATGCCTTCTCGCTCTGGGACCGCTTTGGGCAATTCTGGCCGGATGGCCAGAATTGCCCAAAGCGGTCCCAGAGTGAGAAGGCATTGGCATGAAGAGTCACTATGTACCTGAGGTCCGTTTCTTACCCTTTCTCACCAATCCAAAGTCCTCAATTGAGGCAGCCACCTTCCTGCAGACATCTGTGAGGGAACATTGATTGAACCACAGAAGTCACTGTAAACTTAAGTCAAGCACTTTTGTGCCTCTTTGCTCAGTGCAAGGAGGAAATTAAGGCTTAATCGCTTTCTTGGCGACACAGCTTACACGTTGTGTTGCCGCTGAGGTGTTCTGGGTTGCCTTTGGTCCTCTTGAAAGCTGTTCCCTTTTTGGGCCCCCTATGACATTGGTGTCTCCGTGCCAAAGTTCCAGATCTGCTTCTTCCTTCTTGGCTGATCAGCCCCTTCAGCGGATGGAGGTTCTGAAAGATTAATCTCATACACACCTCCTCTTAGATTGGCTACAACACCCACCTCTCCATTTTTAGACACTTGGCACACACCACCTCCAAATGAGACTTCAAAACCTTTTCTAAATACACTGAGCATGTTGCAGTTTAGCTTTGGGACGTAGACAACTCTGTCCACAACATGCTCTGTTACTTTGCTTCCTACTTTACATTACACCTCAGGATTCCTGAATCCACTCGATGAACTCCAGTTACAGTGCCTTCTGCAATTTGAATATGGACACTTCGTGATTCATCAATGCTATTAATATATACAGTATATTTAAAATCCTTATTATGTGAGAAATGACTGGACGATCCACTTATTGGATTTACTTTCACAACGTTCCCCCTTTTTTCCTTTTCCTGCTTAAAAGGAAGACTTTTTATGACTTTGTTACTCTGCAGCCTTCCACTATGTGTCCTTCCTTGTTACAATTAAAACACACAACTTTCTTAGGTGTGGCCCCGGCCTTCATTTGAGATTTAGACCCCAAACTAGAATGATTGGCCTCTGCACCCCGCGGGGCCTGGAGACTCTACTCTCCTTTGCTCGCATTCCTCTCCTAAACAGTAAACTAATCTTTTGGAAGTCAAGTCCTCTGTCCCATACATTCGAGTTGCAAACGTCTCAAACTTGGATCCTAGGAAACAGCAGATGTTCTCCTCTTCATAGAATCATAGAATCGTAGAGTTGGAAGAGACCCCAAGGGCCATCCAGTCCAACCCCCTGCCAAGCAGGAAACACCATCAGAGCATTCCTGACAGGTGGCTGTCAAGCCTCTGCTTAAAGACCTCCAAAGAAGGAGACTCCACCACACTCCTTGGCAGCCAATTCCACTGTCGAACAGCTCTTACTGCCAGGAAGTTCTTCCTAATGTTTAGGTGGAATCTTCTTTCTTGTATTTTGAATCCATTGTTCCGTGTCCGCTTCTCTGGAGCAGCAGAAAACAACCTTTCTCCCTCCTCTAGATGACATCCTTTTATATATTTGAACATGGCTATCATATCACCCCTTAACCTTCTCTTCTCCAGGCTAAACATACCCAGCTCCCTAAGCCGTTCCTCATAAGGCATTGTTTCCAAGCCTTTGACCATTTTGGTTGCCCTCCTCTGGACACGTTCCAGCTTGTCAGTATCCTTCTTGAACTGTGGTGCCCAGAATTGGACACAGTATTCCAGGCAGGGTCTGACCAGAGCGGAATACAGTGGTACTATTACTTCCCTTGATCTAGATGCTATACTCCTATTGATGCAGCCCAGAATTGCATTGGCTTTTTTAGCTGCTGCATCACACTGTTGACTCATGTCAAGTTTATGGTCTACCAAGACTCCTAGATCCTTTTCACATGTAATCCTTTTCCTCTTCCTGCAGCAGGTACTGAGTCAATTGAATTTTCTCAAGGAGTGTTACAAACTCAGTCACATGTTTGGCACAATCTGCCTTAGAATGCATTTTTAACTTGAGTAGATCTCTCATCCATTTTCTATTGCTTGCAAATCCATATGTAAGTTCCAGATCCTTCAGTATCTGGGCTGTAGTATCAGTCCCATTAATACGCACCATCTGGGCATCTGAAATGCTGCTTAAAATTGTGGCTCTTGCTTGCTTATTCCACCTCTCCTATTCACTGACGGCAGCGATGGATGGATTCTTCGTCCTTTGACTTTTAAGGCCATCTAGTATTCCTGCATCAGATGCTTTTTCCACTGAATAAAATCATCTTTGGTTAATTTAGGCATGTTAAGACTTGCATCACTGAAGACAACTTCACGGGCTATCTCAAAATAAAAAATGGGGGAAATGTCCAAAATTCAAAAATTTGAGAAAAATGTGCCGAATTCAAAATCAAAACCAAATCTCAAAAGGAAAAACGTTAAAATCAAAAGTCTTCACTGCCAAGCTACTGCTCTGTGTATTAATCCCTCTTCAATGGAGACAATGGAAGTCACCAGGAGCTTTGTTGTTGTTCAGTCGTTCAGTCATTTCCGACTCTTCGTGACCCCATGGACCAGAGCACGCCAGGCACGCCTACCCTTCACTGCCTCTCGCAGTTTGGCCAAACTCATGTTAGTAGCTTGGAGAACACTGTCCAACCATCTCGTCCTCTGCCGTCCCCTTCTCCTTGTGCCCTCAATCTTTCCCAACATCAGGGTCTTTTCTAGGGAGTCTTCTCTTCTCATGAGGTGGCCAAAGTACTGGAGCCTCAACTTCAGGATCTGCCCTTCTAGTGAGCATTCAGGGCTGATTTCTTTAAGAACGGATAGGTTTGATCTTCTTGCAGTCCATGGGACTCTCAAGAGTCTCCTCCAGCACCATAATTCAAAAGCATCAATTCTTCGGCGATCAGCCTTCTTTATGGTCCAGCTCTCACTTCCATACATCACTACTGGGAAAACCATAGCTTTAACTATATGGACCTTTGTCGGCAAGGTGATGTCTTTGCTTTTTAAGATGCTGTCCAGGTTTGTCATTGCTTTTCTCCCAAAAAGCAGGCGTCTTCTAATTTCGTGACTGCTGTCACCATCTGAAGTGATCATGGAGCCCAAGAAAGTGAAATCTCTCACTGCCTCCATTTCTTCCCCTTCCTCTTTGCCAGGAGGTGACGGGACCAGTGGCCATGATCTTAGTTTTTTTGATGTTGAGCTTCAGACCATATTTTGCGCTCTCCTCTTTCACCCTCATTAAAAGGTTCTTTAATTCCTCCTCGCTTTCTGCCATCAAGGTTGTATCATCAGCATATCTGAGGTTGTTGATATTTCTTCCGGCAATCTAAATTCCGGTTTGGGATTCATCCAGTCCAGCAGGAGCTTACCAGAAAACAAAAGAAAAATATCTGTTTTGGATTTTCCTTCTCTCTTAAGAGCACCCACCAAAATACTTGAGAAAGAATCAATTCTGGGCCCCATAAGCTTTGGTCTCTTCCAACTCTATGATTCTATGATTCTATGTGTATAGATGCCATGAGAGGATATATTTATTAGATATTATCCTCCCTCCCTCCCGCTTGTGAGTCAGCAGTGCATCCCTTTGCAGCTTAAGAGGAAGTTTAGGCTAGTTTTTAGTTTAAGTAATCCAGGATGCTCCAAGGCAGTCTGCGTTCTCCTGGTATTTCCCCCTCAAAACAATAATCACACAAACAGTCTGGCGAAAGGTAAAAATAGCATTTACTCACTCAGGATACTTGCTGAAGAGTAACAGAGACAGCAGCTTTGTTCTGGCAGGATTAAAATGGCAAAGACATCCTTTAGTCTAGTTTGAAACGGAGCTCAGATACGCAGCTTGTTCTGGCCTTGCTGGAATGAAGGAGGAAGAGGGAACGTTCCCCCCTCCCCCTAACAGGGCACCAGGGGAGGGTCTCTCAGTCCTTTCCAGGAGACTTACAGGAGGAGCTCTGAGCTTCAGCTCCTGTCAGGTGCCTTTCTTGCAAACATGCATTGTTGCTTGGGCTGCCTTGCAAATGTCTCCCACCCTTGGCTCAAGAGGCCACTTGGACCTCTAGCTAGCCAAAAGGCTCTTTTCAAGAAGCAGCCCTTGGTCCTTAAGGGCAGAGCAGGGGGAAGCCTCATCAAAGCATAGAATTGTAGAGTTGGGAGGGACCCCCAAGGGCCATCTAGTCCAACCCCCTGCAACGCAGGAATCCCAACTAGATATTGCGTGTCACATGGCCATGCAACTGACAAATGCCCATTGCATACCCCTTTCCTGTCCTCTATACACCTGTTGTGTGCTGCCTTGTGCCTTGCCAAATGTTCCCAGGATGCACAGGAAACCAAAACACCACACAACACAGGTTCTCCAGGGAATCCACTCTTGGGTGCCTGGTTCTTCTTTTTTTTTTAAATGCTTTATTAGTTTTACAAAGAAAAACTATCAGCAAAAACAATCCAAAATTGATACATATTACTAAAAGAAATAAACTGAGTTCATACACAAAAAATTCCCTTGTGACTTCCGGTCACCCCAATGTGATTCCTACATTACATTTTTAACTGTGCATTTCCCCTTGTCTCTCCTATATTGTCTCATTTGTATTAGTTTTGTACTATTTCCTACTGTCACGCAGGTGTCAATCCATACCTACCAAAGAATTTGAGTTTTTACAGTGTTCTTTTAGATAAACTCTGGAAATGTCCCGTGCTCTATTAAATGTTTGTTCTGAAACATCTCTTAAGTCTTCCTGTCATTCTTGCTAGTTCAGCATACAGACCCCACCCCGTCCTGCTTGCCCCAATAAGGAAGGTGCCTGCTATCAGCGAGCTCAGGACGGGGTGGGGTCTGTAAGCCAGGCTCTGTGAGGGATGGGTGAAAGAGAATGGCATGTTCCAAGGGAACAGGGAGGGGAGACATCGCAGCAAACCTCTGAAGGGGGGGGGTCACATATAAGGTGGAGCAAGCTTCTTCTCCATGGCTCCTGAAGGCAGACCTAGGACCAGCAGGTGGGAAATGGCAGATTTTGGCAAAAGGTGAGGAGGAGCGTCCTGAAGGCAGGATCTGTCCATCAGTGGCAGAACCAGGCCTCCCTGGGAAGCTGGTGAACCTGCCTTTGCTGGAGATGTCAACACAGCGGCTGGGCGGCTGCCAGCCTGGGATGGCCGTGCAGCTGCTCTCCTGTATTGCAGATCCCGCTTTGAGCATTGCCCCCCCCCAATGTGTTTCCACTAGATGATCTCAAAGTTTCCTCAGACTTGGAAGGTGGTGGACTCTCTTTCCTTGGAGGTTTTTAAGCAGAGGTTGGATGGCCATCTGTCCTGGATGCCAGAGCTGGGATTCCTGCATTGCAGAGGGTTGGACTGGATGACCCTCAGGGACCCCTTCCAACCCTACGATTCTATGATTCCCTTCCGGCTCCATGATGCTACAACAGGAATGACCAGGGAGTGGCTCAGAAGCTAAACGTGGTCCCCAAAGAACGTTTCCTGATGTCCTGGATGCACCTACCAAAAATGAGCCCCAAGCTATTTATTTCTAAATAGAGCTCATTCCTGAATGTCCTGCCTTTCTTTTGGCTTTGCATTTTTACTGTTTAGCTATCTGGTTATTGTGAACGGATTTCATTCTGGCTTTGACAAATGCGGCCCAGGCAGTTGACAAAAGAATTGCTGACCCTTAAATTGCTGCGGATATTTTCCTGCACAGAGGCCAAAGAGAGCTCTGCAGGGGGCTGGGGAGGGGGGAGAGTTAAGAGTTCATAGCATCCTAGATTTGGAAGGACACCCAAGGGTCATCTACTCCAACCCCCTGCAGTTAGTCTGAGGATGTGGACAAGCTGCTTGGAGAAGTCTGGCTGACCCCCTGCCCCATTGACCCTTGCCCACCTTAGCTGGCAAAGGGAATTGGCTGGGTGGGCTCAGGGAATGATGAATACTTCGCTGGAGGAAGGGGAGGCACCCTCTGCATTGAAGGGGGTGTGTGGTATGTACCCTCCTTAGGATGACCTCCTTGGGTCAAAACGTATCTTGCCCTTGGGGGGGGGGGAAGGTGGTTCAGAGGTGGCAGTCCAGCTTCAGGAAAATTGATTCTCTGGATCCATTTCAGAGGATGGGTGGCCAGCTCCCAGGGTTTTGTTTAGCTTTGATTCCTGCATTGCAGGGGGTTAGACTAGATGACCCACAGGGGTCCCTTCCGACTCTACGATTCTACAAGACCTCCAAAGTGGCTTTTATTGCAAAACTCTCTATAAGGGGCTGCTCTTGAAGACACCTCGGGGACATCAGCCGGTCCAAAATGCAGCAGCCAGGTGTAACTTGTTTCCAAAGAGCTGCACTGCTTGGCAATTTGTTTCCGGGCGCAATATGAAATGCCCAAATATTGCAAAGGCCACCTCCTTCCCGACAGATCCTCTCCGGTGTTCAAATTGGAAGAAGGGTCCCCTGAGCTGCAGCCCACCCTGAGGCCTTGTGAGGAAGGACAGGGAAGGAAGATAAAAGAACTATTTTGTTGCTTTTTTATTACTGAACTTATATTTTAAATGGGGTGCATTTGTCTGAAATGGGATACGAGGGTCAGAGTCAGTGCAGAGGACATGGCGCCTGCTGGGCGAGGGCGTAGGAGCCCCCACTCTGTTCCTGTCTTCACAAACAACCCCTTTGCCTCCTTCCTTAACTCTCCCTTGCACCCTGATCCAAAGGAAACAGGAAGCCCCGGAGATACTAATTGCTTGGGCGGGTGTGAAAGTATTGTTTCGCCCGAGGCTCCAGAATTGTGCTGACATGTGATGGAGATGACCACTACTCCAGGTCCCTGTCTGGAGAAGACCGAGGGCCAGCCATCCCTTTTACCCTGGGTGGAAGGGAAGACCCCTGTCTTGCCGGATCCTTGGCTGCAAGTCTTGGAAGATGGGCTCTCTGCCTTGCAGGCCTTTTCCGGCCCTGACTGACTCCAGCTGCAGAAGCTCATGAGCTGCCTTGCCTGACCTGTGGAGAGGCAGCACCCAAGAAGAGCCGGGGATGCGGGGTGCAGAGGCTGACCTGCATTCACAGCTGCCGGCCAGAGTTGAGCCTGCACACAGCGGGGCGGACCAAGCAGTGCCTGACTTTTGCCTTCAGTCCCCAATGGCAGCATCTCCAGGTGAGGTGGAGAAACAGCATCCTCTGCCTGGATAGCTCGGTGGGGAGAGCAGGAGGCTCTTAATCGCAGGGCTGTGGGTTCGAGCCCCCCGTTGGGCAAAACATTCCTGCATTGCAGGGGGTTGGACTGGATGACCCTTGGGGTCTCATCCAAATCTATGATTCTGTGAACCCCGGAGGGCCAAAGGCAGAGCAAAGGTTAGTTTGGGGGCCAAGCAGTGTCCTGTGGGGTCACTGTTAGCTAATCTCTGCCCCACACTGTGAACCGGCCCAAACCACAGAAACTTGGCCGACCCCGGATCTAGAGCACTGCAGGACTGCTGGCGCTCCCCTCCCCCAGCACACCCAGTACATGGGAAGGGGGGGCAGCTGTTGTGCTGCGCTGGCAGCTTTTGCATTGTCCTGCAAATGTGCTGCAGACTCTGCTGCTGACCAGGCAGGGCTGCTGCTCCAGGCTGCAAAGCGGCCCTGCTCCCCCCCCCCGATTCCCCCCCTTCTTCTCCCCAAACTGCCAGCCCCCCCCCACTTGTCTGGGGCTGGACTGAACAAAGAGATCCTGCAAAAGGGCCTTCCAGCCCCGTGAGTGTGGGCAAGGAGGGGGAAGCGGGCTGAGAGGCGGCTTCATCCATCGCCTGCCCCATTCCTAAGGCTCAGGGAAGGGCGGATCAGGGCCTCCCCGCTTCCTCCCAGCAGCGCTTTGTCACAAAGGAGGGCGCAGTTCGCTGTGGCACGGAGAATAAAGCGCCAGACCCTCCGACAGGAGGAACCTTTCTGCCCTTCCCTTTCCCCTCAGCCCCTCTTCAAAGCTTGTTTCTGCTTCTGGACCCCAAAGCAGGAAGTGGGGCAGGTGGCCTGAGCGACCCCCCCCCCCCGCTCAGAGACAGGACACCCCCCACCAGCAGCAGGTGCTCCAAGCGCCATTTTGCTTGCACAACAAAGGAGGGAGCTCTTTCTTTCCCTGCCCCTGGCGAGGCCAAGGAAGCGAGCGAGGAATCCTGGCAACGCCCAGGGAGAAGGCAAAGTCCGAGTCACAGCGCACCGGGAGCCCCGATCCAAACTGGGAGGAGGGGGCTCAGCGCAGCAGGCCAAGGAGGTTCTGGGGAGCAAGGAAAGAGCTTCCCTTGGGCTCAAAGACGGGTCTTGGCAATGGGCCCCACAAGAGAAGTTTGTCGCCTGCCCCTTGGATCCACAAACTCACCCCAGTGCCCCCTACCCTGCCCAAAGCATGATTCAGAAGAGACGTTTGCACAGACACACAATCACATCCCAAACAGCGACAATTCATTGCCCATGGCTCCCAAATCCAATTGAAAGGGTTGAGTTTAATTAACTCAACCAAACCAATGACCAGCTTTTCCACCTCCGGTGCCCCCCCCCGGCTGCCCCCTTGCCTCTTAGCACCCCCTGGGGAATCCCCTGCCCCACTTGGGGGACCCCCTGGGCTCGGGAGGCCACTGCCTCAGAGGCTGCTCACTAAGAGAGAAGCAGGCAGCGCTCTAAGCGGCTCAAAGTCTAGGATGACCGGAGGGCCAGGAGGTCGGGGGGGGGGCGGCCCAGCTGGGCAAGGGGGCACCCAGCCCCGTAGTTGAGACTGGCATTAGAACTAAAGGGTGCAATGTCATTTAACCCCCACATTGCTTAAGCGGGAAGAGGAAAGCCAAGCAAGCCACTATGTAAACCCTTGTAATCCTGAGACCGCCTGCATGCAAAGCCAGTGTGGCCTAGTGGTTAGAGCAGAGCTTTCCAAACTTTTCATGGTGGTGACAATTTTTTTAGACACGCATCCTGTCGCGACACAGTAATTCAGTTTTACTAGCAAAACGGAGGTTAAACGAACCCTTTTCGCGCCCTGACACACTGCAGCCGACACACTAACGCATGGCGACACAACCTTTGGAAAGCTCTGGGTTCGAGTGCCTGAGTAGGACCCGCGAGAGACCAGGTTTCGGACCCCACCCTCAAGTTCCCCTTGGGGGCCAGTCCTTCCCTCTCAGACTCGCCTCCCTCGCGGGGGGGGGGCTGTGGGGGGATTAAATGAGGAGAGGGCAGCCATGCCCCCCTCCTTGAGATATAAACGCATTCGCAGCCTCCGTAGCGAGTCAAGAATTCGCGGGGAGGAAGGAAACGAGAATACGATTTGCCGCAAATAGCCCAGTGATCTTCAGGCGAAGTGCGGCGCATACATTTAAATAATAATAATTCATAGTAATACTAATAAGAATAGGAAGCAGCAGCAGCACAGGGAGAGCTTTCCCGCGGCGGGCGAGCGTGCCCAAGTGCATGTGCAGAGCGCGCCTCCCCTCCCGCAGGGCGAGAGCGCGCCGCTGACGCTTCTTAGAGGCAGGGGCGTGGCCAGGCGGGGTCACGTGGCGGGAGGAGAGGGGTGGGCGTGGCCGGGCGTCGCTGCGGCGCTCGAGGCTCCCCGCCGCCTCCTTTGTCCGGGCGGAGGGGGCGGCGCCGGCTCGCCATTGGCTGAGCTTGGCGGAGCGGGGCGGGGCCGGGGTGGGCGTGGCCGCGGGACGTGTCTTCTGCGGGATCCGGGCGAGGGGGGCGTGGCCGGGGAGGGAGGGGGCGGCGCCGCCCGGGCGCGGGGATAACGGGTCGTCGGAAGCGGGGCGCGGGCAGACGGGCGGCGGGAGGAGAGCGACGCCCAGGCCGCCTCCCGATCGCCCTCGGCCGGAGGCAGCAGCCCGGAGCAGCGGCGGCGCCAGGGATGGGATGGGGCCCCGGAGGAGACGCCCCCGGACGGGCAGCCCGACGGCGGGCCGCGCCTCGCCCTCCGCCCCGGGGGCCCTGAAGCCGAAGGCGAGCCGGGCGGCGCCGGTGAGCAGAGGGGATCGGGGGCCCCGGAGGCGCCCGGCGACCCCGCCCCGCCGCCGTCGGGGGCTTTTGGGGGGAGGGAGCTGGCCGCCCTTCCTGCCGCGCGGACCCCCGCTCGCCCCGCCGTCCTCTCCCGACGGGACGGGGCGTCGGCGCCGCGCGGGTCTTTGTCCTCCGGGCTGCTGCTGCTGCTGCACCTGACGGGCGCCCGCCTGCCCCCCACCCCCGCCCTCTGCCTTTCTCAGCTGCAGCCCCATGGATCTGGACCTGGACTATGAGCGCCCCAACGTCGAGACCATCAAGTGCGTGGTGGTGGGCGACAACGCCGTGGGCAAGACCCGCCTCATCTGCGCCAGGGCCTGCAATGCCACGCTCACCCAGTACCAGCTGCTCGCCACCCACGTGCCCACCGTCTGGGCCATCGACCAGTACCGCGTGTGCCAGGAGGTGAGCCGGGGGAGGGAGGGTGGCCAGGGAGCCCCTTTCCCTTCTCCCCCCCTCCGCCCGCCACTTCCTTTGTGATGGGCCCCCCACCCACCTATCTCCCTCCCCCGCCCCCCCATGCCCGTCCATAGGTGCTGGAGCGCTCGAGGGACGTGGTGGACGAGGTCAGCATCTCGCTGCGGCTCTGGGACACCTTTGGCGACCACCACAAAGACCGGCGCTTCGCCTACGGCAGGTGAGGCAAAGGGGGGGGGATGGCGGCTCCTCAGGTGGGCAGGGACAGGTCTCCTGAGAGTTGGAAGGGACCCCCACTTGGCTCATCTAGACCAACCCCGCACAATGTAGGGGTTGCAGCAAAAGCTCCAATGTAAGAGAGCCTGCCACATTCCTTGTTTAGCTCTGTCCCTCCTACTCTGACTGGCAGCAGCCCTCCAGGGGGACAGCTTTATCTGGAGTGGGTGGGAGGGAACAGGTCTGTGCCCCCTGGGACTGTGAGGGCAGGAGATAGGGAGACCCACGGGAGGTGGAGCCCAAACAGAGGGCCGCCTGATTCCAGCCTCCTCCCACCTGGGACCTTCGCCATGCCAAGCACGTGCCCCAGGCTGAGCCCTGGGTCTGCTGCAGCCGGTCTCCCTTGCAGGAGGGGTTGGGCAGAGAGAGGGGGGGGTCCATGGGCAGGGCACCCTCCCTGTGGCTGGGCTGCCTGGGCTTCTCTTCCTCTCCCCAGGCATGAGCAGCAAGATTTGCAGCCTGGGGGTGGCAGGCAGGGGGCTGGGGAAGGAGGGTCTTGCAGCCCTCGAGGGGAAGGGCTGGCTGGCTGTGGTTGTGATTTCTTGCATGGAATCATGGAATCGGAAGGGACCCCCAAGGGTCATCTATCCCAACCCCATGCAATGCAGGAATTGCAACGGAAGCATCCCTGACAGACGGCCTGCAGAGGAAGGCCCCCTCCCCCCCCTGCGCATGTCCTTTTGCGTTCCACTTCCAAGTGGGTTGCGCTGTCCTTTGGCCTTCCTGGGTTGGGCCTGGGGGGGTGTTGGTGTTTCACCCCCCCTTCTTCTGGCCCTGGAAGCCGGCCTGGCGTCCGACTCACGTTCTCCATGTTCACAACTTGGCTGCTGAGCCTTCCAAAATTCTTGAAGCGGGGGGGGGGGGCATCTCCTATTTCCCACCTGTCCCAGAGACGGCGGCCTCTTTCTCGCAAGGCAACCTCCTTCCCCAGGTGTAGAGAAAGATCCCCTTCTCCACTTTCTGTGGATTTTCACCCCTGGGCTCCTTTGGCAGAGCAGGTGCTCCCTGGCTCAGGCTGGCAGCCGCAAGTTGGCTGGGCCACCTGGCCTTGTCATTCTTGGGACAGCTCCGTTGGTGGAGCACGAGGCTCTGAATCTCAGGGTCCGGGGGGGTCTGAGCCCCACTTTGGGCAAAAGATTCCTGCATTGCAGACTCTCAAGGTCCCTTCCAACTCATGATTCTCTTTGGAAGTCTCCTGGCCAGATCAGCTGGAAGCGGGCAGCCTGGGTTCTCTGTGGGAGACATGCCAGGCGGGCTTGACCCCTTCTCTGCCCCTTATCCTGCTGAGTCCTTGAGCCATGGCACGGGGCCTGTCCTGCCCTGGGAATAGAAATCCTGGACTCTTCCTCACCTGCTGAGTGCCAGCCTGTGGTGGGGCCTTCACCCGCCTTCCTTCTCCCCCCCCCCCGCAGGTCGGATGTGGTGGTGCTGTGCTTCTCCCTGGCCAACCCCAACTCCTTGCGTCACGTGACCAGCATGTGGTACCCCGAGATCAAGCACTTCTGCCCGCGCACCCCCATCGTGCTGGTGGGCTGCCAGCTGGACCTGCGCTACGCTGACCTTGAGGCCGTGAACCGCGCTCGCCGGCCGCTGGCCAAGTAGGGGCACCACGACACCCCCCCCATGATGCTCTCGGGGCTGTGTGCCAAACGAGAGCCCCCGTTCTTGGGGGTCTGGTGGGAGATGCCCCCCAGGGGTGGGTCTAAGGAAACTAAGGAAGTTTAAACTTCAGAGCTGCTAATTCCAGACGGGTTTAGTTCACATTGCTTAACAATTTGACTTTAATAAGTCCAGCATGTACATATAGAACATTTCCCTAATTTTCATCCCCGCCCCCATAACTTGAAAACTATGGGGCGTAGGAAACGTTTACTCACACATGTGAGATAATCCAGGGCGGCACTTTTAATCAAAATCTGAGAGGCAGGAGTTAAATTTCTTTAAAGGGGTAGTGGTCTGTCATGGAACACCCCCATTGAAGACGATGGCAGGGGTTTCCCAGACCTCGTTCCTTGTTGCGAAGGGGCCCCCACGACAGTTCAAGCTTCGGGGGCCCCGAAATGTAGGTCTGCCCCGCCCTGCCTTGTCCCCTAGAATAATTGTGCAGGGTGACGGTTACAGTTGGGCGAGGCCTTGGGAGACCAGGGTTCGAATCCTGGTGAGCAGTCAGCCTCTCTCAGCCTCCCAGGGCGGTGGTTGCTCTGAGGACAAATGGGGAGGGGGAGAACCATGCGCACCCCCTGGGAGGAAAAAGGTGGCATAGCAATGTAAAAATGGAATAAGATTTGGCGCTTCCCCCGTCTCTGCCTGACATCCTTTTGTCCTGACCCCCTGACCCCTTTCCTCTCCTCCTCGCCCCCCCAGGCCCATTAAACCCTCGGACATCCTCCCCCCCGAGTGTGGGCACGAGGTGGCGAAGGAGCTGGGCATCCCCTACTACGAGACCAGCATGGTGGCCCAGTTTGGCATCAAGGACGTCTTTGACAACGCCATCCGCGCCGCCCTTATCTCTCGCCGCCACCTGCAGTTCTGGAAGTCCCACCTGAAGAAGGTGCAGCGCCCCCTTCTGCAGGCGCCCTTCCTGCCCCCCAAGCCTCCCCCGCCCGTCATCCACATCCCCGAGCCGGCGCCCGGAGAGGGCCGGGGCCCCGACGCCCTCTTCCGCCAGCCTCTGTGCGCCGACGTGGTCTTCTGCCTGCAGGGGGGCCACCGGGTCTTTGCCCACCGGGTCTACCTGGCCACGTCCTGCTCCAAGTTCTATGACCTCTTTGCCCTGGACTCTCCCGTCGCCGAGGTCGCGGGGGTCAAGGAACCGGCGGTGAGGACTAGGAGCTTGGATGCCGACATCCAGTGTGGAGCTGCAGCCGCGGCTTCTCTCCGGGCCTCGCAGAGCGACGACCCCCTGCGCTTGGGACGGGCGCCGCGGGCGCTGGCTGGCTGGGGACGGGGCTTCGTCAGCATGCGCCAGGAGGTGGTGCGCGACCCCGTCACGCATCGTGAGAAGCCCATGGCGGCCGTCTACCTGGACGGGCTGGTGCAGGTGGGGCCTTTCCGCGCGGTGCTGGAATACCTGTACACGGGGCGGCTGGAGCAGCATGGCGCCGACCTCATGCAGGTGGCGGCCATCGCCGAGCTGCTGGAGGTCTTTGACCTGCGCATGATGGTGGCCAACATCCTCAACAAGGAGAGCTTCATGAACCGGGAGATCACCAAGGCCTTCCACGTCCGGCGCGCCAACCGGATCAAGGAGTGCCTGAGCAAGGGCACGTTTGCAGGTAGAGGAGAGGGCAGAGGGGGGGCAGTCTGGGCATGAGGGGAGGAGGGGAAGGGAGGCAGGTCTCCGGGGAGGAGCGGCTGGAGGCATGGGGCTTAACCCAGAGGAGAGAATTGCAGAATTGTGGAGTGGGTCCCAAGGGTCATCCAGTCCAACCCCCAACACTGGGAAGTCACGTGACGGCAGGGCCGGATTGAGGTTTGATGAGGCCCTAAGGAGCTCCTGAAGGTAATGGGGCCCTTTCTATGTCCAGCTGTCCTTTGTCAACAACAAATTGTCACTGTTTTTTGTGTTGTATATATGCTATATGGTCATTTATGGACCTCATAGGTATCTCAAGCCATTTGCACATAACTAAATATGTATTTTATCAAAGTAAAAAGCTTTTTATCTGATATTTTGGAAATGTACATCCAATTGTGTTTTTCCTTTAATTTTTTTGGGGGGGGCCCCCAAGAGAGTGGGGCCCTAAGTATAGCTTGTTTAGCTTATACGTTAATCCAGCACTAGGTGGGGGTGCCAAATTAAATACAGTTAAGAACCAGTGATGTTTTAGGGAGCAGACTAGCAGGCGGGGCCCATGACTTACATCAGGCATGTCCAACAGGTAGATCGTGATCTACCGGTAGATCACTGGATGTCTGTGGTAGATCACTGGTAGATCATTGGCTCCCCCAAAAGAAGCTGAACAACTGTGGCTCCCCTAAAAAAAGCTCAACATCCTCAACCTCCTTCCTAAAAAAAGCTCAACAACTTTGACCTGAACCCCTGGCAGTCTCTTGGGAGTTGGCCACCCCTGACTTACATCACAGGAGCCTACACAACACAAAACACGGTTGTTGTAGGTAGGTTTTATTTTATTTGTTTTTTATCTTCTATTTTGGAAATGTACATCCAGGTTTTTTTACCTTTAACTTTTTTGGGGGGCCCCCAAGGGCCCTAAGCTATAGCTTGTTGAGTTTATTTATAAATCTGTCACTGGCCCCAGGGCAGACGGGGGGGAGCAAGCCCCCGTCAAATATCGGAAGCGGTGTCCCATGGAAGATGGAGTAAGCTTGCCTCCTGCCGTTCCAGAGCAGGGACCCCCCCCCAAATCCATGGCTTTAAACCGCAAGGAAGGAGATTCTGATCAAATGTTAGGGGATCAGAGCTGTGTGACTGTGGAACAGACTCTCTGGGGAGATGGCCTTTCTTTAGTCGGAGGTTTCTCAGCCAAGGTTGGGGGGCCACCTGCCAGGGGGTTCTTTAGCCGTGACTCCTGCATCGCAGGACTGAAGGGTCCTGGGGGGTCCCTTCCCAGCTCTCCGAGAGGAAGGCCCCCTGACAGCCCGTTTTCTCTTCCCTGCCAGATGTCGTGTTTGTGGTGGACGACGGGTTGGTGCCGGCCCACAAGCCCCTTCTCCTGGCCGGCTGCGACTTCATGGTCGCCATGTTTGGGAGCACCTTCCGGGAGAGCTGCGCTGCGGAGGTGAGGACTGGGGGGCAGCGGGGAGGCCTGGAAAGGGCGCTGGGTGGGGGCCCCTCTTGGGGTGGGAGTTTGAGCCTTCAGGGAGGCTGCCGGCTGGGCATCCTTGGGGTGGGGGATTTCGGAGGCTGGTTTTGGGTATCCTCTGCCCTTCAGCTCCAAAGGCTCCCAGGGCAGTCCCTCCCTGCAGGCTGATAACCAGTGAAACACGACACACAAAGAGGAAGGAGCAGGGAGGGGAGAGGAAAGCCAAAAGTTCTAAACAGCTTGTTTATTTTATTTCAGGAAACTTACCGGTATATGCTGCTTGATTGTAGGGAAAAACAACGATAAGTGGTTTACAAAAAACTTAAAACAATAAAATTATCACTAAAAGATGGACAGCCATAAATAAATAAAAAATAAGAAAATAAATAAATTCCTTCCAGTAGCACCTTAGAGACCAACTAAGTTTGTTCTTGGTATAAGCTTTCGTGTGCATGCACACTTCTTCAGATACTGAAGAACTATTTGACTTGTTTTGACTATGACAGACCAACACGGCTATCAACCTGTAACTGGAGCCATAAATATGCAGACAGTTAAAACCAGACTAGAAGAGACAGAAACCAAGTAAAACTCTTGCAAACTTTCTAAACATCTGGATAGGCTGGTCTAAATAAGCAGGCCAGAGCAGAAAGCAAAGCCTGGTATCAACAGGCCGGGAGCTCCAAAGTGTTAGTGTTGCCACAGATGTGGTGGGGATCTTGTGTGGCACCTGTAAAAGTGCCATTTCCACCGATCTAAGGGGGCAGATGTGGGGGAAGACGATCTCATGGGTAAATGGGTCCCAGGCTTCCTTCATATGCTAAGATGAACACTTTGAACTTGGCTGGGAAGCAGATTGGCAAGGAGGGCAGATCTCTGCGCACAGGTGCCCGAGAGTGACCTGACGTTGCTCCGGCCAGCAATTGCTCTGCAGGATCCTGCCCAGACTGCAGCTTCCAGATCCAGCCCAGGCGGAGCGCCTTGTTCCCCAAATGGCCAGCTGGCATGGTTCTGGGGGGCCGGAAAAAGCTGACCTCTTGCACCTGAGCGGATGGAGTGATCTCTGTCCCTCGGCTCTCCTGTGGCTGCGATGGCTAAGGGTTGGGGGGCACCTTCCGGAAGGTGCAAGTCTTGCCCCGTCCCCTTGCCAGAGCTCCTTTGGGAAGCCCCATGCAAGTGGCTGAAAGCCAGGGTGCAAAACTCCATTCTCCCTCCTCTTGGTGCCTTCTCTTTCCTGGGGCGGCCGGTTGTACGCTGGGCCTGAAAAGATAGCCAGCCTAGAGGGCGGAAGGCCGGATCCTTCCTGCCACTGGCATCGCATGAAGCCCTGGGCTGGGGGGTCAGGCTTCTGATGGAGCGTGCGCCCATTGCCGGGCATCCGCCTTCTCTGCCTGGCTAAGGTGGCAGTGGGAGGGCGAGTCCTGACCCCCACCCCGTGCTCTGCGACCCCAAAGCTGGGCCCAGGCCTCTTTCCCTCCCGCTCCCGACCCCTTTGGCAGCAGGAAAGCCAGCTGGCCGCTGGAATGTGCTCCCCCAGCCAGGAGCTGCCGGCTTCCAGGGCCTGAGATAAATCGGGCATCTCGAAAAGAAAGGGTCACGGGGCTCACGAGGGGCCGGGGCGGCAGCCAAGGCCCTGCTGGCGCCACCCTGGCCTCCCCCCTGCCTCCCCAAATTGGTCTTGCTTCCGTCTGGTCTGGGCTTCGGAGGCTCTTTTGTTCCCCTTTGGGGAGGGGGCTTCACTCTCCCCCCCCCAAGCTAATTGTAAAGTAGCAAGGCAAGTGCCTCTGAGCATGTGCAAAGGGGACTCTTTCTGGGTTGCTGGAGGAAGCAGCTTCCGTCTCCCACGTCCAAGGAGGAGCTGAAGGGGCAGGTGGGGAGATTTGGAGGGGGTGATTGGGGGGCAGCGAGGTAAAGCGTTGGGTTGGTGGGGTTTGCCTGACTTTGCCCAGGAGCCCCCAGGAGGCTCCAGGATTGGGGACAAGAGGCTTAATTATTTTATTTTCATGAAGTTTATACACCGCTTGATTGTAGAACAAAACAAAAAAGCAAACCTCAAAGCAGCTTGCCAAAAAGGTAGAACGATAAAGTGAGACTTTTGCAAAGCTAAAATAATAACATTGCATCTCCCAGGGACTCTCTCGGCATCTGGGTAGCCTTGTCTTCCAAAGCAGAATGTTCAGCTCCAAAAAAGAGTGCCCTGGAGGCGCCTGCTTGATCTCAAGTGGCAGGGAGTTCCGGGTGCCACCCCTCCAGTTCTTATAAATGCAGAGCTGGTCTTGCATGGCAAAGGTGCCTGCATGAGATCTAGGGGCTAAAGGCCCAGGGCGGAGGCTAGGGGGCCAGGCCAAGGCAGCTCCTCCACAGACCCTTCTGCCTCCCCCCCCCCAGGTCTCCTTGCCGGGCACCAACTGCGCCTGCCTGCGGGCCGTGCTGGAGTTCCTCTACACGGGCCTCTTTGTCCCCACGCCGGACCTGGACGCCATGGAGCTAATGGTGTTGACCAACCGCCTTTGCCTGACCCGCCTGCAGGCCCTGACCGGTGAGTCCTTGGCTGGGCTGGACCCGGATGCGGGGGGGGGGAGGAGGAGGGGCTCCCCCCCCCACTCATCTGGCTGCTGCCTCCTGCCTGGAGGCCTCTTATGTAAGCTGCCGATAAGATAATGAGGCTGTTTGTTGGGGACGCAGCGTCCCTGGGATCAATGAGTCCCCGAGCCTTGATGGCTGGCCAGCAGCGGGTGGGTGGGGGGGCCATTAACCTCTCGGGAAGCAGCACTGGGGGGGGGGGAGAGGAAATGGAAGCAGGGGCCTCTTTCTCACTTGCCCGGTCTGGAATGCCCGGGTGGGTTCTTGGGAGCAGCGATGGAGCCTCTGAGCTCACACAGAGTGCATTCCTGGGAGCGGGAAAGAGGGGCACAGGGAGAATGTGCTCTCTTTGGAGTCCTGGGTGGGTTCTGGGGAGCGGCAGTGGAGCCCCTGAGCGCACACAGAGTGTATGCCTGGGTTTTCTTGGGGGTGAGGCTGCCTCTCCCAGTCTGAGGCCCTTTCCTGGTCTTCTCCCCAGAGCAGTACGCAGTGGATGAACTGGTTCATGCCAGCCTGCAGAAGGTGGAGATTGACGCCCAGGTCATCCTCTACCTGGAGATGACGCAGGTATTCATCCGCCCCCCCAGGCTCCCTCTCTAATTATTATTGTTGTTGTTGTTGAAGTAAATTAAACAAATGAATACAACAGAATTAAGAGACTTCTCTCCTTCCCCCTGGGGAAAAAAACAGCACAATGTTAGGCTGGAAAGGTTCTTGAGGCCATTAGGAAAAATCAAGTGTCACGTTGTATTACGGAGAGGGAATCCTGTGTCCGTATTTGGAACCCCAGGAGTGTAGAATTGGAAGGGACCCGAAAGAGATCACAGCTAATAGCTGCAAAGAAGATGAATTCAACCAAAGGAAACGCAGAATTTTTGCAAGGTCCTCCAAACCGTTCGCAACACGCCAGAGTGGGGCATGCTCTGGTTATCTCCCGCTTGGACTACAGCCATGCGCTCTACGTGGGGCTACCTTTGAAGGTGACCCGGAAACTGCAATTAATCCAGAATGCGGCAGCTAGACTGGGGACTGGGATTGGCTGCCGAGACCACATAACACCGGTCTTGAAAGACCTACATTGGCTCCCAGTATGTTTCCGAGCACAATTCAAAGTGTTGGTGCTGAGCTTTAAAGCCCTAAATGGCCTCGGTCCTGTATACCTGAAGGAGCGTCTCCACCCCCACCGTTCAGCCCGGACACTGAGGTCCAGCTCCGAGGGCCTTCTGGTGGTTTCCTCCCTGCGAGAAGCAAGGTTACAGGGAACTAGGCAGAGGGCCTTCTCGGTGGTGGTACCCGCCCTGTGGAACGCCCTCCCACCAGATGTCAAAGAGAAAAACAACTACCAGACTTTTAGGAGACATCTGAAGGCAGCCCTGTTTAGGGAAGCTTGTAATGTTTAATAGATTATTGTATTTTAAAATTCTGTTGGAAGCTGCCCAGAGTGGCTGGGGAAACCCAGTCAGATGGGTAGGGTATAAATAATAAAAGATTATTATTATGAGATTTCCCCCCCAACTCATGCTAAACTGTGTGTTTTTTAATAACAAATTGGAAGTTGCCAATCCATTCTGGGGGGGCAGCAGATGTTCTGCCCGCTACCAACGTCCCTGTCTGGAGTTATTGAGAGCCTTTGTGGGGTAGAGACCTGGGTGTGGGTGTCTGCCCTGGGGGGCTTCTGGATTCTGACCCTGGGAACATGGGGTGTCTGAAGTTGCCCCCCCCCAGATGTTGCTGCCAGGACTGGGCCTTCTGCATTCACAGCACTGCCACTGAGCAAACCTCTCCCCCCCCCCCGGGATGGTGAATTTTGTGGCTTGGAGTCCTTCTCGAAATCAAGATAGTGGACGGGTCAAGGGAAGGCACAGATCCGCTCTCTCCTGCCGCGGTCGGACCACACCTGGAGTTCAGTTGGTTGGAGCCTGGTGCTCCAAGGCTGCTGGTTCGAGTCCTGCCTCGCAGGGGGTTGGACCAGATGTCTAGGGATCTTTGGAGACGGGGTGGTGGGGGCCGTGCATTTGCTTTTGTGCCCCTCACAGCTGCTGCCCTCCTCCCCCTGCAGTTCCACAATGCCCGCCAGTTGGCTGCCTGGTGCCTTCACTATCTCTGCACCAACTACAACAGCGTCTGCCGCCGCTTCCCCCGCGAGATGAAGTGCATGTCTCCAGGTAGGGTGGGGCTGGCGGGAGGGCGTGGGGCAGGTGGCCCTGGGCACGGGGGAACCACTGCCTTGGGGGGCGGCACAGCTCCTCTGCTTGGGGGGCCCTCTGCACAGGGAGGCGGGAGTGGTGGGGGCACTAGATGAGGGAAGGGAAGGGACTTCCGGTTGGGCGCCATAGCGATCGGTCGGGGGAATCTCTGCTCGAGATTCCCCGGCGCGGCAAGGGGGAGGGGAACCCGCAACCGTGCTGCGGACCCCTGAAGAACCCCAGGTAGAGTGACCGGGGGGCATGGTGATCCGGCGGGTGCTCGCCACGTCTCCCCTGCTCCCAGTAAGCTCTAATAAGAGCTGCCGAGAGCGAGCGGGGTGGAGACGGAGCATTTCGGATCTAGCGGCTGCCCTTGCTATGTGAAGCTGCGACTGCAGACTGCCATGAGCGCTCAATTTCTCCGCTAAATTTGGATTGGAACTATTGGAACTGTGAGTAAAAAAATAATTTGGAAGTAATTTGGAAGAAGTAAGGGACTTAAAATAACGGAGGTCGGTCCGAAATATGAAATTGAGGAAAGGAGGAATGCCTGGCCCACAGAAATGGGCCAGGCCTAAGCAATGATATTAAATATGTTAGCTACGTTAAATGTATAATGTTTAATGTTTTCCCGGTGAGAGAGGGGGATGGAAATTTGCTTCCCTCAGTGAGAGGGGGGAAGGATGAAAATTTAACGGTATTGTTAAGTGCTTAAAATTGTTAAAATTAATAAAAAAAATTTGATGAGGGAAGGGATGGTGGGGCTGGGGCTGCCCTTCTGGGGGGTGTTAAATTGCAGAGGTGGCAGGGTCTGTGTTGGATGCCCCATCTCCCTGTCTCTCTCTTCCCCCCCAGAGAACCAGGCCCACTTTGAGCGCCACCGCTGGCCCCCGATCTGGTACCTGAAGGAGGAGGACCGCTACCTGCGCCTTCAAAGAGAGCGGCAGCTGGAGGAGGAGATGTTGCAGAAACAGAACCCCCGGCGGAAGTGGTGCTTCTGGCGCCCCCAGCACACCAGCCACGTCTCCTGAGCCCCTTCCCCACCCCGCCCGGGCTCCCAGGGGACCTCGGCCGGGCCGCCTGGCTCTTGCTCAGGCTCCCGGCCGAGAGGGGAGGGCCTCTGCCTTGTTTACAACCCCCCCAGCCTTCCTGCCAGCTCTGTGCCTCTTGCCACGGCTGCCATGCCTTCTCTCTCTCGTGTTTACGCCCTTTGCCCTGCCCCACAGAGTAGGCGGGCCCCAAACCGGCTGCCTCTCCAGTCGCTACCTCTGACCTTTGCAGTATTCTGGGGGCGGTGGGGAGGTTTGTGGGTGCAGGAGGAGGGGGTGCGGAGCTGCTACGAATCGGGGTTGGTCTGGACCCACCCCACACGGGGCCGGCTGGACCTGGGGTTCTGCGGCAGGGTGTGGTTGTGTTGGGGGGGTCTCTGAGCCGCGTGGCTGTAGGTTGAGAGGGGAGGGAATAGTGGGGGGTGGGAGATTTGCATAGGAGGGTGGGGTGCATGAGGGGGTGGCAGGAGCTGTGTGCCCTGCGTAGGGTGTAACGGGGGGGGGTACAGTTTTTTCTTCTAGTTGTAGGAGCTGCTTCCTGTCTGTGCTTGTCTGCTGGGTGGGGGGATGCGGGCGGGGGGAGCGTTGGCCCCCTCCTCAGGCCTGTGCCTTGGACACAACGCGAGCCTCTTCTCTGGACTGGGGGGGGGCGAGGTTGCACCTCCCTCCCCCTTTGCCTGTCCAGCTTGGTGCATTTAGGGAGGGCTGTGGCCAGAGGGGCTGCTAGCCCATCGCCACCTGGCAAACCTGCACAACAAAGGTTTTTTATACTTTTTTCTACGTGTTCCGTTTCCCCCCTCTTTCTCCCCGAACCTCAGCCAAGCACAAACCTAACCAGGGTGGGGCCGCCTCTGGCACTCACCGTACCGAAGGGCTTTGGCGATGCAGGGGGGGTCCTTTGCGGCCTGGGCTGCATCTGCGTTTCTAACCACTGTGAGCTGAGCCTTGCCACTGCGACCTTTCTTACACACTTCAGTATTCGACTGTTTTAACCTTTTAATAAAAGCCTTTTGTATCGTGCTCCTGCGAGAGAGGGCTGCTGTAGCATTATTTATTACGTCTGACAGTTGCTCTGTCTGGCCCAAAGAGCCTTGCAGCTGAACGAACAGAGAAACCCTCGCGTAATAATAATATTTAATATTTGTACCCTGCCCATCTGAGTGTGCAAAGCATCAATCGCTAAAACCGTCCCTAGCCAGGATGTAGATGCAGTAAAACCAAAGGGGGGGGGGAATGCATTGAAAACACCCCACCCACTTCTAAAAGGTCACAGGCCTGGTTCTAGAGGAAAGCTTTTGCCTGGTGCCAGGCGAGTCTCCCTGGGCAGAGCACCCCCTGAATGGGGAGCCACTGCAGAAAAGGCCTGTTCTCGTGATGCCGCCCTCCAGGCCTCTGGTGAGGGGCACACACAGATAGGAAGAAGTGTGGCGGGGGGGTGGGTGCGACAGAAAAGACACAAGCAGAAGAAAGCTGGTTTTCTGCTCCTGTGGGAGGGTAGAACTTGAACCAATGGTTTAAAGCAGAGCTTCCCAAACTGTGTGTCGCAACACATGATTGTGCCGGCTGCGGTGGGTCGGCGTGTCTTGCGAATGCGGCTGGAAATGGGCCAGTTAACCAGACTGTCACCTGACTGTATTGCAAGACGATGCCAGTCTGCAAAGTGTGCCGCCAACACGAAAAGTTTGGAAAGCTCTGGCTTAAAACTTACAAGGCGATTCCGACGAAACATCAGGAAGGAAGGTGGCGGCCTCTCCTCCCTCGGAGGTTTCTAAGCAGAGGTCGGTGGCCAGCTGTCAGGGATTCCTGCATTGCAGGGGGTTGGACTAGAGGACCCCTGGGGGTCCCTGCCATGATCTGCCTTTCCAGCTGCTGGAGGGGGGGGCAGGTGAATGGAGGCCGTTGCAGCGCTTGTCTTGCTGGGGGTGGAGGAGGCTGGGGTGGTGGTGGGGGCGCCTTCCGTCTCTCTCAAGAGCCATGCAGTGAGGCTGCCCCTAAAGGCGATGAAGCTCTGCCATGTTTGAGAGGAGCAGGAAGCAGTGGCGGGGGGGGGGTCATCTCCCCCTGCAGCCATTATTCCTGCTTCCCTCTTCCCTCCGCATGCTTGCTTGGAAAATGGAAGCAGGAAGGCTTTTCTCCCTCTCTCAGAAGACCTGGACAGCCAAGGAAGAGTCGGGATGGATGAAAGGAACTGTGGAACTCCTGCCTGCAGGAGGCAGGCGACCTGGATGGTTCTACAAAAGGGAGGAGATCTGTCAGTGGCTGGAGGCAGCCACGCTTCTGAATATCACCTAAAAACTGCAGGAGAGGAGAGAGGATGTTCTTTGTGCCCATAACAGCATGAGTGGCTGAACCCCCTGCTTGTTTGTGAGAACAGGATGCTGGGTGTCTTGCAGGGGGCAGGACTGGGGTCCCTTCCAACTCTGCAGTTCTGTGATTCTATGGCCTCATCCAGCACAGCTCTTCTTCTTGCGTTAAAGGGCATGCAGAGGGGAGTCGACACCCGCATTTCCCCATTTTGCTAGTCCTCCTAGGGAGCAGGGTCTCTGCCTTTTGCCTTCTCCAGAAACCCTTCTTGCATCAGGCTCAGTGGCGGAGGGCAGAGAGAAATGTTGGCTGGGGCTGAAGTCATGAGTGCGTTGCTCCACGGAGCACCTGACTTCCCTTGGCAAGCCTCGTCTTTCTTCTTCCAGGGTCTGCAGCTGCCTTCTGGCCCTGGGGGGCTGGGGCTGGAGCTGCAGAACAGCCCAGAGAGCAGCCCCTTCCCCAAGGCTCCGCCAAGCAGCTCCCTCCACCCCCCAGGCCCCTTGATGGGGGCAGAGGCGAGAGGCCTCCTGGTTTGCAGGAATCCTTTGCTGCCATGAGCAGGGCAACAGCCTGGCCGCTTCTAGAAGAGCCCTGCAGGAGGGGGCTGCCCAAATGCCTGGGCAGGGAGAAATGTGATCGGAGCCTGTTTATAGCCGGCCTGGCTGCTTCCAGCCCCCCCCCCCCCCGCTGCCCAGCCCTGCACGCTGTTGCAACACGCTGCCTAAGCTGGCATTCCTCCACTTCCCCACAAGCAGGAGCTGCCCTTGGAGTTTGGCCCAGAAGCTCTTCCTTGCTGTTCTGTGCAGCCAAGAGGGAAGGGCTGACTTCAGAGGACCCCTTTCCCTTTGGTCCCCTTTGACTACAGGCAGAGGTCACCTTGGGGGGGGGGGGAGTCCCTGGAGCGGCGGCTCCTTCCCCCAGTCTCTCCCCTGGGGAAGCAGAGCAGCAAGACCAGCCTAGATGTCCCCCCACTGTAACCTGAGAGGCAGCGATGTTGCTTAAGGGAGCCACAGGGCAGAAGGGCCCATCCTGCCAAAAGCAATGTCGGGCGCGGAGGGGGCTGTTTTCTCTCTGGCTTGGACCGTTCTATGCATTCCCATTTTACAGCAGGGTAAAGGAAGAGCTGCGCAAAGTCATGGAAGCCCAAGGCTGAGCTGTGACTTGTGCTGGCACCTTATGCCAGGGTCTGGTTCTGGGGGTGTGCATGCAAAGGCAAAATGGGGCACAGCCAGGAAACCCCCCCCCCAACCGCTCCCAGCATGACCATCCCTCCAGGTCTGGGGTGGGCCTTGCCCTCTGCCTCACTTAAAGGCCCCTGGGAAGGAGGTGTGAGATCTGAGTGCCCTTTCGGACTCTCCATTCATTTTCCTGCCTCCCATGCAAAGCTGCAATCGCGCAAGTTGTGAAACCGCCGTCTGCGCACACACGCTGTGGCTGTGGGGTGAAGAAGCAAGAGGCATTTTCCCTTTCCAAAATCAGACCAATGCTTCCACGCCGGTGGCTAGCACTAAACATCTTTATTCATCTAGCAAAACACAGTTCAGCTCATAGACAGAAATGGCGAAAACTCTGAACACAAAACTCTTGTGAACAACAATACATTTGCGACCTGACTTGCACCCACTGGAGCCCCTCCTGGGGGCTTCTCGCTGCTCTGGGGCCAGGGGAACTTGCAACTCTCCAGTCCGTCAGGGACTGGGGTGGGATGTGGAGTCCAGCACCCTGGGGAGAGCCAAGGGCCGGCCGCCTCCTGGCTAGTGATCAGACTCCCTGCCCCCCGCATGGTTGGTCTGAAGAACTGTGGCTCAGCTTCTCCTTAACTTTCCGTTTCCTGCTGCAGCAATATCTAGCTAGCCCTCCTGTGTAGCCTCTCCTGGTGGGAGGCAGAGAACAGCAGGGCTGAGCTGTGGCCTAGCTGGAAAAACTAGTGCCCCCCCCCACCCCAAGCAAGAGGCAGCTGCAGGGTGGGAGGCAAGGCCAGGGACTCCCACCAGCACTTGGTCCTTTGCATCCGGGAGAGAAGCTGTAGGAGGGCCAGGCCTGGGGGTGGGGGGCAGGCTGCATCTGGCCGTCCTGTCAGAATTGTGCCCCCTCCGGGCCAAGCGCCACTTCAGCCTGGATCCCAGCACTCCTGGGCGCTGGGAGCCCACTTCCATCAGAGACGGCTGCCAACGTTTATCAGCCTGGTTGGGGCCATGCACCACCACTGGCAAGTGCCTTTCTAACAGGAGGAGGAGGATACATTACTAAGATATGGGGGGCAGGGGGGGGGGAAGCAACCATTCTTCCAGCGTGGACACGTTTCCCAGTGCCTGGGCCTTTTCTTCTCTCTCCCCCTTCAAGTTCTTTGGGTCTGTGAGTGTGAGGGCCCTGGGAAATATTCTCTGCTCTTCTCCCCTATCCGCTGGGCAAGGATGGGGGTGTCCCTGGTTCTGGAGCCAGAGGGAGTGGTCAGCTGGGGGGGGCAAGGTGGAGACAGCAGCTCCTTGGGGCTTTGAATAGCATGACGGTGAGAGCAAGGGGGGGTCACATGAGTCATGGAGTGCAGACGGTGGCAGGGAGTGTTTGTGGGGCTGTGGCCCTAAAAGGGGGAGACAAGTTGGGCCCCTGATGCCTGTTCCCTGAGCCCCCTCTGCAGGATGCCCAGAGAGCCTCTGTTTCGTCCGTCCCTCCCCATCAGGCCTGCCTCCAGATGGTCCCCTCTCCTGCGGCCAGGAAGGGCTACACCAGGACATAGTGGATTATCTCGCTGAGCTCGAAGCCGGTGACCGCAAAGGCACTGCCCTCAGGGTTGCAGAAGCGGGCGCCACAGATCATGGTGTCGGTCACGCATTCCGCGTGGCAGTGCTGAATCTGCGGGGAGATGGGGGGGCGCCATGTCATTCTGAGAGTCCACCGTAGAGGAACTCCTTGTCCCCCATCCTCTGGCAGGGCCAGGAAGAGAGCAGTGGGCTTGCTGCAACTCTTCCGCTTCTGACTGGGGGATGGGGGGGGGAGGGAATAAGCCACCCAAATCCCTTTCATCCTCCTCCCGCCCCACTGCCTTTGGGAGGCCCTGGGCTCCTGCAGCCTCCGTCCTCTGCCCTCTAGACCTGCTCAGCTTCAAGCAAACGAGGATGTTGCTTCAAGGCTGGGCAGTTCGTTTGGGGAGGAATTGGGGAGGAAGCACCGTTATTTTTTTGAGGGGGATGTTGGGCTGCCATGGGAAGGGCTAAAGCTCAGGGGCAGAGAGGCTCTTCTGCATGGTAGAAGGTCCCCGATTCCATCTCGAATGGCATCTCGCAGCCAGGCTTGGAGGGGGACCTTGACTGAAATCCCAAAGAGCTGCTGCCAGCCAGTGTTGACAGCACTCGGGATGGTAGACTGTTGGCCGGCTCAGTATAAGGCAACTTCCTGTGTTCCTAGGAGAGGAATGTTCCTGGATGGCAGGGGGTTGGGCTAGATGGCCCTGGGGGTCCCTTCCAACTCTACAAGGTTATGATTCCGTGAGAGCACAGAGGCAGAGCAGCTGGCCCAATCCAGCCACTGGGCTTCTGTCCCTCTTTTTAAGGTTTGTCAGAAATGTCTGAACTGTGCGTGGATGCTCCTGTTTCCGCCAAGTTCCAACTCAGGCCCAGGAGGAGGAAGAGGGTTGCATGGACGAGCCCCCAGCTGAGCCCAGGAGCCACATCCAGTGGTGGAGAGTCCCCACTGAACACAATCCAGGGGGCGAGTGGAGTCCCTGGCCAAGGCGGAGTGTGGGGTGGGCAAGCAATAGGAGCTATGCCCCTGGGAGGAGACTGGGGGTGCCTGGAGGAATCCTAGAATCTAAAGAGCTGGAAAGGAACCCCTAGAGTCATCTAGTCCAACCCCCTGAAATGCAGGGATCTCGGCTGAAGCATCCAGGACAGATGGCCGTCCAACCAGGCAAGCTAGCCTTACCTCAATGCCCTCCGTGTCCTGGCTGGGGCTCAGTTTCCAGACTTGCACAAAGGAGTCCTCCGCTGCCGACAGGAGCTGTGTGGGGAGAGGAGGGGTCAATGGGGCTGGGGCCTCCCTTTATTTATTATTGCTTATTGAATTTATATACCGCCCTATACCTGGAGGTCTCAGGGCGGTTCACAGAAAAGATCAACATAAAAACCACAAAATAAAGACAACTACAACCCAATAACACCCCCCCAATAACTCCCTTGTGTTCTGGAACCCTGGCCTGGGCATGGGGCAGCTCTCCTGGGTGGAGAGAAAGCTCCCCTAGGAGCGACCGAGAGCACTGCAAAGGGGGGCTGTTGCCCGGCAGAGGGAGCAGAAGCCCAGCGAGGCCAAGAGCAGGCAAGCAGGAGAGAGCCTCTCTCTGAAATGAGCGACGGCACTTTGGTCACCAGAGCTCCTAGCCCCTTGGCACAGTTCGTACTGATCCCCCATTAAGCCACGGAATTGTTAGTCTTTGCTATATCCTGGGGCAAGGAGTTCCACTGGTGCAGGCTCACTGCTGCCCAAACCAGAGATGCAACTGGTTTGTGCTTCTCCCAGAAGGGAGACACTTCCGTGACTCTCTCTGCCCGGTCTACTGCACCTGCCCCACCATTCCCCCCTCCTGAGAGATCCCGACTTCCTCAAACGCAGGATGGACTCACCTTCCCCGAGAGGGGCGCCAGGTCCAGGGCATAGATCCAGCGGGCGTGAGCACGGACCTCCGCTCGCAGGATCCCGCTTGCTGCCTCATACAGGCGAATGTGCCCGTTGCCGTAACCAGCCGCGATGATGCCGTTCCACAGCTTGACGGAGGAGCAGGTGCAGCTGGGCATGGAGTGGGTATTGGGTGAGGCTCCTGTGCCAGGGGGAAGGCTGCTGCTCTGGGGCAGGAGCAACTGCTGGGCATGCAGGGGCACCTCAGGACAGGACTGGGAAAGGTGCCTGCCTGCAGCAAGGCAGGCCACTGGGAGAGGCTGGGGCCAGCCTGCTCTGCTCAGGCCCTGGAGTGGGGCAGGGCTGGCCTGGGTTCAGGGCAGTGTGCTCTGCTCCTTCCTCCTCCCCTGCCTCACCCCATTAGCCACCCCCCCCTCATGGCCAGAGTGGCCAAGGCTTAGTTTCCATCTCTCTCTCGGGGTCGATTGCTTCCAGCAGAGCCAAATTCCTGTCCCCAGAGCAGGCCCCTCTCTTTCCGCGCTTACTCAGAAGCTGGGATCTTGTTGGCCAGGGTGAACTTCTCTCCAGAAAACCAGACGCACAAGGCTCCAGAGTCATCTGCCGTCACCAAATCGGGCACTCCTTCCTGCAGCGGGGGGGAAAGGGCAGGATCAGCTCCTTGCCCCCACGGCGCTTGGCAGCAACTCACCTGTGCAAAGCCCAGGAGGAGGAGGAGGAGATGCAGGACAGTTGCTCCTGCTCTAGGCAGGAAGGCAAGCGCACAGCTGGGTGCAAGCCCCTGCTGAGGGTGATGCTTGCAGGACTTCTGGCATGACATGACATGGCTACCTGCCAGGGATGCTTTAGCTAAGATTCCTGCTTTGCAGGGGGTTGGACTAGATGACCCTCGGGTCCCTTCCAACTCCAGGATTCTATGACTTCTTTGGTGTGATCCCTGGTTGAAGAGGCTCTTCCTCAGGCTCTGCCCTTGCCGCAGGGAGGATAATAATAATAATAATAATAATAATAATAATAATAATAATAATAATAATAATAATTTATTATTTGTACCCCGCCCATCTGGCCGGGTCTCCCCAGCCACTCTGGGCGGCCTCCAACAAATAAAAAATACATTAAAATATCACAGATTAAAAACTTCCCTGAACAGGGCTGCCTTCAGGTGTTTTCTAAAGGTCATGTGGTTGTTTATCGCTTTGACCTCTGATGGGAGGGCGTTCCACAGGGCGGGCGCCACCACCGAGAAGGCCCTCTGCCTGGTTCCCTGTAGCTTTGCTTCTTGCAGTGAGGGAACCGCCAGAAGGCCCTCGGTGCTGGATCTCAGTGTCCGGGCTGAACGGTGGGGGTGGGGACGCTCCTTCAGATATACAGGACCGAGGCCGTTTAGGGCTTTAAAGGTCAGCACCAACACTTTGAATTGTGCTCGGAAACGTACTGGGAGCCAATGTAGATCTCTCAGGACTGGTGTTATGTGGTCATGGCGGCCACTCCCAGTCACCAGTCTAGCTGCCGCATTCTGGATTAATTGCAGTTTCCGGGTCACCTTCAAAGGTAGCCCCACGTAGAGCACATTGCAGTAGTCCAAACGGGAGATAACTAGAGCATACACCACTCTGGCGAGACAGTCTGCGGGGCAGGAAGGGTCTCATCCTGCGTACCAGATGGAGCTGGTAGACAGCCGCCCTGGACACAGAGTTAACTTGCACCTCCATGGACAGCTGTGAGTCGTAAATGACTCCCAGGCTGCGCACCTGGTCCTTCAGGGGCACAGTTACCCCATTCAGGACCAGGGAGTCCCTCACGCCCGCCCGCACCCTGTCCCCCAAAAACAGAACTTCTGTCTTGTCAGGATTCAACCTCAATCAGGATTCAATCCCGGCTCCTCCTTACCGGCTGCTCGCACAGCTCGGCGGCAATGTCGGTGATGGAGTCGCAGTGCTTCTCGAGGACTTCGCTCAGCGTGATGTTGGTGCCTTTGGCGGGGACGTCGAAGACGAGGACAGACCCCAGGGACGTCCCTGCAGAGGGAAGGCAGGCAAGGGGTTTCTGAAGCAGCAGCCCCAGGTGGGCCAGTCTCACCTCACCTGCGGAGGAGCAACTTCCCACCTGCCCAGGTGAGCTCACCGTAGCAACCTGTTCCGCACCAACTCTCCTTGCAGGCCTCTCCCGGGGGAATCTGCCTTCATGCAGGGCAAACAAGTCCTCTGGAGTTAGCTGGCGATCCTGGCTAACTCCGCAAAGCAGTGCCACTAGCTTTCCATTCCCACCACCCAACGCAAGGATCAGCAAGGTTTACCTCGCCTGGGCCGGTTCACTCCAGCGGAGATCCCTCCGTGGGCCGGATTGCGATTTCTGGCATCTGCGCAGACGCGGTTTCCGGTGCCGCGGAAGCGAGTCCCTGCGCCGCGCCAGTTTAGTGCAGAGCACGGGGACTTGCCAAGCGGACGACTCAGTTCGGGGGCAGCTCATGGGCTGGTTAAACGACCCCCGTGGGCTGCTTGTGGCCCATGGGCCTTAGGTTGCTGACCCCTGGCCAAACATGTCTCCGTGAAATTCAGCCACGGCACCAATCCCTTCTGCAACTGCTGCCACTGACACAGCAAACTGAGGCTTCAGGCATCGCATGTCCTCAGGGGGTCGACTACTCTCACCCACAGCAATGGGGTCGCCCCCCTGCCCAGCAGTGCCTTTGCCTGTCCTCAGCTCTCCTCCCCTGACCTTCCCCCCACCCACGTTTCCTTCCTGCTTCCTCACCTACGCAAACAAAGCGCTGTCCGGTTGCCGCGATCCCCCGAGCAAACACGGCCTTCCCTGGAAAGGAAAGAATGCAGAGATCAGGCGGCCGCAGAGACCCAGGGCTGGCTGGGGGTCTTTGCCCCAGAGCTCCCTGGGGGTGAAAATGCACCCCTCCAAACGGGCAGGAGACATGTGCCAGGGAGGTGCACTGCCACGTCCCCAGCAGGAGGAATCAGTGCAAATTCAGAAAAGGGATGGGCTTCAAAAAAGTTCAGCTCCAAGGCCTCTGCTTCCCCCCCCCCCCCCGCTTCTTCTCAGGCCTGCTGAGACACAACTTCAGAGAAGATAGCAGGACTAGAGGAAAAGAGAAGGAGCCCACAGGAATATGAGACAGGAGGACTCCAAACTACAAATTGTGCCTGAGGGGAGAGCCTGCCCCACTGGTAACTGGTCTCCAATAGTTAAGTAAAGAGGGTGTTTTATAGCTCCTGTTTTGGAAATGTGATGCTTGTTTATCTATAGAAGTATTTATATACTGCTGCATCATAAAAATATTTCACAGTGGTTTACATGAAACAAGCAATAGAGTAATAAAAAGTTAAAAACAAGTTAAAAGCAAAAATAAATTAAAAACGAACATCAACAGAGCATTGTGGAAAGATGTACTTCTTAATGGACTGCATAGGCCTGGCAAAATAGAAAGGCTTTCAGCAGGTGTTTAAAAGTTGGCACAGAAGGCGCCCACTGAATCTCTAGTGGCAGCATGTTCCACAGGACTGAGACAACTTCTTGTACTTCTTGTTGAAATGTTTTGGGGGTTTTTTTTTAAGGGAGGGGAATATCTCCTGTCTTGGACATAAAAGGTGGAACCTGCCATTGCGATGGGAAATGGGTTTTCACTGTTTGAAATATGGCAAGCAGGTGCCCTTCCCAAGAGAGCCTCCTGCCAGGAATAGAAAGGGTACCTGGAGGTGACTCCAAGCCCTCCAGGGCATGCCAGTAGACCATGATGGACCCATCCGACTCGTACATCTTGGGGGAAGGGGGAAAGAGCAGAGAGAGAAAGGTAAGAGGCGCTGGAGAATCCGGCTGGTCGGCATCCCAGAAGACGGGGTCTGGAAGGTCACTGGCTTGGGGCCTTTCTATGGCAGAGGTTTCCGTGGCACCCGGCTCCAATTCTCACCTGGATCCCCTTCCGTGAAGTCAGAACCAGGAGGACCCGGGAAGGGAGGACACACCAGGCAGCCTGGAAGACAAGGGTGCAAATAGAGGAAGCAGGAAGACACAGGGTGCCCTTTCCCGCCCCCTGCCTGCTTCCCCTTGGCCAGAGAGCAAAGCACAGAGATTGAATGAGGAAGGCAATGCTTCAGAGCGCGTGCAAAGCGCCTCCCAACTCTTCCCTCCCTGTGGAACCAGGCTGCCATCACCTGTTAAGCACTGGGGGCCAAAGAGACCTTCTCCTCTCCCAAGCTCTGAGCGAGGGGTCTTCTGTGGACTTCCTCATCCTCCGTCACCTGTCAGGGGTGAGGGAAGTGCAGGTGCCAGCCTGCTCCACGAACGCTGGAATGCAAGGACGCCAGGTCCTTGAGGGACAGAGGAGGACTCAACTTGCTGAGGGCAAGAGCTGTTCAACAGTGGGAAGTGCTGGACTCTCCTTCCTCAGAGGTGTTTAAGCAGAGCAGTTGAATGGCCATCAGTCAGGGATGCTTACCCCTCCTGTATTGCAGGGGGCTGGACTAGATGACTCCCTGGGGTCCCTTTCACCTCTACAGTTCTATGATTCTACGTCTGTGGGCAGCAAGGCAAGGGGATCCAAGGAGGCTGCCTGAGATGCCACCACGCCCACAAGCCACACCACAGAGGTGCCAGCGACTGGCTCAATAGTGAAGGAAAGGCATTCTGCACGGGCCCAGAGGCACTGCCATCTTTGTTGTTCCTTTTGTGCATTCTGGACCAGGACTCTGATAGAAAGATCTGGGGCTGAGTTGAAACAAAGCCCTGCATTTCTGGCCAGGCAGACTCCTCTCCGCCCCAGCCTGTTCCCATCGCCCTTTCGATCAGCATGTTCAGGGCTGGCCAATGTTGACGCCTCAGGGTGCCAATATTGGCTTCTCAGTGACAGCGGAAGAGCAGCTGCCCTGTGGGGCATTGATCGGGTGGGGACTGGGTGGCTGGGGACGGGCTCTCCTCCCTCCCTCCCTCCCTCCCTCCCTGCCAGCCCCGTTACCTGGGTGATGATGGAGGCCCCGACGCCCAGGCTGCCCTCCTTGGCCTGCAGCTGGCGGTGGGAGAAGCTGAGGCCGTCGTCGGAGGCGCTCACCATGTTGACGGTACTGCCGTGCACGCTGGCAAAGTAGGTGAGCTGCTTGGCCGGGAGGGGCAGGACGCTGAGGTTGTTGTACAGCGCCAGGCTGCTGTCCTTCAGCAAGATGCTCTTCTCCTTACGGTACATCCTGCTTGGGGGAGACTGGAGGAGAAAGGGGCATGAGGCCAAGAGGCAGAAGGCGGCGCCCGAGACAGGCAGCAGCACAACTTGAGAGCCAGGTTGAAGGACTGGCCTCCAGGACTGGACTACAACTCCCATCAGGCCCAGCCAGTGCAGCCAATGGTCAGGGATGATGGGAACTGCAGTTCAGCCATGACGGATGTCCACCTATGATGGATGCTTCAGTTGAGATTCCTGCGTTGCAGGGGGTTGGGCTAGATTGCCCCTCGGGTCCCTTCCAACTCTTCAGTTCTACGAAGGTTTGAGGAGTCCCCCACAGGTTCTGCAGCCTTGGACCACTAACTACCACCTGAGCTGCCAGGATTGCTTTTGACATCTTCTGCACTCTTGGGAATTTTTACCTTGGCCCCTGAGGCTGCTGGGAGATGCCCTGGCTCCATTTTTTTAATGTTTGATGATTTATTCTGTTTTTAATATTCTGTTGGGAGCTGCCCAGAGCGGCTGGGGAAACCCAGCAAGATGGGCGGGGTATAAATAAATAAATTATTATTATTATTATTATTATTATTATTTATTATTATCTTTGTGACTCCTTTCCAGGCAAAGTGTCCCTGTGCTTCTTTTGCATACACTTAAGCTCCAACTGAAGTATCAGGCGGTTCCAATTTCCACTTCACTGCCATTTAACTCCAACGTTCCCTCCCCAAACCTTGTCAGGTGCTGGATTCATGATCCACAAAGGCTAACACCATAATAAATTTGCTGGACAAGCACAAGATTCTTCACTGGCTTTGTCTTAAATATGCATGCATTAATGAAAATGAACGCCTGCACGCACGTAGGAGGGAGGGAGGGAGCAGGGAGCAGGCCAGGACTCTGGGTGCCCCGCACTTCGTCCCTTGGGATCCGTTACCCGTTCTTGGCTCAGGCTCAGCTACAAGCAAGGTGGACAGGAGCCTTCCTGTGGCTTCATCAGCTCCAGAAGCCCAGCTGCCTCCCTCTGCCCCCTCCCTGCCCTAACTCAGCAGGGCCTGATCCGCCAGAAAGTCCCTCTGCAGGGTGCTCAAGGTCGCATGCCCAGTTCTTCCCCTTCCCTGTTGTGTTTTCGCAGCAAGCCTGCGAAGGGAGGCGAGGCAGAGAGGGTGGGACTGGCTCAAGGTCTGCCCACCGAAATCCATGCCTGAGGGAGGCTATGAACCTGGGTCCGGCACCCTGAGCACCCCTCAGGAACACTTCCAGCCTCTAGGGTGGGGGGCGGTGTGCAGACATAGGCCAACTCGGCCCTCCAGCTGTTTTGGGACTACAATTCCCATCATCCCTGACCACTGGCCTGTTAGCTAGGGATGATGGGAGTTGTAGTCCCAAAGCATCTGGAGGGCCGAGTTTGCCTATGCCTGGTGTAGAGAGAGATGGGCCAGGGGCTCCTGCTGGCGGTTCCGTCCAGGACCCCTTTCGCCCTCGGAGGGGCAGCCGGGCGGCCCTCCATGCTGCTCTTCTTCGGTGCCTGAGGTCGGGCCAAGAGCACGTGGGGTGTCGGAGAGAGAGCAGGGTTCAAATCCGCCTCGCGGGCGCGCCGCTGCCTCTCTGCCCCCCGACCTACCTGGCAGGGGGGTTGTGCTGGGGCTTCAAGGAGGAGCAGCTGGAGCTCCTTGGGGCGAGAAAGGCGGGCAAAGGAGGACCCCCTCCCTCCCTCCCTCCCCGCACTCCGACAAGTAGCTCCTCAGGGCCAGCCTCCCGCCGGGAAGGAGCAGGGGCGGGGCGTCCGGAGGACCCGCCCATCGGCGGGGAGGGCAAGTCACCGCCGCGCAGGGCGCATGCGCGCGCTCTCCAGCTCCGGGGGGGCGTGGCCAGGCGCGGCCTTGGGGGGCGAGAGGGGGCCTCGGGGCGACGAGGCAGGGTCCCGGCTCTTCCCGGCCCCCGCAACCCCCTCCCCGGCCCGCGGCGGCCGCCTCACCCGCCGCTCCTCCTCCGGCGCCTCTTCCTCTGGCCCGCTTGCCCCGCTGCCATAGAGACGGCGCACGGGCGCGCTGACGTCACGACGGTGGCCGGCAGGGCGCGGGAGAGTGGAGGCCAGACGGAGTCGTCATGGCGACGCGTCTGCTCGCCGCGGCTCGCGGAGCCCGCCCATCCCTCAAAGAAGTGTCCTCCACCTTCCTGACTTTGGCGGTGAGGGGCGCGAGGGCGCACTGCGCATGCTCGGGGGTCGCGCGGGGGGCGGAGGGTCCGCCATGCTGGTGCGTGAGTGTCTCCGGAGGGCGCGGGCGGAGCTGCGGAACTCCCCGCCTCAGGAGGCGGCCGGGCCAGAAGCGCGGGGTGCCAGAGGCGGGAGGGACCCCCAGGGGCCATCTAGTCCAACCCGCTGCCTGCAAGGCAGGAAGACCCAGCCTGTGCCAGGGATGCTGGAGCTGAGGTCCCTGCTGCACGGCAGGGGGTTGGGCTGGATGACCTCTGGGGGTCCCTCCCCAGCCCTCTGGCCCCAGGGTCAATGGCCACGCGGCATCTTGAGCCCAGGGCCCTGCCTTGCAGGGGATTGCAAGGAATGGTTCCGGGGCTCCTTCCGACTCCATGGTTCCGGCTCTAAGGTTCTGGTGGCCCCGATGGCTCTGCTCCGCTGGTTCCCCAGGTCAGAGGCACCCCTGCAGCGCCGGAGGTGAGAGGGTGGCTCTGGGGCCGGTGTCCGGCTTGCAGGTTTCCCACCCTGGAGAACAGGAGGCTGGGCTGGACACCGGGATCCCTCGGGGTCTGATCCAGCAGACTCCTCTGACGTTCCTGGGAAATTCTCCTTTGGACATCAGAACATCAGCAGAGAAGAGCCTTCGGCTGGATCAGGCCTCTGGGTCTCCCTGAGGCCGACCAGATGCCCTAAATGGGAAAGCCACAAACATGACCCAAGCAAGCACAAGAGCAACTGTCCCCTCCGGTGGCTCCAGCAACTGGGATCCAGAGGCATACAAATCAAATATTTTCCCACTAAGCATATATATTTTGACTTCCCTTCACCGCTTTTGCGGTTTCTTATAATTTTATTTTAAAATACTGCATTTCCTATGTTAGTCCATCTATTAATTACTGTACTTCCTAATATTTCTATAGCTTTACATTTAACTGCTTGTTTTACGTTGATCCTGCTAATGAACTTCTATGTATACAAAATCTTTTCAAATAGCCCACGAATTCCCCCCATTCCTTGATGAAATTCCTTTCCTCTTGGTTTCTTACTTGTTCCAGTAACGTAGAACTGCAGAATTGGAAGGGACACCAGGGGTCATTTAGTCCAACCCTCTTCTAAAGCCATCCCGATTAGTGGTCATCACTGCCTCTTGTGGCAGCGAGTTCCACGGTTTATCTCCCTGCTGCGTGAAGAAGGCCTTTCTTTAATCTCTCCTGAATCTTCCAGCCGCCTGGGTGTCTCTGGCTGCCCTGCTCTCCCCTTGGCCTTCACCCTTGGGGTGTCCCCTGGCGATGGCCTGCAACTTCCGTCCTCCTCCCTGACCATTGGTCCTGCTGATGGCGGGTGCTGGACTGCAGATCCCCTGGAGGGGGTCCCGTTAGCTGGCCCCATGGCAACCGCCGCTCTGTTGCCCTTGCGGCTTCTCCTTCAACTCCCCTCTGTTCTCACTGTTCTCAGAACAATGAGCTTTGTGGGTTCTTTGGAATGGTCTGACTGTTGGTGGACTAGGCTTCTGCTCTGGGGCTCTGCAGAGTTTGCAGTCCAGAGCGGCTGCAGGTGAGCCTCCCTCAGGTGGGCACCAGGTGTGTGGCCCTCCCGAAGGAGAGAGCAGGTAAAAAATGGGCAGTGCCCTGCCAGCACAAAGAAAGGGGTGGAAACCAAGAGGAGGTGCAGGGTGACCCAGGTGCTTCAGTCCTGGCGGTTTCATCACAGCTGAATTGGTTTTACTTTGTTTCCTTTGGGGGGGGGGCAGAGGAGTTGGTGACAGGTTACAGGTCACTTGCATCTTGCGCGTGGGTTACGTTCTGGGACGGTACACATAACGCAGAAGGGCGCATAGTTGAGCCGCCCGATTCGAACTGCTCCTGCAACATGGAGGTGCTGTGCGGAATGAGTTTCTTGCCGCCCCCTAAAAAAAAACCCCTACAAGGTTAAAACCTCTTTTTCACAGCGTCTTTGCAGCACAAAATAGCTTTTAAGCTCTCTGCCATCCATGTCTTTAATGCCCACGATTTAAACCAGCTGTCAGCTGCGTCAAGTTGAAATCGTGCAGGTGAACAATTGTGCCTCAGTTGCGAGTGACTTGCATTTTCCGAGGATTCCGGGTGCGGTTTCTTGTAAGAACTTATTTCTTCTCGTCTTTCGTTTGCGATCTCCACTCAGGCACTTCCAGTTCTGACCGGCAAGGCCGGACGCCTGGGTTCCCTCTCTGGGCCTGAGGTTGAGCTGTCACATCAGGGACACCCGGCCCCCTGCTGGCTGCTCTGCTTCTGTTTTCCTGCCATTGAAGACCTTTTCACCACCCATGGAAAACTTCCCTCTTCTCTCGGACTTTCCCTAACCCTCTCTTATTTATTTCCCTGATTATACCTTTGGTCTAAGGAGGTCCGTGGGGTGTGCCTGGCTCTCCTCTTCCTTACTGAATCCCCGGAACAATCCTGCAAGGTAGGTGAGGCGGAGATTCGGGGACTGGCCCAACATCACCCACTGAGCTACCTGGCTGAGTGGGGACTTGAACCCTGGTCTTCCAGGTCAGAGTCTGACACGCTAACCATTACGCTGCACAGCCTCTCCCTCCATATTGGTTCCTGGTGTCTTCAGCCACGATGGTGACTCTGTTGATGGTTATCCTCGTTGCCAGTTGCTACACGCTATCATTGTATGAGCCGCTTTCCTTTCGTAAATGAAAAGCAGCTCAGAAATTTTTAATTAATGTAATTAATTAAATCCCTGCCTTGCGTCACGAGGATCAGACAAATCCATGGAGGAGGAGAGGGCTATGGATGGCTGCTAGCCAGAATGCCTCTCTGCTCTGCACTGCTTCTGAATCCCAGTTGCTGGAAACCACAGGAGGGGAGAGGGATCTCGTGTGCGAATCCTGCTTGCGGGTTTCCTATTGGGGCATCTGGTCGGCCACTGTGGACTAGATGCCCCCCCCTTTGGCCTGATCCTGCTGCTGCTGGTCTCTTCTCATGCTGTTAAATCCATGCTCCGCTGATGGGAGTCCATGTGGCAGAGGCGAGAAGAGGCCAGGACCCCCATCAGGGTCCCTACAGAGCTGTGATCCCCTTTGCCCAAAGCTGGAAAGCGCCCAGAACTCATAAAACATCCCATGGTGTGTGCAGAAGCCCCCAGATTCCCTCCAGGGCATCTTTTGCTCCTTGGAGATTCTGGGAAGCTGCTGCCACGCCCCCACCCCCAGAGTAGGTGTCCCAGGCTGGATGGACCAGTGGTGTGAGCTGCGGGGAACCGGCTCCCTAAGCTACTCCAGCCTGCAGGCAGGACCCTTCCCCTTGTCCCTGCAGCCCATGCCAGCCTTGGGGGCTGAGTATTATTTCCTTCCGGAGCTTCTGCCTTGGCTCCACTGCACCCCATTTCCTTCCCTCCCAGAACTGAAAAACCAAGGAAGAGCCTTCCTTTCTCACCCCAGCTCCAGCCCCCCTGCACCCCTTTGGGGGATCAGGGAGGGCAAGGGCACGGTCGCATCCGTTGGCACCAGCGCCATGCCTGAGGACCAGGCGCAGAGGTGGGCCGCAGGGCGTCCCCGGGGGGGGGGCTGTTCCTTGCTCGCCCCCGCCCCCCATCTCAAGAGCTGACTCTGAGAGGTGCGTTCTGTTTCCCCTGCAGAAAATGTCGTCCCGCGTGACTCTGGCAAAGTCCCGGGGGGAGAGGTCACGCCCTCCCACAGTGCCCCTTCCCCAGGTCGACATCGTCCCGGGGCGCTTGACGGAAGGAGACTGGTTCTCCCTGCTGGGCTTTGAGGAAGCCGAGGATCATGTGGGGGACATCCTGGCAGGGCTGTTGGACCATGTTCTGGAGGAGTGCTTCAAGGTCTATTTGACGCGGCAGGTGAGTCGTTCTCTCTCTCTCTCTCCTTCCCCCCCCCATGGGGCCGCTGCCACCCAGTTTCGTTTGGGCTCTGCCAGGGGCCTGGGCAGGGCTGCCTTCCAGGGTGAGAAGGCCTAGGCTGCGTGCCAGAATCTCTTCGGTTTCAAACTCCAGGCCCGTCACCTTCTAGGAAAGGGGGGGCATGGGCGTACCCAGGGGGGGCAGCTGCCCCCCCCCCAGAAGGCAGCCCTAGAAGCAAAAATGATCAGCGTCCATTCAAAGCAAACCTGAACGACCATGGCTTGCCCCCCCTCCTAGTTTTGATCCTGGGTATGCCCCTGGGGGGGGGGGGCTGAGCAGCATTAGAAACCCAGATATATAAGCCAGGAGGCATTTTGGGGCAAGTCTTATTTTTCAAATGATGGACTGTGTGATTGATTTTCCTCTGCCTTATTTCTCAGAGATGGCCCACTTTGTCCAGCAGCTGTGCTCACCTTCGAAGAAGGCAGAGGCGTAGCAAGCCCAGGTGGTACCCGGGGCGGAATATTTTTTGTCACCCCCCACCACTTTAATTTAAAAAAAATTAAAAAGTGTCACCCCCCCCCTGATGGTGCCACTTTGCGAGGTGTGGGGGTTTTGTGTGTGTGTGTCTATTATCTCTTTTTTCCCAATAATGTTAAAATAAAAAATAATAATAATAATAATAATAATAATGTAAAAAAATAAAAAAGTGTCACCCCCCTCTGATGGTGCCACTTTGTGAGGTGTGGGGGGTTGTGTGTGTGTGTGTGTGTGTCTATTATCTCTTTTTCCCCAATAAAGTTAAAATAAAAAATAATAATAAAAAATGATAAATATTTAAAAAATTTAAAAAGTGTCACCCCCCCCTCTGATGGTGCCACTTTGTGAGGTGTGGGGGGTTGTGTGTGTGTGTGTGTGTCTATTATCTCTTTTTCCCCAATAAAGTTAAAATAAAAAATAATAAAAAAATGATAAATATTTAAAAAATTTAAAAAGTGTCACCCCCCCCTCTGATGGTGCCACTTTGTGAGGTGTGGGGGGTTGTGTGTGTGTGTGTCTATTATCTCTTTTTTTCAATGAAGTTAAAATTTGAAAAAAAAAATTTTTTAATTACTTTTTTTTAAAAAAAAAGTGTCACCCCCCCTCTGGGGTGGAACCCGGGGCGGCCCACCCCCCCTGCTACGCCCCTGGGAGAAGGCAGTATTGTTGCTGTTGTTTCTGTTCTTAATAGATCTTATATAATTTGCATTTTAGTTTGCATTTTAGTATCTTCCTAATGATTATCGTTCTATGCTTCATCTTTTTCTCTAGCTTTCTCTGTAAGCCACCCTGAAAAACACAAGATAAATACAAATGGATGGTCGCCTGTCATGTGTGATCCGGTGGAGATGCCTGCATTGCAGGGCGTTGAACTAAATGACCGGATGACTCAGGGTCCCTTCCAACTCCACCATTCTGTGATTCTATCAAATAGAATAAGAATAAGAGGCACCTGACATGTTTCGGTTCTTAGCCCAGCCGTTGCAAACAGCTTGGAATCAGAGAATTGCAGAGTTGGAAGGGTCCCCCAAGGGCCATCTAGTCCAGCCCCCTGCAATGCAGGAACTCCAGCATTTTTTGCAGGCACCGAAAGGGGTAGGCTGAAGGTGTCCACCCTGTATCAAGGAGCCTGACCTTTTGAAAGAGGCCAACCAGGTGCGCATGTGCCACGGGTGCAAATCTCGCCCCTCAGCCTGAGCTTCCTGCCTGCCGCTCTGCCTCTGATTCTTAGAGCTGGACTGTTTGTGGGAGAGCGCAGTGTGTGTGTGTGTGTTTCTCTTCCTCTCCTTGGGGTTTCCAGACCGACTGGGGGGGGGGGTGAGGCCGTGAGCCTTGGAGGGGACCCTGCCGGACTCCCCCCCCCCGGTCTCCTGCTCACCCTCCGCTCTGCCCCCTCCCCAGTGCATCCCCTACGTCATCACCCAGGCCCGAGACGCCATGCTGCAGATCATCGAGTGGCGCTTCCTGGTGCGAGACGAGGGTGAGGCTGGGGTGCCCACAGAGCCCACCTGGCAGGAGGACGAGGAGCCTGTTGCCGGCATCACCGACTCCTGGGCCCAGGGCTCTGTGCCCGTGCTGCAAGCCATGCCACGCCCGGAGGAGCCAGAGGTAGGAGGGCAGTGGGGCTGGCACACATGCTGGGCTGGCGAGGGGCGGCATCATCCTGCTTGGGCTGATGAATTCGAGATCCTTCCAAGAATGCTTTCGGGGGGGGGATCAGGGAGGCATCCAGATGAGGGCTGGGTGGACCAGGGGCCCCAGAGGGCAGATCCTGCCAGGAGGGCAGAAGGGAAGGGGGGGGGTGCTTGGCCTGCAGAGAAGGCTGCAGGCCTCAGCTGATGATAGGGCTGGGCGGTATATCGATATATTGTCCAAAACCATATCATGACCTCCATTTCATCATTTTTGACAGCTGTACCTCAGATCCAGAACGTCGCAGACCCGGAAGTGACTGTTCCGGTTTGCGAACGTTCTTTGGAACCCAAACGTCCGGCGGGGCTTCCGCGGCTTCTGATTGGCTGCAGGAGCTTCTTGCAGCCAATCGGAAGCTGTGCCTTGGTTTCCCAACGTTTTGGAAGTTAAACAGACTTCCGGAACGGATTCCGTTTTACTTCCGAGGTACGACTGTATTGCAAATCATGCTGCATGTGCGCTTTCCAAAAATCACAATGCAGGAAATACTGTGAACCCAGCCAGAGCCTCTACGTCAGGCATCCCCAAACTTCAGCCCTCCAGATGTTTTGGACTACAATTCCCATCATCCCTGACCACTGGTCCTGTTAGCTAGGGATCATGGGAGTTGTAGGCCAAAACATCTGGAGGGCTGCAGTTTGGGGATGCCTGCTCTACGTAGCTCCATCCTTGTGTCAGACATTGTGATATATCAGTATACTAGTTGAAGGTAGCCCGTTACAAAAACAGGCGCTAGAGGAGGAGGAGGCGGCGGCAGGAGGCAGCAGAGGCTGGCGGCTGACTGCAGCTGACAGGCGGCCCCGGCGGCGGCTTCGGGCGGGTAGGCCTCGGGTGAAGCCGGGGGCTCGCGTGATCAGCGCGGCCGGGGGAGAGAAGGAGCGTGGCGGCGGCCGGAGGAGGAGGAGGAGGAGGCTCCGTGCAATGCGGCGGCGCTGCCCCAAGTGACAACGCGCGTGCGCTGCCGCTGCCTCCCGGACACGCCCCCCTCTCCGGCCGCTCCAATGCCTGCGTCCCTGTTGGGGGGGGGGGAAGTAGAGCTCTCCAATCCGTGCGTCCCTGTGGGACATGCGCACTCGCGCAGTTCCACTGACACACGGAATGCACGCACGGACACAGGCACTTTATTATATAGGATTGCGATGTAATTGAAAACCAATTTTGCCCAGCCCTAGCTCACGATGGGCTTAGTTCCCAGCAGGTTGAAGGTCTCCCTGGGATGTTGCGGCAAACGTGGCATGGCAGCATCGTGCTGCAGCTTCCCTGCTGCTCTCGTGAGGCGTTGCATCCTCCAGGGAGGACCAGAGCTCTGTGGCTTCAGGTTCAGGCCGCAGTGGCAGCATCTCTGGTTAGGGCTGGGAGAGACTCCCTGCCTGAAATGCCAAAGACGGCGTTGGCAATCCTGCGCAAGATGGACTCCGTATCCCTGGCACGGAAGCTGCAGTTTGTTCCTGCCCTGGAGGCTGGTGTAGTTGACTGCCAAGGTCCCAGCATAATGACTTCATTTCAGAGGAAGTGAGCAGGCGGCCTTGGCTGTAAAAGAGCCGCAAGTTACCTTGTTCGCCTCCTCCTGGGCCTGCAGCATTCTGGCAGTGGCACAAGCCTTGACAAGCCCTCCCCATTTGGCACAGCCCTCCAGCCAAAGTTCACGCTTTGCCCTTTCACCTGAACTGCCTCCGTCCCTCTGCAGTTTTGCAGTTTGCCAATCCCGGACAGAGTAGTCGGGTTGGGAATCTCCCCTGCCTGACTCCCTGGAGAGCCCCTGCCAGTCAGAGCAGGCAGTGCTGAGCTCAATGGTCTGCTTCAGTGCAAGGCAGCTGTGTGAAGCGTCCCTTTGCCAGCGCCAAATGAGAAATCCTTATGCTTGCCTAGAAATATGGAACCAATGTCTCCCCCACAAACACCGGGATTTGTCTCCTCCTCACTACGAGGACTGGGAAAAGTAGCTTGTGCGGCAGATGGTCTTGATCCTGCTCTTCAAACCCCCAGTTTTGAGGCTAACCTTGGAGTCACAGAACCATAGCGTTGAAAGAGTTCCCTGAGAGTCATCAGGTTCAACCCCCTGCAGTACAGGATTCTCGGCTCAAGCATCCCTGTCCGATGGCCATCTGACCTCGGCTTAAAACCCCTCCTCCAAGGAAGGAGAGTCCCCAGTCCCCAGGGAGACTCTTTCACTGTCAAAACAGCTCTGCTACCGTAGCAGCAAAGCCTAGTCTTTCAAAACATTGCAAAAAAACAACAACCCATGAATTTTGTATTTTAGGTTGTAAAATGCCCTGTTGTTTCTTGAGGAAGGGTGGTGTATACATTGAATCAATAATAATGATACAGTGGTCCCTCGGCTTACGAAATACTCAACATCTGAATTTTTCGACTTACAAACGAAAAAAGTGGCCGCACGCCTACGAATTTTTCAACATCCGAATGGAAATCGTTGCCGGTTTTAGATGCGTTTTTTTCGACTTACGAATTTTTCCGAATATTTTTTCTCCCAATGCATTCCTATGGGAAATCGCTTTTTTCGACTTACGAACTTTTCGACCTACGAATGTCCATTCGGAACAGATTAAATTCGTAAGTCGAGGGACCACTGTATTATAACCAGTCAGCTTCCCCCACCCAGCCCAACAGGCCGGCTTCTTCTAGCCCCTTGGCTTGTTTTTTAAAATGTTTTTCATTGGTTTTTCAAAAGGAACATGAGACTTCCACCCCCCTTAGTAAGCAGCTTCCCCTCCCCACCCAATTCCCCCAAACCAGAGTCCTGTGGAGAAGCATCTTTTCAAAGGTTCAGATGCAACTCTGATGGATGCCATTGTAATGGACACAGTGCCAGGTCCCGTCTCTTCCCGGCTTGAGGCTTTAACTTCCTCGGTCCTTGGAGCTTTTTTCTCCAATGCGACCTTTGCGAGTGTTCCAGAGATTTCCAGTTTGGGCCAACAAGTTCTCGGGCGTCTCCTGAAAGAAGAGCAATGGGTCCGTCTTACCTCAGGCGGATATTGTCATTTTTAAAGGTTGCTAACAATGTTCAAGTTGGGGTGCTGATCTTCCGGTCCCTCAGCTGACCTGGCCAACATCTCTCCTCCAGGTTCCCGGACCCCCAGAGGAAGTTCCTCAACTCCCGGAGGAGTCCCCCGTTGCCAGAGAGGAGCCCTCCGATATTGCTGCTCAGGGCTTCCCCCTGGGAACTTCCAGGTGGGAGGCAGAGAAACTGACCCAGGAGTCCCTGAAGGAGGTGCGCCCCACCAGGTCCCGCAGCAGCAAGGCGGTCCTGAAGTCCGGAAGCGAGCTGCCGCGCATGGTGTCCATCGCCCCCCTGCCGTCCCCCCAGCTGTCCCCCCAGCCGTCCTGCAAGAGCAGGCTGGGCCCCCAGGCCTACTATGGGCCCCTGCAGGCAACCCGGCTGAGCGACATCATGAAGCCGCTGGCCGGCTCCGAGAAGGAGATGCTCCTGCGCCAGCTCTCCCGGATGCCCCTGGAGGAGGCCTCGCGCCTGAGCCTCCTGCCGCTCTCCTGCAGCAACCTTCTGCGGATCCAGCTGGGCCGCCCGCCCAACACCCGGGACGTCTTCTACGACCAGGCGGGCAACATCACCGCAGCGCCACGCCTGGAGCTGGCCAGCCTGCCTAAGCGCTGGGTCAAGGCCTCGGCCTCGGTGGTGGACCCGGACGTGGAGTCCCAGCAGCAGGAGGCCCTGAAGACCGTCTCGGGGCGCAGAGCCCCCAAGCTCCCCAGGGGCCCGGCCGAGCCGGGCAGCGCCCATGGCGAAGGGCTGGTGGCCGTGCGGAGGAGCCTGGTGGCGAAAGCCGCCCGGCCGCCCAGCCCGGCCGGGAGGGTCCTGCAGCCCACCAGCTTCATCTTCGTCAAGCCCAACTTGCTGACCAAGACGGTGCAGCTGGCCACGGGGGTGACCCTCCGGTGCGTGGGTGGCGGCCGGGAGAAGGTCCCTCCCCAGGCGCACCAGGAGGAGGCCAAGGAGATGCTGGGGAACCTCCACCCCATGTGCCTTCAGGTGCCATCCCCCAGCCGAGAGCACCTCCTCCAGCAGCCCAAGCCTCTGCCCCGCTTGCGCCCGGGAGCTGCCCTCTGATCAGCACGGCCCTGCCCTTCCTGACCCCCCCCCTCCATTGCACCCCTTTGATCTCCTTGTAACTTAATAAACGGAGAGGTTTTTGGAGCCGGGTTTCTCTTGTTGTCTGCCTCAGGACTGCAACGCCTCAAGATCCGCCTCTCCCTGTAGGAAGGAAGCCCGACCCTGTCCTCTGAGGCCCTTCTTCGTGTGCCTCCTCCGGGAGAGGTCCAGAGGGTGGCAACACAAGAACGGGGCCTTTTCGGAGGTGGCTCCCCGCTTGTGGGAGGCACTCGCTGGGGAGGTTCGCCTGGCGCCTTTGCTACATATCATCAGGTGCCAGGCAAAAATGTTCCTCTCCAACCAGCCTTTGGCTGTTACACTGTGACCTTTTAAATGTGCCCGCAGGCTTGGGGCGATGCTCATTGTTTTTAATTATTTTGTTCCGCATTTTGTGGGTTTTCCGTTGCAAACCGGCCTGTGATCTTTGGATGGAGGATTGTATATAAATTTAATAAATAATAATTGTCGGCTGCCGCAGGTTCTCCGGGTAGCAGCCAAATCCGCACCCCCCCCCCAAGCAGACCGTTGTGTGTTTAATTTGCAAACGGGAGTGGCTCTGGGGCCCAGGCCTGCCTGGAGACCTTATGCTCTGGCCCAGAAGCCCTGCCTCCAGTCCCAGGTGTGCTCCGGGGGCTACTTTGCAGAGTGAAATACTTTGCATGTGCTCAGAGGCAGCAGTGCTGTTCCTGGAGCCCCAGGGCGATCCCTCCTGCCACAGATTGAGGCGGGGAGGGCAGGACCCCAAGACACAGGCAGGCCTAGGTGGGTTTCAGCCAAGAGCTTTCCTAGCCAGTGGGGTGGCTCCTCCCTTGAGGCACAGAGGGCAGGAATAGAGGGGGTTTTTTGGGGGGTGCTGGCTGTCTGGGGTGAAAGCTCCTTCCTGGTGGCCCCTCATGAATCCTCCTTCCATTGAGGGCAGGTGGCTTGTCCACTGCAGAAGAGTAGAAGAAGAGAAGAGTTTGGATTTGATACCCCACTTTATCCTTCCTTACCCAAAGGAGTCTCAAAGCGGCTCACATTCTCCTTTCCCTTCCTGCCCCCCAACAAACACTCTGTGAGGTGAGTGGGGCTGGGAGACTTCAGAGAAGGGTGACTAGCCCAAGGTCACCCAGCAGCTGCATGTGGAGGAGCGGAGACGCAAACCCGGTTCACCAGATTATGAGTCTACCGCTCTTAACCACTGCACCACACTGGCTCTCATCTGTGCTCAGTAATTTATATTGCGAACCCTTCTTTGAGGTGCCCGTCTGGCTGCCACATGAAAGAGCAGCTGGTGCCCAGGTCTCTCTGCATCCCTTGCCTGCCTCCCCGTGCCCTGTGAGTGAGCGGTGATGGGAACCTGGGAAGCCTGGGCAAAGAGCAGTTGATGGTCTCTGCCGCACCCAACAGCCGTCTCCTGAAATGAGACCCCACCCCCACCCTTTCGGGGATTTCAGCTCAGAGTTGCTCAGGAACAACCTGAAAGAATGTCCTGCCCACTATGCCCATTGAAGAAGAAGAAGAGTTTGGATTTGATATCCCACTTTATCACTACCTGAAGGAGTCTCATTCTCCTTTCCTTTCCGCCCCCACAACAAACACTCTGTGGGGTGAGTGGGGCTGAGAGACTTCAGAGAAGTGTGACTAGCCCAAGGTCACCCAGCAGCTGCAGGTGGAGGAGTGGAGATGCAAACCCGGTTCACCAGATTACAAGTCTTCCGCTCTTAACCACTACACCACACTGGCTGATTTGTGCAGGAGATAATCTAGGAGCTGCTGGTGTGGGGTTGGGCTGTTGGGAGCTCTGGAGGGCACCCTGTGGGCACCCCCCATTCAGAGCTTTGTTCCTTAAGAACTGGCCCATCAGATCGCAGCAGGTTCTGATCCATCGTGGGTATCCGTATTCTAGGAGAGAAGCCTCACCCCATGAATGGGATGGTGTATACAGAGAGAGGAGAATCTTCCTCCATCTCTCTCCTCGCACGAGAACCGTGATGGTGTTTAGGCACAACGTCCGGCTTGAGCCTGGTTTGGCCACGTATCTCAGAAGATGCGAGAGAAGGCCGAAGAACGAAGGAAGTGCAGAATGCCAAAGGTGATTTCAGCTTTTCTTGTAAAACTCATTCCTTGCGTTCCCTTCGCTGGGCTGTGATCGCTATAAAAAACTGTCGGCTCAATTGGCCAATCGGTTCAGAAGAGAGACCTGCTGGTGGACTTTTCTCCAACTCAATGGCCTTGTCTAGAGAAACAGTCTTGGACAGACCTTTCCCCTAACCACATTGCAAAGGTTGGGTTTTCTTCCACAGTTTTGGTGTCAGAAGCGGTCCGCATTCGGGACCTCAGCGAACCACTGGCTGCCTCCTTTCCCGTAATCCTAGCGAGACGGATTGGTTTCCTTCCACAGTGGTGAGTTTCAAGCAGGGCAGGGCAGGGCAGTCGGGGTGGATCAGTTGAACCACCTTCGTGTCATTTCTGCGTCAGCCGGTTGGGATTCTTATTGATTGATTTGTTTCATAAAATTTATACACCATTTGATTGTAAAAAGGAAAAGGAAACAGTGGTTTACAAAAACAATAAAATTAATGCTAAAAAAAAATTGCTGCTTAAAACATGCAAAAAATGAAAACCAGCAATAATTTTAAAAGAAAGAAAAAGAAACCAGCATTCTAGATATCTGGGTCGGGTTGTCTAAAAAGAAAAATGTTTTTTGCAGGCGGCTTAAAAGGACAGGGAAAGTGCCTGCCTGCTCTCTGTTTCTTCTGTCTGTTGAGGCCCTAATATGTGCAAAAAGGAAGGAGGCATGAAGGCAGGAGCAAAGGGGAAATATGCCATGTTTTGGCAAGCCAGGACGTTTTAGAGCATATCAGGGTGCTTTGCTTATGAAGGAAGGAGCCCAGCGACTCCCTTGCAATTCCCAAAGTCTCTGTTATGTGGGTCAACCCATATGATTCATGCAAGGAATGGGGAAGGTGCAGCAGCCCCCGTCCTACTTGGTAGAATCTCAGCTATTAAAATGAACCTATTGCCCAGGATGCTGTTTTTATTCCAATCAATTCCAGTTGTAAATGATTCAGGCTGCTTCAAAGAATGGAAGACAGATATTTCTAAATTTATCTGGCAGGGGGAAAGCCAAGAATTAAACATAAAATTATGATAGATATAAAGGAAAGAGGAGGCTTTGCCTTACCAGACCTGCAAATGTATTATGAGGCAGCCTGTTTGTGTTGGTTAAAGAATGGATTACATTGGATAATGCAGGCATCCTGGACTTAGAAGGTCATGACCTAAAATTCGGCTGGCATGCATGGATTTGGTATGAGAAGGCAAAAATTTATAAAAGTTTTCTTTTTTTTTTCAAATAATATTTTTATTTTTAAACACCAAAAATAGACGAGCATACAGTAAAACACACACACAAAAAAAAGCAGAAAAGAAAAACACATACCTAAACACTCACTACACTTAAACTACAATACTACACTACACAACATTTATATTAATATTCTTATCCTAAATCCTTAACATTCTCTAGTGACTTCCTCCACTCTGTCCCTCTATGTCAATTCTCCTTATCTATTTACTACCAGCAATTTCCTAATGTTTAATCTTATCATATCTATTCCATTTCTAACTTATTTTAGTTACGCTATTTAACTCTACCTATAACTTCTTAATTCTTTTCTTCAAACTTATAATTTCTAGTGAATATATATGTTAAACAAAGACTTTAATTCTATCATCCTTAACACTTATTTCTATATTCTAACTGCCATCATATTTACTATATCAATCTTTTATAAACTACTTTTATACATTGACATTTCTATTTATGTTAGTTCTATACTTTATAATATTTTTTAAGATAGTCTTTAAATTTTCTCCATTCTTTTTCCACTTCGTCGTCCCTCTGGTCGCGGATTCGCCCAGTCAGTTCAGCGGTCTCCATATAGTCCATCATTTTCATCTGCCATTCTTCTAATGTCGGTAAGTCCTTTGTCTTCCAATATTTTGCAACAAGAATTCTTGCTGCAGTTGTGGCATACATAAACAACGTGTGGTCGTCTTTTGGTAGAACTTGGTGAACCATTCCCAGGAGAAAGGCCTCTGGTTTCTTCAAAAATGTGTTTTTAAACACCTTCTTCATCTCATTGTATATCATCTCCCAGAATGCCTTCAACCTTGGGCAGGTCCACCACATATGATAGAATGTTCCTTCCATATTGCCACATTTCCAACATTTGTTGTCCTGCAAATGATAGATTTTTGCCAACTTCACTGGGGTTAGGTACCATCTGTAAATCATTTTCATAAAATTTATAAAAGTTTTCTGAACCATATTCTTAGGAAGAATCTGTATAGAGTTTTGGGGAAATATAAAAATCATCTGGAAAGGAAAACCCCTTTATGGCTATTTCCTATTGAGGCTATTACTATGAAGAGAGTTAATATGGATAAGTGGGCAACTTACTGGGAATTGGTGTATTTTACAGGGGGGGACGGGACCAAACTGAAATCAATGGAGAATGTAAGGAGCAATGTTACAGATTGATTACAATCCCATCAGTTAAATGTAACGTTTAAATTAGATAGAAATAAATGGTTTTTCAGACCAAAGCTCACAATTCGAAAAAGAACTTCTACAAAACGAAGAAAAACCTTTGTCCAAGATGTATAATTTGTTATTAGACTGGGAAACAAAAGTCGAGCTTATTAAAGCCTCAATGACACACTGGGCAATAGATATAGGACACAATATAGATTTTAACCTCTGGGAAAAACTCTGGAAAAGTGACTTGACATTTACAGCATGTTATTCTTTGAAGGGGAGCTACCTGAAAATGATTTACAGATGGTATTTAACTCCGACTAAACTTGCTAAGTTGTATAATACTGAATCAGATAAGTGCTAGAAGTGTAAAGAGGTAATGGAACGTTCTTTCATATGTGGTGGACTTGTAAGAGGGTAAAAGAGTTTTGGGAAATTATCCATAATGAATTGAAAAAAATGTTTTAAAGTACTTCCCCCCCCCCCAAACAGAGTCCTTTCTGTTGGGGATAATTCAGACTGGAATTCCCAGGTGTCAAAAAAGATTATTTATGTACGCAACAACTGCGGCCGGTGTTTTGTTAGCCCCAAAATGGAAAACGAGCGAGGCCCCAACCAAAGAAGAATGGCGGCTGAAGTTGACAGAATATGCACAACTCACACTTAACATATAGAATAAGAAAACAAGAAGAACATACATTTAAAGAAGATTGGGAAATGTTTCTTGAATATATGGTAAATAACTGTGTACAGCTGACAACACTGACGGCATTAAGATAAATTCAACAGTGTAAATAAGTTTTGATGGATGTAAGTTTTGATCGGATGGAAAACCGATTGGTATAGATTTGGAAAATATGCAGGGATTTATAGTATGTAAAATGAACCATAGAAAGAGAAGAAAGGAAGTCTTCGATATCTTAAATGAGTATTTTAAATTGCAAAACAGAAAAATTAATAAAAATTATATACAAAAAAAGAGGGAAAGCAATAAAATTAATGGTAAAAAATTGAAAACCAGTGATTTATTTTTTTATATAAAAAAACCAGCATTCTAGATATCTGGGTCGGGTTGTCTAAAAAGAAAAACGTTTTTTGCAGGCGGCTTAAAAGGACAGGGAAGGTGCCTGCCTGCTCTCTGTTTCTTCTGTCTGTTGAGGCCCTGATATGGGCAGAAAGGAAGGAGGCAGGAAGGCAGGAGCAAAGGGGAAATATGCCATGTTTTGGCAAGCCAGGACGTCTTAGAGCATATCAGGGTGCTTTGCTGATGAAGGAAGGAGCCCAGCGACTCCCTTGCAATTCCCAGAGGGATAAAAGTCTCTGTGGGTCAATCCATATGATTCATGCAAGGAATGGGGAAGGTGCAGCAACACCCCCCCCCCCGTCCAATTCCACATGGATAAAAGGTGCAGTGTTAGCCAGGGTTAGTTACTTGCAGGGGGGCTCTTCTTGAGAGGGTCCTCCTCCTCCTCCTCCTCTTCCTCCTCCTGCTGCTGCTCTGTGCTCCCCTTTGCCCATCTGAAGGCTACACAACTCTTCTGCCTTGGATTCGTAACTAGGACTTTTTCTAATCTCGCTTGCATGTTACTAGATGGGCTGGAAGGACATCCTGTCCTTGGGTGTTTTGCTTTCTGAGTGCATACGGTACTACACACCATTCCTAAGCCATTCTCAATTGGTTTCACAGGTTTAATTTTCATCCTATGCAAATTCCTTGCAGCCTGCCAATGCACCATACAAGTAAATGCTTTAAAGTCTCCTGGGAACTGTAATTTACCTGTCACCGAGCTGCAATTCCCAGCACCCTTAACAAACTCCCAGTGTGGTGCATATGCAGTATCTAATTTGTCCTATTTCCTATAAGTTACTTTATTTTCTAGAGCTGGGGGTGGGCAGCGAGGCGGTCAAGTTTGCCAACCGTTCCAGGCATTGGGATCGAGATTTTATCTCAAGTTATACCAACTTCACTGATGTCATGATCTGCAGGAATAAACAATGCAACAATGACCCGATTGGAATCATAGAATTGTATAGTTGGAAGGGTCCCAAGGCTCATCCAGTCCAACCCCCTGCACTGCAGAAATATATAAAAAATTCTGGATGCTGCTTGACTCCACAACAGCTCCGCCAAACCCTCACCATGTGCGAACACACATTCTTCTATTTGAAAAGATAGACTTAAAAAGAAAAGTCGAGTGGTGCTGAAGTCCCCTGCCTTCTCTCAAAAGGCTGCTTCTCAAAATGCTACAACTGCATGGACTGGGGGCGTTGATCAGGCCCGCCCCACCTCTATGCAAAAATAAAGACTTCCTGAGCATTAACAAGCAGGGCTCAAAACGGGTGAAAATTGGGCATTGGTTCCAGATGCCCAGCGAAGCCTCCTCTGTGAGTGTGTTTTGCCCCCTGGAGGCAGAGGTGGCTCCTAGCAACAAGCCAGAATTGCTCATGGGATGCCCAGAAGTGCCTAGACCAGTGTTTCCCAACCAGTGTGCCTCCAGATGTTTTGGGACTACAATTCCCATCATCCCTGACCACTGGTATTGCTAGTGAGGGATGATGGGAGTTGTAGTCCCAAAACATCTGGAGGCACACTGGTTGGGAAACACTGGCCTAGACCATCCGAGTCAGAGGCTGAAAAAGCAGGAGGCTCTTAATCTCGGGGTTGTGGGTTCAACCTCCACGTTGAGCAAAAGATTCCTGCCTTGGACTAGATGACCCTCGTGGTCCCTTCCAACATTGGCCTGATCCAGCAGCTTGGCTCTTCATTTGCTCCTATGTTAATAAATCGGGCTGTCTGGATATTTGTGCTGAGATACAGACAGGGAAGTGGAGGTGCCGTCGAGAGAAATGAGAGGGCAAGTGGCGTGTGGCGCACGTGGGTTGCAAGATATGTGTCTTTTAAAACGTGTTTGCGGGGGGGGGGTTGCCTTGTTTCCGTTTCCTTATGCGTGTTGCGCTCTCCTTTTTTTATTTTTATATTGTGCGCTGCCCTGCGATCTTTGGATGAAGGACACTATGCGAATATAATAGGTAGTAGATAAAATAGAGAAACCTATAGCTGAAACACTCAATATACCAGCAAGTTTGGAAAACTCAGCAGTGGCCAGAGGATTGGAGAAGATCAGTCTACATCCCAATCCCAAAGAAGGGCAATGCCAAAGAATGCTCCAACTACCGCACAATTGCGCTCATTTCACACGCTAGCAAGGTTTTGCTAAAAATTCTACAAGGCAGGCTTAAGCAGTATGTGGACCGAGAACTCCCAGATGTGCAAGCTGGATTTCGAAGGGGCAGAGGAACCAGAGACCAAATTGCAAACATGCGCTGGATTATGGAGAAAGCTAGAGAGTTCCAGAAAAACATTTACTTCTGCTTCATTGACTACGCAAAAGCTTTTGACTGTGTCGACCACAGCAAACTATGGCAAGTTCTTAAAGAAATGGGAGTGCCTGATCACCTCATCCGTCTCCTGAGAAATCTCTATGTGGGACAAGAAGCTACAGTTAGAACTGGATATGGAATAACTGATTGGTTCAAAATTGGGAAAGGAGTACGACAAGGCTGTATATTGTCTCCCTGCTTATTTAACTTATATGCAGAATTCATCATGCGAAAGGCTGGACTGGATGAATCCCAAACCGGAATTAAGATTGCCGGAAGAAATATCAACAACCTCAGATATGCTGATGATACAACCTTGATGGCAGAAAGTGAGGAGGAATTAAAGAACCTTTTAATGAGGGTGAAAGAGGAGAGCGCAAAATATGGTCTGAAGCTCAACATCAAAAAAACTAAGATCATGGCCACTGGTCCTATCACCTCCTGGCAAATAGAAGGGGAAGAAATGGAGGCAGTGAGAGATTTCACTTTCTTGGGTTCCATGATCACTGCAGATGGTGACAGCAGTCACGAAATTAGAAGACGCCTGCTTCTTGGGAGAAAAGCAATGACAAACCTAGACAGCATCTTAAAAAGCAAAGACATCACCTTGCCAACAAAGGTCCGTATAGTTAAAGCTATGGTTTTCCCAGTAGTAATGTACGGAAGTGAGAGCTGGACCATAAAGAAGGCTGATCGCCGAAGAATTGATGCTTTTGAATTATGGTGCTGGAGGAGACTCTTGAGAGTCCCATGGACTGCAAGAAGATCAAACCTATCCATTCTTAAAGAAATCAGCCCTGAGTGCTCACTAGAAGGACAGATCCTGAGGTTAAGGCTCCAGTACTTTGGCCACCTCATGAGAAGAGAAGACTCCCTAGAAAAGACCCTGATGTTGGGAAAGATTGAGGGCACAAGGAGAAGGGGACGACAGAGGATGAGATGGTTGGACAGTGTTCTCGAAGCTACTAGCATGAGTTTGGCCATGTGAGAGGCAGCGAAGGATAGACGTGCCTGGCGTGCTCTGGTCCATGGGGTCACGGAGAGTCGGACACGACTGAACAACAAATAGCTGAAACTCCCAGAGGCACAAGGAGTACCCACAATAAAAGACTATATTATATCAAGAAAAAATTCAAAACTAGAGCAATGACGAAAACACTTATTGTTACCCGCAATGTTGCCAGGGATATCAATACCGAGCTTTGTGGGGAAAGGGGAGTTTTCGCTGACGGGGGAAGATTCCCTTTTCTTTCCCAAGGTAACACAACACCCGCACTCACCCCCTGCTGGCTCCCTGCCCAGTGGGAAAGCTGACTGTTCATTAAACCAGAACTCTGCCCCGGAATAGCAGAGTTGGTACACTTTGGCAACTCCCTTTCTTTGCAGGCGATGGAGCGGCGTGTCTGGTCGGAGCGTGCCAGGGAGGGATAGCTGCCGGGAACGGCAGCCGGGCGGCACAACCTGCTCTGTCTCTGGGAGACGCACGGGCCCCCCATGGAGCTGCTCGCCCTCCTTTGGCACCCTGTCTGGGTGCCTTGCGCCCTGGTCCTGTCCGTGGTGCTCTGGGCAAGGAGGGGAGCGTGGAGACCTGCGGCTTGTCGCGTGGACCTGCGTGGCAAAACCGCCGTGGTCACTGGAGCCAACAGTGGTGAGTCCGCAAGCTTTGCTGGGCCTGGGGGGCCAGTGGGCTTAAGTCTTGACCCCTCCCCAGACCCCAACCCCTGACCTGGGAGATTTTACCTGCTTATCGCGGCTGCGCAAAGGGATTAAGGTCCCATTGAACGCTTCGGAAAACAGAATCCTAGAATGGTAGAATTGCAGAGTTGAGAGAAACTGCCAGAATCATTTATTTTAGGCACGTCCAACAGGTAGATCGTGATCTACCAGTAGATCACTGGACGTCTGTGGTAGATCACTTGTAGATCACTGGCTCCCCCCAAAGAAGCTCAACAAGTTTGGTTCCCCTGAAAAAAAGCTCAACATTTTTGACCGCAACCCTTAAAAATCTGGGCTTTCCTCCTCCCTAAGAAAAGCTCAACAACTTTGACCTGAACCCCCAAAAAGGGGGTAGATCACTGCCAGTTTTTAACTGTGAGTAGATCGCAGTCTCTTGGGAGTTGGCCACCCCTGATTTATTCCAACCTCCTGCAAGACAGGAATCTCAGCTAAAGATTATGGAGAGTTATAGAATCATAGAGGTGGAAGGGACCTCCGAGCTTCATTCATATAGTCCAAGCGCCTGCAATGTGGAAATCTCGACACGCAGCTCTTGCGCGTTTCGGGTGTTTCTTAGTGGTTCTGAACTTGTGGGTTATGTCTGAATGGACACGCATTTCCCTTGGCACTAATAATAATAATAATTTATTATTTATACCCCGCCCATCTGGCCGGGTCTCCCCAGCCACTCTAGGCGTACTTAAAGTACGTGCACCCTAATATTATTTCAACACCATGCATGTGGGACTTTAGGATTACCGGTAACTGAAGCAGAGGCTGGATTGCATTGCTGCATTGCACAATTGTGCGTGTGTGAAAGAGAGAGAGAATGTTGCAGCAGGACAGATCCAGCGCATGGTTAAACCTTGTAACTCGCTCCCGCAGCAGGAGGCAGCCTGCCTGGCCCCCAGCCTAGAAGGCTTTAAAATGCCTGGAGGACCCATGGGAAGTCCAGAATTCGGAGGAATCTGTAAATGTGGATGTTCGTATTGTTATAATTTTATACTTGTAATTTTATACTTGCAAAACCAAATAAAAATTATTTCAAACAAACAAACAAATCTAAACAAACAAACAAACAAACAAATAAATAAATACATTGATATGTAAAAAATATAAAAATAAAATGCCTGGAGGAGGAGGAGGAGAGGGCTATCGAGGGCTGCTAGCTGCAGCTGAAGGGAGCAGGGCTTCCGAGTACAGTATTGGTTGTTGGAGACCCCAGGAAGGGAGGGGGCTCTGGTGCTCCAATTCTATTTACAGGTTTCCCGTAATAGGCACCTGGACGCAGAACTGGATGGCTTCCTTTTGGCCGGATCCAGCAGCCTCTTCTGATTTAGCACTGCGTGGATTGCTGGGCCCTCCTTCCTCCTGCCCCCGTGAAATAATGGGGCTGGGGGCGGCGGCATGAGCTGGCCTGCGGCTGATGCCTTCGGACTTCATAGCACTGCGGAGTTGGAAGGGACCCGTGGGCGTACCCGGGGGGGGCAGGGGGCAGCTGCCCCCCCCTAGAAGGCAGCTGCCCCCCCCCGAAGCAAAAATGATCAGCGTCCGTTCAAAGCAAACCTGAACGACCATGGCTTGCCCCCCCTAGTTTTGATCCTGGGTACGCCCCTGAAGGGACCCCGAGGGTCCTCTATCTAGTCCAACCCCCGCAATGCCAGAATCCTGCCCACAGCCGTCCCTGGGTGGGCTCAAACCACCGACCTTCTGGTTGACAGCCAGACCCACTGACCCCTGGGGGCCTTCCCAGGGAACCCCCACTCCCCTGTGGAAGGTGAGCAGGATGCAGGATCTGGGCAGAAGGATGTGTCTGGTTGCTCGTGTTGCTCCCAGCTGGGTCGGGTTCGCTTCCCAGACCAATAGGGAAGCCGGTCAGGGCCAAGGGGAGAGCCGCCACGGCCGCGACCCCCGCCCAGACCCGCCACAAAGCGCTGGTGAGGGGCTTCGGAGCGATCCTGCTCCTTGACTCGCGCGCCCCCGGGCTCTGCTGCAGGGATTGGCAAGTGCGTGGCTCTGGACCTGGCGCGCAGGAATGCCCGGACCATCCTGGCGTGCCGCAGCCGAGAGAGAGGGGCGGCAGCCGTGGAGGAGATCCGCAGGGCCACGGGGAACCCCGACGTCCACCTGCGCATCCTGGACACCAGCTCCATGGCGTCGGTGAGGAACTTCGCCAGGCAGCTCCTGGAGGAAGAGGCGCAGCTGCACATCCTGGTCAACAACGCCGGGGCCTCAGGTAACGGGCAGGGCTGTGCGGGTGGCGGAAGGAGCCACGAGGCGCTGGAGAAAGTGGAGTGGCTGGGATCGGACCCCTGCTCGCCTGCGGACCCTCTCCAGGGAGCCTCTAGGAAGCCACAGAGCCTCTGCTCCTGGGGGCTAGGACTGCAGGACTGTGCTGCCTGCACCAAAGTGTTATTGGCCTCGATTCTGGAAACCCAGGAGGCACCCACAGGCCAGCAGGGCGCTCCAGCACCTAAGCAAAGGCACCTCTTGGTTTCCTGTTGGGATCTCCTATTATACATATATATATATATACATACATATATATATATATATACATACATATATATATATATATATATATATATATATATATATATACACACACACACACACACACACACACACACACACACACATAATTTTACAATTTCATATTTCAGCACTATACATCAGTGTTTCTCAACCTTTTCTGGGCAAAGGCACACTTGTTTCATGAAAAAAATCTCGAGGCACACCACCATTAGAAAATGTTAAAAAATTTAACTCTGTGCCTATATTGACTATATATAAAGTAATTCTCTTGAATAGGAATCAAATAAACACAAAGAAAGTATTTTATAATTACTAGTTGCAAATTTGGCGCTAGTTGCAAATTTGCAGTCTCTTTAATTTCTGATTTGCGAATGCGGCTATCTCCCTTCGCATTCTCGTCTCATGAAGTCTAAAAACAGACCCCGGACTTGCTTCCTTCCTCCCGTGGTCCCACCTCTTCAATAAATTAGTAAGTTCTTTTTACACTCACGGGTCGTTCTTTTTGGCTTTATCCCGTCTGGGGGGCTTCAGGCGCTTGCTACCCGAGCTTTAGGGTGCCGCAGCGGCCGGCACGGGGCTTGCTCGTAACGCCGCCTTCCCTTCGGAGAAGATCCCGCACCTTCTCCTTTACCGTCCTTTCTTATCGTTCGTTTGGGAGGGTTACCGGGCACCTTTCCCCTCCCAGGTTTCACTGCCGCTGCCAAACGGTCTCCCCACCACAGTAGGTTGCCGTTTAGTGACTCGGCTCGTAGCGCGCCCTGGCCAGAAGTCTCTCCTCTGACTTCCTATTGGTCCCTATCAGGGTTTTCCCGCGGCACACTAGGCAACATCTCGTGGCACAGTAGTGTGCCGCGGAACAGCGGTTGAGAAACGCTGCTATACATAACATTTATATTATATTATATTATATTATACTAGCTGACCCGGGCCACGTGTTGCTGTGGCTGACTTTATGCTTATTCCCATCAGCAGCAGCCGCAGCCAAAATAAACCCCCACCTACCCCCGCCGGCGTCATGTGCACTCTGCACGCGCTCAGGTGCCCTCTCGCGGCCTGTGGCAGAAAAGGCCGAGGAAGGAGGCCTCTGACGCCGTCTGAGGGAAAATCACTATGGAAACACACAGATAAAAAGCACACCTCGGGAGATCACTGAGGGACGATCACGGTGGCCATTTCCCGCCGTGCCTTGCCTGTGGCCTTTTCAAGGGGAAAAGTGCTAGTAACTCTCTACAGCACAGGTGTCAAGGACAAGGCCCGCGGGCCAAATGCGGCCCGCGAGACCTCGTCATGTGGCCCGTGAGCGCGCGCTGATTGGCGGTGGGCAATCCCCCGCACCATTTTTGCCTTGCCGGGAGAACCCGGCAAGGTTTTTTTTTCCCGGGCCGTTTTGGCCCAGCGCGGCTTTTTGCCGCCTCGGGGGTGCCCCGCGCGGCTTTCTGCCGCGTCGGGGAAGCCCCCCCGCACCATTTTTTCCTTGTCGGGTGTCACCCGTCGCCACCGAGGCTTGCGCGTCGGTGGCGAGGGGGAGGGAGACGTTGCACGGAGCGGAGAAGGGGCGGCGCGCGCCGACCCTTCCCCGCTCTGTGAAGCATCTCCGCTGTCTCCCGTCGCCACCGACGCTTGCAAAAGCCTGCTTTTGCAAGCGTCGGTGGCGAGGGGGAGGGAGACGTTGCACGGAGCGGAGAAGGGGCGGCGCGCGCCGACCCCTTCTCTCTCTCTCTCTCACTCACTCACTCACCCCTTCTGTCTTTCTTTCTGTCTGTGTGTCTTTCTTTCCTTCCTTTTTCCTTCCTTCCTTCCTTCCTTCCTTCCTTCCTTCCTTCTCTCTGACCCCTTCCTTCCTTCTCCCTCTTTCTTTCACTCTCTCTCTCACCCCTTCTGTCTGTCTTTCTTTCTTTCTTTCTTTCTTTCTTTCTTTCTTTCTTTCTTTCTTTCTTTCTTTCTTTCTTTCTTTCTTTCTTTCTGTCTGTCCTTCCTTCCTTCCTTCCTTCCTTCTCTCTCTCTCTCTCACTCACTCCTTGCTTCCTTGCTTCCTTGCTTCCTTCTCTCTCTCTCTCTCTCTCTCTCTCTCTCTCTCTCTCTCTCTCTCTCTCATCCCTTTCTTCCTTCTCCCTCTTTCTTTCACTCTCTCTCACCCGCCAACCCCGTTCGTCAAAGCAGGCTTGTTTTTGCGATCGGGATTGGCGGGGAAGAACCAGCAGCATCCCTCCGCCACCCCTCCCAGCCTTTTAGAGGAGGAAAACCACAAAAATATTTTTTTTCTTGTTTTCCTCCTCTAAAAACAACGTGCGCACTATGCGTGTTATGGAGCGAAAAATACGGTACATTATTACAAAAAACAGTAATAATTGAATGCAGTGACAATAATTTATGATAATAAAGAGTGGACACATAGTCCTACAGATACAACCGGCCCTTTGAGGGTGACCAAACTGCTGATGCGGCCCCCGATGAATTTGAGTTTGACACCCCTGCTCTACAGAGAGGATTTGATTCCATTTCCCAGAGTGCCTTGAGCGCGCGGTTGGTTGGGATAATAAGCCCAGCGTTTCCCAGCATGCCTTGCGGTTTGGGCGAAAGAGCTTAGTTCACCCACAGGGCGCCTTGACTCCATTTCCCAGCGTGCCTTGCGGGTCCGGCCTAGTTAACTGTGAGAGGCAGTGGCCTCCATTTCCCAGCGTGCCTTTGACAAAAGAGATATTTACATTTCCCCGTATCCCAGCCAATTTAATCACATCCTTGTCTGGCACGCCGGTATCAGGAAGCCACTAACACAATCAACCCCTCCTTCCTTGCAGAGAAACAGTTTGTCAGTTTGGGAGTGAAAATGGAGACAGGCCTGCCGTTGCTAGAGGGCGAGGCTTTGCTGTGATGTCATATGTGTGTGCCAATTTCTTGCTTTTGTAGCTGTAGTACCAGTATAGCCGTCGCTAGAGGGCGCTGTTTTGCTGGTGGTGTCATATGTCTGCGACAGAATTTTTTGCGGTTTTTCTTTATTTTAGGTATGACAGGTGTGGTTTTTCTGAATTTTTATTACTCCAGATTAGAATGCCATGGTAATGGAAACTCTGTGTCCAAATTTGATGCGATTTGGTCCAGCGGTTACGGAGCAAGGGTGTTTCGGACAAACGCGCAATGGGAACATTTTTATTTATATTATATTATATTATATTATATTATATTATATTATATTATATTATATTATATTATATTATATTATATTATATTATATATACGGATTCCCCACATCTAACCCTATACCCAACTCACCATTTACCCAAATACCCATGTGACTTCCTTCAGCCAAATGCTACCTTAAAACTCTAACACTGTGTTCATAATTCTTCATCACATTGATGAATCCTCTCACTTAAAATCATTGCGTCTTAGCTTAATGAACTCAATCAGTACTTACCCATAAATTTCTATTGAAGTAATTTTGTGCAATATATTCTTCAAGACGCTTCCAGTCCTTTCTTAATTTCTGTTTTGATTGCATTCTAATTGACGCTGTCATCTTGGCTAGTTCAATATATTCGCAAATTTTAATTTGCCCCTCTGACATTGAGGGAGTCTCCTGTTGGGATCTCCTTCCAGCCTGAGGCTCCTCCTCTTCTTAGGGCTCGTCCACCAAGGCAAGTGTGGAGCGCAGCAACGCTCTGGTACAAGCATGAGAAGACCACCGTCCCCTGCGCACCTCACCTGCCAGACTCCGCCCGCGGAGCATCCCTCTTGCAAATGGCACAAAACAACAGCGAAGTCTTGCTGCGCCTGGAAGACAAGAGGGTGTATTCTCTGCAGCACGAGAGCTGGCTTCTGCGGAGATACATTTCCTGCTCTTTCAGGGGCTGCCAAAAAGACTCATGTGGTGACCCCTGTAAAAGCCATTGCGAAGAGGTTTGCTGGGCTCCCGGGTCCCTGCTTGGCTTGATCCAGCAGCAGCAGGTCTCTCCTGGTGTTGATGTTATCCCACCGCCTTCTCCGCGGAGATCCAGGAGGCACCCGACGTCGTCGTCCCCCTCCTCATGTCATCCCCACAACAACAATAGAATAGAATAGAATATAATAGAATAGAATATATTTTATTGTCGTTGTCCACGAGATTACTTGGCTGCTCCATCCACCCAGATAGGGCACTCCACGCAAAAACAAAACAACTACAAAAACACTGATTAAAACCATACACTGATAAAACATAACAGGTAAGATTAGATGACTTCAAAGTCCAGGCTTCCCATTCAAGGCCGCGATCGCTCTGGAGAAGAAGTTGTTTCTAAGACGGCTTGTTCTTGTTGTCATCGTCCTGTATCTCCATCCCGATGGCAAGAGCTCAAAGAAACGGTGACTAGGATGCGATGGATCTTTCACTATGTCCAGTGCCTTTCTGTGGCACCTCATGGCATAAATCTGCTCTAAGGTGGAGAGCGAGCAGCCAACAATGCTCTCTGCTGCCTTAACAACTCTGCACAACCCCATCCTATCCTGAGAAGTACAGCTTCCGTACCACACACATAAGCCATAAGTCAGCACGCTCTCGATGGCACAGTGATAGAAGGCAAGCAGCAGCTTTTGTGGAAGATGGTTTTTCCTTAGAACTCTCAGGAAGTACAGTCTCTGCTGCGCCTGAGAGGTAGTGTCTGGCCCCCAAGATCACCCAGGGAGCTTCATGGTCAAATGGTGGAGATCCGAACTCTAGCCTCCCCGTCCTAGTCCAGCTCTAACCATTGCACCACACTGCCTCTCTCTCCGCTGGTGCCTTTCCTGGTGTCTGCCCCGGGGAGACTTTGGGCAAGGACCTCACTTGTGCCCATTTCAGGGAGCGGAAGGAACACCTCGGGCTCCCAGACCCAGCTCCGTTTGCCACCCGGGCAGGTCTGCTCCCCATCCTCTCTCCCCCTCCAGGTTTGCCGTTCAAGGTCACCCCCGAGGGACTGAGCCTGATGTTCGCCACCAACTACCTGGGCCACTTCCTGCTCACCAACTTGCTTCTAGGTAAGGCCACACATCTCTTCCCCCTCCCAGCCCCATAGCTTGACCCCCAGGGTTATTTGTGGGGGTTCAGGAGGCATCTAGAGCAGCGGTTCCCAAAGTGGGGTGGGGATATCATCCCCTGGAGGGGTGGGGTTCTCCCTAGGGGGTCGCCAAAGGTGTAAAGGAGTATCAGGCTTTGAAAAGCTGGCCTCGCTGGATCAAGCGCCTCCGTTTCGTTAAATTAATTAAACGGAGCTGATTTCGTTGGATTTCGAATAAGCGTGCAATTAATTGGTTCGTGTTTTGAATTTTTTTGCGCTATCAATAAAAGTGGGTCATGCCAAGCGCTCTTCCAAGCTATTTATTTATTTAATGAAACCTATGCCCCGCTTGATTGCAAAAAGAAGAAAAACAGCGGCTTACGAAAAGAGGAAACAAGAAAATCGAGGAGAAATTTAGAATGATGTTAAGAATAATGGGTTTTTTGTAGGTGGCGAAGGGGTTGCTGGGGATGAGTTTATGGAATCAAGTGGGGGGGGCCAAAAAAGTTTGGGTGTCGACCGCCAAGCTATGGGGACCCCTGCAAAGGGAGCGAATGCTGCATGGGGAAGCAGCCGCTGTGGGGCAGTGAGAGAAGCGGGTGTTGTGGGGCAGGGGCTGAGCCCAGCCCCGATCCCTCCGATTCACCAGTAGGTAGAGGAGGGTCTTTGCTCCAGCCCATCACCCTGTTTTAAAGTTTTTTTTTTTTTTAAATTATTTATTTGTTTTTTCAGATTAAATTTTTGCAGTCCCGTATCCAACATACAACATAGAAACAATATTCCCAAGAATCTCCTCTCCTTTGGGGGTCCTGTTATTAATAATTTCCTGCTGCATCTTTTATAATAATCCAAATCTTTTACCTCTCCATTGTGTCCAAAATTCACCATTAAACTACAAGTGTTATTCCAATCCTACTAAAGATTTTAACTGTTCACAGTGGTTTTTAAGATAAATTATCAATGTTCCCCATTCCTAATTAAAATTGCAGTCTTCCTGATTTCTGATTCTTCCGGCCATTTTAGCCATTTCGGCATAATCCATCAACGTGATCTGCCAGTCTTCTCTATCTACCAACCTGTCCCCCTTTGTGCACCCTTCTTGTGTCCCCCAAACCCCGCAGACGCCATGAAGGCCTCGGCCCCTTCGCGCATTGTCAACGTCTCCTCCTTCCGACACCACGAGGGGAAGGCGAACACCCAGTTCCTGAGCGGAAAGGAGCAGCCCAAGAACTTCGACAAGGCCTATTGCAGCACCAAGCTCATGAACGTCCTCTTCACGGTGGAGCTGGCCCGGAGGCTGCAGGGGACAGGTCAGCCCACCGCCCTTCCCGCTTGTGGTTAGGGGACGTGGGTGGCGCTGTGGTCTAAACCTCTGAGCCTCTTGGGCTTGCCGATCAGAAGGTCGGCGGCTCGAATCCCTGTGACGGTGTGAGCTCCCATTGCTCTGTCCCAGCTCCTGCCAACCTAGCAGTTTGAAAGCACACCAGTGCAAGTAGATAAATAGGTACCGCTGCGGTGGGAAGGTAAACGGCATTTCCGTGCGCTCTGGTTTCCGTCATAGTGTCCCGTTGCGCCAGAAGCGGTTTAGTCCTGCTGGCCATATGACCCTGAAAGCTGACTGTGGACAAATGCCGGCTCCCTCAGCCTGAAAGCGAGATGAGCGCCGCAACTCCAGAGTCACCTTTGACTGGACTTAACCCTTCAGGGGTCCTTTACCTTTGAGGGGCTGTCCCGTGGGTGGGAATCCTAGAATTGTAGAGTGGGAAGGGACCTCCAACAACCATCTAGTCCAGGCATCCCCAACCTGCAGCCCTCCAGATGTTTTGGCCTACAACTCCCATGATCCCTAGCTAACAGGACCAGCGGTCAGGGATGATGGGAATTGTAGTCCAAAACATCTGGAGGGCCTTCTGGTGGTTCCCTCCCTGCGAGAAGTGAGCTTACAGGGAACCAGATAGAGGGCCTTCTCTGTGGTGGCTCCCTCCCATCAGATGTCAAGGAAATAAACTTTTAGAAGACATCTGAAGGCAGTCCTGTTTAGGGAAGTTTTTAATGTTTGATGTTTTATTCTGTTTTTAATCTGTTGGGAGCTGCCCAGAGTGGCTGGGGAAACCCAGCCGGATGGGAGGGGTATAAATAATAATTTATGATTATGATTACTTCTCTTTGGGGCAACTGGATGGTCACTGAGAGAACGGGAGGCTGGTGTAGATGGCCCCCCTTTGGCCGGATCCAGCAGGCTCTTCTCATGTTCTAAGGTGGATCACACCAGCACCCTTGGACCATGTATCGTGGGAGGGTGGTACACATTTCTGGATTGCTCTAATGATGGACTTTTCTTGCGCTGCACACGAACCCCTGCTCAAGATCTCTCACCCTGTAATAATCCAGCAGAGATCTGTCCTGTTGCCAGCCAGGGGTGGCAGAGCTGGGCGCTGCGTGTCTCCTGCCCTGGCACTCGGTGACTGAGCACCTGCTTCCCTTGCAGGAGTGACCGCCAATGCTCTGAACCCAGGCCTCGTCCACACGGAGATCATGCAGAACTACAGCTGGTGGGCTCGCCTGCTCTTCCATCTCGTGGGCATCTTCTTCTTCAAGGTGAGACGGGACGGAGGCTGGTCCTTGGGGGTGGCCAGTCGCTGCCTCTCAGAGCCTTAGGGTCTACCGGCCTACCCCACAGGGTTATTGTGGGGATTGAATGAGGAGGGGGAGAAGAGCGGTGCACACTGCCTTCGGCTCCTCGGAGAAAAAGGTGGGATAAAAGAGCAAAAATAAATAAAGCCAAGGAAACCAGAAGCGCAAACGTCAGCGGGGGCAGAGACTTTGCCAGTTCCCAAGATCAGCCAGTGTCAAGTGGGGTTATTTGAACCCTGGTCTCTCCCAGGTTCTAGTCGAACACTAAGCTCGCGGCCCCCCCTCCATCTGCCTTCTGTTGTTGTTCAGTCGTTCAGTCGTGTCCGACTCTTCATGACCCCATGGACCAGAGCACGCCAGGCACACCTATCCTTCACTGCCTCTCGCAGTTTGGCCAAACTCATGTTAGTAGCTTTGAGAACACTGTCCATCCATCTCGTCCTCTGCCGTCCCCTTCTCCTTGTGCCCTCCATCTTCCCCAACATCAGGGTCTTTTCTAGGGAGTCTTCTCTTCTCATGAGGTGGCCAAAGTACTGGAGCCTCAGCTTCAGGATCTGTCCTTCTAATGAGCACTCAGAGCTGATTTCCTTCAGAATGGATAGGTTGGATCTTCTTGCAGTCCATGGGACTCTCAAGAGCAGGGGTAGGCAAGGTTTACCTCGCCTGGGCCAATTCACTCCAGCAGAGATCCCTCCATGGGCTGGATCGTGAGCGTGCGTGCGGCCACGATTTATGGCGTCTGAGCATGTGCAGACGCAGACGCTATTTCCAGCACAGCGGAAGTGAGTCCCTGTGTTGCGCTACGCCGGTTTAGCGCAGCATGCAGGGACTCACCGAGCGGGCGGCTCGGTTTGGGGGCGGCTCGTGGGCTGGTTAAATGACCTCTGTGGGTCGCTTGTGGCCCATGGGCCTTAGGTCGCCTACCCCTGCTCAAGAGTCCCCTCCAGCACCATAATTCAAAAGCATCCATTCTTTGGCGATCAGCCTTCTTTATGGTTCAGCTCTCACTTCCATACATCACTGGGAAAACCAGAGCTTGAACTGCCCCTCTTCTGCAAGTCAAGTTGCATCGCATCTTCCAACAGAGCCAGTTTATTCCTCTCCGTTATCCGTTATGTCCCTCCCTTCATGTTGTTGCCTCGGGGTGAGATGAGTGAGGGGGACCTGCCCGCAGGTGGATCCCTGAGTTGCAAGGATGCCCCTCTCCAGGCTCTCACCTGCCATTCTTGCTGCACGACATCTAACCCAGGGCGTCCCCCCCCCAGCATACAAAGCAGAATCTGGGGATGTTTACCCTGGAGAAGAGAAGGTGCAGAGCCCTCTCCAAAGACCGGAAGGGCTTCCCCAAGGAAGATGGAGACTCCAGAGGGCATGGCTCCAAATGGCAGGAGAGGAGATTCCGACTGAAGGGACTCCCTCCCATTCCTCCTTGGAGGCTTTAAAGCAGACTCCTCCGCTGTGATTCCTGCATTGCAGGGGGTTGGACTGGATGACCCTGGGGGGTCCCTTCCAACTTTACGTTTCTGTGTTGTGGAGCTGGCTGACCCTCTTTCTTTGCCTCCCCCCCCCAGTCGCCAACGCAGGGATCCTTCAGCACCACGTACTGCGCTGTGTCTGAAGAAGTGGAGGGCATCTCCGGGAAGTACTTTGACAGCGACTGCAGCCTGGCACTGCCCTCGCCCCTCGCCCGAGACCCCGCCGTCGGCCGCAAACTCTGGGAGGCTTCGGAGAAGCTGGCGGGCCTGAATGATGGTGGAAGGGAGACTGCCAGCCGCAAGGTGGCCTAGGCCGGCCCGCAAGAAGGAAACAGGGATTCACGCTGCTCCCTCGGGCGCCAGAGCAGGACTCAGGTCTGCCAGCAACGATCCTGGATGCTTGCTCTGGTTTTTCCCTCACCTGGCCAGGTTTCGGAGACTGTTTGGGATCTCTGCAGAACCAGAAAGTCCTTTGGGATTAGTGTGGTCTAAAGAGAGACTTGAAAGGATCCGTGCATCCTTTTGCCCCTAGCAACCTGTTTCCTCCCAGTTTCCTTCCCTAGCAACAGGGTTTCCTTAGCGACAGACTTCTTTATTAGACAGGCTCTGAAGGAGAGAATGAGTCTGGCTGTTACTCTGCCCAGGTGGCTGAAGAGCAGAGAGGAGGAAGTGTTGATGCCCTGTAGAGTTTTACCTTCTTTTCCTTAGACTAGCCGTTTTATGGGCTGCAATATTAATTCTTCAATAAACCCTTTGAGCAGAGCTGGAATGTGTGAGGTGTTTCTTTCCACATGGGTGGGCTGAACTGAGAAAGGAGATCCTGGAAGACTTTCTGGGTGACTCTGCGGACTGCAAAAGGAACCCCAAACGATGCTGACATTTGGTACCCCATTCAGTTCAGCGGGACGGCGAATCCATTTTCAGACACCAGTCAGAGTTTAATAAATGGCGTTTATCAGCATTGCAATGCAGTTCACGACCCCTCACCCCCTTTGTCGAAGGGGGAAACGGGGTGCGGAACAGAGGAATATAGCAACTTCTATTCTCCAAACAATGCCCTGAGTGCTGAAGAGGCAGAGACCATCTTGGCTGCCTCTTAGTGCAGATGCAAATTGGCAGGATTGGCAGCAGCAAATATGGTAGATGTTAATTGTACCCTTTTATTCTCTTGCCAACTGTGCTGTTTTAAACATGCTGTTATAGGAATTCTAAGGTCTTATATATATATAAAATAAATGTTCATAAATGTACAAGGTATACACATACATAAGTACGGTATATAAGCTACGTGTCTGAAGTCGTACAGGAGAGCAATCCTGAAGCCATTTTGACTCTTTCAGTGACCTCAAATATTCCTCTGCAGTAAGGGAGGCAAACAGGGAAAAATCAGTGACCATTATCAGATATCCTGGCAGACAGGTTTTCTGCTGTAGACCACCTCCTTCTGTGATGATGTTTTTTTGGGGGTGGCCTTGAGCTACAGGGGAGGCAATTTCAAAAGTCTATATAAGGGCTTGTGCACCGTTGTTCTGGGTTAAGGTTACCAGATTTTTTTCAATGAATCCAGGGACACTTTTCAACTTCAATTGATTTTGTATGGGGACTGTCTCCGGGAAACGGGGACGTCTGGTAACCTTATTCTGGGTCCCTCCTGCCTCCTGCATGGGGAGAGTGGGGGACCCTGTTGCAACAGTTTAATAAAGGTCAGGCTTACTAGCTGCTCTGCTTCTCAATATTCTCTGGTTGGCCTCTGTTATTTTCTCCTACCGATAGAGAACCCACTTAAGGACTATACGGGCTCTTGGGTACCCTGTAAGGGAAAAGGAGCAGTTTTTTCTTATAACAGTGCATTTTATATTTGACTTCCTTTAGTAAAGTTTTCTTTTGAAATCTTTAAGATAACTTTGCTGCATTAAACTGCAATCGGTCGTTGACCTCCTATGTAATGTTTTATTTTCAAATCGTTAAGGTAAGATTTAGTTTGCTGCCCATTATATTGCTTTGATTGCATACTTTATAGTTGACTTTCTTCTGTTTTGTCTGGACTGTTTTATTTGATGTTGTGTTCTCTCTGCTTTGTGTTTTTTTTTCTTAAAAATATAAAACAATATAGAAATGAAATGAAATTAATAATAATAATAATAATAATAATAATATAACCTGTGCTTTCATCATCTGTTTGGGGAGCTCTGTGGCAACTTCACAGTGCCCCCCCCCTGCAGTTTCCCGTTGAAACAGAAAGATTATTTAGATATGTATTGCAGGGGGCTAGACTAGTTGGCCCTTGGGACAATTCTATGATTCTATAAGCATATTACAAACAAACGACAATGCGCTTGATCTTACCTTTAACAGAGACTGAGCATTTCTTAGGAGGGATTACATACTGTAAATCTGCAACAAAGGAGCCGCCATTTCTCATGTCAGCCTTTCCTGACAAATAAACAGTCATTGTGTAGACACATCCTATACCTCCAGCCCCGAAATTCTTTGTTCTCCCTTTACATATGGAGTTACCAGGATCCAATAGCTTCTCTAAAATGTTCCTTTTTCCTTTAACGTAACTTAGTTAAGTAATACTTGGCTGTTTCTGTCATTTTCTCATGAATAAATTTCATTAGGCTTCTGGTTACTTTTCCATAGCTTCACGTACAGAATCCCAGCCGTTGCAAAGGATGCATCAGGCCTGAGATGGACCTTCTGGTCTTACGTATGCTTTTAATTCTGTTGGGAGCCAACCAGAGTGGCTGGGGAAACCCAGCCAGGTGGGTGGGGTATTAACAATAAAATTATTAATTATTATTATTATTCCCCATCACTCAGCAGGCACAGAAGGGGGTCAAAAGGGATTTCGGACTTGAAGTTGCTCTAGGCCAGCACCACTTTGCTTTACGTTTCCACCATAAATGAAGGGGGAAAAAGTCCCCCTTACCAGCGTTTCAGGGCCCCCACTTACCATTCCTCTTCCCAAACACCCACCATCGGGGACTTCCAAGGCATTTGGGGCCATTGATGCACCCCCTGTATGCACAATTTTTCATATAGATGCTCACTTCCAACTGAAAAGGTCGTTCCTCTGTGTAACAGGAATGCCCAGATATCATACGAGATGTTTATTTTTGTTATTTATTAATTTATACCTCACTTTTTCCACCAAGGAGCTCAAAGCGGCACAGATGGTTCCCCCTACCCCATTTGATCTCGCACAACAACCCTGCGAGGTTGGGTTGGTGACTGGCAACCCAAGATGCTTCAAGGCCGAGCGGGTATTCGAATCCTGGTCGCCTGGTGCTCTAACCACTACACAACACTGCTATAATTCTGTTATTGCCATGGTACAGAGATTAACGGCAAACACACTGGCATGTTTGTGGTCCTGTTCTTTGAGGAGCATTCACACATTTTTTTGACAGCAACTGCCTCTTCCGAAACGGAACCATTCGTTCTTTGGGGTTTTGGCACCACACGCCGTCCCCGGCCCTGAACTCAGGATCGGCAGCTGCCTGCTGTTATCTGGCTCCTGGCTCCAAAGTCCAGCAAGCAACAGCCAAGGCAGCTCCAGTATAAAGCGGGGATAACCTGGGATAACCTAAAGCGCAGTCGAAATGCAGATGCAGAGAGCATGGACTCCAGACGGCAACGGAAGCAAAACTAAACGGTTTATTGAGATATAATGCAAAACAGGGACACAGCAGAGAGTGAAACTTGTAGCTCATGGGGGCCCATTGAAGAAGCAACCATGGGCTGCATCAATAGGAGTACAGCATCTAGATCAAGGGAAGTAATAGTACCACTGTATTCCGCTCTGGTCAGACCCCACCTGGAATACTGTGTCCAGTTCTGGGCACCACAGTTCAAGAAGGATACTGACAAGCTGGAACGTGTCCAGAGGAGGGCAACCAAAATGGTCCAAGGCCTGGAAACGATGCCTTATGAGGAACGGCTTAGGGAGCTGGGTATGTTTAGCCTGGAGAAGAGAAGGTTAAGGGGTGATATGATAGCCATGTTCAAATATATAAAAGGATGTCCTATAGAGGAGGGAGAAAGGTTGTTTTCTGCTGCTCCAGAGAAGCGGACACGGAGCAATGGATTCAAACTACAAGAAAGAAGATTCCACCTAAACATTAGGAATAACTTCCTGACAGTAAGAGCTGTTGGACAGTGGAATTTGCTGCCAAGGAGTGTGGTGGAGTCTCCTTCTTTGGAGGTCTTTAAGCAGAGGCTTGACAGCCACCTGTCAGGAATGCTTTGACGGTGTTTCCTGCTTGGCAGGGGGTTGGACTGGATGGCCCTTGGGGTCTCTTCCAACTCTAGGATACTATAAACCACGCAGTGAGAATTCGAGAGTAACAACAGAGGAACCAGTACAAAGGAGATACAAAAACAGCAGCAATATTTAAAGGAGGAGGATTGACAGAAGAACTGAATTAAATCTCCTTCAGTTTAAAAGCACATGAAGTCATCGTCCCCCACCCCCCCCGTTCTAACTGCACAGTGTTAAGTTGCAGCTGTTACCCTGGTATGGTGGGTCAAAGGGTTATTTTTAAATATCTATTGCATTTTATATCCCGTCTTCCTTCCGCAGAGCTCAAGGCGGCCTGCATCCTCCCCCCCCCATATTATCCTTACAACAACCCCGTGAGGTAGGTCAGGCTGAGGGTTGGTGACTGGCCCCCAAGGTCACCCAGCGAGCTTCATGGCAGAGCAGTGAATGGAACCCAGGTCTCCGGGGTCCTAGTTTGATGCTCCAACCACTACACCGCACTGCCTCTCTGTCCCTGAAAGTGCAGGTGGAAAGGAAGGAGCCGGGGAGCCCAGGGAGGCTGAGCCGCCCCAGAAATGAACATGAAGGGAAAGAGGGAAGGCACAGAGGGCAGGACCTTTCTGCACAGCGGCCGTTAGGTATTAACTTGGGACAGACCCCAGAAGAGGAACATCCGTGGGCTCCCTGTGTGTGCTCAGAATTTCTCAGAGAAGGTAAAACTTTGCAGCAGGATTCTTCCTTTCGTGATGTTGTATCAGAATCTTTCTCATGGGAGTTTGGATGGCCACCAGTCGGGGATCCTTGAGCCGAGATTCCTGCATTGCAGGGGGTTGGACTAGATGCCCCTTGGGGGTCCCTTCCGTATAGAATTTTTATTAAATTTTCTGCTTTACAATTTTAAATACTCATTTTAAACCCTCAAAATATAAATGACTTCCCTTTACATATCATAAATCCCTGCGTATTTTACAAAAACCATGCCATTCAGTATTCCATTACTGCATCCGTCAAGCTTATTTACACGGTTGAATTTTTCTTAATGCTGCCAGCGTTTTCAGCTGCCCACAATCATTATTTCCCATCTACAGTGGACCCTCGACTTACGAAGATAATCCGTTCCGACGGAATCCCCGTTAGTCGAAATCACCGTAACTCGAGTCCCCATAGGAATGCGTTGGTAGAACGCATTCGTAGGTCGAAAAAACCTTCGCAACTCGAGGAAACCGCATCTAAAGCGGCTGCGGCTTCCGATCGGAAGTCGAAAAAATTCGGAAGCGGTGGCCACTTTGATCCCTCACAACTCGAAAAACTCGTAAGTCGGGTCATTCGGAAGTCGAGGGATCACTGTATTCAATAAACGTTTTCCAATCTTTGTATGTTCTTCTTGTTCTCTTATTCTATATGTTGGGCATATTCTGTCAATTCTTCTTTGGTTGGGACTTTGCTCGTTTTCCATTTTGGGGCTAACAAAACACGGGCCGCAGTAGTGGTAGACATAAACAACCTTTTCTGACACCTGGGGATGCCAGTCTGAATTATCCCCAACAGGATGGACTCTGGTTTGGGGGGGAAAGTACTTTTAAACATTTTTTTCAATTCATTACGGATTATTTCCTAAAACCCTTCTACCCTCTTACATGTCCACCACATATGAAAAAGTGTTCCCTCCACCTCTTTGCATCTCCAGCACTTATCCAATTCAGTATTCGACATCTTGGCAAGCCTACTTGGGGGTCTTTTCCATGATTCTTCCGGCATCTTTGGCTGCCCTGCTCTCCACAGCCTCTTGCCAAGCACCGAGGCCTCACTCTGGCCCTCGCTCCGGCTCAGCCGAAGCTGCCGACCCCTTGCAAGGGACTTCGTCTCCCCCCACCCCTCCTGGCTCTGCTGGGCGCAGAGACGGCGCTTGCGTTCTGCAAACTAACACTTGCTTTGCGCTGCGAACCTCGGCGCAAGGGGGGGGGCGCCCCATTGCAGGCTGAACGGGGCAGAGACTTTCACTTCCACAGGACGAGCAGGTCGAGGCGTTCGCGGCGGACCCTCCTGAGCAGCTGGTCATAGTCCCCCCGGGTGACGTCCGGGCAGCCTTGCAAGTCCAGGTGTCCCAGCGGACTCTCCGAAGACAGCAGCAGGTGGGCGCTTTGGGCAGACACCTGGCTGTGGGTCAGGGTGAGCTTCCGCAGGCGTGCCAGGGCGGTGCTGGGGGTCTCCAGCGCCTTCTGAAACAGCCCGTCCAAGGGGAAAGGCACGTGGATCAGCTCCAAGGTTTCCAGGCCCGGGGAATTCCTAAGCAGACCCAGAAGGGTGGCGCTCAGCACCCCGGGGTGCGGAGGAGGCAGAGGAGCGTCGGACGAGGCAAAGATGAGCCGAAAGGCACGGAGTCGAAGGAATTTGTTGAGGGGAAGGAGGCCGATGTCCAAGTCCAAGTCTCCGTCGCCATTTGCACCCGGCTCCCAGTGCCAGCTGGGTAGCTGTGGGGCGCAGAAGGAGGCGCTGAGCTCCCAGAGGTTTGGGCAGTAGCTCAGCAGGGTGGGGAAGGAGAGAGGGTCTTCGAGGGAGAAGCCCCCCAGCGAGAGGGTCTGGAGCTGGCTGCCCCGGGCGGCGGTCAGGGGCAGCAGCTCCCCCAGGTGCCTGTTCCCCTGGCAGCTCAACGCCAGGTGGGCAAGGCGCTGCCAGGAGAGCAGGGGGCTTGGGCCCTTACCAGGGCCGTCTTCGAGGAGCACCGTGGCCCTCGCCACGTGGGGGCACGCGGCACAGATGGCAGGCAAGGAGTCCTCGCTCACCTCAAGCATCTCCCGGAGGGGCAGCGTGAGTTTGGCGCTCCCCTCGCCTGTGAAGGAAGGTGCCCTGTGCCGCCGCGCCAGCTCCTCCAGGGAGGGAAACTCCGGGGGGATCTGGGCCCTGCCAAACTCCTGGTGGTGGACCAAGCACACGGCGTCCGGGACGAGGCTGCTGGCCAGGGACTTCAGGCTGGGCAGTGCCAGCAGCAGGAACACCAGGGCCCAGAGGAGCTCCGGGCCGGAGGCGCTGGGTTCAATATCAGATGCTGCCAGCACCTGCAAGGCCGGGCAGCAGAAGGCGCCCGCGATGGGGTCGTAGGCCAGGTGCAGGAGAGAGGCCCCGGACAGCCGGGCGCAGGCAGAGATGTCCAGCTCGCGCAGCCGCCGGCAGGAGGAGCCCACAGCTGACAGGACAGCTGTGTTGGACTGCGTCCCCGAGAGGTTCAGCTTCGTGAGGCCGGGCAGGACTTCCGCCAGGTCAACCAGGGCGTCGGCGGGGATCCGGCTGCAGCCGCGGAGATCCAGGGAGGATAGATTCTGCCTCGGGAAAAGGAGCGAGAATGAGAGCAGGAGGTGGGGGGGCAAAGGATCCTGGGACCCCAGGAATTATAGGGCTAGAACTACCAAAACGATATAGAAGCTTATTCCTGTATGCTACTACAGCGGCACGAATGTTACTCGCCCCAAAATGGAAAGAAGCAGAAGTCCCAGCAAAGGAAGAATGGATACGAAAACTTATGGCATATGCAGAAATGGCAAAACTTACCGGAAGAATAAGAAATCAACAAACTTTTTATAAAAGAATGGAAATGGTTTATTGAACATTTACAGATAAATCGTAAACAGGTAAGAAGACTGGCAGGATTATTGTAATAAGCTGCAGTTTGATAAGAGTATATATGTAAAGTAGATGAATAAATGAGCAAATTAAGTTAATTTAGATATGCAGAAAATATTAAAAATAAATTTAAGGAACCGCAGAAAGAGGAGGACAGAAGTAAAGTTTTGAGATGCTAAAATGATTGTAAAATTAGTGAAATGTATAAACCTTAAAAGCATAAATAAATATATATATATATTAAAGGATCCTGCACACCTTAATTGCATGGCCGTGCTGCCAGCAGAGCAAATCTATTATGATTGCCGTATTGGCCTGAATATAAGCCACGCCCGAATATAAGCCGCACCTTTAAAATTCCACAGGCACTCAGACCCGTTTCGTTTTACCGTATGTCTGTTTCAGCAGCGATATCGTAAAACCCTATTTTTGTAAGGTGGCGAATTTAAGCCCCACTAACTTTTCACGGTCGGAATTTGGAAAAAAGTGAGGCTTATATTCAGGCCAATCCGGTATTATTATTATTAATAGTTTTAATTATTTTATTATTAATTAATTATTAATATTAATAATTGATTAATTATTAATAATTAATATTACTAATAAAATATTATTGAATAATAATAATAATATCCAACCACTCTGGGTGGCTGCCAACAGATTAAAAACATAATAAACCATCCAACATTAAAAGCTTCCCTATGCAGGGCTGCCTTCAGGTGTCTCCTAAAAGTTCTCTTCCTCCTTGACATCGGATGGGAGGGCGTTCAACGGCCCAGATCCGAGCGCATCAAGCGCCTTGAGCGAAGCCACATGGCAGGAGGCCAGGAAGCAGCCTCTCAGAAGACGTGCCCCCCTGAGGGATCTCCGTCCTGGCACAGCGCCCCCCCGCCCCCCTTACCTTGCAGCGTACGGTGATGATGTCCGTGATGGCTTTGGTGACCAGCTTCGGGCAGGTGCTGAGGCTCAGGTGCGTCAGGTGAGGCACCAGGAGCAGGTGCAGCATGGGGCGGGTCAGGCGCCCGCTCTGCCCCATCAGCTGGAGAAGCTCCTGGACGACAGAGCCAGCTGGGAAAGGGGGGGGGGAGAGACAGGGCGTTAACCTGTGATGGTGCCAATAGCCAGTGGTCTTGCTGATTGAGTGCGCTTATCCCTCACCCTACTGTGTGCTCACAACAACAACAACAACAACAACAATTTATTACTTATAGCCCGCCCATCTGGCTGGGTTTCCCCAGCCACTCTGGGCGGCTTCCAACAAGAGATTAAAAATACATTGAAACATCAGTCATTGAAAGCTTCCCTAAACAGGGCTGCCTTCAGATGTCTTCTAAACATCAGGTAGTTGTTTTTCTCTTTGACATCTGGTGGGAGGGCGTTCCACAGGGCGGGGGCCACCACTGAGAAGGCCCTCTGCCTGGTTCCCTGTAACTTGGCTTCTCGCAGGGAGGGAACCGCCAGAAGGCCCTTGGGAGGAGGAATTCAGCTGGGGCTCCTGGGCGCTGCCCCCCCCACTCACCCAGCTCGCTGAAGGGCCCCATGATGTAGCGGAAGTGGTATTCGTCCAGGTATTTTTCGGCGTAATCCTTGAGCCAGAGGCAGCTCATGTTCCCGGCCACATTCTCCAGGCAAAGCCTCTGCAGGGGCTGAACCTCTTTCCTCCTGGGCATGGAGTTCCTGGAAGGAAAGCAGGAGGCAGAGAGGCGTTGGCAAGGGACAGCCAGGAGGGTGGGGTGGGGTGGGGTGGGGTGGGGTGGGGTGGGCCCTCCCCTCCCCCTGCTCCCAGTTAGGGTGGAGCTGCTTCCTTGGCAGGAGCCTTTCCAAGTCTGATGACAGGCCCCATGGATGGGGTGTGAGGTCACGCCGTGACGTCATGCCGGTGTGACGTCCACTCGCGCCCTCCTACCCTTTGGCTCTCCTCGTCCACAGGGACACTTTCGTTTCTCTCGCGCTCAGTGCCGCGCAGGGAATTTAATGAATGAGTTCCTCCTATATGACTCATTGGCCAACCCAAAACGAAGCAGCGGCCCGAATCTGGGAAGGAGGGCGGAGAGCGGCTCGGGGGATGGGGCGCCAGCCACTCTGGGCATAGCTGTCAACCCTCCCTTTTTTTGTGGGAAACTCCTTTATTCCAATGCGGATTATTGATATCCCTTAAATTTCCCGGATTTCAAAGGAAGCAGCTCCTCTCCCTCACGCCCCAGCCAAACAGACAGCCTGCCTGCCGTCTATGCGCTCGCTCTTTCGCGCGCAGCCTCTGGAGCGCAGGGTGGCGAGGCTACTTGGTGCCATTGCACCGCCCTCGCGGTATCCCTTATTTTCAAATCTGAAAGTTTGGGAAAATCCCTTATTTTCAAATCCGAAAGTTGACAGCTATGACTCTGGGTGGCCTCCAACACATATAAAAAGAAGAAAACATCAGCAAACATGAATAGTAGCTATCTGATCCAATATAAAAGTCACACACACTTTAAAATAAACATATCAAATGAAGCAATCTTCAACAATCCATTAGAATCCAATAGTAAACCGTAAAATTAAACACCCGCAAATAATAAACAGTTTACACTTAACAATTACTGTACAATTACAGGATCCCCCGGTGGGGGCAGAAGAGGGAACCTCCTGGGCTTGGCGGGGAAGCCGATCGCGACCGGGAGCAAGAGAGCCTCCCCTGCCGAGCTGCTGCCTCGGGACTTTCCCGTCCCGGACCTGGCCCGCCCTCTCCGGCTCTTACCCTCGCGCTGGATGCCCTCCTGCCGCTGCTGCTTCTGCCGCCGGTCCGCCCGTCCCCCGCCGCCCGAAGCCCAAAGGAAGGAGTCCCGCCCCGGGAATGAGCCTCCTCCTCCTCCTTCTCCGGGCGGCGGCCACGCGGCCGCGGAGCAGCGAGGCCCCGCCCCGCGCCGGGCGGAAACCGCCGCGGCCCCGCCCCCCTTTGGCTTCGCCGGCCCCGGATGCGCCTGCGCGGAGTCTGGCGGGCGCAAGGGGCCTTCTCGGCGGGGAGCTGCCCCGCGCGGCGCCTGCCGTGGGAAGTTCTGGGAGTTGCTTGTGGCGCTTGGCGAGCGGCGGCGAGAGGGCAGCCTGGAGGGGGGCCTTGCTGACAGGGCGGCGGCCGGGGCGGCGGAGAGAGGGAGCCGGTGAGTGAGTGAGTGAGGGGGAGGGGAGGGGAGGGGGTCCTGAGGCGTCACGGGAGCGGGGGGGAGGGGAGAGCGACCCCGGCCTACCTCGCAGGGCTGTGGCAAGGAGTCTGTGGGGAAACGGGGGGGGGGAGGCGGGAAGCCGGTTGGGGGGGAGGGACCGGGGCTCAACCCCCCCCCCGCCCAATGATTATTACCTTTTTATATTTATTTAAAACAGGGATGATGTAGTCCCGATGTTTGGGGACTACAACTCCCATCATCCCCGACCACTAGTCCTGTTAGCTAGGGATGATGGGTGTTGTAGTCCCCAAACAGCCAGAGGGCCGAGTTTAGCCCACACGGATTGAAAAGATGTGATAAAATGAAGGAGGGCAACGTAAATTGGGAAAAAGGTACAAATGCTGTGAGGTAAAACTGGAATTATGAAAACCATGAGGCGGGATGGAGGGAAGCCGGCAGCTCCCGTGAGCCAACGATGAAAGATGTATTTAACATTATAAAAGGGAAAACTTAATAAATATATTATTTTTAAAAATCAACCCCCCCCCGCCCCTACTCAACAGGGCCGTCAAGGCATCTCGGCGGGGGCAGCCTTCCCCCATGAAGACGGGCTTTTTGGTTTTAAGGGAAATGCAGGGAAGGCAGGGGGGGGGGCAATAGAAATTTATGAAGGGATGCAGAGCAGGGAGAAAGTGGACCGGCAGGGAAAGCTTTCTCTCGAACTCGAGGGCATCCAACAAACTGATTCTGGACACTGAGAGAAAGTCATCCTTCATGCAGCACAGTGTGGAGCTACGGAACTCCCTCCCACAAGAGGCAGGGGCCGCAGTGCCGGATTTACGTACAAGCTAAACCAGCTATAGCTTAGGGCCCCACTCTCTCGGGGGTCCCCAAAAAATTAAAGGAAAAGAAAATGTATTTCACTATAAATATACTTTTTCTTAATTATATTTCAGTTCAACAATTACTTTGATAAAATACATATTTTGTGATGTGCAAATGGCTTTCGATACCTATTAGGTCCATAAATTACCATATATATTCAACACAAAAAACAGCAACAATTTGTTGTTGACAAAGGACAGCTGGACATATAAAGGGCCCTGTTACCTTCAGTAGCTTAGGGACTCATCAAACCTAAATTCAGCCCTGACTGGGGGTAATAATAATAATAATAATTTATTATTTATACCCTGCCCATCTGGCTGACCTTAGAAGAGGATTGGAGAAATTCCCAGAGGGCTCTCGAGGGCGACTTTCTTCTTGGTGTCATTCTGGCTCACTGGAGCAAATGGATCTAGCCTGCATTCAGAACCCGTTTCCCACTGCCTCTCTTTCCTGAGGTTCCTGCAGACCTTTCACTGCAGCCTCTTCCTTTTAAGCCCCACTGGATTTTGCTACGGTATGTGGGGAGGAAATCTTGTGCTGCCTGCAGGGTTCGCTTCACTCACCATTTCCTCCTTCCCGGTGGGCCTGTTGACCTTCAAGCAGTCTGGGCTCCGACAGGAGATGTTTGCATTGTGGGTTGGACTTGGGTGTTTCTTCCCATGCTTCAGTGTGATGACAGAATCTATGAACAAAATTAGAATAATGAAACACAGTGCACATCCTGGGGGGGGGATCTGATTTTTTTAGACTACCCCTTGTGTCTGTAATGTCTCAGCTCATTTGCTCTATTCTTAACATTTTAAAGGTGGGCATTTGTTTGCATGGCAGGTTTTGTTTCACCCCCCCCTCCCCAAGTGCTAGTTTCCTGCCCTCAATTTTTAACTGAACAGTCAAGCATTCTCTTCCCTCACATATTTTGCCAGTACATGATAGTCTTCAAACACACTGCTAAAAGAACTCTACTCAAAACTGGAGAGTCTAAAAAATTACGGGGCGTTGGAAAGAGGCAGATTCCACCAAGGACCACTTTTTTCTTGATGAATGGGTGTGATGTTGGTGAACAGGCTTTTTGGGCCAAAGGCTTTTCTTTGGCAGCAAATCAGCTAGTATGACAAAGACGCAGGCGACTGAGCTTTCGCTGGGAGGCTGCTAGCATCTACTGTGCAGCGACAAGTCAGCAATTGTAGGACTTGCTTCACGTGATAGAGAGCAGCCTGTCCTGTGTGCTTTAAAGTTTTCCTTCAGCTCCACCTAGTTGTTCTACACAGAAGCCGCGTGCCAGATACATCCTGTAGCTCATGGGAGAAGAACACTACAAGGAGGTGCTCAGTCTTGTTTTGCTCTGCTTGTCTGTTCCTTGCTGGCCCCTGCAGGAATCGCACAGTGCGGGCCAAGATGGCGGCATCTTTGCTGGGACCTGCCTGCTTCTTTCAGTGGACTAGGATGGCTTCTTTGAACTCTTAGGACCTTCGTGGCATGACTGCGACTGAGCAGCTGACACAATGTGGACGGCTTGAAGCTGCTGGTTGGGAGAGCTTACTTGGAGTGGCTTCCTTCTGGTAGCAACATGGGGTTCTGCTGCTGGTCCTGATCCTCTAGTGAGAAATGGACCAAAAATGGAGAAAATGCTCCCTAATTGGAATCATGTCTGGAGGACCAGATCTTCCTCACCCTCCCTCTGCCTGCTGCTGCTGACTATGGGGAGGTTGCTTTCATGATCTGCGACAGCCTTCCACTTGGGGCCTCTGAGAGCCAGTGGGCTGTAGTGGCTAGAGTGCTGGACTAGGACCTGGGAGACCAGAGTTCGAATCCACACTCGGCCATGATGCTCCCTGGGCAACATTGGTCCAGTCACTGGCTCTCAGGCTAACCTACCTCATGGCATTGTTATGGGCATTAAATGAGGAGCGGGGAAACCACGTGTGCCATGTTGAACTCACTGAGGGAATGGTGAGATATAAATGTAATAAATAAATAAGCTTCCAGCTTCTGTTGGAAACGGGATCTTGGAATAGAAGGAACCTTGATCAGGTTCAGAAAGGCTCTTCACTTGAGCATCTCTGAAATATACAGTGACTGCTGGGAAGAGATTGTTGCGACATTTGCTCCTGAGCATCCCATGCTTACAGGGCGATGGAGCCAGCTTGTTAAATTAGATGGGGGGAAATATTATTTCCTTTGGTTTGTGAATGCTACCCCTTCAGGACATGCCTATTTGGGCCAAACATTAGAAGGCAAAGCATGATGGAATGATGGAAGGAAACCGAAGTTTAATTCCAATATATGGGCCTAATACTGAAGAACAAGAGAACCACTATATCTCATGAGAATATCAAAGAGAGCAGCAGTTTAAATAAGAGATTTTGAACTCTGAAGAATAGAAGTAGTGTGATCAAGTACTTATAGAGCAGCTTTTGAGCTCTGTTCCGGCACGTGTCTCACCTGCTGCCCTGCTACCTGATAGTCAGGTGAAAGGGGTTGGCTATGGAATGATGGGGTTGTGGGTGACGCATTCAGATGAATATGATCTTGAACTTGAAATAGACTAACCTCCTTGTTACCAGTCAGTAGCATCCTCAGATCCTTGGTGTGTTGCTATGGTTACGCCTTCAATGAAGTGTTTCAGATATATTGATTTGCAGCTTGAGTTGCTCCAGTTTCAGCTGCAAAAAGGAAAAAGGAAAAGAAATGAGAAAGCATTTGGATGGGCGTCGGGGGCATCTGTTTGAATAGCCCCCTTTCTGTGCTCTTGAAGGCGCTGCAGCCACACTCCCTTGGCAGAGCTGCTCCAGCTACTGCTGAAATGGTAAAATGGTGCAGTTTGTCAGTGCGCAAATGCGCACAGCTTGACTCAGCAGGGTCCTAGTGCCAAGAGGATCACGGAGCCTGGACCAGAAGCAGGGAGCCCTGCTCCTGTGGATTCAGTGGCAGGGGGGCACCGGGGGTGTCCTCATTTGCTGCTTTCTTTCGTTTGGGAGAGGATGACCTGGTAGAAACTCACACTTCAGTGGTTATTATGTATTTTGAATATTTATAGGCAGCTAAACATTACTGAATATTACAATGTGTAAAACAACAATAAAAATACAACAAATAAAAAGAGAGAAAAAAGAGAGATTTTTTCCAAAGAAAAACTGAATACTGCCAACAAGTCAATTCATCCTTCTAGAAAAACAGGGGTTGTGTTTTCTTTTAAGCCTCTGACTGTGCTGGAGCCTAACTTCAGTGGACAGCATGTTCCATAATGCAGGTGCCACTGGGCTGCCATAAGATGACTGCAGTGAACCGGCAGGTAAAAAAGGGGCAAGGCGGATCTCTGCGATATCTTGTGTCAAGCATTTAGGGTATTTAGCATGGCGCTTGAGGAGTGGAGGCACTGGCTGGAGGGGGCAAGGGAACCGTTCGAGGTCTGGACAGACCACCGCAACCTCGAGGCCCTCCGACAGCCGCGGAAGCTGACCGCCAAGCACATGCGGTGGGCAGAGTTCTTCTCCCGGTACGATTTCCAGCTAAGCCA